>OU963904.1:3305833-3920000 GCA_902850365.2 Chilo suppressalis | reverse complement strand
CCTCTCATAAGCTAGCGCTCCCACAGTCACTCTCGCTTGCGATGTGTCAATCGGATTGGACGGCAGACTGTCCTTATCAGTCGTTATGGCGAGTGATAGGGAGGGACTGTCGTTCGGTTTACGGGTGGCTGTGTGGAGGGCCGGCGTTATAGTATAGTGTAGTAGTTATAAGTAGAAATAGAGTTATTTGTCCAGAATTAGTTACATAAGTGATTGTTTTGCTTGTTCCGTCTTTCGCATATCACCCTTACCATAAGGCGCTGGCTGAAAATCAGCGCTACTGTGGTATCACGAAAGCGACTGCCACAGAGCATAGCTGAGCCAGCGACCTGTTGGCCTCGTACGGCATAGTATTTAGTTCTTTTTTTTTTTTATTATTGTCTATGTTTTATTTGATGTACCGTTCTGTTACACTTATTTCATGCTGTAGGGGTCAATAAAATGTTTTTCTTTCTTTCTTTCTTTCTTTCTTTCTAGTTTCGTTTTAAATGTATTTATGTGGCTTTCGCTTTTAATTTCTATCGGAATATTATTGTATATTGAATTTGAATTGAATTGAACGGTATAGCGGACTGTTTTTAAACATTTCTAGTTTTGGCACTGGTAATACTAAATTAAATTTGTACTCTACTTATCCGTGTAGTATTTATGGGGTATTTATTTCTTCTGTTCGTGTGTACATAATCGGAACTCCTTCTAAACGGTTGAATAGATTTCAATGAAGCTTTATGTGTGCGTTCGATGGTTCTAGATTCACAACTGAACTCGGAACTAACGGCCTTGAGAAGCACAGAAGACGAGATAGTAAAACGGAAATCTTATCCAGGGTTGCCAACCGTACGAGAATTCTCGTACAAATACGAGATTTCTCGTCTTCCGTACGAGTTACTAGAACACTACTCTTAAGTACGAGATTTTGTCAGATAAATTTATAACATGATTTTTCATTGAAGGCAACATGTTGGAGCATAAATCATACGTATCCAGTCTCTGTTTATTATAATTTTATTTTTAAGCTAGAGGTTTGAAACTAAAGAAAACTTCCCTGGAAAAACATTTGTTTGCAGTTGACCCGTTGAACTATAAATATACCATATTCTAAAGGGGGAAGGTGTAAATCGCGTACGAGATTCGAAAGCCAGATTACGAGATTTTTAGCAGTATATGAACGCGGAAAAAATCTATGGTTGGCAACCCTGGTCCCATCCTTTGCCGGCCATTTACAAAAGTTGCTAAGCTTTAACGATCGCGATAAGCGCTAAGCACTGCTTCATCAAACTTCTCCTTTATGTTTTTAGTATTTTTTATCATTTAGAACTATAGAACAACACGGCCGACGCGGCCGGAAGGGGAGTAAGCATACATAGCTTCCCCCCCGGTCGAGTTGGGCATACAAACGATACATGTGTGCAGGGTTTGGCGATGTATTAATATCATTGTTTTGCTTATGTGTGAGTGTTGTAGTTACAGTTTTGTTTTATTTGCGTGTACGTTAAACTGCGTTTGTGGCATAATACACACATCAAAAGTGTCTAGGGATCAACATATATTTTTGCAATAACTTTTCTCCTGATTGATATTAAATAAAATTTTCTTTAAGGATTCATCAAATAAAGTGTTTTCGTTTGTCACAGTAACGATAAACCAAGTCACCTTTGCATTAATAAAGAAATTTGCCATTTTCCTAATAAAGGGATTTTTGACATTTGAACCACTAACACAAAAGTTCGAAAAAAAGACTGAAATAACAGTTTTCTCTAAAATTTTATTGGGTAACTTAAACAATTAATAATCCGTATTTCTACCGCGAACACTAACAACACAAGAACATCGGTTTGGCATACTCAAAATGAGTTCATCCAAATCACGCTGTGGAATGGCCGCCCATGTTCGTTGCAACAACAAAAAAAGGTCTTCTTGCGACTGGATACCCTCCATATTCGGCAGAGCTCTTCTCTGTAGCATATCCCATGCATGCTCAATCGGGTTCAAGTCTGGCGACTGAGCAGGCCAGGGCAGGACATTGATGTTAGCTGCGGCGAGAGTCTGTCTTACAACTCTTGCGGTGTGCGGTCGTGCATTATCATGCATTAACTGAAATAAGGGACCGATTTGCACTTGTAGAGGAACGATGACGTCTGATACAATCGTCTCAGCATAAATTTGAGCGTTGAGGTTGCCTCTGATCCAAATCAACTCAGTTCTTCCGCCGATCCAAATACCCGCCCATACCATGATGGTTCCACCACTATAAGGATGGACTTCCTGGCAGGATTTTAATCGCTGTTGGCGTCCAGGGGTTCTCCAGTGTCGTATACGTCTTGTATCCGGTCTCATACCAAAACGAGACTCATCAGAAAAGCACACGAAACGCCATTGTTCTTCTGCCCAATTTCTGTGTTCAAGAGCCCATTGATATCGAATCCTACGATTGTGCATTGCTATAGGTGGTACCCGTAGCGGTCTTCGGGAATGAAGGTTCACTTCATGCAAGCGGTTTCTGACTGTTTGGTCGCTAATTAAGTTCCCTGAAGAGTGATGAAGCCTCACGGCTAACATCATGGCGGTTATTGTTGGAGCTCTTCGAGTTAAGATTTGAATGTATCGGTCTTGTCTCCGTGTGGTGCAGCGATACCGTCCTCCATGGCGCTCAGCCACGGTACCAGTGCTTCGGTATCGTGTCCAAAGTCGACTGATAACACTCTGACTTGTATTCAAAGCTAAAGCCACAGTACGTTGCCGGGAACCAGCTTCTATCATTCCCACGGCTCTGAGCATTTCTTCCCTGCTTAAATGACGTCGCCGCTCCATAATAACGTTGGTTTTAATCAGTAGTAGGGAAACAGTAGCACTAATAATGTCTTCAATGCGTTGTATGTTTTTATAGGGAAAATATTGACAGCTGATTTTCATCTTTTACTCGAATTTGATTCACAGTTCCTGATTCAAATTATGAAATGCACCAAAAAGGATCCATATAAATTTATAAAATCATAAATTTATTACAAAGCCACATCTCAATCTCAAGAAATCCGCATAAAAATGCTTGATCCCTAGACACTTTTGATGTGTGTATTATGGCTATAGCTACCCTCTTCAGTTTTGGTCTATAACTAGAACCCATTATTAAACAAAAACATAAACAAATATGTATTTAAATCTAAAGAAAACTTTACTAGAAAAAATCCACGCGGACAAGGCAGTAGACGGGACTCGAACCCGAACCCTTTGCTTTCCGGGCGAATGCACTGACCATTACATGCTACTACGACCCTGATGGCCTTGTCGAATTTTCTGTAGCTTTTCTTAAGCTGCAAGGCAGCGCCATCTCTTCGCATTGTAGGTAACCCATAATGTCAAATGAATACCTTTACAAGTATTCAAAGTTTGAAAGAAGAAATAGCAGTTAAAGTTATATTTTTTGAGCTATTCTAACTGCTATGTTTATCCTTAAGAAAATTTTACTAGGAAAATTTCAACGCTAACCAGGCAGCAGACGGGACTACAAATATGTATTTTAACTTTTGTCTAGACTTTATCGTTGTGCAGGTGTTAGCAAATACGCACAATTTCAATAAAAAGTTCAATAGCCTCGAGAATATTTTGCATAATTTTGTCTCGAGATCGTAGTCGAGAGAAATGATCGTAAAACGTCAGTAATAGCCTCAATGAACAGAGTTTCTATTTTGGTATCGTATCTAAGCAGTGTTGTGCCGATCATAAAAAGTATGATTCGGTAGAAGTGATCTGAAAAATCGGTTTTGCATACCTATAACCTTTTTTCATTGTGCATTCATCATCGTCCCTTTCATCTTCTACGATTTTCTACTTTTTGTCCATAAATTACTGTCCAAAGCAAAATCGAAAAATTTATTTTTACTTATTAGAAGTAGAACTTAATAAATTACTGTCCAAAGCAAAATCAAAAGATTTATTTTTACTTATTAGAAGTAGAACTTCATAAATGTACAAAGTAAAATCGAAAGTATTATTTTTACTTATTAGAAGTAGAACTTCATAAATTACTGTACAAAGCAAAATCGAAAGATTTATTTTTACTTATTAGAAGTAAAACTTTATAAATTACTGTCCAAAGCAAAATCGAAAGATTTATTTTACTTATTAGAAGTAAAACTTCATAAATTACTGTCCAAAGCAAAATCGAAAGATTTATTTTACTTATTAGAAGTAGAACTTTATAAATTACTGTCCAAATCAAAATCGAAATATTTATTTTTGCTTATTAGGGATATTGTATGTTAATTAAAAATTATTACTGATTCACTGTTAAGTTTATTTTGGGTTTTCGTATCCTTTCTTAATTTGCAGAGGGATATTTTATCATAACAATATTTTATATATATTTTTTAAATTAAATAATGTTATGATAAAGTCGGCCCTTACCGCCTTATTCCAAAACGTGGACTAAAGTTAGTCTTGGTTTATACCTAATGTTATCTCTTTCTTCTTTTTAGCAAACTAAAGTGACGGCATCACTTTAAGTCCAGGTTAAACTTTAGTCTACGTTTTGTAATAAGGCGGTTAAAGTTTATCGGTAGATTACACTTAAATCTAAAAAGTACCGGCAAATCGGAAGATTGCTAAAAAATCGGTTAAAATACCGATTTGTCGGTTTCATTGGCAACTCTGTTTCCAATTCACATATTATATAAATCGTTGGACCTTGGTCGCAGCATTTAATAATAAAGACATCTAAACTTTAACGTGTTACACCGAGATACAACTCGTCTCGGACTGATCGTACCTATGCCAAATGTGATGTTTCGTGAAGATTTTCTAATAAGAATCTAATTTAGGAGAGGTAGAACATAGCGGATTGGGTCAGGGTAGGCAACAGTGCGAGTGATAATAAATAAATAAATAATAAATATTTCCAACACTCACACCAATTAGCCTAGCCCCAAAGTAAGCAAGGCTTGTGTTATGGGATACTAGGGTACCTAACGGATAGAATACATATACAGTACATATATAAGTATATTTATATAGAAATACATATTAAACATTCATGACTGGAGTACAAATGCTCGTATTCGTCACACAAACATCTGCCCCCACCGGGATTCGAACCCGGGACCTCTCGAGTCGGCGACACCATGAAACCCGGCGTACAAACCACTTGACCACGGAGGTCTTCAAAAACTATAAATATTAAATATATATATACATAATATTACTATAAGATATATACCTATAATGTAAATATATGACACATACATACATAGACTACACACATATATATATATATAATTTTAGTTCAGTTTTTGAAAATATGAATAGTTTGTGCTCATCTTATGAATAATGGAAGTGAATTCCACAGGCGAGCAGCTGGCAGCAGCAAATATTACATTGTAAGTGAAGTAAATAAATGTATATTATATTTATTTATTATAAAACACGGCGATAACTTCCTTATCACCACCACACACGAGTTCAAAAAGGTTCACGCCTGTTTGAACAACATACGAGTACATTCAAATATAACTATTTAATAGCTTTGATACGACAGATTAATGTATTCGTGAATTCAGCTGCCAAATGCCTGCGCAAACAAATGTATGTATTTCCTTCTTCGTATTTACAACGATAACAACCAGGGCTTCTTCATCTTTTGCTGGCAGTCTAGAAACGGCAAATAGATTCTTTATTTTTATTGATTTATGAAGAACAACTACGGCAATTAATTACACAAACTTATCACCCTTCACACTAATACATATAGTGTGTATGTTTGTTACTTCTTTACGACGAAACGACTGGAGCGATTCTAATAAATTTTGGTATGGAGTTAGCTGACCCTCTGGATTAACACATAGGCTACGTTTTACTGCGGGAAAATATCCCTAATAAACCGCGGGGCACAGCTAGCATAACATAAAATTTATTCGATCAAAACGTTCATTAGAAAATTACAAAAGGCGTACTTCAACCTACCCAAGATTAAATAAATTTATTCACTTATGCTCACTTTAAAAGTAAATCGTTTCAAAATTACTGCTCTTTAACATACACACTCACAAACTTTCGCCTTTATAATATTATAGTGTGATGATGAGATGACTCACAAGTCTACTGATACATCATTTATTATTCTACAGTATATCATCATGCGTGCCAACTAAGTAACTAAATATGATACAATGAGAGATATATGTCACAAAATCCTTAGTAAAAAATAAACAGTCAACGGAAATTGGAATACTTATTTTTTTTTGTTTTTGCAACAATTTTCACTGGTGTTCGGTTCCTATTAGTCGTAGCTTTATATTAAAAAAGCCTATCGTCAAAAAGGGGATCGTGTTCGATAAGAGTTTTAATGAGATTGAAGAATAAAATAAATAAATATTTCCAACACTCACACCAATTAGCCTAGCCGCAAAGTAAGCACTGTAAGACTTGTGTTATGGGGTACTAGGGTAACGGATAGAATACATATAGTGTACATATATAAGTATATTTATATAGAAAATACATATTAAACATCCATGACTGGAGTACAAATGTTCGTATTCATCACACAAACATCTGCCCTCACCGGGATTTGAATGAAACGAAAGTTATGTGTATGGATGGCACAGTGTTTTTTTTTGTGCCAAAACATTCCCTTTTCTGGTTATTGTTGTAATTGATCAAGGGACCCATTTAAAGATTCATGAATTTTAGGTGATCTTATCATGAAAAAATTATAAATTAAATTTTGGAAGCGTACCCTATCAAGATATTTATTTTAAATTAATATGGTGACAATAGAGCGTATTAAGGCACGTGTTCAGCAGTTTTTAATTTTATTATTTTTATTAAATGTATTATTTGAATACGTCGTAAATAGGTTTTTGGATTCAGGTTTTTATTTTATTATTCTAAATAAAATCTCAAAAGTACGACCTGTGACTAGCACAAAATTATAGCTGTAACTTAATAGCGTACAATAAGGTCTTTCACACACAAAAAACCACGACGCACTATTGCGGATGCCTATGGAAATGGTGTAAAAATGTGTGTGTATCTATTGAAATGTGCGCTGAAAAACATTAAAAATTGCTGTGATAGAGAGAAAACTATCAAAAATATTTATTTTGACGACCTCCGTGATCGAGTGGTTTGTACGCCGGGTTTCATGGTGTCGCCGACTCGAGAGGTCCCAGGTTCGAATCCAGGTGGGGGCAGATGTTTGTGTGATGAATACAAACATTTGTACTCCAGTCATGGATGTTTAATATGTATTTCTATATAAATATACTTATATATGTACAGTATATGTATTCTATCCGTTACCCTAGCATCCCATAACACAAGCCTTACAGTGCTTACTTTGGGGCTAGGCTAATTGGTGTGAGTGTTGGACATATTTATTTATTTATTTATATTTTCATACTTCAAAGTATACACTAGCCATAGTCTAACATTAATTTCAATATTCGGTTTTTTAGAGAAAGAAAGTGTTTTAACAAAGTTTTGGTAATTGGCCTTGTTCCTGAAACACACATAGCCTGATGATTTCATACCTATTTTTGGAGTGAATATTGAAGATCCCATTATTGTTTACATGATTGTCAAAATGATTGGCATGTTTTGTTTCCCTGCGCTCATAAAATAAACCGGGAGATGGAGAAGGCCCTTGTTGAAATTTCCAATATGTGCAAGTGGCCTCTTCTGATCGACTTCCGGCTGGAATCTTGATGGCGTAGTAGCTTTTGCCCTTTCAAGAGTGCTCTTATAATAATAATAATTTAATTTATTTGCCAAAATACAGTTCACAAGTTGATTATTTAAAAGCCTACACTGAAAGAAAAAAGTACCTCATATTTATTGTAGTTCCTTCCTAACTTTACCCGCAGCTACGTTCGCCTTGAAATAAATTAAAAAATATCCCTAGGGAACTTTTATTGAATAAGCATATAAAGTCCTCGAAATCTCTACCTTGTATAAGTTCTGTAGTATGACCTTTTGAAAATTCCAAAAGAACGTAATTTTTTCCAGAATATATTGTACGATGTCTCATTCTAAGCAATAAACTATCAATGCGTGCCAAATGGTAGGTTTCCAAATTATCTGTTCAGTCGTTTTGCGTGATTTAGAAATATTAAATCACTTTGCACTCAACCAAATCCAATGTAATGCGAGGATCTGCTAACCTGATCTGGCTTTGCGTAGGGATGTAGCTTCGCTCTGCATCTTCTATCGCATTTATCACGGGGAGTGTTCTGAGGAATTGTTCGGATTAATTCCAGCTGCTGCATTTCGCCATCGTACATCGCGACAAAAATTTCATCCCCATCATCTTGATGCGTGGCTATCCACAACCGTGCGTTTTTGTCGAAATTTTTTACCACGTACGACAAAACTGTGGAATATGTTGTCGCCAGCAGTGTTTCCGGACCAATACGACCCAAGAACCTTCAAAAAAAGAGCGTACTCCTTCCTTAAAGGCCGGCATCGCAATTGTGATACTCCTGGTGTTGCAAGTGTCCATGGGCCACGGTGATCACTTACCATCAGGTGAGCCGTCTGCTCGTATGCCCCCTATAACATAAAAAAAAAACTTGAATCTTCTTAATTTATAAAAATATCAAACTGACTTCTTCTCAAATTGACGCACACTTGATACGTAAGCCTCAATTAACATACTCGAACCTTAACTCAGCAGGTCGCCACTTTAAATTGCATTAAATCTGTATTAATTTCGAGTTTAGCTATATCTTAGTTGAAGTTGTTCCACAACTAATAGACGAAGTCAATAAACAAACCAGAAATCGACAGGCCTTGACTGTAAGTGAGGTTGCCACGGAGACTGCATAGGCCTAGTGAAGGTGAATTCTGTTCGTACAATTTAAAGTAAGTACTATTTCGGTTCGATACCTTTACCCCAGAAACTTTTAAACTTTGTTTAGGAGTTATTTTGGTAGTCAGGTAAGTTTTAGCTGTTATTCAATCCCTGGATAAAAACTTAGGTAGTTTGATATCTAATTATACCAAAATATAAATACCAAGGAGTTCGATGGCGCAAGTGGTTAGCGCGTTCGACTGCGATCGTGGAAGTTAAGCAACTTTCGCAGTGGTCGGTCATTGGATGGGTGACCAAAAATTTACTATCTCGAGCTCCTCCGTGCTTCGGAAGGCACGTTAAGCCGTTGGTCCCGGCTGCATCTGCAGTCGTTAGCACCCACCAATTCGTACTGGGCCCGCGTGGGTGGGTCATGGCCCAATCTCTCTATACCTTCCATTCGGAGGGCCTGTGCCCCAGAAGTGGAGACATTAATAGGCTGATGATGATAAATACTAAAAATTACTGTAACATTTCTGGAGTGTTCATTATAACTCCTCTGGGGAGAAACAGGCTTTAAAAAAATAAATAAGATATATTTCCTACACTCACACCAATTAGCCTAGCACACTACATATGAAAAATCCATGACTGGAGTACAAATGCACGTATTCTACACACAAACATCTGCCCCCACCGACTCGAACCCGGGACCTCTCGAGCCGGCTTGAAACCCGGCGTACAAACAACTCGGCCACGGAGGTCGTCAAATATAATTGTTCTTTGTTAACTCTAACACATATACCGATCGTCTACAAAGCATTTAACAATCATGACTGAATTAATATTGTGTGTCGATTTGCGTTAAACAAGTGTGCAGAGCGGTCACAGGGATGTTGCGAAGCGTTCTGATATCTCTTCAGAATTTTTTCATTACATTGCTGTGTATCCTATACATTGCTGTAAAAACTACAGATTCCTATATAATGTTACTCGATTACTAGCCTTTGTATGATGATGGTAGTTGTTCGATCGCTTCATTGTCACTTAGTGCGAGTACAGTTACATTCTGTTATCGGTGCGAACCGGTTTGTCTGTTGTGTTATTTAAATATTATTGTTAAGTATTTATAAAAATTTCTTTTGTTATTTATCAGGTAAAAATAGTTACGTAGTCACCACCAATACAGAGGCGTTACTCTTAAAGTTGACTTTCGATATATCGTATATCTTGCCTTTATTATGTCCAAATAAAGTACATTGGAGATTAAATGTTAGAAATAAAGTACATAGTACAAAATAAAGTACTTTTTATTCCACTTTATTAGTAAGCTTAAAAATTTATTTTACGTTGCGTGTACCAACTTTTAATGAATAATTTGTGGCTACTAAAAATCTGTAGTTCTTATCCGCAATGGGAAAGGCCACTGTACTAAGCCATACAGCCGCGACAATGTTGCAGGAATGAACTAAGGCTGACATATTATACATTCTTCTTCATATCTTGATTTGATTTACCAATTCAGGGGGGGGGGGGGGGTTGGAAATCGGAAAACGTACGCCTCTGCATCTACTGTTTTTTCTTGTAGCGCTTTCCATTCATCTAATGTTTTTTTCTAGTATTTTTTTATTAGATTTAAACATAAAACAGTTACATGCTTAAAAAATTAAAATTATAATCTACTGGTTTTTTCTATAACGCCTCCCGATTTTTAAAAAATCGGACCTGGCAACACTGGCAATGTCGTTCATCGTTCTCTTACTTAGGTAAATGCCATAGTGAGATGTCAGACACGACGACGAACGTGTCACTCAAACATCGAACATAAAGCGCTATAGTTAAAAAAGATATTTTTTTCTATTTGTAACTGTATCAACTAATAGTAATTATCTGCTCGAAATGGAACGCCCGTCTGGGGAAGCAACCTCCACCTACACTACCTTTTGATGGTACTGTGTTTCTGCTGGTGAGTAGGGTTCCAGGGCTCCACGGGGTTGGGGTTTGGGTCTTGTAGGAAGGCCAAAGGGGAAGATCTTCCTCCGAGCTGAGGGCCCTACCTAATGCCCTGCACAGGGTCACTAAAAACCAGACAATACTCCTGCACCGGTCACCCGGCGTACATTCTGAGGACCGCAGTCCCCCCAATGAAACCAGAAATCAATATATCTTTATTCAAATTGGATGTATAGTACAACACTTTTGAATCGTCCAAACATTTTTTTCTCCTACCACTCGTTATTAGACATATTTTTTAGCTGCGGAGAAAAACGAGCGAAAAAAGCTCCACAACATTAAAAGCATAATGTAACAATGCATGCCGGGAGTGCGGGTGCGGTTGCGGCAACCGTTGCCGAATGTCCGCGCGGGGTTTGGGTCTGGATAGGCAACTATGTGGGTTATATTTTTGGTATCGCGGGCGTCTATAGCACATGGTGGGCGCTTACCATCAGACGGGCCATACGCTTAGGGTTACCATCCGTCCAGATTTCCCCGGACATGTCCGGACTTTTTGCCTTTTGTCCGGCTTTTGAATTTGTCCAGTTTTTTTTAATTAGATGGAATATGAGTAAAACTACTCATTAAGTTATTTACGGAACACCTAGAGTTGATATGATAAGTAAAAGATGATATAAGAATTAAAACTATTTATTACTATATAAAAAACTGATACTATGCTATGATAAATGATTGATAGATGTGTGCGCGCCCGCCGCGATCGGTAAGGAAACGTGAACTGTTGCAATTTTGTGATTATTAACACAATTATGAAAAGTGATGACTTGGCAAGATGTACGCTTGTACCGTACAAGTTATATCAAATAAGTCAAATAATCTGTATTAAGTTCTCATTAATTTAAAACATAATATAAATCATATTTAAGATTCAACAACGAGACCCCCCTCGCGATGCGAGCGTCTGCCACCACGCGTATAATATCACTAACTAAGTGGGTAATGTTTGCATTTTGTGACTAAAATATCCGGACTTTTATCGAAATGTCCGGCTATTTGTCAGGACTTTTAAATTTTTTAAATAGTAACCCCCCTACATACGCTTGTTTACCACCCTTTTAACTTAAAAAAAACAGCTTTGTCCATATTTTAGTAACTTCGTAGGCTGCAGTAAGTTGCCGCGCCTTGAATAAAAAAATGTCGTTACCAAGCGGTTCTGTTTATCTAGCTTATACATACATACATACATACACACATTAAGTTTTGGTGGCGCGTCCGTGACATGTTTGCTCTTTGGGTTTGTGTACATTTCATATCTGTCGTGTTTTCACCAAAAAAAACTTGTTTCATTTACGCTGCCGTAGACATCTACCTAAAAGACTGTAAAAAAAATCTATACTTTTTATTCAAAATATTTTTAGCAATACAAAAAAATGTATTTTGATTAAATTACTAGTGGCCCGCCCTCGCTTCGCTTCGGTTTAGAGCTGTAGTGTAGCTTTAAATGACTTTTCATATAAGTAATTATAAAAAAACTGAAAATGGCATATTTGCCTTTTCCAAACTTCTATTGACATCACGTCGCTCAATTGTTTTGCCTTCCCAGAATCTCTCCACTAACATTTGAAATTTATGGTATGGTATTAAAGTTGGAAAATTGACTTTTAAGTATTATTACGAATCGTTTGTAGGAGAGTACAGAAAAGTGTTGTTTTTGGACATTTTCAGGCAATTTTTTTAAATTTATCTCTGCGTAAGAACCATCCTCGCACTACAAGGAATATTAAAAAAAAACGAAATCGGTTCAGCTGTTCTTGAGATTAGCGCTTAGCAAGCAACACATTCAGCGATTCACTTTTATATTATAGATTTAAAATTTTCATTGATGAATTAGTTTATAAAAATACGATTGAGTGCAAACCTGACCTATCCTTTGAAGTGATTTTGATTTGATATATTTTTTCAACATTTATATAAAAAAAAATTGGTCCCTAAAAAATTCAATTGGGAGGGTGGTTCCGTATTCATCCTAACTGGTAATTTAACCCAACCTTACCAATGGTATTTTTAGGTTATCGTTTATTATTTGTTTGAGGATCATTAAAGTCTAATAAATCAAGGTCTCCACCATCCATGGCATCCACCACATCAATATTTTGCTCGGAACTATATAAAAACACATTCTCGGCCGTCGACCAATGCAAAATTTGGCGTTGAAACCAAGGTGTGATAATTATTAATTGTACCTATAACTAAGCAATCTACTTTTTAGATTCTTGAAAAGTAGATCGCCCTAAATATCTAAGTTTGTTATTAGAATGTTTATGATCATGGAATGCCAACATAAATTGTTTCACGTAGGCATCTCGAGTTTGTTAGCATAGCTAAGTATAGATATTTTAAGCACTTTCTTTACTGTGCTTACTTGTACATAAACAGGCAACTATCTGTTAATTTACATGCTCTATATACCTGAATCTAATACATAATTTCATACTTGGCTTGATTTCCCTAGTTTACTATATAACTTATTTGTTTTTTATTATTTTAATACCTATGTACCTATTTGCAAACATAACCTCAAAATCGTTCAGTGTATATGGTTTATAGAAGTTCTCAGGGGTGTCCGTCAATATGTTCGTTTCTACAGTAATTTATATATAATTTCGAATCTAGGAAACAATTTTTTATGATTATTGGTCTTTAGGCCTAACATGTATGGAAGCTGAGCAATCTCCTTTATGTTTAGGTTTAGAGAATCATGCCAGAATCGACACCATTGTGTGGATAAACACAATGATAATTTCAGTATTTACTTAAGTTTACGTACCTATTTTTAGTGTACGTATGTTTAACTGTAGTATGTTAATTTTAACAAATTTTGTTTGCATAAATTGTCAAAATTTAGTCTGGGTTGTCTTTAAAATAATGACTAAATTAATTAAGCTTTTTAGACTCGAGTGGAAATAATATTTAAGTTTCCACCAATTAGTGCCTCTCCGCTGGACTCCAGACTTGCCATTAAAATGAACCAAGTAAATTATGATCGGCACTCAAAATTGACTTAAAATCCAACCGAAATCATTCTTAATCTAATGAAAGCCGCCTCGAGTATTTGAGACATTTTAGAGGCTATCCGAACTGGTTTTAGCGTATCAATTTTATGTACCTATATTTGGAATTCGTGGTTCTGTTTTATGGAGTCCAGTTGGATGTAGGCACCATTTGAATTCGTGCGTTAACTATCTTAGGCTATTAGGAAGAATGCCAAATCGTTGAGTGTAGCTGGCTGTGCGTTTTAGATATAAATAAACACAAATAAGATTGTTAGTGAAAATGTGAAAGATTATTTTTTCAGAAATTTTGTTCTTTATCTAAATTAACTTTTATTATAAAAAAACGCATTGCTAATGTTCATCATCATCTGTTGTTGATAATGTCGCTTTATATGTATCGCTTAAACGTTATTATAAAGTGTGGTGTGTTATTTTGTAGATATATTAATTTATTTTCCAGGATATTAATATGTATAGTTCAAATAAAATAAAAAAATCATAAATATATTTATTTGTTTCTTAGGTTTTCGAACGAAATAAATGTACGAAACGTCAATAAATAAATAAGTTCGTGCATTAACCCGTTAAAACTAGTTTTATTTATTAAATATATTTGTTCGCCAATACAAAAAATTTACTTAGCTGACAATTTAACAGTGGTTTTCGCACTGAGCTGAGCTCGTAACGCAAAAACCTAATACTTATTGCGTTTTTACTAAATGGTTCGCATTACATGTTGACAAGGGTACTACGTATTTGTTTTCGGAAACCGCATTTTCCTCATATTGCGAAACCACACAAAATTTCTTCACAGTTATATATAGTTTGGCAAATGTATTCATTAAAACCGGTTATAATTGTGAATATGATATATTCATAAGATACAATTAGTTTTAATATAATGAATTGAAATTATATATTTGTAAGTACGTTCAATTAAGCTTAGAAGTAATGAATACTCAGAACAATAAGATCGGAGACCCTGGAGAAAATTAAAAAAAAATCTGGTAATGAACTTCTTAGTAAACAACTTATAATAAAATACAATCGTAAACCGTAGGTGTATGTGACCTACGGCAATTCGCCCAATGGCGTAGGTTAGGCACATCCAAGGCCACATCGTCACTGGTTGAAATTTGTCTTCAATAGTCTTATTACGTAGCAGAAGGAGCGGTACTTCGCCTATTGATTCGACATCTCACGCCACTCAGGATAATAGAAATAAAAATACCGAGAAAATTATAAGATTTTCACACATAGTCTTTACGATCCCAATACATGCATAGAGAAAAATATTTTTAAAACGAATTATTCTCGTGTAAATGCAACTGCGCCTAAACCTTTAATTATAACATTTAAATTTTGACATTTTATTTTTTGACATTTTGAAACTGTTAATAGGTGTGAAACCGATTGAATTTTATTTTATTTTGTTTTAAATGTAATTGTATGTTGAGATGTAATTTAATTTGTTTTATGTATCATAATTATTACTATTTATTATTATTTTGTCATTGGCATGCTATGATTCTAGTGGTTGAAATAAATGAATTATTATATTATTATTATAAAACAATTAACTAATAACATAATAAAAACAAAACAAATGACAGTCGAAATAAAGCCGTTGTAAATCCAGAAAAATAACAAAAACAAACTCGTAACTCGACACGCACGCGTTGTTTTTAAAAAACAGCATAGGTAGTTTTTCCCTTTAGAATTGGTTTCAAAACAATTTTTTATAAATAGATGTAGTAGTGCTTGATGCGTTACACACTCGGTTACACACGGAATAGATAGATAAATCTATTACGTGGTCACGCAGCCGCGAGACAGCGGAAAGAGATTCTATTATGTACGACTCCTGTATTATTTGTTTTTTGCATGGATACGATATGCGAGATAACATTTGAAAACTTGATATCAATTATAGCTTGTCGATATTCTCATAGGAAAGCCACCGTCTCTAATAAAAACTTTTGGCGAATGTGGTTAGCGCTGTCAGCTGCGATCGTTGATGTCAAGCAACTTTCGCAGTGGTCGGTCATTGGATGGGTGACCAAAAAAAATTCTATATCTCGAACTCCGCCGTGCTTCGGAAGGCACGTTTAGCCGTTGATCCCGGTTGCATCTGCAGTCGTTAGCACCTATCAATCCGCACTGGGCCCGCGTGTTGGGTCATGGTACAACCTCCCTATTCCATCCACAGGGAAGGCCTGTGCCCCAGCAGTGGCGGACATTTATAGGCTCATAATGATATTAAAAACGATTGTGTTGGTTGCACCTTATTTATCAAGTGCAAGATAGTATCTTGTAATCTTACTATCTACAGCAGTATACATAAAGTATCGCATTTGTGTTACATTGTAAATTTAGCACCCGTTCACGTTATATCAACAGTTTACAGACGCAATAGATAAAGTAATAATAATATATAAAGTAATAGATAAAGTCTTGAACACAGGCAAAAAGTTTTCTCTTTATCGGTTTTTTACCGGTTGCACTTTGGAGAGTGTGCCTCTGTGTTACACAACTTAATTCCACCTTCACCTTTTTACCACAGAACCACCAGAGAGACGGCAAAACGCCACAGATATACCGTACAGGTCCCGCAAACTCAGGTCAGAACAGCTAGGTTGTGGAACTCTTTGCCGAAATCTCGGTTTCCAGTCACCTACAATCTGGGGCTCTTCAAGTCGCGAGTGAATCGATTTCTTCTAGGCAAGCGCGTCCCACCTTAGGCTGCTACGTCGCTTTTCATCAGTTTCGTGGCTGTCAAGCGTAAGCCTATTAAATGTAAAAAAAAAAGTAACAAGCAACAGTTCATACAATGTACGTTGATTTGACATTTTGTGATACGTTCTACAATATGGCTGATTCTTGTTTATTTAGATGCTTTGTAGAATGTAGTGACCTAAGCTGTGAGCATATGAACAAACAAAACAATGATTATTAAACAACAAGTTTGATATGAATAATATGCCATAACTGTAAAGAAAGAAAAGCACAAAAACATTTTATTGGCCTTTAAAGCATGAAATAAAAAAAGTGCAAAGGTCTTTGGTTTTTATCTATACTTATAATAAAACTAGCAAACCAGTGAACCAAGTGTTCACCAAAACCTGATTAAAAAAAAAATATTTAATTAATTGAGAACTTCGGAGATTTTGTGTGGTTTCGTTTGAAATTCGTGATTTCTAGAAAACCGGAAGTGCTACGTTACTCAAATCCGGTTTGTAGTCTTATCAGACTATTCTTAACTTATAACTTAAATATTCTCTTTATCTATCTCTTACGATTTGGCCGCTGAAACAGCACCACAGACAGACGGACGGACAGACGGACTTGTCTAATAGATAAGAGATGGTAGATAAGTCAAAACTGTACACTGAATATTTTTTTAAAAGAATACTTGGGGTGTACCGAAGCCAGAAATAAAGTTTTTAGAATTTTTGTCTGTTTTTGTGTCGGGATAAACTCAAAAAGTACTGCATGGATTTACTTCAAATTTTTTTACGAATATTATTAAGAAGTCGGGTCAACATATAGGCTTCATATTATCACGCTGTCACCTACGGGAGAACGAGCAATGAACCTTCTTTTCTAAGTAACTCCACGCGTACGAAGTCGCGGGCGCCCGCTAGTTCTAGAATATAATTCTTGAATTTTGCAATCCAAATGCGATATCATGCATATATACTTAATTCTTATTACTATACAGAGGAGGGGGAATATGTTACACCTGTACTCCTGTTGGCTATTTGTGAGAGACTAGAAACAAATGAGGGAGCAATAAAAGCTTTGATAGCTCTTGACACTGGTCCAAATTTGTGTGGAAAGATTTCTCGCCAGCCACCCAGTGTCAAGGGTCAATTTATTTATTATTATCTTTTCAATTTGTTATGTGTTTCTTTTCTTATATTGACAAGGCACACTTACAACCGGGTCGGTTAACAACACCGTCTACTCTAAATTTTTATGAATCAGGATGTCCTTACGACGAGCCGTAAATGATATTAAAGTAATATAGGCCTGCGCCTGCGGCATGTTCACGTCTAAACAGACTAGCTGTTGCTAACTGAACTGCCCCAAGACGAGACGAGATAAATACTAGTGCCCCTGATCCCAATGTTATCATCTTCCAATAACATTGGGATCAGAGGCGAGATGACAAAGTCGTTCAGAAGAAAAACGTGGAATTTTTTTCTAGTTATATTTTCTTTAGATTTAAACATCAAGCAGTTACATGCTTAAAAAATTGAAATTATAAGAAAAACGTTATCGTAAAAAGTTATATTTTGTTGCTATCAACAACTCAATAGATTACTGAAACCAATCCGCCTTGGGTTCCGCGTGGTAGTTTATGGTCTAAATAGGACATAGGTAGCAAGCTGATTTTAAACTCGAATTGCAATATATGTGAGACCGATCTTCCTTATTACATGTATAGCAAAAGGTCAATGCCCCAGCAACGGAGTAATTATTATGGGGCTTGTAAATAAGGAAACATTGTTGAAATGCAGAAATTTTAAAAAAGCTATGGGGCTGTTCAAGCGTTACGTAAGCACTATAGGGGGGCAGGGGGGTCTCTGCTTTGCTTATTTTTGATGACTTGGGGGGGTGGGGGGTAGAGATGGTGATTACGTCAGCATCATCGATTAAGCCTTTTTAAGTACTGCTGGTCATGAATCTCATGAAAGCTCGTAAATCAATAAAAAAAACAGAATACATTGAAGGAAAAATGCATATAGGTACCAATGTTTACGTAAGGATGGAGGGAGGGGTAAGAGCTTTGCTTACTTTTGCTGACGAGGGGTAGGAGGGGGTAAATAGTTGTAATAAATCTGCTTACGTAATACTTGAACGGCCCCTATGAAATATATTTTCTTTGAAACATGTCGGAGTGATAGATATATTCAAACAAAAAATTCGAAAATACATAATCGGCTTTGGGTGAAACATTCATTAAATAATTTTTAATGAATGTTTCACCCAAATTAAAATAGCAATAATCATAATTTCTGGTGTACTTGGCATCTGCTGATGTACTTGGCATCTGCTGATGTGTCTTTAAAATTTATATTTTCAACAACTCTCAACATCTATGCATTCGTTTAAAACATTATCTATATGTAAAAATAACATTGTAATCTTTAAGAGAAAGAAAAAAATACTAACACATGTGCGATAAATTTTATCACTTTACCGCTTGTTTACGCAAATATCATGTAACTTGGTTTCGTTTCCTCAATAAAAACTATAAAAAAGAATATTTTTAGGTTTATAGCTTATGTGACCAATAAAGCTACTCTTTAAAGATCGTTCTCGTGTTCTCGTTATAATGCAATTTTTTGACGTGACAACGTCTTAAATTAGGTTGCGGCTGGGAGTCACTTATGAAAAAGTGTAACGCTCGGTAACGTTACGATGAGTCTCTCGTGTTAAGTTTAAGTTTACATGTACAATGTTTTAGTAAACAAAATATATTTCTATAGTTAAAATTTGTGCAATTCTTATTTTCACGCAATTCCTTGTTCCTATTGTGCAATTTAATTATATTCATATCAATAAATATTCTACCGAGAAAAAAACGTTGTCACGTAAAATCTTCGCCCGTAAAACCGACTTTACAGGCAACCATTTTTTTTGTTAAATTTTAATTGGTACTTAACATTTTTTGTGATACTGTTTTGCGAAATTATTTAGAGGCTCGATTAATACGTTTATTATGTTGAAATTATCTTCGTTGCTTCCCGTTAGTCCTGATAACACCTAAGGTTATTTATTTTCGGATTGTGCTGTAATATTTTTTGGTATATTATATATTATGAGGAGCTCAATGGCACAATTGATTAGCGCGTTCGGCTGCGATCGTTGAACTTTAAGCAACTTTCGCAGTGGTCGGTCATTGGATGGGTGACCAAAAATTACTATCTCGAGTCTTCCGTGCTTCGGAAGGCACGTTAAGCCGTTGGTCCCGGCTGCATCTGCAGTCGTTAGCACTCACCAATCTGCACTGGGCCCGCGTGGTGGGTCATGGCCCAATATCCCTATTCCATCCATAGGGAAGGCCTGTGCCCCAGCAGTGGGGACATTAATAGGCTGTTGATGATGATGATGATATTGTTTTCTGACAGTCCTCTACTCTGAATTCCTTTCTAAGATTTCTTAGATAAAGGGATTTCATTGCGTGTGGTTTTATGTGCTTTGTAATTATTTGAAATGTTCAACAATTCAAATTAACATGCAAATAAATTTATATAAATAACGACGGCGATCAAAGTCCGGCGCGATCTAGTTTTTTTATTTCAAGTATCTATCTACTGCTGCCGGATTAAGGTCACAGCTCATTAGATCCACCGGGCACCGCCTTGTCACACAACGTCCACTTTGTTATATGTATAAGTAGTGGAACGGAACGCAGTCTTACTTCCCGCTAAAATCATTGTCATCGGCTGTCACTTTTAGCTATTATAAAATGGTCGTGTCATGGTCTTACAAATAAAACTAATTATAAAATATAAGTCTTTTTTAATAGTAAAACATGGTGTCAGAAGTGCCTACTTAAAGTTAAAGTACTTAAGTTAGTTAGTTAGAAGGAACATCTGAGGTTGTAGTTAAAATAAAAGTGTCTGTAAAATTAGTGTCAAATACGAAAAGTACGAAACGTTTTATTCGGAAAAATGAGTACCGATGCAAAACCGGCATCTGAATCAAGGCGAATAAATTTGTCAAATAATTTGGCTCCAATGCTGTTAGAAGGTAATTTAGCAGTAAATTGGAAAAAATGGCTGCAATCATTTAAAATATTTATGCGAGCAAGCGGCATAAATGACGAATCCGAGGAACGAAAAGTAGCCGTTTTTCTACATTACATTGGCGAGAAGTCGTTGGAAATATTCAATACATTCAACTTAGACGTGGATACTGTAAAATATGATGTGCTAATACAAAAATTTGAAAATTATTTTGTCCCGAAGACAAATATAACCTATGAGAGCTACAAATTTTTTACAAGAAAGCAAAATGAAGAAGAAAGTTTAGATGATTTTATGACAGACTTAATCAACAAAAGCGAGTCGTGTGATTTTGGTAGCATACGAGATAGACTTGTCAAAGATATTTACATATGCAATTTGCATCAAAAGTATCAGTTTGTCAGAGAAAAACTTTTACTCGAAGATGATCTCTCATTAGAAAAGGCAAGTTCTATATCGAAAACTCTTGTGCAATCACTGACACAGGCATCTGAATTAAAGGGCAGCACTAATGTTTATTATACTAACAAGCAAAATCATCAAAGTCATGGTCATGGCTCAAATATGTCAAAATCAAGGTCAAAGTCGCAGTCAAGAAATGGTTGTGGACGCTGTGGGCAGATTCACCGCTATAAATGTCCAGCTGCTAATGCCAAATGTCGAAAGTGTGGTAAAATTGGTCACTATGAAGCATTGTGTAAGTCAAAAAATATTCATTTTGTGCAGTTCAATGATGAATCACAGTATGAAGGTAATGATGAACATTTATTTATTGGACATTTAAAATCAAGTAATTCAACTAGTACAGATTGGAATATTAATTTAATAATTAATAATGCTCATGTCAAATGTATCTTAGATACTGGTAGTGATGCTAATGTCATGTCATATAAGTTATACAAGTCATTAAATGTATCTAACAAAATGTCACCTTACCTAGCTAAAATAACGTCTTACAGTGGTAATAATGTAAAAATATTAGGTCAACAAAACTTAAAATGTACTTATTATGTTCATAATAAGCCAATGTCTAAAATGATAAATTTTATAATTGCTGATGTCTCGTCACCAACAGTTGTTGGAAAATACACGTGTACAGAATTAGGTCTTGTAAAAAGAGTCTTTAATATTCAAAAAATGTCAGAGTCAAATGATAACAGTCAAATGTCTATGTCAGTCAATAATATTAGCTTAAGTTCTTTATTGAGTAACAATGAATCTGTTTTTGTTGGTTTGGGCTGTCTACCAGGTAAATGTCACATTGATGTCAACACGGATGTTCCTCCGAAAATTGATGCACCACGTCGAATCCCATTTTCGCTGCATGACAGATTGAAAAAAGAATTGAGTGCAATGGAAAACTTAGATGTCATTACAAAAGTCATTGAGCCTACATCTTGGGTAAGTTCCCTTTTACTGGTTGAAAAGAAGAATGGTCAAATAAGAGTCTGTCTTGACCCAAGAAATTTAAATAGAGCAATTCGCAGGTCTCACTATCCGATACCAACCATAGATATTGTCCGTTCAAAACTTCACGGTGCAGCTTATTTTTCTACTCTCGATGCCAGTAGTGGGTTCTGGGCTGTGTGTTTAGATTTACCTAGTTCTCTGTTGTGCACATTTAATACACCATTTGGACGCTATCGGTTTAAACGTTTACCATATGGCATAAACTGTGCACCTGAAATATTTCATCGAATTATGACTGACACGTTCGGTGAGCTACCTGGAGTTATTGTGTACGCTGATGATCTCCTTGTATTTGGGTGTACTCAGCAGCAGCACAATGAAAACCTCGAAAGAGTCTTCCAGAAGGCAAAAGAAGTCAACTTGAAATTCAATAGAAGTAAGTGTACTTTTGGAAATTCTATTGTCAAGTATTTAGGTCACATATTTTCTAAGGATGGAGTTTCTGTAGACCCTGATAAGGTTCGTGCCATTACGGAGATGCCGTCTCCTACATGTCTAAAGGATCTTCAAAGATTCCTTGGTCTTTTAAACTATTTAGGTGGATTTATTAATAATTTAGCTAATGAAACTGAACCTATCAGAGATCTGCTAAAAAAGTCAAGTCAATGGCAATGGAATGCCTGTCATGAAGAAACATTTTGTAAGCTAAAAAATATTATATGTCAAAGTCCAGTCTTAGCGCACTTCAACGTCAAACAGTCAGTCGTCCTGTCAGTAGATGCAAGTCAGTCTGCAGTAGGAGCAGTATTGCTTCAGAATAAACATCCAATTTCATATGCATCTAAGAGTCTAACGTCAAGTCAAAAACGAATGGCTCAAATAGAAAAGGAGCTTTATGCCATTGTTTATGGTTGTTTAAAGTTTCATCAATATGTTTATGGTCAAGTTGTTACTGTAGAAACTGATCATCGTCCTTTGATAACTCTATTTAAAAAACCATTAGCTGAAGTTCCTACTCGTCTTCAAAGGCTTATGCTCAAGATACAGGCATATGATCTTCGCGTAGAGTACAAACCAGGCTCAAAAATGTTCATAGCTGACACACTCTCACGTGCACCTTTGCCTGAAAGTAATGAAGATGAATTAGATGAGGAAGTGGCTATACATGTAAATTTGTTGATTAAAAACTTACCAATTTCAGAAAAACGTCAACAGTGGCTAGTTGAGGCTACCAAAAAGGATGAGTCTCTCCAGCTTATTAAGGAATATTATATGAATGGATGGCCATCAAGCAAATCTCAAGTCAGTCTACTGGTAAAGCCATATTGGAATTGCCGACATGATATACATGTTATTGGAGATTTAATATTTAAAGGTAACAGTTTGATTATACCAAGATCATTGAGGTCAGAAATATTAAAAATAATACACAGTGGTCATCAAGGCATTGAAAAGTCTAAAAATTTTGCAAGAGGTGTAGTATTTTGGCCTTTGATGTCACATGACATACAAAATTTAATTCAAAACTGCCAAACATGTGTATGTCACCAAAAAGCCAATAAACCAGAACCTATGCTACCCCATAATATTTCTGCTTTCCCCTGGGAAAAAGTAGGTATAGATTATATGTATTTTAGAAATCAAACTATATTAATAGTTGAGGATTACTACTCCAACTATATTGAGATGGCAAACGTAAGCACTACAAATGCTGAATCTTTAATTAAAGCATTAAAACCAATATTTAGTAGACATGGAATACCTTATTTTATTATGTCAGATAATGGACCTCCCTATAATTCCAAAGAATTTAAAAAATTTACAGAAGATTGGAATATAGAACATATTACTTCTAGTCCCCACTTACCAAGATCTAATGGTCTGGTAGAATCAGGTGTAAAAATAATTAAAAACCTACTTACTAAGTGTTATGAATCAGGATCAGATCCCCATTTGGCTCTTCTTCAGTACCGGACGACACCTAGAGGAAATTTGCCAGCTCCATCTGAGCTTTTGATGTCACGTAAATTAAGAACGCAGTTACCAGCAGTTGCAGATCATTTTAAACCAAAAGTAATTGCATATAAAAATTATTACAAAAATAAATATAATAATAAACTGTCACAAAAGTCATACTATGATAAAAAAGCTAAAAGCTTACCTGCATTAGAAAAAGATGAAAAGGTTATGTACAAGAAAACTCCTAATTCAAATTGGCTACCCGGTAAAGTTGTAGACAAATGTTCAGAACCCAGATCATTCATTATAGAGACCCCAGAAGGCGATATTTTTAGAAGAAACCGACAGCATATAATAAAATCACCATTAGACACAACAAAAGTAGAAAAAGAAGTACAAGAGGAAAAAGGAAAAGAAGGAACATCTGAGGTTGTAGTTGAAAATACAAATATCAAAAGAACATTGAGCGGTAGACAGGTTAAGCCACCAGTAAGGTACATGTTTGACTAATATTAGAGTAATTGTTGTTGGATATAGTTTTAATTTAATTTTATATAAAGGAGGATGTTACATTAGAAAAAATATTGTTTGATATAGTCTTAATTTAATTTTTATAAAAAAGGAAGATGTTATATGTATAAGTAGTGGAACGGAACGCAGTCTTACTTCCCGCTAAAATCATTGTCATCGGCTGTCACTTTTAGCTATTATAAAATGGTCGTGTCATGGTCTTACAAATAAAACTAATTATAAAATATAAGTCTTTTTTAATAGTAAAACACACTTGTGGTCGAGCAAACGCAGACGCAGCATCAACCAGCTAACTTCGGGTGAACCATGAAATCAGTACCCTTAGTACGAGTTTTACAATTACGAAAACTATGATAGTTTTCGTGAGCTCACACTCGTACTAAGGGTACTGATTTTATTGTTATCGTTTCAATACAAATGAACAGTGTTTAAATTCTATCACCAAATGTTACTCTTCACCAAAATGGACATAGAAACATAATGTACATTTACGAAAACTATGATAGTTTTCGTGAGCTCAAACTCGTACTAAGGGTACAGAAATCAGAAATCAATATATCTTTATTCAAATTGGATGTATAGTACAACTCTTTTGAATCGTCCTGGGCGTCATGAGTGGACGCCTCGTAACCAACCAGTGAACGTCATGTGAACGACGGGTAATCACCGCGCCTCGCCGCGTAGTTGAATCTGCGTTGCTTGCTAAGCTAGCTAAGTAGTGTGTTGGAGATAGTCACTAGGTTATACCTCAATGTTTAATTTTACAAACCGTGAATTGGCTCTAATATCGACGCCTGATGAAGAAGAAAATGTAATGCGTTGTCAACTAGCATTCAGCGCATGATCCACTCAGGATCAGCGTGTTTACAATCAGCGGCTAGCACAAAGCAAGCTTGTGAGCAGTTAGTGGTCACCGAGTTGTCCACCTGCCGCTCGCGCGCCGCTGGCTACGAGCGATGCAATCCGGTGACGGTAAGGAGTTGATGTAGTGAGCATATCCCCATAGAAATCCTAACAAAGAATATCAACCGCATGAATTGAGGTGCTGCTGGTCGGGTGGGTCTAATGAGCCCTTTCACAGTGACCTTTCATAGCAGCGGCTGTTGAATACAATACCTATAATACAAGCTTGAGTAGTGAGCTTATAATAGCCACCGTAATTTAGTCCGTGATTGCTTACAAATACGGACTAAATTGCACTCCGCTGGTCTAACTAATGGTCACTCAGCGAGATTGCAGCAAGTAAAGATGTTTTCTTTGTCATTTTTTCCCTAATTTATATTTATATTATAAGCATTATCTGCTAGATTCTTAAAGAACATTTTAAATAGAAAGAAATCTCTAGTAATATTTATTTCTTTTACCTTTTTTTCTTTTAAATAATAAGTAAGGATGTTTCACCTGTGCCAGGTGTACTGCAACGGTTTTTTTTTTGTAAAATACAATATAAGAGTGTTATCCGCGGACCAGGTTAAAAAGCTACCTATCAGATAGGGAAGGGAACAGTGTGTAGTAACAGAGAGATACTGTCCAAGACAACATTTTTTTGCATAAATACATACGAGTCCTCCCTCCTATAAATAAATAAATATGGTGTTAGAAAGAAAGAAGAAAGAAAGAAAAAATATTTATTCAGTACCATGACCATTTTGATAACATACATAATACATACACAAGTAATATACATGGTGCTGAAAAGGTATCTACTCAGCATAATGTCGGAGCATCTAACGATGCTTCGACGCTGGTCTTCCGTAGATACCTACTAATATTAAATAAAGGTACCGCTACGCGCAAAAATTAAATTTATTTATGAGTGTACAACTGTGGATAATATATAATGGGCAATAATAATTTATAATGAAATGGAACGCAACACAATATAAAATAGAAGCACAGGGACATATACATGCATATATCTACACAAATACCATATAAGTATATTACACATGAATGATAAATACATATCAAACAATAAAAATGAATACATACAGGTTTTAATAAGCGTCCTTTTGCATTTTAAGTAAATAATCCTTATATTTATATTTAAAAGTACGTATCGTGGCACAATCTTTAAAGGGTGGAGGGATATTGTTCCAGCACCTCGTAGAGGAGTAGCGAAAACTCCCACGAAATGCAGCTGTGTTATGACTCGGACAACTTAGAAGAGAAGCAGTTCGAATACGCTTGGAAAATTTTAATTTTTCGTACAGATATGAAGGTTTTGTGCTTCTTATTATACCAAATAGAAGACAAGCATAATGAAGTGATCGTCTAGACTGCATATTTATGAGATTACTTCCATTGAGAAAAGGTGTAATATGTGCTCTACGTGGAACGGTAAAACAATAGCGTGCACATGAATTTTGGATGCGTTGGATAATTTTTTTAGTGTAACCAAACATGCATTCGCCTATTACTGTGTCAGCATAGTTAAGTTTTGATAGTATTAAACTTTCACAAAGCATAATTCTTAAGTCCACATCCAAAAAATTTCTAATCTGATACAATACTTTAAGCCTGTAATAACAATTTTTCGCCGTTTCCAAGATATGATTGTGAAAACGAAGCCTGTTGTCCATAAGGATTCCTAGGTTTCGCGCTTCAGTTACCTGCTCTATGATCAAATTACCTATCTTTACTACAGGAATAAATCTGTTAATATTACTTATTTGTATATCAGAACCAAGTACAAGAAATTTAGATTTAAGTGGATTTAAAACCAAGCCATTTTTATAGGCCCACTTCTCAATAGCCTCAAGATCTTCGTTGATTTGATTTACAGCAACTAACGTTTCACTAGGTTTAAAAGACAGATAAATTTGCAAGTCATCTGCATACAAATGGTAATTACACTTTTTGATACAAGTAGTCATATCTGCACTATATAATATAAATAGAAGAGGACCCAATATTGAGCCCTGTGGTACACCTCGATTGAGAGGGGTAGTCTTTGAAATATATTTATTTCCGCATTCATCGACCACCTCAACCCGCTGTGAACGCCCACAGAGATAGCTTGAGAACCACCTTAATGCACTACTACTAAAGCCATAAAATGATAATTTAGACATTAAAAGATTGTGATTGATTGTGTCAAAGGCACGTGAAAAGTCCAGAAGAGCCAAAATGGAACCTTTTCCCGTATCCTGTCCTGACAAAATATCATCAACGACATCCAGCAAAGCCGTAGCTGTGCTATGTCCAGCTCGAAATCCAGACTGCTTCTTAGGTAAAATACCGTTTGCATACAAATACACCGTTAACTGCTGGCACACGACTTTCTCAATAATTTTTGATAGAAAAGGAAGAATGCTGATCGGTCTAAGGTCCTTAAAATCATTGGGGTCGGTTTTTTTCGGGATCGGTTTAACGAGAGCCTCTTTCCAAAGAGTAGGGAAAATACTATTTTGGATGGACTTATTTACCAATGTCGTTATTGCTTGGATAGTATGAGGCAATGTTAAATAAATCATATCACGGGTTATACCATCTGCGCCCATTGCGTTAGTTGAAATATTAGTAATGATTTCTAAAATTTCTGACTCATCAACAGTATGAAGATCAAAAGACGAAGTATTAAAGCGGTGATGCTCAAAATATGAAAGGTCCGAGATGCTCACTGCATCATTACCCGGTATATTGAGAAAATGACTGTTGATAAGGTCTGGGTTACTTATATGAGAAGGTATTGGAGTTTCTTTATTCTTAAAATCAACTATGTTTTTTTTTACATTTTTCCACAGCAATCCGGAATTGTTGTAATGGGTATTAATATGTTGCCGATAAAATGCGGCTTTTTCAGTATACATAGCTTTATTAACGATCGATTTTAGATCTTTATAATATTTTATGGCCGCATCTTGTTTTGTAATACGGCATTTAGCGTGAGCTTCATCTCTCAGCCTCATCATTTGCTTTACAGTTGACGTTATCCAAGGGTAGCTTTGATGTTTCGTATAAGACTTTTTAACAGGGGCATAGGTATCAAAAATATGCAAGATATAAGCATTAAAGGACTTAACTGCTTCGTCAATATCACCACTGACTATTCTTTCCCAAGGCACATTATTTAGGAGGGTGTTAAGCTCATCCAAATCGATATCTTTAAGTGGTCTATAGCATATCCATTTAGGAGACGATTTAGGTTTGTTAAGACGTAACTTGAATGAGATAAAAGCATGATGACTTAAGTCAGGGATATAATCAACTGAGACATTAAAAATTTTTGTGGTGCTACATACGAGGTCAATAAGACTCTCAGAATGACTAGTGAAGTGGGTTGGTTGAGTTATATATTGTTCTAAATTTGAGTACTGAAAAAATGACCTTAACTTTTTAGCATTCGTGTCATCGGAAGCTAGCAGATTAATATTGAAATCCCCCACTAAGACAATATGGTCAAATTTAGAAAACATGCTAACTGACTGTGTAAGCGCATCAATAAAAGTGTCCACATTCAACCACGGTGGTCGATATGCCGTTCCGATGACGAGCTTGAGACCGTTCAGTGTGATGCTTATCCACATTTGCTCTACTAAGCTAGTATGTGGAGGTTTTATTTCACGAGCATATATACCACTCCGAATGTAAAAACCGATACCTCCACCGCGATCTCGCACGGTTGGAGGGCGTGGTATATGGCGCAGTCTATAACCAGCTGGAGCTGGCGCACGCTTTTCTTCACCTGTTTTCAGCCAAGTCTCATTTATAGCCATGACATCCACCAACCGACTCTCCAAAGCAACTACAAATTCGTCATGCCGTGTACCGAGAGAACCAGGATTCAAGAAACCAATTGTCAAATGTTTATTTTTGATGAACTGAAACACGAAAGAATAAGAGATGAATATAACTAAGGAATTATTCAGATATCGTTTTACTATTGTAAGATGTCGCCTATTCAAGAAACTCTTTAAACTTAATAGCCAAGGCATGCGAGGTAAAAATAAAAATGTACTTTTAGTGACGTGAATTTCAACATATTTCACTGACTTAAGGTAAGAACGGATTGTGTTCCATAGCGGTACATAGAAATAAGACATAACACACACAACAAGATAGAAATATATAAAATGCTGCCAGACATAAAACGAAGGCAGTGGCAACGCAGCGGTACCTTTCCATATTATAACCAAAGATTTAAATCGTGTTATAACATGTAAGTTGTGTATAAAAGGTTTCAATTCAGACTTAAATTTCATTTGACTACAAAATAGCAGTACCCTTTTTTCGTATTGTACAAAAAATAATAAAGAGATAAAATGCGTATATAAAGTTGCAATGGGACTCAGCTCAAAATTATATTTATATATACAAAAACAGAGGCAGATCATCAAAAAGAAGTCTGTTTGCTCATAAATTAACAATACATAAAACCTTAAACCAGTTTGGCAATAATAAAAAGATAAAATGACATCTGCAGTACTTTCTGTGGTAAGCATTCTTCCACTCATACAATATTTTTTGTAATGACTCGAACTAAGATTATATCGAATTTCATATTGTACAACTATTAAAGGAATAAAATAAATAACTAATTCATAAATAGAACTCCACATAAAGATATTTTTAAAAACATAAAAACAGACTGTAAACAAAAATAAAATTCTATGTTTCCAAACCAATAAACTTTCAGGTGCGATCTTTAAACCACTATAACAAAAATATTCAACCAAAATTGCATCACAAATACAATCAATAAGCATTTCTCTGGGCATACAATATTGTTTATAGTGAATTGAACTAAACCTAATAATATTTAATATAACTAAGGATATACTGTAGATAAAAATGTATTTTATATTACAATAAAATATGTGATCCTCCTGGAGTCATTGTCCGCCTGCCGGCGCAGGCCCGAACACACGCACCAGATCCTCGTTACTCCGGATCTGGAAGACTTGTTTGCCTTCCCCCTGGCGAACGAAGATGCGGCCCCGCTTAGTCCATACGTATCGCCAATTGAGCCTGCGGCGCTCCTCCCGGGCCCTGTGGAAGAGCTGGCGATTGGCGCGCGTGAGCCGCTCGTTGATGTATACACGAGCGCTTCTTTCCACTGCAGCGACCGAAGTACCATCCTCCACAGTAGTGACCGGGGCGACGTCCCCCGCAGCTGTGGTCGGGGCTTCGCCTTCCACAACGGTGACTTTGCGGCGTACACGCGCAGCCGCCAGGAGGTCGTCGCGTAGCTGGCGGCGCGCAAGGCGCACTACCACACGGCGCGGGCGACCCTGCGTCTCAGCAGGCGGCGCACCCACACGCTCCGCAAACACCACGTCTCGCCCGTCGAGATTTACCCCGAGCCGTACGGCCAGCATGGCGACACTCTGCTCCACGCTGATTCCCTTCTCTTCAGGCAACCCACCGATCTCCAAGTCGGACACCAAGGCCTCCTGATCGCGGTCGTTTAACTCAGCACGCAGCTCAGATATAGTGCGCTCCAAATCCACAGTGCTAGTGTCTCCGTGCTCGTTTTGACGCTGCTCCAACACTGTAACTCTTTGCTCAAAACAGTCGAGTCGTGCAGTAACAGAAGCGCGGAAAGCCGCCATCTCCAAGCGGAACTCCCTAACCTCCCTCATGCAATCGGCCAGCATACTCCTAATGTCGCCTGCGAAATTATTTTCGACAGCATTCTCCTCATCCTGGACTTTGTCATTTTTTACCGAGCCCCCGGCTAGGTCGACAGGCCCTCGTCTGACGGCCGCAATTTCGGTGTCCGATGTAGACTCTCCAATGCCCTTCACTGGCGTGTGCGTGTTGTCACCCCTTCGTGTGCTCTTTTTACAATTTGGGCAGATCCAGTCTTTACTAACGCGTGACTTCTCCGGTATAGCGAGACAGGCCTTGTGGTACTTCAACGGACAAGCACAGCATGCAGCCGCATTTGCCGGCGGCAAAACATTTCCACACGCCCCACAATTCACCATTGTAAGTTCAAACAAAAAAAAAAAAAAATAATAATACAAATACAGGCAAAAAATATAGTTAAAAATTAAAAAAAAAAAAAAAATGTGCCGGGGTCCTGAACAATAATAATAATAAAAAAAAAAAAAATATTCTTACGAGTGCTGGATTTGAACCGACGGCCTTCGGCGATGCGTCGAACGTTAGCGCAGAGGCAAAAGTTAATGCACTGTGCTGTTTCACTCTACAGGGCAATGGCGAATATATTATTCTGTTCGTAGCGTACGCACTCTGCTATCGAAGACGAGTCTATAGTTCTTTACTATTTTCTGATAAAATTTATCAAATACCCCACAGCACACACATTGTTTACTAATTTAAAACAGAACCACTGCACTTTTTTCTATTATTTATTGTCACTTCTGTAACTTTTGTTGTAAATAAGCAAATGATTACACTTGCACAAGCAGATTTTAACTTTTTTTGGTGTTTTTAAATTTATCCAAAGGAGCCTCAGCAAATACGTGCACCACAGTTGACACCTCCAAGTCCAGTGTTACACAGGGGAGCATTTGGGAACCCTTATTGTTTCTATTATATAATAACGATTTGCTTGCTGTTGTGCCTCATGACAAAAACTTCATTATTCGAAAGGAGTAGGAATAGTAATCACCGGAAATCTTGCGGAAATCATATAAAATGTGATCAAACAGCCAAAAATGTGTATCAATACTGGCGGCAACGAATTGACAAATATAGTCTTTTCCACTTAACAGAAAAAGAATTAAAGGTCCTCATAAACATTTCCATTACTCAAAATATTTTTTTTATTTAGTTAAAAAAGTTATAAGTTCAAAAACATTATTTAACTTTTGCGCCACCTTGTACATTCTATTTACACAGAACAGAAACACCGAATTACTAAATCGAAATTTATAAAATAAATAGGTCCATAGGCCTGCTACAAAATTGTCTTTAACAGCTAAAAACTCCAGAAATGTTTTTATTTTACAGTATCCAAGAGTACTCAGAATTAGAATATATTATGTAGGAATTCATATTATAAATTCTAATGTGACTTATACCTAATATAAATGTGTATACACCTGAAACAGTAGGATCAAGTGATCTTCTGTACTGTATTTTTAGGTTACCTTGTTCCATACACAATAAAGATTATTATATATCTATAAAAGAGGTTTGAAATCGCTCAGAGGCCCAGACACAAATTTTGACAGCATCGTCAAAGTTTCTATGAAAACTTAGCAGCGCCCCTGCCGGACGTACGAACAATCTGGCTCCTTCCATACAAAATTTAACGATGACGATACGATTACGGAGCTCAAAAACTCGCGTTTGGGCCTCTGCTCTCCATTGTATGCAGCGTGTTGTGTTGTAACATTTTCTCTCTCCATTTATGGAGGTTGGTTTGTACACAAATAAGGATCGCGACTAATAAATTTATTAACCTATATTAAAATCTTGTCATGTCACAATATCAATGTAATGTTACGACTGTTCGAAGCAGATTATATTCGCGAGTTTCTCATAGTATGTAACACACGATGACTACAAATTACCTTTAATTATGTTTCGTATCTATTATATAAAACCAGTCGAGTTGCTATGTTGAAATCTCAAAATAAATTTTGGGCCTTCGTTTTTAGGAGACCATTTATTTTCTACCTCACCTACCTTACTTAAAACTTTTAAGCGAGTTGTTTAGAGTTAAAATATTATTTATTGATTTTGAAGATGGATCGAGTTTGTCATAAAAACATAATTTATGGCACTCCATAATGTGAAACATAGTAGGCACTTTTGTTTATGTAAATGAATTCGTCATATAAAGATTTTTGATTTCCATTGCTTATTTTACATGTTCATGTGTAGTTACTTACCTATTGTTAGCTCCGTATTTATTGGATTTATTACCTATCTATTGTTCTTTAATTCCGTAAACAATGTCAAATTACGTCACTTCTAGTCCTTGAGACCGCCGTTAGCGCCATGGTTGCTAAAAACGGAAACAACATAGCTTATTATTAAACTGAGTGAACGGGGCGCGGTCAAAGTCATAGGCTGAAGCGGTTTAACTTAGTCAATTTTACAAATTTCGTCCCCATCATCTTGATGCTTGGCTATCCACAACCTTGAGATTTTGTCAAAATTTATTATCACAGAACACAGAAAAGGGTTAGAAGGGTGATCATATACCATTTGTACGGGAACCGATGTGGCTGACCTGCCCCACTACACTTCCACCTAATAGATAATAGCCAATCAAACCAAGCGACATCAAAGACTCGAACCAATCAGCCCTCACACCCGAGAGTAACGACGCAATTAGACCCAAGTTTTGGTCAAAGTATGAGCATTTGCTCACACATAACTGTGGCGCGCCTGCCCCACCCACTAGGCCTTTCTAACCTCTTTCTGTATTCTGTGTATTACCACATACGACAAAACTGTGTACGAATACGTTGTCTACAGCAGTGATTCGGGAATAACACGACCAGATAACGTTCAAAAAAGAGCGTAATTACTCCATGACTTAAAGGCGGGATACTCCTGGTGGTGCAGGTGTCACTACACCATAAGCGTCGGAGATCAATTACTATTATCGATCCGTTACCCCGTTTATTTTTATGATTACCCCACCTAAGTGGTGATAAAGTCCAAACGCGAAGATAGCTGTGTTTACCCCCCATAGTATATTAAAAGAAATATACTTACATATATTAATTTATATTATTTATGAATTTTTGTTCTCTCAAAATAATCTATTATCAGGTAATGAACGATATAATATGTATATTTATAAATGCTCGTATTCTGTTTGGCCGACTCGAATTTGGCCGACACCGGGATCACATCAAACCTTGGACCGACATACTTCTACATACAACTCACACCTTCATTTAGTCATACAAATTAATGTGTTATAGCATGCATGGTAGCGAGCGACAAACTTCTTGAGCAAACCACAGACAAATAAACTTGCGCAGTAGACGATTTTATATATAAAATTGTTTCTGCGCACGCTTCCTTGTCTATGGTCGATACCCAAGAAGTTTGCCGGAGTGTACCTTTATTTAGTTAATAAAAGATAAAGAACTTTGGTATTAGTAGTTTAATCTATAATATGAAAATGAATCGCTGAATGTGTTGCTAAGCGCAAATCTCGAGAACAGCTTAACCGATTTCGATAATTCTTTTTTTAGAATATTCCTTGAAGTACGAGGATGGTTCTTACGCAGAGAAAATTTTAAAAAAATGCCTGAAAATGTCCAAAAATACTCCCATACAAACGATTCGTAATAATACTTAAAAGTCAATTTGAACTTTAATACCATACCATAAATTTCAAATGTTAGTGGAGAGATTCCGGGAAGGCAAAACAATTGAGCGACGTGATGTCAATAGAAGTTTGGAAAAGGCAAATATACCATTTTCAGTTTTTTTTTAATTACTTTTATGAAGAGTCATTTAAATCTATACTACAGCTCTACACCGAAGCGAAGCGAGGGCAAGCCACTAGTAAATGAATAAAAACACTACACGCCTGTTTCTCTTGCTTTGTGCGCGTGTTTGGTTCTGTTTCATAATTGAAATTCAACGCACTTGTGAGTATGATAGGGAGGTCTATTAACTACTTACTTTATTGACGGTGACTAATTTTTAAATAAAGTTAATAGAAATCTCGACGCGATTTGACACTAAACTGTTTTATTTTTAGCTGTTTACATCCGTGTACATACATTACCTAGCCAAAGTTTTCCATTCTCATGTTTCACACAGAAACTGCTTGCTCTTATGTTACGCTGAAAAAAAAACTCAAGTGTAGCAAATTAAAAAATGTTGGTATCAAAAAGTCAGTAGAGAAGCATGAATGCCATTATGCTGCACGTTTCTACGTTATCGTTAACGTAGGCCACGTGCTGGCTATGATTTAGGACGCGTACGTACCGTACATACGTGACTCGGAGACAGAAAGACGAAGGTTTATTAGTATTTAATTTACCGCTTAGGCTCTAGTAAAGCTGACTGACTTTTGTACGCCGTAATAGATCGCTTACAACGTATCGAGCAACGCTCACGACGGATTAAAAATACTGCGGACGAGTATCCCCCCACGACAACGGCTAACTAGAGCCGAGGTCCAAATCTCAGATACGCCCTCTAGTTGAGCCGACCTCCTTAGGTTCGAGTGGTCTAGAGGCTCCAGACGGAGAGGAGACTCCCCCGTGGGGAGACGCCATCCGCCTGGAATACCTCTAGAGGCACTCGCCAGTTCTCGGCTTGAGGTCCCCTTAGGATCTCGCCGGCCCCAAACCCGGTGACGCTGTAAAGGTCATCTACGACTAGGCTTGCCAGGTGTCCGGCTTTAGCGGCTTTAGCCGGACATGTTCGGCTTTTTGTGGTCGCGTCCGGCCAAATAGGTACGTGTTTGGTCTGTCCGACTTTTGTCAGACTTTTTGTCAGAGTGGCGATTCAGACGACGATGGGTGGACGAGCGTCCGAGCGGACAAGAGAGCAAAATTTTGGCGCGGTGTCACGTATAAATACTTTTAACAGCCCAGCTATAAAAACATTATGTTTGCCAATAAAAAAAAAATGTCCGGCTTTTAGGGCAAAATGTCAGGCCTTATATAGTTAGCCATCCGCATCGGACGGGGGGCGGTACGGTGGGCACTAGGCCGTGTACCCAGCCCCCACGCGCGGGCCATCCTGCGCACGTCTGCGGGGTCCCCGTAATACCTCGGGAGACCCCTGCCGTGGAGCCCCGGCGAGGCCGGGAAGCTGCTGGGTGCGGAGTCGCGGAAGAATCCCTAAACGGGGACCCCGCGGCTTCGCAGTGTAGAAGGTATTCGCAGGACTTTTTTAGCGGATATTATGCCGTAAACCGCCCGTAAGAATTGCGGGGTCCTCGGTGGTCAGCCACTGGGGGGTCCGTAAGACTTGCGGGAGCCAGGTGTGAGGTCCGTTCGGCGGTGTGCTAAAAAGTGGGTAAAGGCGCCGTCGTCTGTAAAAAGATTTTTTACCTGCGTTATAAAAAAAAGGCCTTATATAGTGCGCAGTCCGCGGCCTTTGCATTTTATGGCCTGGCAACCCTATCTATGACCAGCAGCATACACACTCAAAAAAAAAAAGAACTGCGGACAAAAAGTCCCTCGAGTTGAATTTGTCGGCTGTCGAAAATTTTTACTTCAAACTCCAACATAACCGTACCTAAAGTTGATTTTAGTAACTCTATTGTTCAAAGGAGGCGGCACTGGTACATAGTTGGTGTTGTACATTTTAGCATTTTAGACGCTAATATAGAAACAAGCAAACTTGCCTTTGTCTACTATTAGAGAGGTTATTGACTGTACCCAAACGGTTTATCTAAAACGTGAACACTGATATTAATATCTTATCGCCGCGTCTGGATGTCTGGCGATGCTATTTCCGAAATAAACGAATACATCAAATATAATGCCCACACCAATAAGTAAGTTGATAAACAAGCACTTAACACAAGGCATGATAACGAAATTGATAAATTTTCAAGGAAAAATTGTGTTACGTAAATTATGATTGTTACCTTTTTTGAAGTTCTTTACGCACGCTTGACTTGGGGGGTAAGCTGGCGAATGCGTTACGCGTTACGAAAAGTGTTTTCGGGTGAAACGAGCGGGAGTTGAGCGGGGGATATAAGCAAGAGAAAGCAGTTCGCACATTTTCTTTCTCTCTTTCTCTTATAGCTAGTATATGAAATATGTATATGTACATAAATGTATATATTGTACACACATATATACAGATGGAGCTGAAGAAGTTTCACTTCAGTCGTGTGGTCATAAGCACACTCGTTTGTTTTGTTTGCCTTAACATTTCAATTATCCCCATCCTATTTTATGTTAGGAGTGAGTGGAGTCCAGTCGCGAAAACAGCTCATGAAACTTCTCAGACACGATTGAGATTCGATATCTTCATTATTTTATTAATGGAATAATATACAACATTGAACAGGGTTAGCTGTGGGAATCTGTGTTAAAGGGTTTCTAAACTGAAATATAATCTAAAGAAAAGTTTACTAGAAAAAAAAAAACACGCGGACCAGGCAGCGGACGGGACTCGAACCCGCACCCTTCGCAATCCGGGCGAGAACCCGCACTCTTCGCAATCCGGGCGAGAAGCCGCACCCTTCGCAATCCGGGCGAATGCACTGACCATTATGCTACCACGGCCCTATTGGCCGCGTCGAAATTTTCCTAGCCTTAAGCTGCAAGGCAGCCCCATCTCTTCGCTTCCCATTGTAGGTAACCCACAATGGTAACCCTGGTCCGCGTGGGTTTTTTTCTAGTAAACTTTTCTTTAGATTTAAATATCTAGCAGTTAAATGTTTAAAAATAAATAAAAACATAACTATAATTGAAATATAATGCTTGACTATCTTTGTTTCTAGTCTAGTGTCGCTCGCACTTTTGATTTGATGCCTGAAAACATGATATAAAAACCCAACGATATTTAATATCGTTGCTGATACCCGGCTAGCTAAAACAATATTTCCCATAACTTCAGAATTGCTTCTCCAAACACTGTTAACACTTAAAACAATATTTCCCAAAACTTCCAAATTGCTCCTCCAACAGACTTTGAGCTGAGCTTTAATATAAGATTCACTAAATATACTTACTATTGTGAAAATCGACAGTTTGTGGTAACTTCATGTGTGTGTGTGCCTGTCTGCCTGTACCTATTTAATATTCAAATTCTGAGAACAATGGCTTTTGTCTAAAGATAAATTCAACTTTCTGTTGTATTTTAAAAATTAAACAATACAACTTCTTTCTGTCTAAGAAAACTGTCAATTTTGGCTTTTAATTATTTAAAGTAGGTATGCGAAATCTATTTAAGGGGCCGTCCATAAATTACGTGAGGTGTTTTTTTTGAATTTTCTTTCAGTCCCTCCCCCCCTGGTGAGATGTCGTGAGATTTTATTCAGCCCCCTCCCCCATCCCCCAATCTCACGTGAGATTTTTCAAAATGTGGGTTTCTTACGTAAACGCATTGGATTGTTATTGTAAGAAGAAGAAAAAAATGCTTCGTGCTTTTATTTACGACTAGTTTAGACTAGTAATCAATATTGCTGAGATGTTTTACAATAGAATATATGAATGAAATTATTTCCTTTCGAACGAATTAGTGAATGATCGTAATCTTACGATTACGCTTAAGATTAAATCTTAAGCATGTACAATCTGGATTCAATGGACCTGAATGGAATAGTATATATTTTTTTGTTTCAATCAGAAAAAAAATTGCGTGATATTTGCCTAGACCCCCCCTCTCTTCAACGTAAGATTAGATGAGATTTGACTCGACTCCCTCCCCCCCTTAAACATCTCACGTAAATTATGGACGCCCCCTAACTACAGTGTTTAGCTGGTAGGTACATACAATAACTATAGATCTGTAAGAAAAAGACAAAACCGAGAGAGGGCTGCAAATGTTTTTACAGTTAGTAACGAATGCCGTTTTGTGGTGTTCCTGAAGATCAGTATGTTTTTCATTCCTTTAATATCCCTGGACGTACTACAATCCATGAATATGTTCATCATCAGCCTATTAATGTCCCCACTGCTGGGGCACAGGCCATCCCTCTGGATGGAATAGGGAGATTCGGCCATGACCCACCACGCGGGCCCAGTGCGTATTGGCGGGTGCTACCGACTGCAGATGCAGCCGGGACCAACGGCTTAACGTGCCTTCCGAAGCACGGAGGAACTCGAGATCGATGTTTTTGGTCACCCATCCAATGACCGAACACTGCGAAAGTTGTTTAACTTAAACCATCGCAGCCGAACGCGCTAACCACCTGCGCCATCGAGCTCCTCTGAAATATGTTGCTTAAATAAAAATCTTTTTCTTTGTTGTTAGTTAATATGAATCGGGATTTTTTTGACAATGTCAATGGTTTCGCAAATAGTGACAAATCCCTGAGAGATAACCGGAGCATGAAAGGCGTGATTTTCCATTGAAACCTCTTCACCCAGAAAACAGGATAACTGCAACTCAGTTATCCTGTTTTCTTTTCACTTAATATAAATCTCCCATTTTCTTACGTACACTTTTCACAGGTCATTGGTTAAGGCTAAGTATTGACTTATATTTTTTGGCATAAAGCTACGTATGCTACGCTGATTATACCTAGTCCAGCCATAAATTTTGATCCAAATGAAAATCCTTTTTCTTTTTATCAAGTAATAATATTATTAAAATTTATATCTACATATTTATTAAAGTCTCAGCAAATAAATAAATAAAAAATAGTTCGAAGTGGCCACATTTGGCTTTTATTCAGGCCTTTAATCTGTTTGACCACGAATCTATGGATGTATTGACTGTTTCCATGGGAAATTTCGCCACTGTTTGCTCCAAGTATTTTTTAAGAGACTCAATGTCACCGTGTCAAAAAAAATTCTAAGAGTGGACAACCCTTATCACTAAAGGCTATGAAACATAGATAGCCGATTCTGAGACCTACTGGATAAGCATATAAAATTTCATAAAAATCGGTCAAGCCGTTTCGGAGAAGTATGGTTACTAACATTATAACACGTCAATTTTATATATTGTTACGTGTCGGAATGGGGTTGGAAATTGTATGCCAGTTCACGCTTGACAGTTCTTTATTCACCACATAGTTCACACAATTAACACACAATGTAAATTACAAAACACTCACTAAACACTGTATTTCACTATACAAGTCTCTAAACAATCTCACTTGAACACTTTTGTTGCACTTTGATCGCCTTTGGATTCGCTCCGAAATCGCTGTTGAAACTCAACTGTCTCTGCGCGTTTTTTTTTTTTTTTTTTGTTTCCTCCCAGGCGGGGGAGAGGGTGAGAAATCCTCATGGATACCCTACAGCCGGCTGTAAGGTTATGTCAGACTCCTACTGACTAAAAAACACCCTTTATTCATGCTTATGGCCAGAAGGGCCTTACAAGCTTCATCTGAAGCGATCACCCCCCGAGAGAGGGATGATGCGGCGCTGCGTTAGTTTAAACTAGTGCATAGTTTAAAATAACGCAAAATGCGCTTAGAGGACAAGTGCACTCAGATGTGCACTTGAAACGGGAGGGGACTGAGAGGAATCGAACCTCTCTGTGTCGGGGGGGTCTCTGCGCGGCGCCAATCGCGTTTATATACGCCGATCGACGCATTCTAGAAAGTACCTGTTAAGTTGAGAATTAGCTAGCACCCGCGAGTATAAAGTACCTACTTATACCTACGCAGGTAACGCGCATAACTTGTAAACAAGTGCAGATGTCGTTGCACTTTTCCCTTACGCCGCACTGCATAAGGCTCATTTTAGAATGAGCCGCATTACTCGACCTCTATCGCGACCCGCGGTGATCTGGCAAATTCGATCTCTAGCACTTTCGCGGTTACGTTTCGAGAGCGTTTGTGACAATATGTACTCGTATAAGATTATCATCTTTATCGGATAACACATGTAAATATGTTGCTCTCATTCGGATATTTTCCAAAAGAGTTGGTACTTTGAAACCTACCAACCCAGAGCGAGAAAGGATCCAGAAAAGCAATTAAATCTTTGGAGTTTGTTTAATTGGATTGTAATCTGCTCAAAGAGATTATAACTTCATTAACTTTTAGCGTTTAACTTGTTAATTTCAAGTCTACCAACTTATCTAATTAGCAGGTTTACTGGTTTGCAAAAACCATTTTCGTATAAGACATTATCATCTCAATTTCTCATGATAACGCAATTAATTCAAGGAACTGTCGTTCAGGATCTTATAATGATAATAAAGAGTAAAATATTAAGTAAAAATCTAAATTTCATATCGAACCCACTTAAGATGTTTTCAGAGTGGACCAAACTTTGAAAGAATAAAGCCAAACTCTCAGAGCGACCAAGTTTTAAATGGTTGAATGAATTAAAATCGCGTGACACGTTTTGAATAAAGATCACTTTATTAAAGATCATTCGTAATTTATTTTTGTTTAGAATTTTATCCTGTAATCTGTGCCACTTCATCTTTAGCATCGTATTATTCGATTCTTTGCTGTAAAATTTTAGAAACTAATCGAATATATCAATAAGTTGTATGATCTCAATAAATTCTTGACTATTTAGATTGTTCAACAGTACACATTATGTTCATCACTTTCTTTGTTGTCCATCATAATTTTTCAAAGAATATGAGGATAAAAATAATTGAAGTAACTACAAAATATTTTTTGTCTTGAAAAGGATATTATAATGGGGAGTTTTACGTTGTCTAATTTTTCATACCTCTTGTTAATTTAGAAAAGCTACGACTTCATTATAATTAACGACAAACATACACAATCGTTAATCATCTAAAGCGGTGTTCTCCTATGTCCACAATTTTATGAAACTTTTTAATACCTACATCCTGTGTTGCCAGATGCTTTGGACCTTTATTTGTAGTAAAAACTGCTAAAATCTTTATAATTAAACAGCTTAGCCCCCCTAGCATGAGCACCGCGATATGATATGTAGCTCGTGTTTATTACGCTCAATTGTCAAATTACTATGGAATTTGACAGTAAATTTATTTATGACACAACTTGAAATATAAATTCTTCTTATAACTTAGGATAATATATTGAAGCTTAAGGTCTGTTTCGGCTAGTTCTCATATATGAATTATCTTGGCTTGACACGCTATTTTCACAAAGTCAATAAATCTTTATTCAAATTGAATGCACAATACAACTTTTTTGAATCGTCCATATTTATTTCTCTAGATGTCTGAGCGTTTGGAACAGTTTAAACCCAAGCAGTTTTGTCTGAAATATAATCAGACTCCTGATAATAGGCTTTATTAATAAGAACGCTTTTCATAGTAGCTTTAAATTTATTGACGCCTAATAATTTCAGTTTATAATAAAAAAGATAATGATGTGTTTAATGTCTTAGTGCGCTAAGGATTCTATATTTCACTCCGTGTACCGTATTGTCAGTAGATTTCACACCGCGCGTAACACAGCTAATTGTGATAATATTAAGAATTTGGCCTACATTTGTAATTTGTAACTGCGATATACCACTCAGCCAAAGTACATCGAATGATAAACAACCTAATTTAGTGTCTGTGATGTGATGCTTAAAATTAACCTACGTATTGTTGTTCTGGCATAAATGTATTGAAACAATAGTGGGGAATGTGGCATTAGAAACATTAGTGTTTTAAACAAGGTTACGAGTCAAAGTAAACGAGAGATAATGAGTTTTTTTCTTTTTTATTTTGAGTCATATATTTTTACTGTTTTTTTTTTTAGTATTCGTTCAATAAAACATTCTTGATCGGGTAGCTGAGTCACTGAGTGTTTTAATTTCAATGTGTTGTGTTCATGTACAAAACTCGACGAGGGTATAAATAATTCTTATGGGTCAAGCGCAAATCAATGCGAAAATAGATAACTTCGTCAATTTACCATACAAATGAACTAAAATATGTTGTAGGAGGAAGGCTAACATGGCCATAAACCAACTGTCTGTCGGTAACTATTAAATATACGTTACGATAAATGTAAATACTTAATTAATTGAAGTTTATTAACCATTACCAATCGCTATTAGTTATTTACCGTTATTACATTAGTAATTCAAGGTAAAGGTAAACAATCACCTCACTTTTTGTTATGTGATGCATAAATAACGTATTTAGGGTAATCATTTATTGCGATGCAAGTATCAGGATTCAGTGTTGTGAAACAGATTCCAGAATAGACTTACGGATTTGTTTCTTAGGTTTTCACGCACATCACTCATTAAATAAAACTAGTTTTTTACGGGTTAATGCACGAAACTTTATACTAAAGTACTTTATTTAAAATTCTTTTTTTTTTAAGAATATTAAATAAAGTACTTTATTAACTAAATTAAGTAATAAATTCATACATAGACAATAACAAATTTTAAAATCGAACAATGAAATAACCGAACGCTCAATAAAAGTCTTTCGAAGGTAGCTCGACGATGATTCTGACGACGCACGTAGCCTGTAAAGGCTACGAATCGTCAATAAATAAATAAAGTTTCGTGCATTAACCCGTAAAAAACTAGTTTTAATTAGACTTACGGACTTGGACTGCATTTTGACTATCGAGTTGCAGTTACAAACAACTTTGATAAATTATTGTAGCCGTTGGTGAGTTGGCAAGATATTGTACCATTTCCAAACAACTATTCTAGCCAAGCCAATATGCTTAATGTGTCTGGTAGAGTTATGGTAGTATAAGAGTAATGTTTGTACAAATATCTGTCTTACTCATACCTAGATTAGTTGGCCTGACAGCCCCTAAAAATATAGCTTAAAGCACAATTAAAATGGTAATTTATAAAATACGAAACAGAGCGATATACCTACCAAAGCAGCTACCTGTTTAACGAATCGATGACTTTTCCGTGCGTACATTTTTTTTTCCTTAATTTATTTGTGACAAAGCAAACATAAAATTTCTGTTTTTTTTTATTTTATTATAATAAACACTTTTTATTATAAAAGAAAAGACATTCCGAAATGCTTTTAAATAATTTGAGCAAAACACATATTTATGCATTTCTATAGCTATCGGAGTATATATGTTACCGGCCAAACCCGATTTCAGGACAAACTAGTTTTGCCTAGGCTAAACTGGTTCTTCCTATGCGCGATAGGATTAACTAGTATAGCCTAGTCCAAACTAATTTGTCCTAAGCCCGATAGGATAAACCAGTTTAGCCTAGGCCAAACTAGTTGATCCTGATAAAAATACGCATACTCTAGGATAAACTAGTATGGCCTAGTGTAAACATTATAGTATACCTAGAAAGTCAAAATAAATAGATAAACTGAATAAAATAATCCGTAATTGGAAAAATAATATTTTTTATTAAAACCATAATGATTCATCGTTACAAGTTATGGATAATTAGTAATACAAAGAAAAGTAAGAAAAGTTTAATTTTTCTAGTAAACTTTTCTTTAGATTTAAACACCTAGCAGTTAAATGCTTAAAAATAAATAAAAACACTAACTATAATTGCTATTTCTTCTTTCAAATGTTTAATACTTGAAAAAGTATTCATTTGACATTGTGGGTTGCGTGGTTGCAACCTACAATGCGAAGAGATGGCGCTGCCTTGCAGCTTAAGGCTAGGAAAATTTCGACGCGGCGAATAGGGCCGTGGTAGCATAATGGTCAGTGCATTCGCCCGGATTGCGAAGGGTGCGAGTTCGAGTCCGGTCCGCTGCCTGGTCTGCGTGGTTTTTTTTTCTAGTAAACTTTTCTTAAAATATTTTGAGTTTACAGTGAGATGAATTGTAAAAGGTTCGAATGATTCGGAATTTCTTAAGCCGGGTAGTTACTCATTGGCGAGCTGTAACCATAACCGTTGCACGCACTGTAACCAAAAAGCATAGTGTGTACGTGGTTCGATAACCTGCTGCGAGAACGGTACGCGTGCGGTTTGAAGCGAGCCAACGTTCACAACTGAGCTACTAGCGTAGACACTAGAACTTCGTACTGTATCACGCATGTTACGGTAACAGATCGCTAATGCGTACCCGGCTTTACTGTCTTCCGAACTCCCGGCAACAACAAAAGAGTTAAACAAAAACCAATTACAGAAAAAACACTCCCTCCACTTTCTTCCAGCGTTCTTTTTACATGACGCGCCCTGTACAAGTCCTGACATGTTTGTTCAATTACTTTCCGCTTTGCTAAATTGGTTTAGACTAGGTCGTACTAGTTTATCCTAGAGTGTGCGTATTTATATCAGGATCATCTAGTTTGGCCTAGGCTAAACTGGTTTATCCTGTCGCGCTTAGGATAAATTAGTTTGGACTAGGCTATACTAGTTAATCCTATCGCGTATAGGAAGAACCAGTTTAGCCTAGGCAAAACTAGATTGTCCTGAAATCGGGTTTGGCCGGTAACATATATATCACGGAGTTACTCCGTGATCATAGCGCTTGCAACAGTGCCGAAATATAGGAGACTCATAAAAAACAATCTCATTAAGAGCTATAATGTTAGTGACCATAAAAGTTTAAAACAATATATTTATGTATTTCGTTCTCTAGACCTATGTCCAGCAGTGGACGAACATGGGTTGATGATGATGATTTCGTTCTCAAACATTATTTAAATAAAGCTCAATATAGGAACACATCAGTAGGTGTAACATAAGCCCAGCAACCACATTATACACGAAACTCGTTTACAAACTTTGGATGGTACAGATAAGTATGACAAAAAGAAATGTTTTACAAACTCGTTACTCATTGCGAGAATAAGGGCACCCAACAGCCAACATAGATTAGATCACAAAGCCTTTTTCACCAAATTAAACTCCAAACAGCAATTTCTATTACTTTAACTGAAGATACAAACACGAACAGTGTTCCAAAAAACGCGAATGAACAAATTGTTAAATGAACGAAAATCACAGCAAAGTGCTCCCTAAAAGTTTTGAAGAAGAAGCCCCACTGAGCGCCTTAAAACTCGTTACTCGTTACAATTCTTTTTACGTTTTTTCGTATTCTTGTTGGAATACCTCTGAAGGAAGCTTACAATTATTTTTAACGTTCTTTGTATTCTTTTCGACGAACGTACTTTTGTGGCTTAAGCCTTTAATGATGTCGCGAGTTCTCAACTTGGTAAACAATCTTTAATCTCAAGGGATTTTAAGGGACAAACCACAAAGATAATGTTGAGTTCGCACGATGCGTCGCATAAAAAAACTTTGATTTTATTCGCATTGCGCGTACGTTGAACTCCCGTTGCGAATTTCGAAGACTGGCATTGACAAGACTCCGAATTATACAAATTTGTTGTTTAATAAATGAACTATGGATTCTAAGAAACTGTAAATTATTTCAGGTGCATATACAAAAACACAAGACCATGCGTCACTGTGTTTTCTCGACTGAAGTTGAAAGATCTTAATTTCCTTAATGCCAATAATATATCTATACTTATAATGAATCTGTAGAGATATCAATTCTGTAAATGAAATATATTTTCAAAATAACTATCAGGGGGTGATTAGTGATCGATATTGATGCCAAAAATGCAATCAGTAAAATTTTTGTCTGTCTGTCTGTCTGTGTGTATGTTCCTTATAGAAACAAAAACTACTCGACGGATTTTAACGAAACTTGGTACAATTATTCTTCATACTCCTGGGCAGGTTATAGTATACTTTTCATCACACTACAATCAAAAGGAGCAGAGTAGTGAAGGGAAATGTTGGGAAAACGGGAGAAGTTACTCCATTTTTTAAGCTTCCGTCGCGTGTGCAGTCTTAATGGTTAAAGTTACATAGAAATCATGTATGACAGAAATATTATACATAAAATTGTCTAAAAAATATCCCGCAACAGCATATGTCTATTTTTTATGCTTGACTCACAATAACACGTGTAACTCCTGATAGCTTAGCAGTTCGGAGCATTCGGATTATATTTGTTTACTCTTACGTTTATAATACTCTCACTCATCCCTAATTTAAAAAAGTTAACATTATTACCTATTCAATAAAAAAAGAATCATAGAAAAAGAATTAAATAAATAAATTCATTGTGTACAAATCACGCCTGAGAACAAAAACTATAGTCTACACTACAGCTCTACACCGAAACGAAGCGAGGGCGGGCCACTAGTCATAAATAAATTGAAAATGAAAAATCTTTATTTCAACATCACCAACTTACAAATCAACATCTACCCTTACTCCCGGTGTAAGTAAAACTTGTGTATCAGAAGCCATTCCCTTCCTAGGATGACAGAAATTTAAACATCTAGCAGTTAAATGAAAAAACTCATTTAATTAAACCCAAAAAAAGACGCGACCAGCAACTCATAAACACACAGATAAACATGTGAGTTTCATGCATACAATGTACATACACTTCCTTGATTACAGGTCAAGTGATTATTTTATCATATATATCAGTAAGTACCCAATTAAGTACAAAAAGTAACCCAATCAAAAACATTTCGACTCTCGAACACTTGCTTTGTTATTAACATAATTAGTCGAAGGTTCTGTAGTTATGTATAATAAACAATTTTTTAATTTTCTACTAATTATTCAAAGATAGATCGTGGTTTCTTTATTTACTGTAAACACGAGTACGTGTGTACGATTCTTCTGCGAGGTTAGACAAGGCCAACCCTCCTTGACAACAAGTAACAACTTGACGTTTACACGTAAAAATGTTGATGAAATTAATGACACGGAACTACTTTCATGCCACTAATTTCGTAATGTAAATTCGTCTTTACTAATAAAGGCGATATCTTTCTTCCCGCATGCAGGCTGCTGTTATCAGAAATCCTGTTATTCATTCCGGTACTACGTATACTCTCTACTACTCGCGAGGCAGATGGAGTATTTTTTATATGATTGGTAATAACCCTACCCAACCCAATAACTTACTCTATACAACCTAATGATAATAATGTAAGCGATTGAGCTCTGCTTAAGGCAGTTTTCCTACCGCCCGGCGAGGAAGCAACTAATTATTGGATATTTTCTCGCTCAAGAAACATACAATAGATTTAGATGCGTGGTGGAGCGAGTTCTCGCCAGCGGCAGTATGAACAATTAATATATGCATCGATTTTATTTACACGGAATATATATCTTATTGTACGTTTCTTGAGCAAGAAAAAGAGCCGATAGTTAGTCTTCCAAGCGGCGCGGTCGGACAACTGCCTTAATTATTGGACTAAATGAATTTACCTATGGTGATGGTGAGTTGTCCAAAGTAATAATATTATTGGATATTATAATGAATCTAACATATTTCTTCCTCAAGGCATGTTTTACCACCTTGATTATTTCTGAATAGAAAAACATCACTACGAGAAAGTGTGAAGTCAACCTCTTAGCTTGCGCAGAGATCTGCGGCGACGTTGCGTCCTTGTGCGTGTTGTACCGTCTATACAATGTTTTACAATGCCAAGTTCCTTCACCGCACCACACGCCGCAGAGAGAAGTTTTACCTTTGATCATCTGGACGCTTGGAGTTCTAGCAACATGCTATACATGCGTTCTTCCTTGGTTGCGTTCCAGCAAGATCTCGAACGAAGTTCCCTCAGCATTTCTTAACTTTAGCTATTTTTTTTTTATATGATTAGGTAGGCAAATGACTCTACCCCACCTGATGTTAAGTGGTGATAAAGTCCAAACGCGAAGATAGCTGGTACAGCAGTTATAAACTGTTACACCAACCATCCTCATCTGGCCGGCCCGCAAAAATGCTTCTTCACGGCTCTCTTAAAGGACCCCAGATTATAGGAAGGAGGGAACACGTGCGCGGGCATAGAATTCCACTTACGAATAGTACGACAAAGAAATGAGTCGCCAAATTTCTTTGTTCGTGTCGGAATAGTGGCCACAGTAAGTCGGTGGCAACGTAGGCCAGCGCGCGTGGTCCTCTGAAGAAAAGGTGATGGAGGGATAAGCGAGAATAGCTCCTCAGAACATATGGCGGTATAATATGGCGGTGTTCAAAAAGCGGGTAAACCTTTTCCTTCAGAGCTGGAAACGTGTGATGAGTGATACCCTTGGTGCTGCAAGTGTCCATGGGCGGCAGTGACCACTTACTATCAGCTGGACTGCCAGCTCGGTCTGCTAAACTGCCAAACCGGTGCTTTGATTAGACCGAAAGAAAATGTCTATTTACCCTTATACTGTTCTGCGTCAATTAGCCGCGAATAATAATGTACATATAGTAGCAGTAAGCAACTCAATAGCTGAACAAATTGTAATTAAGCTTCCGTACATACAACCTACACAACCCTTATTTATGGATTCATGTCGGGTCAAAAGCTGAATTACTGTAATTAGTAGTAAACAAGGTACTTATATATTTCGCTGGAAATCGCTACTAATATTACAAATTACAAATGCGAAGGTTTGTATGGATGTTCGTAATTTATTATATGTATTTTCATCTATACATATAATAAAATGGTAGGAAAGTCAAAACTGTACATTGAATATCTTCAATCGATGCCTAAACCAAAAATATAGTTTTTAGAATTTTTGTCTGTTTGTATGTCCGGGATAAACTCAAAAAGTACGGCATGGATTTACTTAAAATTTGACACGAATATTATTAAGAAGTCAGGTCAACATATATGCTACATATTATCACGCTATCACCTACGTGGAACGAGCAGTGAATACGGGACAAAAAGTATGTGCAAATAAGTAACTCCACGCGTACGAAGTAGCGGGCGGCCGCTAGTATTATATGTATACTATAGTTTATCATCTACATTGAGAGAGAGGGCATAGCGGCTTTACCGCTCAAATTGGAGCGGCGGTCTCGGGAAGTAACCTCCACCAGACATAAGACTACAATAAAATAGCACTGCCTTTTGGTGTAATATAAGTTATTTACGGGATTGTTACCATGTACCTTGTTTTTAGCGAGTTTCCGATCAAACAACAACAGTGCCGAAATATCGGAAACTCGCTAAAAACAAGGTACATGGTAACAATCCCGTAAATAACTTATATTACTATAATGTTAGTGACCATGAAAGTTTAAAACAATTATTACCGTTTCTGTCGATGTGTCAGGGCTTCACGGGGTAGGAGATTGGGACAGGGTAGGCAACGGTGCGAGTGATATTGTAGCTATCGCAAGTGTATATAGATTAGAGATGGGCGTTTTTAGATATTTGTGAAATCGATACGCATCGGTATCAGATAAATCGCATCGGATCCGCGCACCGATGCCGGCATCGCATCGATGCCAAGTGAATGTCAGTATCGTAGCATCACAAACTTTTCAGTGAGGGTGGCAAAAATTGGAACTACATTTATCAATAGCATTGTGACATTTTTATGACATATTTGTTCACCGCTAGCGACATCTCCACCGGCACAGATAAGTTTGTGGCACTGTTGCTATTGTAACGTTGCAAAAACTAGATGGCATCGGCATCCAATAACGGCATCCAGTCGCATCGGATGCGCGCATCTGAACCTGGCATCGTTATCGTGCATCGTTATTCTAAAAACGCCCATCCCTAATATAGATAAGCTATGGTGGTCGCTTACCATCACGCGGGCCATGCAGGTCGCAGCTCGCGGCACGCGGCATTTTCATGATCATGAACATTGAACATTTTCATGTTAATTTTGAACAAAATTTAGAAAAATAATGCATTATTTTCTTAATCCTGTTGAAAATTTCCAAACAATGGAAGTACCAATAGTATGTAATGCTCTCATTCATTATCAAAAACTCTTAAATAATTCGGTCGATGTCCTGTGGACAGTTCATATTATTACTGTTTCTCAGACATCACTTTATAAACCACTAGCTGGCCCCGCGGTGTTACCCGCGGTTTATTAAGGATATTTCCCGCAGTAAAACGTAGCCTATGTGTAAATCCAGGGTGTCAGCTACCTCCATACCAAATTTTATTAAAGACGCTCCAGCCGTTTAGTCGTGAAGAAGTAACAAACATGCACACTCACAAACTTTCGCCTTTATAATATTATAGTGCGATTCCCAATTCCGCAAGGCAAAACAAACATATAAGTACACAAAGGAATAGAAAACGTACCAGCCACATGAATTTCCATTCAATGACGCTCCATTTGACATCGGCTCGCAGTCGACCCACCCAGGGTCTAATTTTAAAATGCTTTTTTTTTAATGTTATAGGGGGCATACGAGCAGACGACTCACCTGATGGTAAGTGATCACCGTCGCCCATAGACACTTGCAACACCAGGAGTATCACAAATGCGATGCCGGCCTTTAAGGAAGGAGTACGCTCTTTTTTTGAAGGTTTTTGGGTCGTATTGGTCCGGAAATACTGCTGGCGACAATATATTTCACAGTTTTGTCGTACGTGGTAGAAAATTTCGACAAAAACGCACGGTTGTGGATTGCCACATGATGGGGATGAAATTTTTGTCGCGATGTACGATGGCGAAATGCAGCAGCTGGAATTAATCCGAACAATTCCGAATAATGCTTGTCCGGGCAGTTTCAATTCATGGCATTTCAGGGACGTGTAGTATCAGAGATTATCTCTGATAGAGATGCAAATGTGCGCCGCTCTACCTAAAGAAAATATCACAAATGTTGCTGAAATTCTCTAAAAATCTGTACCTATCGTTTGACCTCATTACTTATGTACAAAGGAACTGCCGAAACCCCAAGTCCATCCCGTAAATGTGCTTTTACCATCTGCGTCAAACAGAAATAAGGTCCCAATTCAACATGAGCGTTATTTATTAAACTTGGGATGAGAGAGGCGTGTTTATGTTCTTGTTCAATGTTTATTTTTATGCCGGTACTGTTATTTACGATACGGGAATGGTTATTTGTGACTTTGACAGCTGGTTGCTCTGATCATTAAGGGCTAAAAGGAGAAACTGTAGTCAAGTTTATTAAAAGCGGACGCAAGCTGAAAGACAATTGATAAATTGGTATTTGAAAAAACTATTGCTGCCACGGCAAATACCGTGCGATGAGTGCAATAGTAGTTAACGATGCAAAATTCGAGGTTTGGATCTCGACGATTCCCTCCTCGAAAATTACGTCACATCTACGACAAAATTTCGAATCTGCTTTTTTTAGTAAAAATCTATACTAAAAAACTGCACATAATGGGGTACTTAAACACCAGGGAAAAGTCACACAATCTTATCAATGACTGTTCTAAAAGTCTGATTGTTTGAATCTGCAATACACCCAGAGTAAACTTACCAAATTAATGTACGATATATTGGCGTAGTAGGTTTTATGAAATTAAAATTCGTAAGTTTACTATGGAAGTGACCATATGGCGAAGAAATTTTATCCATAGAATAATAAGTAGTTACACTATGCCTCTATGTTTTGCTTTTTTTCTAAATGCTTATTAAATCTCCACAATAGACGTCTTTAGTGGTGATAAATTTTGTTGATTTTTGTCTATTTTGAGGGCTTCTAGTTTTTTTGAAACACAAGTTATCGAAAAAAGGAAGACAGACATAAAAGCATAGAATTAGTGTATTTATATTCTATGTTTGAAAATCAATTTTTTGGTGACAAAAATCGAGGTGGATTCAGTCGAGAACGTTTGTATGGAAAAAACATTGCCCGCCTCCCCTCTTAATATAAAATACGAATAGTCATGTTAAATGCCGACATTACACAAAGGTATTTATTCTCTTAAACAATTCTCTATTTCAATATTAGCGCATTGTTCAAACAAACGACAGCAACATTAGAGAAACGGGTATCGCTCCGCAACCAGTCAAGCAACAATTTGCTAGAAAAGCAGGCAATCCTGGTTTTCGAAATAATACATTTTGGATAAAATTCAGAAACGGTCAAGAACACGGCAGAAAAGACTTTTTTATTCTGTTCGGCAGTCAAGAAGATTTTATTTCGAATGGCCTCTGGTAGCTTAGCAAATATAGGTAAAAAATACCTAGAAGTTTTGAGGCCCATGAACGAATTTTTGACAGCTCCTTAATATATCGAATCGTTGCAAGGTTCTATGAAAAGTAAGCAGCGCCCCTTACCAGTTGTAAATACAAGCTAGCTTTTTCCATCTTTGACGGCGACGATACGTTACGGAGCTACGAAAATTCGTGCCTGGGCATCTGATAACATAAACATTGTTGTATTTCGGAGTAATAAATACATGATCGTCGTCATCGTCTGTACCACGGCGAGTGTTCTGCGGAGTTATTCTCTCTTATTCCACCTTCCCCTTTCCATTAGGGGACCACGCGCGCTGGCCTACGTTGTCACCGTCTAACTGTGTCCACAATTCCAATGCGTACAAAGAATTTTGGTGACTCATTTCTTTGATGCACTATTCGTAAATAGAATGCTCTGCCTGCTTACGTGTTCCCTCCTTCTTACAACCTGGGATCCTTTAAAAGAGGCGTGAAGAAGCAACATGCAGGCCGGCAGGGTGAGGATGGCTGGTGTGGCAGGTAGAACTGCTGTAGCTATCTTCACGTCTGGACTTCACCGTCATTTAACATCTTGTGGGGGGAATCATTTGTCGGACCAATCTAAAAAAAATGATTACCTATAACTTAAATGTATTATTTTCAATAAGTTTTCAATGGTCTTTGATTACCCCATTAATTTAATAATCTTGATTGTTTAATATCTATATATGTATATTTGTCACGTTCCGCACACGAATTCACCTTCGCTTTTGATAACGTCTGAGATCGTTCAACAAGACTTTAACTATATACGAGTATATAGTACTAGCGGCCCGCCCTCGCTTCGCTTCGGTGTAGAGCTAAAGTGTAGACTACAGTTTTTGTTCTCAGGCTTGTATTATACACAATGACATTCATCTATGATTCTTCTTATACCTGCATGCAAAGTCTCAGCCCGATCCCTCCAGTAGTAGAAATATGCATTTAATATTATTATTAATTGCAGTTTAATATTATTGCATTGCATGCAGCTCGATATTTTGCAGAGCGAGAACAATCATTTACGCTAGAGTGCGTCGCCGATTTAATAAGGTCTGTCCACCTTGTCGAAGAGCGCCCGCGAGACCTTTTGCCCTCAACTTTCCCTTGCACCACCAACCGTTCCATGGAGTTCTCATTGCGAGTAATATGCCCGAAGAATGTTATATATATAAATAGCGTAAATGATTGTTCTCGCTCTGCAAAATATCGAGCTGCATGGCGACGCATATCGATTGCATCACTGGCACAGGAATCGACCGAGACATGACCACGACCAATCTGTCAAGAGTGCACGACTAGGAATAAGAAGATATTTAACATAAAAAGGATTAGTTAAGTGATTAGTTCTCACTTACAATCACTATAACTCAATAGTCTCATTAAACTGTCATCCTAAAAAAATATGAAATCTTTATTTCAATAGCTTTTTTACTTTTAGTAAGGATAGGCAAATGTTGTCTTGTGGAAATATTCAATAATATCTACCTACTTACAAGTACTTGTTCTCCTGGTGTCAGTCTATTTCTTAAAGATACAAAAATATATCGAATAATTGTAAGCAAAGATATTCTCATCCGGCAACATAATATATTATATAGTAATTGAATGGGCGACCTTCATGATGAAATAAAGATAATATACCTACCTACATCAACTAGTTAAGGAACGTGTATTCTGAGTATTTCTGAATTTCTGGGTACGACTACCCACACACGAATTAACTGTACCGATCTACAAATAATTTTGATCAATACATACATTAAAAGAGGACGCGAGCTGAGAGACATTTAAGATATAGTTATTTGAAAAAAATGTTGCTGTCACGTATTGGCAAATACCGTATGATAGGGACAACAATAGCTAACGCTAAAAATTGCGTATGGAAATTGCAAAATTCGAGGTTTGGCTCTCGACGGTTTCCTGCTCGAAAATAGGGGTGATGACGGGGTACAGTAAACGAAATTCTATTTAGTCCGTCAGTTAGATGATCAAAAAATAATGGACACGTGTTTTTTCTTTGGTCAATCAACCAAAAAATGACAAAGTTATAGCGCGTCAAAGTTTGGGAGTAGCGGCTCGTGACGTCACTTTTGAAACGTCACCGAAGTGAAAATTGTACCAAAACGTGACGTCGTGCGACTTTTCAAATCAATATATCTCTGCAATGCTTATATTATGTGAAAAAAGAAAAAATACGTGTCCAATACTTTTTGATAATCTACCTGATAAACGAAGAAAAAAAAATAGTCATCATCCCTGTTAGATATGTAAAAGAATTTTACCCATAGAATAATAAGTACTTATCTTACAAGGCCTCTATGTTTTTGTTTTTTTTGTAAATGCTTATTGAATCTCTACTGTAGCATCTTTAGTGGTGTCATTTAATATTGGTAATTTTTGAGGGTTTCTAGTTTCTTTGAAAAACAAGTTATCGAAAAAAGGAAGACTTAGGAGCATAGAATGAGTAAAATTATATCACTTCTTTAGTGATATTAATTAAGGAGGAATCAGTCGAGAACGTTTGTATGGAAAAAACATTGCCCGTCTCCCCTCTTAATATTATTAATTACTAGCTGACCCAGCGAACTTCGTACCGCCATAAAAATAGGGGCAGGTGGTAGAAGAGAAAATTTAGAGTTGTATTTTTTTTAATAGGCGTGTGTAACGTAGTGTTCTATCAATTTCCTGGGATAACATTCCTCCTAACCCATATGAGAACACTACGTTACAATACCCAATAGTTTGAATTTTGGCGCGAAGGCGCATTGTAGATTTCAGAACACTACGTTACAGGTGGACAACCCTTATCACTTAAGGATATGAAAAATAGATAGTAGCCGATTCTCAGACCCACGGAATATGCATATAAAATTTCATAAAAATCGGTCAGGCCTTTTCGGAGGAGTATGGTTAATAACATTGTGACACGAGAATTTTATATATAAGACTAGACTCAAAGTGGGACTCGGCAAATTCAGTTAACTTATGAGTTTTAGGCTCGTATTACAGAATAACATCTGGTATGTTTTTCTAGACCTGAACTTGGTTTTGCAGCGGTGTATCCTTATCATTCTCTATACAGACTGAAAAGGGGGGACTGATGTTGGATTTGGTTTTGGGTTGGAAGAGTATTGCCAGAGTCGACAACAGTGTTTAGGTAATCACATGCATGTGTCCTGCCGTTGTGTTTATAGTTTGTTATAATAATGTACACTGGTACCTATATGTATTTTTTTTTCTATTTTAGTAACATAGTATCCATGTGTGGTTATGAGTAGTCATGCTCTCTTAAAAATCTCTTCGGTGGTGTCGTGTGAGGCGGGTCGTTGCGTTCCCTAAAAAATGGTTGAGCGAAGCGATGGCTGGTTCATGCGTCATGCTCGTGAACGGGTGCTGCCAGCGGAGATGAGTCTGCTCTTAATTCACTGGGTACTATTAATCGTTGTTCTAAACTTTAATCGTTCATTATTATTTTTATTTTTTTTGCCTAAACGGTAGGACACGTCATTCCTAAACTTTGTTAAACCACATTTTTTTTTTACATATTTTCATTTTTTATTTTATAGTCATAATTTTTATATTATTTGCATTTTTTTTGTTTGTAATGAAAAGTGACTTTATGAGTTACCTCATATTGAAGTCATTTTTCAATTTGACGACTCTGTATATAATACAGGGAGAAAAAAACAGCCCTTGCTGAGTTTCTTGCCGGTTCTTCTCAGTACAAGGTCTCCCGCCGTAGATTTGCGAACCGATGGCGTAGCTTTTCGACATTCACAAGTGCTTGTAACAGCCTAGACTGAATAAACGATATTGAATTTTGAATTTTGTTGATCTGTACTTAAGTACAGTAAGAAAGGGATGGCGCTCTGTATATCATATAGCGACATCCCTTTCTAACAGTACTCAAGTAAAGATCAACATTTAGTTGTCATCCCGAAATACGAGCCTTACTAAAGTTGATAGTATCACTTTTTTGCGATAACAATAGAATGCACATTTAAAAATATTTTGTGATCTATTATATTGTTATATATTTATTTATTTTAGTTACATGGAAGACCAACAGCTTATCTTAATATACTAGAAATGAATAGTAGTGACAAAGAGCCAATTACAGGTCCCCACATCTAGACATAATTTAAAATTATAAAGAAACTATTTGCACTGTCCAATGTAAAAAAAAATCTCTTAAATATAGTTTTATAAATGAGGTCCTTATGATAAATAACAGAATAACAAATTACGCACATGTTAATTATTAACACTTGTCTATGAATTTAAAGTCTGGGATAAATGTTTGTTATCTCATATCTATTAGACAAGTCCGTCCGTCCGTCTGTCTGTGGTGCTGTTTCAGCGGCCAAACCGTAAGAGATAGATAAAGAGAATATTTAAGTTATAAGTTAAGAATAGTCTGATAAGACTACAAACCGGATTTGAGTAACGTAGCACTTCTGGTTTTCGAGAAATCACGTATTTCAAACGAAACCATACAAAATCTCCGAAGTTCTCAATTAATTAAATACATTTTTTTTAAATCAGGTTTTGGTGAACATTTGGTTCACTGGTTTGCTAGTTATTATTATATTAATTTTAATCTCCAAAAAACAAACCAGCAATGATACGTCTAATCGACGCTTCGCAAATGTTAAAAAGATCTAAATTTACCTGCTTTTATAGTGAGTTGAAGCTGCTACTCGCTTATTTTAAGTATTAACCTGCTAGATATATAAATCTAAATGAAATGAAATGAGAAGTCATTTATTCAGTCTAGGCTGTTACAAGCACTTGTGAAGGTCAGGAAGCTACGCCATCGGTTCGCAAAACTACGACGGGAGACCTTGTACTGAGAAGAGCAAGAAACTCAGCAAGGGCTGCTTTTTTCTCCCTGTATTGATATATACAGAGTCGTCAAGTTGAAAAATGACTTCACACATACTTCTGAAGTCACCTTCCATTACATTATTTAGGATATAGATATATAGTTACAATAAATTTTATATTTAGTATATAGGAAGCGGCATTAGATAGGTACCGTATTACTGTTACAAAAACTGACTCATACCCATCAAATAACAAATTACAAGAAACACTGTCCATGCATTACGATCATTTAGATAATCATTAACTTTATAATAGCCCTTATTCATAAGAGTATTCTTGATCTGAGATTTAAATTTGGTTAGTGGAAGCTCAATCAGATCTTGGGGAACTTTGTTAAACAATGCAATACTACATCCCAGTAATGAACCTCTTGATTTTTTTAGTCTGAAACATGGAACGGCAAGCTTGTTCTTAAATCTCGTGTTAAAGTTATGGGTTTGACTTTTTTTTGCAAATGCGTCATAGTTTTTTCTTACGTATATTATATTTTCATAAATGTATTGCGATGCCCGTGTTAAAATTAAATTATATATGGCGCGAACAGCTCTCTTTTGCAGTAGGAAAATACTTTCTATATTAGCAGCTGAGCCCCACAACAAAAGGCCATATGACATAACATAAAGAAAAACTTACTAGAAATGGTTCCACTAAGTCCAAGCATCAGACTGGATTAGAAACTGCACCTTCCGCTATCTGATTCTATCATAATTTCCCGCGCTTACCATACAATTTTCGGTTGATCGTGTTTTGTTTACAGCATTTCAGAAAAGTTTTGCTAAATACTTCTTTGTTACCCTACTCTGTTTAATTTCAAATTGTTTCTATGAGTGAGGATAAAGAAGCGTATGCAACTACATATAATTTAGTATTAAAACACTCGAGTCAACCTATTATCGATTAACAAGACTCGAGTGTTTTAATACCCCTTCTTATATGACAGGCGCATAAACTAGTATTTTAATTGTTTTTTATTTTTTAAGCATTTAACAGCGAGATGTTTAAACCAGGCCGGCAAGGTGAGGATGGTTGGTGTGGCTGGTAGAACTGCTGTACCAGCTATCTTCACGTCTGGACTCCACCGTCACTTAACATCAGGTGGAGTGAAGTCATTTGTCGGACCTATCTTTAAAAAAAATCTAAACAAAATTTTACTAGAAACTCGTGTTACCGTGCCGTTCGACGAAGTTCGTAAGTGCTTTTCTTAAACATTTGACGACCCATATAATGACCGGCCATTGCGACAGTTGCTTTACTTTCATAATGGCAACCTAACGCATCTCCTCTAGGCAAACCATAACATGAAATATTTATTTTATCGCATCTATTCGAAAAGAGCTAGTTTGTTATCTGTTTACAGGGACCAAAATAGCGTTTTAATCCCTAGCAACTAATAATAGTGATTTGAATAACGATCTCGCCTGTAAACAAGCTCTTTTCTCCCTTAGGAAATAATCTACTATTTCATACAAGGAAGTACATAAGTGTTCACACACAATAGACTTTATTTGATTATACCCGTTGCTCGCACTTGGAAGGTTAGGATAAACCTGGTATCCCCACATTGGCCTTGGGCATAAATAAACATCAAATTATTATAAATCACCACTTCATCCGCCTGTGTGCAGACTAGGGCTTTCAAATTCGGATTGTTATCAACTCCGCAGCTACTTACGAAATAGGCAGACAAAAAAAATTGACATTTATTTAAAGAAGGCTCACATACAACAGAAGTGATTTTTATTGCCGAATTTCGCTCGAAATTATAATAGCCTCAAATGTTGCATTGATAATGAAGCGAATACGAAACCCTTCGGTGTGCGAGACCGACTCGCAATTAACCGGTTTCTAGAAACTGGTTTTAACTTCATTTCTCTATGTCAACTACAAAAATGAGAATAGGGGTGATGTCGGGGTACAGTAAACGAAATTCTATTTAGTCCGTCAGTTAGATGATCAAAAAATAATGGACACGTATTTTTTCTTTGGGCAATCAACCAAAAAATGACAAAGTTATAGCGCGTCAAAGTTTGGGAGTAGGGGCTCGTGACGTCACTTTTGAGTGAATTTTCACTTATAAGTGTACTCAAACGTGACATCATGCGACTTTTCAAATCAATATATCTCTGCAATGTTTATATTATGTGAAAAAAGAAAAAATACGTGTGCAATACTTTTTGATAATCTACCTGATAAACGAAGAAAAAAAATTAGTCATCATCCCTATTGTTTAAAATCCTTCCGGAACTCCGGATTGAAAGCCCTAAAGCCCAGACCGTCGAGCTAATATAAACAAGACAGGTGTCGTTCACAATAGAATTAATGATATTCTGACACGATGCAATAGGTAATGAATCGAAGAGAAGCAAGTGGTTGGTGCACGTAATCTATTTGCGTTTAATTAAATTAAAACTCGTCTTCTCATCTAGTAAGGAGTGAATCACTTTGTTTTGACATCGCTAGTTATAGGTTTTCAATATTTGTATTGTAATAACAGGTCGTCGGAGGAGCTCGATGGCGCGGATGGTAAGCACGCTCGGCTGCGATCGTTGAAGTTAAGCAACTTTTGCAGTGGTCTGTCATTGGATGGGTGAACAAAAATTTACTACCTCCGTGCTTCGGAAGGCACGTTAAGCCGTTGGTCCCAGATGCATCTGCAGTCGTTAGGTGCTACGATCGCAGCCAAACGCGCGGCTAACCACTTGCACCATCGAGCTTCTCACTTAACATAAATATTACAATTTAATAAAGAAGACATAAATCTATTATGTAACAATAACAGAACAATGTTTGCATTCTACGCCACTAGTTTATAACCAGACTGGCGTCATACTGAACTCATTAAAAGTTGATATATTATGCCACTAATCTCACACGTGGCGACTCAAACAATTTACTGGGCAATAATCAATTAGTTCTGTTTTTATGAAACAGTATAGAACACATACCAGTAAGTAACTTCGATCCAGAGTTTGTTGTTTCTGACTGCAGCACTGTTTCTTCACATTTTAGGCAATAAAAACATAAAATGAGACTTAAACAAAACTATTTTCATGTGAGTTTCCCAGTCTTGTGTGACCATACATAAATTCCATTAATTTCTGTGCCCTGTGAGTGGCTAGTATAATGGGTACCTTGGCGCCAGGAACGACACGGGTAGTTTATTTTACTAAATTAAATTGAAGTGTATTTTGAATTGCAATAGACAATTTCTATAAATTTGATAAAGTAAAATTAACAGTGGAATTTACTGTACAGGGTGTTACAAACATACAAATAAAGCTTGAAGGGCGTTGAAATACATCATAATAAGGATTCTTCTCTAATTTTCTTAAAATATTTGCATGAAGTTTTAACTTTTTATAAAAACAGTTATTTTTACTCATCCTCGAACTAGTGACGTGTCTTTAAATGATCGAATAAATTTGTATTTTTGTAACACCCTGTATATGTTTTATTTAATAAATAGCAAAGGAGGATACTTCCAGATCGGATAATCCGCTCGCCCTGCCTAACCAATGTAGATTAAGTGCCCGCCTAATGACTATTCCAATTACGTAAAGTATACTTAGAAATAGTTTAGAGACAAATTTAGAACTTTGCGTCAGTAAGTACTTAATCAAATAATTAAAGTCCCTTCTTTATCACGCAAGCAAACCCTCTATACGCAGACGTTGGCGTCCTTAAGGGGTACACCAACGAACAGACCTCACACCTAGCCTCTCGCAAGTCTCACGGGTGCGAAACGGAGAAGCCTTTACACCCTGGGTTCCGAACCTGGGGGTAATTACCCCTCCGGGGGTAAATCAGCCACACTTCGGGGGTAACAAAGAACCTAATTATTTGGTCAAATCTAAATAATACTACTAAATAGAGCGTGCGCTCCTACTTGCTAGTGAGCCCGCGGGGTGCTGAGTGTGGGAAGCGAGGCGAGATTCTCTCCTGATGATGACATTATTTAGAGACGAAGATATAGCGGCCAAATTGGATTTTTTTGGACTGATGATAACATTTTAAAGTCGGGGTAAAATCTGTTTCTCTAATAGGTTACAGGGGTAGCAGTATTGGAAAGGTTAGGAAACACTGCTTTAAACAGTCCGCGCGGCTTACGACTGCTTACGGCATACTATAAGCTGGAAAAACCTAAGAATACCCTCTATTCTGTTAAGTGTTGAACCGCGAGATCCCCGATGAGGGACTTCACCGCATCTTCGCGCCCAACAGCCTCCCAGCCTAGCCGGGGCTTCACGGCATCGATCACCCGGGGTAACTCGGGTGATCCCAAGATAGCTTCTATCTAAGAAGCTATGTAAGCGATTAACGAGCAAGAATTAAGTTGTAACAAACATATTAGTAGAAGAGCGGCAGTGCGAGTAAGAGTCGTAGTATGATTTTTTTTATTATTGATGCAAATTAAATGATGTGAAAATAGAAGTTATGGGCAAAATTTTTTTTATTATTCTCTCTAAATTGATTAATTAATCTTCATCATCATTATATAATTCTTCGTTGCTGATTTCATCATCTAAAAATAAACAAAGTTTTAATACATTAATAATAACATTACATCTCTGACCTTGCGCTAAATTATATAGAATTCCATATATTTTTATGAAATGTGTATTATCATTAATGTGTTCTTCAGCGTCACTTGACTCATTCTCAGCAGTTTATTCTTTTCAGTGCATTTAAATAAAAGCTTGTTTTTAAAAAGTTTTTTACTTTAAATTTATTTTTTACTTTTTAGTTATCGCTGGATATAATCGAGGACTTCAAAAACCTCATATTCTTAGAAAGTCCTTTCATTTGATACCCATATTGTAGGAAAGTAAAAAAACCTTTTATCTGTCTGTAGTGTTATATTTTTTTGCATTTAGTTTAACTAGGTAAAGTTTTAGTATAATTTTATTAGCGATTTAAAGTAAGTAGGTAGAATGACAGGCGGTTCTGGCTAGCATAAGTCCTTGCCAGGTGAGGGGAAAGATGCTATGGAAGTGCGAGTAAGCGGCGTAACGTGAATTCGGTGGTGCGATTGAGACAGTTTCTCTAACTGGAAAATAGGTGGTATACCTGAAAAAAATGTTGAAAAAATGTTAAAACCTTGTTGATGTTGATGGATCCTAACAGCCTTTGTAAATGAAAAAAAAGTGATTAAAAAAACATAAAACAAATGCGAAATTACTGAAGGAAAATAGCTTAATTTTGATGTTTCTAATTTTTGACCTACCTTCTAGAGTCCGTGCGGAAAGAGAATGGAATTTAGATTGGAGGGCGCTGTAGTGCTTTTCTACCGTATTTGTAAGGTTTTTTACCCCTTTTAGACATGATTTAATACAAAAAACCGAAAGAAAGCACAATAACAAACAAATCCGTATCAATACAAAACTTTAACGTTTTACAGACTGGGTTTGATTGCCAAATAAAAATCTTAATGTTAGTTCCGTTTTTCGCCACGCCCATTCTCTTTACGCACAGACTCAAATTGCTATTATACTCAAAAAAAGCTAGGTTATCTAATTATAGTAGAACAGCTGTACCAGCTATCTTCACGTCTGGACTTCACCGTCCTCCGTCACTTAACATCAGGTGGGGCGGAGTCATTTATCGGACCCATCTATAAAAAAACACCGCGTTATGAAGTTACATATTATTCAGTATCAAAATGAAGAATCCCACACTTGAAAAATAATCTACTCGATTCATACAAACGTCTCAGTATACTTAATACCCCTGATGTGCTACATGTGAAATATTCCTTTCATTTTGCCAGACATAAAATTATATTCATGCAAGCGTCTTTATATATTAATACCATTGATGTGCTACGTATGAAATATTCCTCCAATTTTGGCAGCCAAGATTTATTTCAAACGAAACCTTTTCAGTTCGTTACATGATACGTAACGTAGCGATTGTCCATTCGTTATATCGTCACTTCCATAGTAAACTGACGAATTTGAATTTCATAAAACCTACTACGCCAAAATATTGTTTATTAATATGGTAAGTTTACTTTGAATGTATAAACATAAAATGCAGATTCAAACAATCAGACGTTTGGAACCATCATTAATAAAATTGTGTGACTTTTCCCTGGTGTTAATTACCCCATTATGTGCAGTTTTGTATTATAGATTTTTACTAAAAAAGCAGATTCGTAAGTTTGCCGTTGGTGTGACGATATGTATGTAGTATGCCATATATTAATTGGGGACCTCAATGGCGCAGGTGGATAGCACGTTCGTCCTGCGTTCGTTGAAATTAAGCAATTTTAACAATGGCCGGTCTAACAATTGAATGGGTCACCAAAAACTTTTCTCTTGAGTTCGGCCGTGTTCGGAAGGCACGTTAAGTCCTTCCTACACTTGTATACTTGTATGTCCTTGTATACTTCTCTTTCTTCCTTCCTATACTTGTATGTAATAATAATCTCATGAAAGCCGAGAAAGATAAACAAATAAAATATCTTGACTTGGCTTATGAGGTTGTCGCCATGTGGGATGTTGACTCGGCTATCATTGTGCCGATAGTTGTGACAGTCATTGGCCTGATAGCTAAGAGCTTCGACTGTCATCTGCGGAGGCTCGAGTTGGGTGACTGGGTCAAGGGCCTGATACAGAAGGCAGTGTTCCTTGACACGGCTCGCATAGTGAGGAGGTTCCTCTCTCTGGGGCCCTAACCACCGGTAGCTAGGACCCTGTTCCCGCTGCCGGTTGGCTTCTATTTTTTATATTTTTAAATTTTTTTATTTTTATATCAATATTTAAAAATGTAATCAATATGGTATACAAAAAATAAAGAGGAAAATAATAATTAAATTTTACTTCAGACCACTGTGCTGTTTTGTTAGTAACTTTTTCCATTAATCTATGTTAGTAATTTCCATTTAATGAATGTGTCTCATATGGAGGCCCACCCAATGCTGGAGTAGACGACTCCCACCTGTCCGACAACACGCACAGGATGCCGTTGAGGCTGGCGCGCACCCGACTCACTAGCTAGGCACATCGTTTTCGGATAATGGCATGGAATCCATCGGTCCTTATATAAGCATACAAATATTTATGTGAGAGCTCCGTCAAGGTATAAAATATAGAGGAACTGACATAAAGCCTCACTACCTATTTATTTTTTTAAACATTCGGGTACCTATTTTGACGACCTCCGGGGTCGAGTGGTTTGTACGCCGGGTTTCATAGTGTCGCCGACTCGAGAGGTCCCGGGTTCGAATCCCGGTGGGGGCAGATGTTTGTGTGATGAATACGAGCATTTGTACTCCAGTCATGGATGTTTAATATGTATTTCTATATAAACATACTTATATATGTACATTATATGTATTCCATCCGTTACCCCTAGCATATCCCATAACACAAGCCTTACAGTGTTTACTTTGGGGCTAGGCTAATTGGTGTGAGTGTTGGAAATATTTATTATTATTATTTTATTCATGAATCGAATGAAGGTATCTTTCAGTGAGATACGGTTTTCCTTTTAATACTGTTTCGATGAACCGTCGTCAATAATGAAAGTGAGCAATAAACAGCTGAAAAGCGATCGAACAAGAATTTAGCTACTGCCAGCCAAACTCGATTCATGTTTCCACATTCCTTGATTTATTTTTAGTAGGTAATCCATTGAGAGTGTTTATACTTTGCTGTTTGTTTACTTTTCATAAAATCATATTTTATTGGTCCATGGTGAAACAACGATCTTAAGGAAATATTACTAGAAAAAATTCCACGCGGACCAGGCAGCAAACGGGACTCCAACCTGCACCCTTCGCTATGGCGAATGCACCGAGCATAACGCTACCGCAGCCCTGATGGCCGTGTGGAATTTTCTCTAGTGTTTCGTAGGCTGCAAGGCAGCGATATCTTTTTGCATTGTAGGTAACCCACTGTAGGAAGGCCAAAGGGGGAAGATCTTCCTCCGAGCTGGATGATGTTAGCTCGGGGGCCGCGGCCCGACTGATATTAGTCGGGCATCGTATATATGAAGAGTTAGCCTCCGAATTTCATTTGCGCGATGTAGGCTTCCATACTATTAAGATCGCAGTGCAGGTAACGCCATCTCTTGAGGATGGTGAGTAATGATTTCCTCCATCCGTTGTATATATGTGGGGCATATAGATGTCGCCGCCACATCTCCATACTAATATTGATCGCAGTGCAGGTAACGCCATCTCTTGAGGATGGTGAGTAATGATTTCCTCCATCCGTTGTATATATGTGGGGCATATAGATGTCGCCGCCACACCACAATGTCAAATAAATACCTTTACAAGTATTAAACATTTGATAGAAGAAATAGCAATTTTAGTGATATTTTTTATTATTATATCGGGTTCGAGACCCGTCTGCTGCCTGGTCCGCGTGGAATTTTTTCTAGTAATATTTTAATTTTCATCGAGCAGTTACATACTTAAAAATTAAAAATTATTAACAACGTGATGATTGTTTCTTGGCCAGGCCGATATACCTACATCAAGTAAATTTCTTATGATCTTATGAACTGAGGAACTAGATTAAATAACTCAAAATAAAATTAGTAGGATTTAGTAGTACGTACCTAGTTTTAAAATAATTGTACAACAAATTTAGGAAATTCATATATTTAAAAAACTACAGTACAAGCCTTTAAGAGGGGAGGCGGGCAATGTTTTTTCCATACAAACGTTCTGGCAAGGAGGAATCCTTGATTTAATACACTAAAGAAATTATTTTCATACATTAAATATAACTTTACTCAGTCTATTCTCCTATGTCTCCCTTTTTTCGATAACTTGTGTTTCAAAGAAACTAGAAGCCCTCAAAAATGTTAAACATAAACAAATTTTTATCACCACTAAAGACGTCTTGTCTGGAGATTCAACAAGCATTTACAATAAATACAAAACATAGAGGCTAAGTATACCTACTTATCATTCTATTAGTAAAATTTATTTTGCATATAGGTATAAAAATTGTAATCATATTTATTAAACAACAAACCACAATTCATGAAAGACAAAAAACAACTGTCTGTGTTTCTGAGAGCAGGAAAGATTAATATTTTTAGGGAATATTAGCGAATTAATCAATAAAATATTTCTTTTTCTTTATAAAGTTTTAGTGGTAGTCTTAAGCACGCGTGGAGGGTAGTTGTCACAGAATATATTTATCTAAAACGCCTCAACTTTTCATCTGGGTCTTAGTGTCGCCGCACACGGGCCACCGACCACAACCACAAAACGCCGCCACCGGCATATTTCTTGTAGTTTTCATACATTTTATATGGACTCGCCACACACGGTACGCCGGTGGCCGCCACACGCTACAAATCGTCGTTGCTCGCTTCTTGTGGCCCGCACCGGCCACTTATGCGCCGATACAAAACACCGCCACACGTCACTCGCGCGATAACCCACCCCTCTCTCCCTTACCTTAGTCGGCCGCTGTCGCGCGCTTCAGCCACTTTAGTAGCCGCTTCTAGCTTCTTGTTGCGGCGTTTGTGGATGTGGCGTGTGGCCCGTGTGCGGCGACACTTAGAGGGGAGGCGGGCAATGTTTTTCCATACAAACGTTCTCGACTGATTTCTCCCTGATTATTATCACTAAAGAATTGATTTTCATATAAAATATGATTTTATTCATTCTATGCTCCTATGTCTTCCTTTTTTCGATAGCTTGTGTTTCAAAGAAACTAGAAGCCCTCGAAAAAGGCCAAAAATAAATAAAATTTTAACACCAATAAAGACCATAATGTTTATTTTTTAAGCTGTCACTATTTGTTGTCTAAATCTAAAGAAAATATAAATAGAAAAAATTCCACTCGGTCCAGGCAGCAAACGGGACTCGAACCCGCATCTATAAAGACGTCTACTGCGGCGTTTAATAAGCATTTACAAAAAAATCTAAACATAGAGGCATAGTATAACTTCTTATTATTCTTTGTGTAAAATTTCATTACATGTATCTAATTTCCGAAGAGAAAATCGTTGAGAACCAAACCTCGAATTTTGCAATTTTTATACGCAATTTTCAGCGTCAACTACTGTTGTCCCTATCGCATGATATTGGGCAATGCGTGACAGCAATAGTTTTTTCAAATACCTATTTCTCAAAAGTCTCTCAGATCGCGTCTGCTCTTAATCTTATGACGTAGAAGTCCTATTCTTTGCTCTGTCATCCCCGAGGGATGTCATATCTAAGGCGATGATCCCCCACAATCCAATGAAATAGAGGTCAACGAGTTTTCATAGATAAGATTACGGTCTAAGAAAGTGTCATAAAGTGACACGCGAAAAGAAAATATTACAAGCCGGTTGTAATATTTTCTTTTGCCGTGTCACTCCGACGGACAGACGGTTGAAGCTGTCCGGCTAAGGATTAAGTATTTTTTTTAATATTTCTTATTTAAACGTTAGATTTATAAATCGCTATAAATATTGTTCCAGTAACGTTTTTTCTTAGATAGTCTAAGAAAAAAATTTACTAGAAAAATAATTTTAGTATTCTTATTACAATATTATCTTATAAATACCTTTATTTTATGAATTTTAAGTTTTATGTAGGTACTTAAAGACTGTCTGCGAAATCTTATGTACTGTATTTAGTTCATCAACTAACCATCATAGTTTTGCTACACAAAGGATATAAATATATTTTTAAGCATTTTACTGTTAGGTGTTTTAATCTAAATAAACTTTTACTTGAAAATTTTCCACGCGGATCAGGCAGCAGACGGGAATCGAATCCGCACCCTTCGCTATCCAGGCGAATGCACTGACCATTATACTACCGCGGCCACGGAATTTTCTCTAGCCTTCCTTGTATAGATTTCGACACGGCTGTCAGTGCCGCGGTTGCATAATGGTCAGAACGTTCGCCCGGATAGAGAAAGGTGTGGGTTCAAGTCCCGTCTGCTACCTGGTCCGCGTGGGTTTTATTCTAGTAAAATTTTCCTAAGGATATACGTACTTACTTTTGAATGAATCTATTCTTTTTAGGTTTTGTATGTAATCGGTTTGCGTTCTAATTTTAAAATAAAACCAGATCATGCAAGTGTTTGATGGCATTATTCAATCATGTTAAAGTCTTGAAAGCCTAATATCTTTTCGGTATCGCAAACACATTATCATAATGTAGAAATCGCCAAACACTATCGATAACAACCTCCTTGGATTGTTTTATCGACAAGTACAAGGCTGGGTGGAATGCGAAGTCTTCTTTCAATTTAAGTTATGTAGATAGGCCTAAGTTACTTTCGCTAATATGTTTATTTTTATGTTCGTAAGACACAAACGGTGGGAAGATATGAAGAACAAAATAGTGAAGTTGATAGTGGAATAATATTTTATACTTATGGTTTATGCATTGTCTATTTCTTACTGATGCACCAAAAACGCTATGGCACCTTGAAAGGGACGCCACGATGAATGCCTATCATCATCATCATCGCAGCCTTTTCATGTCCCCACTGCTTTGGCGCAGGCCTTCCCTATGGATAAAATAGGCAGATTGGGCAATGGCCCACCCACGCGAGCCCAGTGCGGATTGGCGACAGCAGATACAGCTGGGACCAACGGCGTACCCATCCAGTGACTGCCCATTGCGAAAGAAGCTTAACTTCCACGATCGCAAACCGAAAGCGCCAACCTCCTGGACCATGGAACTCCTCGAATGCCTTTATATTTATTGGGCTGCAAGGCAGCGCCATCTCTTCGCATTATAAGTAACCCACAATGTCAAATAAATACCTTTAAAAGTATTAAACATTTGAAAGAAGAAATAGCTATTATAGTTATAATTTTTATTTTTTAAGCATTTAACTGCTAGAGTTTAAATCTAAAGAAGTATATGCATCTCTTATCTATTAGACAAGTCCGTCCATCCGTCCGTCTGTGGTGCTGTTTCAGCGGCCAAACCGTAAGAGATTGATAAAGAGAATATTTAAGTTATAAGTTAAGAATAGTCTGATAAGAATACAAACCGGATTTGAGTAACGTAGCACTTCCGGTTTTCGAGAAATCACGAATTTCAAACGAAACCACACAAAATCTCCGAAGTTCTCAATTAATTAAATACATTTTTTTTTAATCAGGTTTTGGTGAACATTTGGTACACTGGTTTGCTAGTTTGTTATCATATGATAAGACCAACAATAAATGTTTGGAAAGTCTGGAAGGAGATCAGACAAATACATTAATAAAATCACGTGTTTCGTGTGTTCTTTTATTTTGAACTAGCGGCCGTGGAGCTAGTTAGAAATAAAGGTTCACTGCTCGTTCCCCTTAAGTGATAGCGAGATAACATGTAGCCTATATGTTGACCCGACTTCTTAATAATATTCGTGCCAAATTTGAAGTCAATCCATGCAATAATTTTTGAGTTTATCCCGGACATACATACAGAAAAACATACAAAAATTCTAAAAACCAATATTTGGTTTCGGTATCGGATGTGAATCACACCCCAAGTATTCTTTAAAATAAAATTTAATTGTACAGTTTTGACTTTCCTATCGTTTTATTATATCGCACCTTTGGAATTGAAGTGACCTAATCCAAAATTCTTCTTTTTTGGTAAACGCTAAAAATGTGATTGATTTTTTTGTTTTTCTATTAAAATGCTCTAAGTTACACGTTTATCGTATTTTTTATTGTTAATGGTAGGATAGGAATTGTTTTCACGATTGTTTGCTAAACCAGCCTGTATAACTAATTAGAACCTTTGTTAATTAATCATCAAAAATAAACATGTCACTTATTTTCCGAAATCAGTTTATTGTAATTGACTTATTTCACTTTGTGTCCATTTTTTACTAAACAACATAAAACAAAAACGTAACTATTTAATATAGAGGCGATTCATTTCTGATGTTATATATCTGATAGATGACCAATTTTTTAATATGTTAGTTTAATAATTAATGATTTTCTAAATTGAAGGAAAATTAAATAAATGTCCACGCAACACTGAATGGGGGGTACTTCAATACTGAGGGAGGCGCGGTATGCGTGTCATTTAAAAGTGACGGAAATAGTATGTTTGTCTTCTTCTGGCCTAAAAGACCCTGTTTATTATTAATAAACTGATAGAATACATGTTTTTTTGTCGTTTCACGTTTAAAAGTCATTTTGCTATTTTTTGACGTGACAACGTCTTAAATTAGGTTGCGGCTGGGAGTCACTTATGAAAAAGTGTAACGCTCGGTAACGTTACGATGAGTCTCTCGTGTTAAGTTTAAGTTTACATGTACAATGTTTTAGTAAACAAAATATATTTCTATAGTTAAAATTTGTGCAATTCTTATTTTCATTCAATTCCTTGTTCCTATTGTGCAATTTAATTATATTCATATCAATAAATATTCTACCGAGAAAAAGACGTTGTCACGTAAAATCTTCGCCCGTAAAACCGACTTTACAGGCAACCATTTTTTATTTAAGTCACTTGAATTCTAAAGGTGCGATATGTAAAGATGTAATTTATTCTTATTTGCCGTCCTGAGAGCATTATTAGCTCAGAGGCTCATGCGCGGTACGCATGCCGGTTGCTGTTGCCACCCGCCACGCTGCTGCGTTCAACGATGCGTGACTATTCATAAATGCATTTTATGCTCTTTCGAGTTATCGGTTACTTTTTACCGCTCATGGTTCATGGAGCATTTTACCACCGTTATAAGTCTACAAGTAATACGCGTAATGTCTGCTTTTGCTAAAAAAAACGACGGGTTGCACTCCGGGAGTGCCGGCAGAAGTGAAAACTTGAATATTACGTTGTGCATTTTTGATATTTTGCAATGGTTAGGGAATCATTTTGCACGAATTGCTTTGATTAGCAGTATAAAAGTACTATCATTTATGTGGTAGAATACAATATTTATTTATTGCACTATCGTACACGAACATGACAATTTATATTACATTAAAAAATTTATCCCTCAGTAAAATCAACTTACATGAATCACGTTTAAGCGCACTTAGCGACATCTATTGTAAAAAAATGCATTTTCTTTGCAATAAAGCTGCCACCTGGACGTCCTAGATAGAGACTTATTATTATAATATTGAAAGTCAACAACCTTTCCAATTTTATTGTTTTCGACAGATCCCCGATCAGGCCACGTGTCATGACGCGAGCAGCCCTCGTGTCCTGACGCGAGTTTAACATTTTTACCCATACAAAAAAAGTGTACAACGCCGTTAAAGAAGTTTTTACTTCAGAAATTAAATTATGCTTTATAAAACAATAATAATTAATAGGATGTATTATGATAATAACAAGATATGCTTTTACATAGCTTTGCATTTTTAATGTCATTCAAAATGCGAGTGTTTTCCTTTCGTTGTGTTTTCGTTATGTTTCGCCTTCAAACAAAAAAGGAGGAGGCTAATATATTCGTCGTGCCTAGTTTATATTCTTTCATGTTTTGTTAAAATTTCGTTATTGTTAGTGTAAAATGGAACGCAACCAAATTAGTTCTTTTTTATGCGCGTGTGGCGCCTTTGTCACTTGTCACTCGCTGCCAACGTACTTTCGTTCTCTCTCCGATTTTGAGTTCATTACAGTCTATTTTATCTTAAATACCTTTAATTATTTACCACAACCACGCACCACGAATATTCCTTTAGTTACTGCGAAAAATTTCTAACTAACTTCACAGTAGCAGGCTTCCCAGTACCAATAGTTTGTAGTGCTCTCATTGATTATCAAAAACTCTTATCATTCGGTCGGTGTCCTGTCGACAGTTCACATTATTAGATACTGTTTCATAGACCTTACTTATTAAACCATTCAGATTAGTAATGATCATGATCGATATAATGCTACGCTATATTTAGTACCGACAATTTAAAATTGTAGTAATTTCAAACGTTCATCACTGCTGGGGCATAGGCCTTCCCTACGGATGGAATAGGGAGATTGGGCTATGGCTATGACGCGGGCCCAGTGCGGATTGGTGGGCTGCATCTGCAGCCGGGACCAACGGCTTAACGTGCCTTCCTTAGCACAGAGGAGCTCGAGATAGTAAATTTTTAGTCACCCATCCAATGACCGACCACTGCGAAAGTTGCTTAACTTCAACGATCGCAATGGAACTCGCTAACCACTTGCGCCATCGAGTTCCTCAAACGGTGTCAAACGTTAAGAATCGTTAAAGTTTAATGCCCATATCTTAATGCGTTATCAGGCATCAAATTGGAATTGGCTATTGGTGATTTTGCCAGCTGAAACAATAAAAGAAAAATTGATTGGCTGAAATGTGACTACCACGTGCTAAACCGACGACGGCTATTCTTAAACTGCCCGTTTATTTTGAGGCGTGTGTTTACTGTTTCTTGTTGTTTTAGAGGAACAGAGTAGATCTAGATGACGAGAGACTGAACCCATTTTGTCTATAATTAGCAACGATATAACAAACCATTAAATGCCTTACTTAGTCAAAGGATAGTAGAACTGGATGGTTGGTAACACAATCGTATACAATTTTTATTGGGTACAAGGTAGACCTTGTGTCGCAGTACTTTTAATGTCATAATGCATATCAGCGGATGGCATCAACTTCATTTCACAGAAAATAATTAGGCACTCACTCAGTTTGCAGTCATCTAAACGCATAATTTTGTAGTTTTTTAAGCATTCATTTAATATCCACAATAATTAAAAAGCAGAAAGTTCACAGTACAAATATTTAACTTTTCTTCGTTTATTTATCTATTACAAGATAACCCGGTGTATTTCGTATCACCTATCCTGAAGACATTAGAACTCTTCCTTCGCTAAAATGGCTGAAAATTTTGATCGGTAATGTCAGGCATTGCCATGGTCATAGGTTGACAGGAATGTCGGTAGAACAGTTTATATGGAAAAATGAAATTGTTGTTTTTACTATCCTCCTTCCAATTTTTCCATATTTTCTCACCGTTTTAACCTTCTCTGGACTACGATAAACATTTCAACAATAAAATTGTTTAAATCGGCCCAGCCGTTCTCGAATTTTAGCGAGACTAACGAACCACAATTGATTTTTGACTGGCTCAGTTTAGGTTACCACACTAACCTTTTCTTTTCGGACATATATACATTCTCGCCCTTATTAATAAACGAGGGGTAAGCTTAGACTAGATTATTAGATATCACTCAAATACATTATTGATGAGGGGTAAAACTATAATTAATTACCTAATAATTTTATTTACCTACAAAAAATATGCCTTAAAAGTAAACGTTTAAAGATGTTGAATTTCGGAGCAACAAGGTCTGCCCGTTACAGGGAAACCATTTTTATTTTGTTATCGATCTACTTAAAAGTTACTACTGAAGTTCTAGTTTTTGGAAAGTATATACGTGGTAGGTGTATTATACACCTTTTAGGTGTTAAGATGCACCATGAGAATGTTAACATATTTTTTTTCTCTACCTTGCACAACAAAGCGTTAATCAAAATAAGACTTTCGTCTTGGTGGTGCTTTCGCACCAATAACCAAGTCTCGCTAATATAAATAAAATTGTGAGATTGTCATGGTCGAAACTTACCCCAGACGAAGCTACCTCTCTATATAAGTTTGCCCCATCCCAGAATGGAAGGTGATGAAAATATAACAGACTATTTTTTCTTTTTTTTTAAATGTTGTCTAATTTGTTACAGATCCTACCGTACATAGACGGGTTTAACCACGTGTCCAAGATAGCCGCCCTGACTGACGTGGAGATCAGCCTAGTGCGCGCCTGCGTCCAGAACCTGGTCTACTACGGAGTTGTCACGCTGGTCCCCATATTCCAGTACTGCGCAGTGAGTAAACACCAATATGTTGGTAATATCGGGATAACTATGGCTATTAAATGGCTATAGCTTATGATTTTAGGTATTTATCATGAACGTAAAACACTTTATATAATAAGCATTACATAAAGCATTTTATATAATATAATCTAATAAAAATGTTAAGTTCGTACTTAAGTCAATTAAAAAAAGTTACTTTGTATTCAATTTAAAATTTACACATACCACTCTACGGCATCTTTGTTCCCTATTATTACTTTCTGCATGGATGCGTTATCCAGAACTAGACCTAAAGTCAAGGAATTCTAAAGTCTTTATCTTGTCGCCTTCGAAGAAAAGCAATAAAATTGGCAATTGGCTTGCATTTTAAACTGTCATAATTTCTTGACAAAACCACATTAATTAAGACCGTATCACCTATAAATTAATGTTGACTTTCAAATGTTTAATATAGTCCAATATTATTTTAACTTACGCGTTGTTACGCGACCTTCCTATGTACCTTTAGGACAGTGTTCGGCAACGATTTTGTATGTGATGGTGTATCTAGGGTATTTAATATCGTTGTGGCTATAGCTTATGATTTTATTTCTGCCCGCCGAAGGTTTTCAAATAGGTACTGTATCGCCCGTAGCGTAACGACCTCCTTGCTTGTACAAACTCTTTGCTTATGTAATGCCTACGGCTCGCAGTTGTATTAAAAAGTAAATATCATAATTTAAAAGATTTGAATATGAGAACCTTCTGTCTCATATCGAATATTCTGAGATAAATTCAGGCACAGAAACGATCGGTTGATAGAAAGATCATTATCGCCCTCGGTGGGCGATTTCGACTCTCACTTGCGGGTCTAGATCTGTGGTAGTTTACTTGATTTTATTGGAGTTTACTCCTTAAGAATCGATTTGCATATATAAGGGGCCCGGTATGAGAAAAATGTGAGGAGTAAAATCTATCGATGAATGACATTAATGACCTCGTTACGTTTTTGTGCGCAACCTCATCTGCGCACCTTTCACTTTTAGCCATGGCAACGGATAAAAAACATTAAGTTGTCACAAATGTCAATAAAATAAATAAACTAAAAATAGATAAAATCGGAGCAAAATTAATGAAAACAAATAAATAACAGAATATAGAGAAATGCCGGTAAGTGTCCAGCACTCTGGAATAGTGATTTTCAGTACAGATGGAATATTTACAAAATGATGACTAGTGTGTGATATTTTTGAAATTGTGTGTGTTCTAGAAATACATAATAAAATATATGATGAATATCGCTGATGCTAGATGATAAAATGTGTGACATGGAACCTATGGTAGTAGAAACCATGGGACGATTCCTGAGGTATCTTTACTTGTAACCGACTTCTTCGGACTTGATTTTGTTTTGTGTCTGTTCAAAGACGATCGTTTTTAGAGTGTAAACTCCGGTCGTGCGTCGGAGCTGACACACACAATTTTTTTGCTTGCAGGTGTACAGCGCAACTCCCAAGTTAAGGCAACTGACTAGGTGTCCGGGCCTACAACGACAGTGCATAGAGTTCTGCGCCAGATCAGGTATGTATTGCCCTAAGATTTTTTGTGTTGAAGTGTGACTAACAGAGGGGCTCCATGGCGCAATTGGTTAGCGCGTACGGTTTCGATCGTTGAAGTTAAGCAAGTCCATAGGGAAGGCCAGTGCCCCAGCAGTGGGGACATTAAGTCTGATGACGCCATCATGACGCATTCTAGAAAAGTCCCGTTAAATTGTCAGTTAACTAGCACCCGCGAGTGCGCAGTACCTACTTATACGTAGGTAACGCGCACAAGTTGTAAACAAGTGCAGATGTCGTTCCACTTTCTTCCTAACGCCGCACTGCATAACGCTCATATTAGAATGAGCCGCACCTTTCGACCTTTATTGCCAACATTCACGTCGCGACCCGCGGTGTTTTGGTAAAATCGTCTCCAGTATTTTTGCGGTTTTGTTTAAAGAGAGTTTATGACAATATAGTATATATTAGATTAGTCTAGAAACTCGATGGCGCAAGTGTTTAGCACGTTTGGTCTGCGATCGTGAAAGTTAAGAAACTTTCAACATCCCAAACATTCATCAGTCATTGGTGTGTCCGTGATGCTAGCGTACACACGATCAATATACGATTTCTCGTTATACCATTAAATACTGCGTAAATAGTGCAAAATTAGTGTAAAAATAAAAAAATAGTACTCTTTAATTTAAGAAATAAGACCATTTTTACTGTGCACGCTAGCATAACGTCAAGCTAGCGTACCCATGGCCGTCCCCAAGAACGGCATATATTTAAGCAACGAAATTGACACACAAAAATAGTTCGCAAATAGTGCCCTGACTTTACAAAATTTCATAATCAATACTTTTAAATGACCAAAGTTATTGAACTAAACATTCTTAGCTGGCGTCAACCTGGCGTACCCATAATAGTTCTGATAGAAAATGAGCTTTCTGTGCACATATTTATGCAGTATTTAATGGCATAACGAAAAACCGTATATTGATCGTGTGTACGCTAGCATCACGGACACGTCATCGGTCCGGCAACGGACAATCACCGGTGGGGCCGTGCAGCACTTTGTCCCGTGGTTTTAACCCGCACTACTTTTTCTACTCGGGAGACCCAGGTCCTCAGAGTGCGTGCCGGGTGACCGGTGCAGGAGTATTGTCAGGTTTTACTGGAAAGAGCTCTGATCATTTCATCGAGTCCTTGAGCTGGGTGAAATGACTATGGCGGAGTCCACATATACCCTCGTCTTGTAACTCCCTTTGGTCGTCATGCTTTTTCCAGATATGAAAAGAAAAGGATAGATTTAGCAAGAGCTCCACCTTGCTTCGGAAGCCACGTTAAGCCGCGATCCCAGCTACAGTTGCACTTGTCAGCACCATGATCAGCCATTGCGAAGTTTCTCAACTTCCACGATCGCAGACCGAGCACACTTACCGCTTGCCCTCACAAATTTTACCTTTTTATGGCGTTAGTATAGATTAATACATGTTTGCGTATTGTAGCCCGTCAGCTACCGAAGGTGAGCGACTTATTCCGCATGTACGCGGGCATGACGTACGGTAGCACCGTGCGCGACCTGTGCCGGCGCATGCGGCCGCAAGAACTGGCCATCAACGAGCGGAAACTGGTGCTCTTCGGTGTGCTGGAGGGGTTGATACGGCGCGTCTACAAGGTATGACTACAAACCAAGTATTGAGTTGAGTAGGTCAACACCGAACCCGTGTATAGCTATATATCTTTGGGCAATCAACCAAAAAATGACAAAGTTATAGCGCGTCAAATTTTGGGAGTAGGGGCTCGTGACGTCACTTTTGAGTGAATTTTCACTTATAAGTGTACTCAAACGTGACGTCATGCGACTTTTCAAATCAATATATCTCTGCAATGTTTATATTATGTGAAAAAAGAAAAAATACGTGTCCAATACTTTTTGATAATCTACCTGATAAACGAAGAAAAAAAATGAGTCATCATCCCTATTCTCCTTTTTCTTTTGTGCCTCTTGCTTTTCTTAACTCAGTCTACTCTGTAGGATATGTTATATACTATGTACCACTAAATTGTATATGTAATGTAATGTATTGATAATTTGACGACCTCTGTAGCCGAGTGGTTTGTACCCCGGGTTTCATGGTGTCGCCGACTCGAGAGGTCTCGGGTTCGAATCCCGGTGGGGGCAGATGTTTGTGTGATGAATACGAGCATTTGTACTCTAGTTGTGGATGTTTAAATTGTATTTTTATATAAATATATTTATATGTATATGTACAGTATATGTATTCTATCCGTTACCCTAGTATCCCATAACACAAGCCTTATAGTGCAGACGGTACTCGAACCCGCATCCTTCGCTATCCGGGCGAATGCACTGACCAATTATGCTACCGCGGCCCTGACGGCCGCGTCGAAATTCTTCGCATTGTAGATAGGTAGGGAATTTTTTCTAATTATATTTTCTTTAGATTTAAACAATGTATTTACTTACTGTAGATATTTCTTCTTCTTTATCAAAGTATGACTTATAGATTGATTCTGTAGTAATTTTTCTATTCAACCTGATCAATGTCAGTCATACTTTTACAACTAATACGTCTCATAATAATCTGTTTCATAAATAATAAATAAATTGGGCCCCAGTATGGAACCCTGAAAGACACTCCCATCCATACACCCAAATTCTGACTTTTTATGTAAAAAGGATGCCAAAACGGAGGTGTCTCTTACCAATGTCGAACATATTGAAACCTATGAAAATATTTTGCCAATATAACGACATCAAGACTGATGCTTGTTGTTACAGTATCCAATTACCCTACAAAATGATGACGCGTCGTCGACTCTAAGCGAGCGCAGTCAGTCGCCGGCGCGACTTTATACGGGGCTGACGTGTCTCGACGAGCTGTGCTGCCAGGGAGGCCTCTCGCAGCCGCAACTAGAAGAACAACTTGAGAAAGACACCAATGTAGTCTACATAGTCAAGTGAATCGAGCGGTGAGCACGCAAATTATATGTCTTACGATCTATTGGCACCATACACAATACTAAAAATATACATTTGACGAATTATTGGTACCATACACAGTACACATCATAAATTTGGCTGGATGAGCTGTGCTGCCAGAGTAAGTATAATCCAGCTGCAGAATGAAAAACATACATATGTCGCCCACATTGTCAAGTGAATGCAGCGGTTAGCACGCACAAACGTCTGCTGAATTATGTGCAGTTTGCACTATTAAAATAATTATAGGTAGACGAGATGAACTGCCAGGGAGGCCTCTCGCCAGTCTCAGCTAGAAAAACAACTGGAGAAAGACTAATGTCATCTCTACATAGTCAAGTGAATCGCGAGCTAGCAAATTTTTTTCAGTTGTATATATGGTCTGTTTTGCATGATCGGCATATGACGAGAAAACAATTATTAAGCGTTTTCCTAATGCCAAGTACTACATATATGACAACAACAAGAAACATTGTGTATGTACTGTATATTATATGTGCAAATGTTTATTGCCGATGACTTGTCCACGGCCAAGTCATATTTATATACATATTTTTATTACTTATTTTATTCGTGTCAAATTTCTATGTAAAATGATATATTAATGTACTCTTTTAGGCATTCATGTAATAAACTTGTAAACAGACATTCAAATTGAAATGCCTTTTGCCAAAATTTAAACATTTTTTTTAAGTTAAGGCCTTCTCAATATTCGGATGCATCAGCTAGATTTCAGTAAATTACTTGTTAAGGACTAACATACTTTTTGTATGACCGATTTTTGTTTTTCTATTGTTTTGTATGACGTCTCCGTTGATTGGAATATAGACTTAATACTGATCTCAATATAAAAGTACGATGCAAACTGAATGGCGGCAGTTGACGCAAGTGAAGTTAACGCAAGTCGCGCAGCAGTAAACGAAATTAAAGTGTGTGCGGTATATTTATTTAAACACCAAGTGTATAGATGAGCGTTCAATGCGACCAAGTTATTGTTGCACTTTGAGGAGCTGCTGGTGAAATAAGGATTAAATAAGTACGTAAAATCTCCTGACTTAAGGAATATTATAATTTGCATTAACTCGAAAAGAGTAATAAGAAATATAAAAGTCTTATTTACACCTGCGAATACGAATAAAAAGGCTTATTAAAATTTGTACCTTAAATTTTCACCTTAGATTTCAGCTACGCACCCTCAAAATCTTGTTTGGTTGCACTTTATTTACGCTTGCTGCTAACTTCACGCTATTCAAAATCGCATACCGATTAATTATTTGAAGTGTGTGAATACCGTCCGTGTAAACATGAGAAGACCTTAACTGATGTTTAGATGAAGAAATTTTTGAGTATTTCGAGTAGATATAAATAAATGCATGTATAAAACTTGCGGCTAACGTCATATTATATTGACCTATTTGTTTTGTTTATTTTTTTGTCTTTTGATGAGACATGTTTGTTGAATTTTATAATAGAAAATTAAAGAGTCAGCCTTAAATTATAGGTTTTATTATTATTATTATAATTATATGTATTTAATATGGAATTTAATTTCTAAAATAGAATATCTTTATATCAACCATTTTTTATATTATATTTTTTATGCATGTTCTTTTTGTATATCTTATTCGTACTTTTTGATAAAGCCTTTTTTTTCAAATCTTAAATAATGTATTTCTGTTAATGTTTGCATACCTACAATAATTATCCTCATGTTTTATTAGAAAATGTTTGCAACATTTATCGTTTAAAAAAAAAAAGGGTTTTATTAAAAATAATACTTTTGTATAATAATTATTGTGAATCGAATATACAACGAATTGATACTTTTGTGTAAATAGTTACTTAATGGAATACTGACTTATTAGAGCTTATGTCAAAGTTAAATTAACCACAGGCTTGTTTAATGATGGCACTATTTATTTTTATACTATTTGCGTAATTTACAAAGTTAGGTTTGTTGACGTTGCAGTGATTTTTATTGCATGTAAATAAAATATTGACCTATGGTGTTTAAACAAGCTTTTGACTTTGTAATACTTAAGTACTTTATTAGTCAGTATTCCAACAAGCGTGCGTTAAGTAAGGTGTGTAAAGTTTGTATATAGTGTATGTGTCTAAACTTTAAATATAGGTACCGGAAAACTTCTTGTGCAAAACTAAACTAAACTAAACTAACTAAATAAACTTGCGCAGTAGACGTTTTTGTATGTAAAATTGCTACTGCGCAGGCTTCCTTTTCTATGGTCGTTGCTTAAGAATTTCGCTGCAGTTTATACTGTCAATGACAAACGCGGTTTATACTGTCAATAAAACTGGGCAGATAAGTATGAGAGAGAGAGGAAGCTATCGTGCGGTTAGATTTTCGTATAGGTATTAACTGCACCATGATTTTCTCTCTTTCTGGAGAGTAGACCAGAATTGCCGATCCATGTCTTGCTCTATGTCAACGTGACCGAGATATGTATTGCAATTTGTGGTTGATAAACTTAAAAAATATAGTGGTTCCGATATGTAGGTACTTAGGAATCGCGTTTTTAGCTACCACAGATTACATAGGGTGTATTCCGAATCAAACACCAGTAACGCTGGCCAGTGGTAATGACGTCATGATTTCGACGCCATATTGACAACACTACTACTACACCAGTGCAATATATCGTCGAAATCATGACGTCATTACCGCTGGCCAGCGTACTTTTTTATATTTCGGAATATACGCATAATTAAAGTAATGACCGAATTAATGAGTGATGAGTGCTTGCTTTCCTGTGGTTACGCATACCCACAATTGGCTACTTGACAAGTTTTTGAAAAAGTTTAAACGTTTTTATTAGTGACCCCATAAAAGAAGATATTTATAATTCTGTTGCGTATGTCAATAAAAAACGAAAATAAAAATTCTGTTTTCAAATATGCCGCGGTAACGTTTCTCTAGTAAATATGGCGTGCTTACAGGTAGGTGAGGCCAAATGGCTCTCATTATAACGTCAAGCAGTACATAGTTCGACAGCATGTTTACAAGCAGGTGACGTCATTTTAGGCTCCGATAATCCTACGCGATTTTGGTCACGTGATAATAGATCAAAAAATACTTTCCTATTTCATGATCTTTAGTTATATTATAAACTACTTTTTTTTGTTATAATAATGAAATCGCTCCCAATATGTTATGTTAGATACACATGTCAACAATTGGTACTTTCATTTCTCATACTGTCATACAGCCTAAATAAAGAAAGTGTTATCGAAGTTGCATTCTTTCACTATAAAACGTCTTTCATCGTAGAGACCTATTTGTATTTAAGTATATAAGTAATGTATTTAAGTAAGTACCTCGTCAGCAACCACTAAATTGTGATATCTGTCTCGGTCATGTAGTGATGTTAATAAGCGATGTATAAAGATCTCTATCCAATATTGTATATATTTGGGGAATCATTTATTAAATCACTCATAGCGTTTGTCATATAAATCTTTTTAAATATTATTATTAATAGAATCTAATGAAAAATTATAAAGTACATTTTGTCTAAAAATCTATTTGAGTACATATAAATTATATTTTTCGAAAAGGTTTTCATTCGTAACAAATAAAAATGTATAATAAAATTTGTTACATATATTTACACAATTAACTACCTTTTCTTACGCGAAAGTTCAAAGAAACTGCTCAATATTATTTAGTCTTAGAAAATGTTTTATTACTGCTACCTCTAGGTTATAATTCCGTAAAGGTGCTGAAGATTTTTTTTAGAGATTTTATAAACTGGTTTCTTATCGTCCCACCGAACATTAAAAAGAAATCCATATTGACTTAAAAGCAAAACCAACATTAAACCCTATTCCAATAATAATAAAAAAAAAAACGACTGCCGTTAGAATGAACTAAAAAGTATGAAATCGCTTTGCAGGAACACCCATTTATTATTGCTACTATGTATATTTGTATATATTTGATATGGTCTCATTAAGACCTTTCAAATGGTACCTATATTGCATTAATTGAGACTTTTTTAATTTACATAAATAATTGACATTTTGACATTGCTGTTATTTCAATTTTAACAGTTTAGGTATCCTATGGAACCTGGGATAGTGAAAGGCGTTTAGAATTTATGGTTGAATAAAGAATTTGTACATACATGATCCCTGAAAACAGTGAAAACATAACACTATCTTTTTGGGCAGTCGTTTAATAAAATAAGCATCATAATCATTACAATTCTTCAACTGCAATACGCCTATTTGACTAAATAGTTTAAGTAAGTTAAAATTTAAAAACTTATAGTCTTGAAACTGTCCAAAAAATCTATTTTCTATCGATCTTCCGTGTTCCGGGTGGGATAGGCAGAAAATGAAGTTCACACAGATATCGCTTAATTCGCATTAATTACTAAAAATATCTTTTTTGTTTATTAATGAAGAATGAATGTATAAATAATAAGAAATTATTGTGATCATCAAATTAATTGAACCACCGATTTTGTGAACACGGAGTGAATCTTCATTTATTACGTAAAACCAACATACACTTACGCGTTTTACAATTCCTGTATGATAGTGATTAATGATATGTCTTGTAAATAAAGTTTAAAATTATATTTTCAATGCCAAAATCGCAACTTCCTTATTATATAGATTTAGCCATTATTACATTCTAAATAGATATTCAAATAAGATGTAAAAACGAAGAATTTAATTGTATGTCTTACCGAGCCGAAGTCTGATGCACAAAATGATAATAATTATAATTTTGTAATACAGTATAGTTTGTAGTGAGGAACTCTACCACTTTTTTCAATCTATTCTATGAGCGAATAAAGCAAAATCATAAAGGAAATTATATCTCCATTATATAGAGAAAATGGTGTCGATTCTGTCTTGATTCTCGAAACTTAAAATTAAATTAGCATCGGTCTCTCCTTTTCATTCTGTATAGAGTACCATAGAGTATGACAAGGATACACTGTTGTCAAATTTAATTTTAGTCAATAGTTTCTTTTCTTATTATTTTGTAATGTAGTGGTAATAACAATTTTCTACCAATTTTGAACTTTGCAAACAAATTGTTCTGAAGTCTGTTTAATTATTATATACTAGCAAACCAATGAACCAAATGTTCACCAAAACCTGATTTCGCGAAAACCGGAAGTGCTTCGTTACTCAAATCCGGTTTGTAGTCTTATCAGACTATTCTTAACTTATAACTTAAATATTCTCTTTATCTATCTCCTACGGTTTGGCCGCTGAAACAGCACCACAGACAGACGGACTTGTCTAATAGATAAGAGATGTTACTCTGAACATGGGTCAGATACCCCGTGCACCTAGTCGTGTTTTAAGTCTTTTACTGTGTTCATCCAATTACCATGTTATCTTCCATAATGTTGTTTTTTAATAAAAATATCTACATTTTTACTTTATCTAATAAAGTATGTAGGAAATATTTTAAGCATTAGATTTTTGCTAGTCAACTGATGTTAGTTAATAGCCTTTTCATTCTTTGAATTATGAATTGTTGATAATATTGTAGATCGTTAGATTTTTCTTTAATAATAGAAAAGCATGCTGTAAAATTATATTTTGTTAATCGCCGCAATCACGATGATAGACTTTAGTTGAATTAATTTAAGGTGCTTTTTAGAATGCATAGAGTTCATTGTCTTAGACGTGTGCATCAGCCACTAGTCATTGTTAAACTGTTTTGTACATACTATGAAGGGAAGTTAAATAATTACTTTTATTAATTGCTGATTGAGTATAATATTCACCATTTACGATTGCAATGAAGTTATTGAATATGAACATATGAACCTATCCCCACTCCGGCTGAACGAGATTGTACGCAATGGTTTGCATCTAACTTCATTACAGAAAAATGAAATGATGAACATTATACAATTGTTTTTATTTGTGACGCTATTAAAAATGATGCATAATTAAACATATACTCTTTGATGTTTAAGAGATTCTCTTCACCGTTATGTCTTCATTATTTTTTAATAATCTTTATAAAACTATATAATTATGTGAGACTCATTATGTTAAATCTTGAAAATCATTATTGTACATGTCAATGTTATTTCATGTTTAAGAAGACTTATTAAACATATATTTGTATTGATATTATTGTATTATTATTTTAGACTCCTTGCATGATCGTTAGGCGCCTTTCTCATCGGGTCGGTGCGGCGTCGTTTCGTGTTCGGTTTTTACCAAATTTGACATATTATGAACTGAGTGCATGTAATACTCATTGTATTTGACAAGTTTTAGAAAAAGATCTCACGTTATTTAGTATTTTTTTTATAAATTGTTTATGGAGTCCATAAAAAGTGGGTATCTTTAATTCTGTTGCGTAATACATAGAAAAAAACCACGGCTGCCATTAAAACGTCAAACGATACAATGTAATGTCACTGGCAGGAAGTTTACTAGCGTGTGACGTCATTTAGCAAATCAAAATCGTTTCTATTCAATAATTTTATAAATAAGTTATTAATTATTTGTTCTTTCTGTAGAGTAAAATATTCTTTACCGGGCGGATACACAGCTCTCTGTACCGAGTGCTTCCGAGCGCTACCAAGTGCTATCGAACTATTCGACTCGCCCGTCGCGTCACTCCAAACAAAATGAAAAGATATTGCACTGAAACCCAGCCGGTCAAGAAATAGTTCTCGATAAAGAATCTTTACCCTTAGCACGAACCATTATCGAATTCGAATAGTTTACGAGTCCGAAATGTCATTGTCAAAATTATACTGATTTTTAGTTCTAGTTACGTCCGTTGTGGCGCTGCTGTTCAAGTTTCCATACAAAATTTGACAATGACATTCCAGACTCGCAAACTATTCGAATTCGATATTGATTCGTGCTAAGGGTACTCTACAAATTCGGTACAAACGAAAACAAAACGACTCGGTAAGAAGTGTAAATAAAGTACCTGGGGGCCAATCGCCTAACTGGATTGCTTTGGAAAACGCTATCGCTTACGATTTCATTTTGTTATTTCTAACCGCCGAAATACCTCACGCTCATTTTCTTTAACATTGTTATTACCAATGCAAAAGAAAAAAAAAGAGCGCGAGGCATTTGAAAACCTCAGGGGGCTAGAAATAACAAAATGAAATCGTAAGCGATAGCGTTTTCCATAGCAATCCAGTTAGGCGATTGGCCCCCTGATACAAATAATGCCTATGCTATAAGGCCTGGGGGCCAATTGCCTAACTGGATTGCTTTGGAAAACGTTATCGCTTACGATTTCATTTTGTTATTTCTGACAGCCCAAGGTTTTCAAATACCTCACGCTTATTTTTTTAATATTGTTATTAACAATGCAAAAGAAAAAAAAGAGCACGAGGCAGTTGAAAACCTCAGTTGGCTAGAAATAACAAAATGAAATCGTAAGCGATAGCGTTTTCCAAAGCAATCCGGTTAGGCGATTGGCCCCCTGTAGTGCAGAAAAGTCTATTAAAATATGTTTACATCAAAAATATTTAACACACGCATAGATGACAGTTCTACAACTCGACAAACTTTGCATGAGCGGTCCGCTCGAGCTCATAGCGTCAGTAGTGACGGTACTTTGTGAAGGACGAGCGTTTTCATAGCGCGTTATTAATTTGTCGTAATTTTTATCCAATTTTAATACGTTATTCTTTGAAGTTTTGTTTCATGCAATGTATACGGATCATAATATAACTAATCAAAAAGTTGACTATGACTTAAAATTTAACTTTTTAGAATATGCGAATTAAATACTACTTATGACTGTTATGAAGTATAATGTACTAAATAAAGCCTACTTTTATAAAAGGCCTATTTATATCAAATTATCTATCAAAATACCTAGTCACGTCATAAATTCTGTCACATGTTTATTATAAAATAATTGAAACAAGTTTATTCATTACGTAACCATTTATATACCAAGATTAACTTAACAAAACATAGATTCTTATGACAATAAAGTTTATTCAAAATGACCTCCGTGATTTTGAATACAGGCCTTGAATCTGGGCGGCCAGTCATCTATCGCAGCACGAACGAGGTCCATGTCATTATCGGCGGCTGCCTTAATCAAGGATGTCTTGATTGACTCCAAATTGGGATGAGGCTTTGAGCACGCCTTTTCCTCTGAGTGTTGCCATATCTTGTAATCTAACAGACCCAAATCTGGACTGGAGGAGGGCCAGTCTTCGTGCCGGATGAAGTCGATTTCATGCGCCGAAAGCCAGTCTTGTGTGCTCTTCGCTATATGAGCTGGCGCCGAATCTTGTTGGAATACTCAGTGCCTGTTATTGAACATGGTATGAGTAACAGGTTCCACAAGGTTCGTCAGGACTGTATTTTGATACACAAATGCATTCGTTTTTACACCTTTCTCACAAAAATGTACCTACCTCTGTTAAGCCCCAATAAGAAACTCCCAACCATACCATGAGTGAGGATGGAAAATGACCTCGTTGGACACGCGGAATACGGTTGCTCGCTTCTTCACTACTGTGTGCGTATACCTTATCATTTTGTTTGTTTTAGCTCTCTTCTACGGTAAATTTTTTTTCATCCGAAAAAAGAATTTCCCAATATTTATTTCCCGCGTACCGCTTCAACAAAGCGCGGCATCTCTTCAGTCTCAGGTCCAATAGACGAGCATTCAAACGATGTCCTGTTTTTCTTCGATATGCCCGAAGCCCTAAGTCTTCATTTAACACCCTTTTCACCGTGGTTCTGCTTAACCCCATCTGAAGGGCCAACAGTTTCTGCTTACGTTTGGGTTTTTTTTTTGAATTCGCGTCTTCACAGCTTTTATCACTGCTGGAGTCCTAACAGACCGAGGGCGACCACTTCTTGATCTGTCATCTACACTAGAGTCTTCATTGTATCGTTTAATGGTACGATAAACGAATCTTTTGGTTATATTAATTTTTTCGCGTAACCGCAACGATGCAACGCCATAACTGCAACACGGTCTTCTTTAAGCGTCCACTCCATATTTAAAATTCAGTGTTACCAACCCTTACCAAAATTTTACCCTAAGTATTTTTTAAATTCCCCTAAATATAGAAATTTATAAGTACCTACTTATCTTATTATTTAAATTCTTTTGTTGCGTTACATATTTAGTTACAGTAAATTATTTTATTGAATAAATTCATTTTCCGAATGCAAAATCAAAAGATAATGAGCTGACAGGCTGTTAAATCTTATTTAGCTGTTTTGATTGGTGGAAGGCAAAGAACTTTAGTCCATACAGCCTTAGGAAACAACCTGCCACACAGTGAGTTCAGTCGTTTCATATAGTGGTGCATTCCGTTCTACGCACATAACTGAAAGAAAACACACGCTTTGTTTTTCGATTTAATTGCAAGTTATGTTAAAAGCCCCTAAAAACCCCCAAAAAATTCCAGCCCCTAAAAAAGTCCGTTTCAACCCTTCTAGCCCCTAAATCTGGGGGCAAAATCCCTAAGTTGAGAACCGTGTTAAATTTTTTCTAAAAAGTATACATTTTTATTTTCATGAACAATTTGAAATTCGAATTCAATGAACTTTTTTGTGGCCAGCATTATAAAAGAAAAGTTTTTACTGTGTGACAATACTTATGACCTGTGTATATTCATTTTCCAATATTTAATCATATTTACGAGAAGATATGTTAATTTGTTAATTTTTGTTTGTATGGATATGATGATATGGTTTGTATGTTTTGTTTTATATTATTCTTTATCTCTTGGTAATATGCGACTTCAAATCTTGACTAACAATTCAGCTAAATATTTAGTAAAACGAATTAGAACGTTGTTCAAGGATCCCATGGAAACACTTGTTTAAAGGCTCAGAAATACATATTTTAATATAATTTATACTCTAATAACAATATTTCTATAACTTAAGTACATAGGCTTTGTTAAGTCACTATGTTTTAAAAGGCCTAAGGCTAAGCTTCCAGAATTAGCTCTTTTTAAGTGATTTCTGATAATAGATTGTCAATATGTTTTCTTAATTACTTAAAATTTATGAGCCTTGCTTTTATTTGTCACCTCCTTCGAATAATTTATCATGACATGAGTGTTTGAAATTAGGTAGGCCTTATTTGTATCACTTAGCTTAGGTTTGTTCTCAAATGCACCCTCAAACTATTGAAAAAATAAGTATGAAAATAGGATGGTAGCGCATTTTGCAATTAACTGAATGAAGTAGACATGACAGCGGAAGTACTGTCCGTGCTTATCTATAATATAAAAATGTATCGCTGAATTTGTTGCTAAGCGCAAATTTCGAGAACAGCTGAACCTACTTCGATAATTCTTCTTTTAGAATATTCCCTTTAGTAGGTACGAGGATGGTTCTCTCGCAGGGAAAATTAAAAAAAAATGCATGAAAAAGTACAAAAACAACTTTTCCATACTTGCATATAAACGATTCGTAATAATACTTAAAAGTCAATTTGAACTTTAATACCAAACCATAAATTTCAAATGTTAGTGGAGAGGTTCCGGGAAGGCAAAACAACTGAGTGACGTGATGTCAATAGAAGTTTGGAAAAGACAAATATACCATTTTCAGTTTTATTTTTTAATTATATGAAGAGTCGTTTTAGTCTACACTACAGCTCTACACCGAACCGAAGCGAGGGCGGGCCACTAGTAATAAAATAAAACGCTTCCATCAGGTTTCAGAGACAGTACTGCTTTAATACATTCTTATATAACATCATATAAGTTACAAAATACATAAACAGTTATATATAGGTAACAAAACACGTGACTAGCGTTATAGAGAATACAGCTGCTCAGTTCCTGAAACGGTCCCAGTTGCAATCGTGGCGGCAGCACCAGATCGACTCGAAGGACCAATTTGATATTTTCCACATTTTGATCGTCAAAATAAATAATAAGAAAATCATAACACCGTACACAGAGATACCGTAAGTCGTATTCAAATAAAAATTGGTCACAACAGATTAATATGTGTACTACAATAAACTTCTAATATTTACTTATTGAACACTATTCAAATGAGACTTACTGGTATCTGCCGCATAGAGTTTCATAATCATTCCGAAATCACTTATGAGATGTTGTCTATATAAACAAATTATGATGTATATTCAAGTTCGTAATAATAAAGTTGAAATAAAAAAAAAGTAATATTTTTTCTCCAAAAAGCTTCATTTCTCAACCTCTACATCTCTATTAACGATTGATAACAATAGAAAAAGAAAATCAGACAATATTGTGTGACAACAAAGTTGTGTTTGGCACGGGCGTGTTGAAATATAGAACGCTTTATAAATATAATAATACTATAGTTACATTTTATGTTCGTAAAAAATAAATTATCCTATTTATAATCGCCTAGGCGACCACCAAGATCGCGCAATAATGTCAAATGAAAGGATCACTATCTTTATAAGGGCACGTGATTATGGGTGTATTCCGAAATATACATCAGTATAACGGCCAGTGGTAATGACGTCACGAATCCGACGCCATTTTGTACTGGTATGCTACCATATTTTTACCGGGAAAACGAAAATGACGTATGACCGAACGTGCGTGAGATGCATTCGAATTTTATTTCTTTTTTATTTAAAGAACAATAATGGCAACAAAAATAATTCCTTTAAATCGATGAGGTGAATAAAAAAATCTTCTTTATTCGCACTATTTTTAATATTTCGTCGATTTTTGACGTCAGTGCACTGGCCAGTGTATTTCGAAACAATTCACCAGTATAGCGTCGATTCATGACGTCATTAGCACTGTCCAGTATACTGGTATATATTACGGAATACACCCTCTAATAGCTGCTTTTACAAGTACGCTCTTTCACACGTAAAGTCTTTTGTGTGGGAAAGAGTCAGCAAGTTAGATAGAAAGGGAGAACGAGAAAGCGCGTTTTCGTATGAATTTTCCTGCTTTTAACCGCGCCCTCTCCTGTACTCCAAGCATAAACTAAGGCAGTAGTTAAAAGTAGCGAGTTCTCGATACGATTTCGTACGTTGACGATAGACGTGGCGATACTAAACGCCATGCTCGCAATCCTCATAGAAATATTTACAAGTAATGTAACGTTACCTCGTCTCGCTACGACAGCGTTCGTGCTTCCGAATTTAGTACATATGTCTTACGTCCGGTAGGAGCGCTGCGTTGACGGTGGCGATACGAATACTTTCTCGCTAGTAATTCGTGCTCGCCCCTCTCATCGCGAGTAGGGTTACCATCCGTCTGGATTAGTCCGGACTTTGTCCGGATTTTTTAAATTACATTCAATATGAATAATAAAAGTACATACCATACCATTGCAATTAAGTGAGTAATGGTACCATTTTGTGACTAAAAAGTCCGGACTTTTTCCTAAATGTCAGGATTTTTGTCAGGACTTTTGAAATTCCTAAATGAGTCGTATAGTATCAAAGGCGGCAAAGTAGGCGAACCAAATATTTGGCAAATCAAAAAAAACTGTTTAGTCTCGTCTTTAAGGGAGGATTTTTTTTTAAGGGAGGAGGGAAATGTCAATTATAAAAATCCTCCCTTAAAGACGAGACTAAACAGTTTTTTTTTTGATTTGCCAAATATTTGGTTCGCCCTACTTTGCCGCCTTTGATACTATACGACTCAAATGGTAACCGTAATGGCGGGTGAAAGAGCGTGTCGTGTAAAGGCAGCTTATCAGTGTGTGTTAAACAAAAGTTAGCTCAAACACGTCAACTCTGAACTTAGCTTATAAATTAAAATTGATCGCGACATTTGCAGAACCAGCATTATGCTCTGTTACATATAATATGAACTAACCAGTGTTTATTCGCATTCAAGCGCCCATTCGAGTTTCCTTATACAAAATAAATTGATTTCAAGTTTTGATTCTGTTTGATAAGTTATATCTCCACTTTATATTGTTTTATGTATACTATCAATTAACTTACAATAAGAATAACGCTATATTTTATATAATACACTCTTCAGGCACACTGTTCTGAATTATACCGCAGTTAAATAACAGCAACTTACAAATAAAAAAAGGCACAAAATGCTTGGGAGATTGTAAAATGATTATTTAACACGATAAATTACTTATTGATAGTAAAAAATTAAGTAAATTAAAGTTATATCGATCCTTATAAATAATATATTCGTAAAGTATTCTAGCAGTTTATAGAATACAATAATATTGGTGAGATGCGTGAATTAAATAACTAGGTTTGCTCGAATCACTTATGGGGTATATGTTCATTTTTAATTATTCTTGGTGGGGTAGCGTGAACTATTACGTAAATTCCTATATTACAGCCTTAGCATCCAAAATCAATTTTGTTCTCAGTTTTCTTTATTGATTCGACAAAATAATGTTAAAAAAGTAAGATATCTTTTAAAGCGAGCCTACAAAAAATACTAGTGGACTTTACAGAAGTATTGTTGAAAAACTAGCGCGCACGCAGCCTTCGTTGGACTTTCTTTTATAATCGCGAACAGGCATAATTCAGAACTCACATACTTATTTCGGAATCGCTCACAAATACATAATAAATTGTTATAATCTAACAATTTAGCTATGTTAGCTTTATTATTATACACAATTATAGCATCAAATATTTTAAGGAATGGCCTAATTAAGGATGAAACAATTCCACTCAATGGTGGTCAAATCATCTATTCTTTTTTTAAGAAAGAAAAAATATTGTTTTTCTTATATATATAGTAAGTAAGTATATTGAGACTTTAGTAATTACCAGAGATCGTATCACGATATCATAATTGCCCGTTTGTTAAGTTTTAAATATTTTTTAATTAAGTCATATTCGATAAAAACTATGATAAGTTAAAATTCCCCTTAAAACAATTTGGTGGGCTTGATATAAACATATTAATCCCGCTATACGCGGTAGTTTTTAACTCTGTTATGTCATATATAAATATATATCTGAAATGAAAATACGCATATATCAAAAAAAAACTTTATATTGTTGACTGTTATGTGTCCTGGTTACTCATGTCATGAAAAAATAATGTAGATCCTTTTTGTTAATTCAAATCAAGAAACCTTTGATTATTTACTCTCTAGATAGAGCGTCGCCTTGTAAACACTGCGATAAAAACCCAGTTCCCCTAGCACGAACCATTATCGAATTCGAATAGTTTGCAAACCGAAATGTCAACGTCAAATTTCGTATGGAAACTTGAACAGCAACGGCACAAAGTACGTTACGAGAACTAAAAATCAGTACACATTTAACAATATTTGTATTTATACTGTATGAAACAGCAATCAAAATGTAGCTAAGAAAATTAATATATATTTAATCATTATGTAATGAAAGGTGACTGCATGAATCATCTCTGAAGTGATTTTTCAATTTGACGACTCTGTAAATGATAAAACAGGGAGAAAAAACCAGCCCTTGCTGAGTTTCTTGCCGGTTCTTCTCAGTACAAGGTCTCCCGCCGTAGTTTCACGAACCGATGGCGTAGCTTCTAGACATTCGTGAGTGCTTGTAACAGCCTAAACTGAATAAATGATTTTGACTATGATTGATTATTATGATTAATGACATTGTGGACTCGCAAACGTTACGAATTCAATATTGATTCGTGCTAAAGGTACAGTTTTATATATACTTGTGTCGTGACACGCACAACCAAATACGCGAATCTTGTATCTTATACTCGCGAAATGTCATTATTTTTGGCTCGGTGTGTATAAGTTAGGCCACATTTCCCAAAAAAGTGGGTAACCTTATGAAATAAAAATAAGTATATTGTTGACACAATTAAAATAAATATTTCCCACACTCACATCAATTAGCAGCCCCAAAGTAAGCACTGTTAGGCTTGTGTTATGGGTTTACTAGGGTAACGGATAGAATACATATACTGTACATATATAAGTATATTTATACAGAAATACATATTAAACATCCATGACTGGATTACAAATGCTCGTATTCATCATACAAACATCTGCCCCTACCGGGTTCGAACCCGGGACCTCTCGAGTCGGCGACACCGTGAAACTAGGCGTACAAACCTCTCGGCCACGGAGGTAAAAATCAAAGACATTGAAACATTTGTAAAACGTATAAATTTATACCTTTTACACATGTTATTTTTATTTAGTTTAACTAAAATAAAAGCCATTCTCAGCATTACATTGAACACTAAGTGACGGGAAACGACTTAGAATCCAGCATTGGGCTCATATTTTTACAACGTCGTCTGGGTTGCCACCATAGAGGTATGAGAATAGAGTAGGGGAGATATGTACTCTACTACAAGTGGAAGTGTCCGTCTAGTAGAAAGAGAAAGAAGATGAGAGACGGCTAGCCTTTCTTTCTCTAATCGCGAATGCGCATTGGATGAAAAACCTACGGATGAATACCGACCAATCACACGACTGCGCAGCAATACCGACTAATCACACGACTGCGCAGCAGTACCGACCAATCACAGGACTGCGCAGCAATACCGACCAATCACACGACTGCGCAGCGTCACAAGAGAGAGATAGCTAGCCGTCTCTCATCTTCTTTCTCTTTCTACTAGGCGGACACTTCTAGAGTACATACCTCCCCTACTCTATTCTTATACCTCTATGGTTGCCACGCTCTATCTAGTAGTAAATAATCAAAGCATGATACCTATTAATTGCTCCAGTTTAAAAAAGGGTTGTATATCTTAATAAATGTTTGGCGTTAAGTCTCGATCACCTGCGAAGCCACAAATATACATATCGTTATATGATCCCTGGTAAACAACACAACCACAATTTCTCCTAGACCATTTTATTATCATACATTATTTATATTATTATGCTAAGACATTTCGATTTTATAAACATGATATATCAAAAAATTTAGGAACATTATGCGGAAATAAACCAGTTTTAATTTCTTTTTTTTTCATATAAATATTACAGTCTAGAAACGGTGTCGGAGATGTTGTATCGTATGTTTTTCTATATTATTAATTAAAAAAAAATACTAAAAACAGTAGATAAATCTAAAAAAAATGTCTTATGGTGTCAATTTTTCTTCTATGATACCGGTCAGAATGAGAGACAGACAATTTTGGACATTTTATTCTTATTACATGCATCAAAAACTAAATCTTTTCATTGTAAGAAAAGTACCCAATATGTCGGAATAATAATAAACATCTCCTTAGTTTTCATTTAAAAATAAATTTTATTATTGTGTATTGTTATAATTTAAGTTCTGTTTATAAAGTTATGCATTCTTGATGTTATGCACCTTTGTATATGGTCAAACATTTGCTTTGCATTTGTATATGATTTAAATTACTTCTGATTGTGTGGGCTGTGTTCCCGCAAAATTCTTAATTTGTGGATTTAAGATTATATGAGGAGCAGGCGAACAAAACGGTATAATTACGCATCTAGTCAAACTACTTTTTTTACAGTCGGAGAGTCCGGAGGTTAATAAATAATCAAATATTTAAAAGTATAAAAATTGACTTCATGTTAGTTTAAAAAGCAAAATGTTCCATTTTACTAAATAAATGTACACAAAAAATATTTTTGTAAGTATATTGAAATAAACAATATTGTTTCTAAACTCCTTTAACTATGACATATTTGGCCCTAATTCTAATTATGATAAATCACTGAAGGCCTAAAATAATAGATTTTATTATTCTGATGCCTGATCAGACAGATTGAGCTAGTAGAGCTAGGCTGTATGCTAATTAATCCTTAAAATTTTCAAATGGACAAAATAAAACTTCACAGATTTCCTGTCAGGCCGACAATAACAAATTATTGTATTTATTTTTGCTTTAAAAAACTTTTTGTGGAGAGTTAATCAGAGAATTGGGAAGAAAGATTCTAAGAAAATGCGAAATTAATGACTCTGTAAATAATTGGCAACATCTTTTATCAACTATAATAAGGTAATGACATAGTAGGAGTTCTCATAATTTTCTACATTGTGACTTTATTAAAAGTTCCCGAGTCTTTTTTCATAGAAATTATGAATATTCAGCCATGTACCATTAAATATTACTAAGTACAGTATTTATACATTGTCAGGGCAGTGGCCCATACAAAACTTTACCATGTCCTTAATAAATTAAAAACCATGCCAAAAGCTCACTAGAGGTATGTCATTCTGTTTTATACCGCTCCTTTACAATTTAATTTTATGTAATTATACCGTTTAGTTCGCCAGCTCCTCATATACCGTTAAGCAAACACTTGCAAAACCAACCATACATAATCTTAAATGCATGAATTAAGAAACGTTTAATCAAAGCTATACCTCCACACATGAATATAGAAATCGGAGGTTTTTATTTGTACTTGTACGCTGACACGAGTCGAATTATTTTGTCTGTCAATTTTTTTTGCAGTGGCAATAAACCTTTTCTTAAAGCAATACAAATAATTATAATTGAAAATTTTCCTTGCAAACCATACGTTGCGTAAAATTTGATTATTTAGCACTACATTTTGTAGAATTGATGCGCACAACATATTTTTCTTTAGCGAAATTTGTTTTAATGCGTTTTTACATAAAATAACCTATCACATATAACTTTGGTAAATCTTTTAACGGAATCAGTGCGTATATTCCAACTGTCGACATAATTCGATCAATTTTGTTAAAGCAGTTTCGTACACAAATAAGCAGCTGCTCAAAAAGGAATCTTAATTTAAACGTATTAGTAAGCAATTTGCCGGTCCTCGGAATTAAAAAAATAATCACACTTGAAAAGCGTAGTTTAAAAGGAGATACGGAATACGCCAAGGGAGCGCAAATAGAGATTCGCTTACATTTCGTTCTACTAATTATAAGGCAAATGACACTACTTAACGAACGTCCGGGCGATGCTTGATGCGTTGCCCGGAACGCGTTCTTCTTTACCCGGAACACATTTCCGAGTGCTCGTCCCACGCAGCAACCTGTAAGAAATGCAGTATTAAAATGCTTGATTCTTATAACTGAGGAAAGCTTTAACATAAAAGAAAGAAACGAGCGAGCCTTACAGTAGTCGCGTATGATGTGTAACATTTGAAACCTCATCTTATATTAGTAAAAGAAGAAATAAAACCTATAACAAAAGAATAAGCCATTTGAACATAATGTTCTAAAATCAAATCAAAGCGCGCGCTTTCGCGGCTTCCTGTTACACACTTCCGTTCCATTTCACGAAATCACTCCCACAAATTGCAGGAAAGCGAGAGGAAAGAGATATCAATTATATTTTTGATGTGTAACATCTTAAAATGTAATTGATTTTTGATGTGTAACCTCTTTCCTCTCGCTTTCCTGCAATTTGTGGGAGTGATTACGTGAAGTGGGACGGAAGTGTGTAACAGGAAGTCGCGAAAGCGCGAGCTTTGATTTGATTTTAGAAAATAATGTTCAAATGGCTTATGCCTTTTGTAGTAGGTTTTATTTCTTCTTTTACTAATATAAGGTGAGGTTTCAAATGTTACACATCATACGCGACTACTGTAAGGCTCGCTCGTTTTTTATTATGCTACATGTTTAAATCTACAGAAAATTTTAGTAGCAAACAATCCACGCGATCCAGGCAGCAGACGGGTCTCGAACCAGCACCCTTCGCGCGAATGCACTGACCAATTATGCTACCGCGGCTCTCATGGCCGCGTCGAAATTCTTCTAGCCATTCTTAAGCTGCAAGGCAGCGCCATCTCTTCGCATTGTAACTAACCCACATGTCAAATGAATACTTTTACAAGTATTAAACATTTGAAAGAAGAAATAGCAATTATAGTTAGTAATAATAGTTGCACGTACCTGGCAGTCACGACTGCAGTACCACTGGTTGGCGCAGCCGGCGCACACGAACTGCGCGTCGCGGCGGCGGCAGCCCTGGCACAGCGGCGCGTCCGGCTCCGCGCTGCCCTCGTCGATGACCAGCCGCCCCGACCCTGACCCCGACCCGCCCGAGTTGGACCCGGACGCCCCCGACCCGCCGGGCGACGCGCGCTCCGACCCTTCCGACCCGCGGCTCTCTTCATCGTCCTATAGAAAACACGACAGTTCAAAAAAACGCGTGTTAGAACCCGACACGGAAGGCTCCGTGCCACCCTCTTCGATAACTAGCCGGCTCGATCCCGACTCGCCTGTGTTGGACCCGGACGCCCCCGACCCTCCGGGCGACGCGCGTTTCGACCCCTCCGACCCGCGACTCTCTTCATCATCCTATTATAGAACACAATAGTTCAAGAAAACGCGTGTCCGAACCAGACGCGCAAGGCTCGACGCCACCCTCGTCGATAACTTGCCGTCTTGACCCGCCCGAGTTGGACCTAGACGCCCCCGACCCGCCCTAACACGTTCCAAATCCTCCGACCTCTCTTCATCATCCTATAGAAAACACAATAGTTCAAGAACACGCTTGTCAGATCTCAGCAGCCCTGCCATAGCGACGCGTCCATCCTCGTCGATAACTAGCTGGCCCGACCCCGACCCGCCCTAACACGTTCCGAATCCTCCGACCTCCCTTCATCATCCTATAGGAAGACAATAGTTCAAGAATACGCTTGTCAGATCTCAGCAGCCCTGCCATAGCGGCGCGTTCGGCTCCGCGCCATCCTCGTCGATAACTAGCCGGCCCGACCCCGACTCGCCTGAGTTGGACCCGGACGCCCCCGTCGCGCCCGACTCTCCGGGCAACGCGCGTTCCGACTCGCGGCTCTCTTCATCATCCTATAGAAAATGCAATAGTTCAAGAAAAGGCGTGTCCGAACCCGACGCGAAAGGCTCCGTGCCCCCCTCGTCGTTAACTAGCCGCCCCGACCCGCCTGAGTTTGACCCAGACGCCCCCGACCCGCCCTAACACGTTTCGAATCCGACGACCAGTGGCTCTCTACATCATCCTACAGAAAACACAATAGTTCAAGAACACGCTCGTCAGAACTTGGTAGGCAAGCATTCGGCCACTAGACTCCCCAACCCGCCCGTGTTTGACCCAGACGCCCCAGACCGACGACGCGCGTTCCGAACTCTCCGACCTGCGGCTCTCTTCATCATCCTATAGAAATCACGACATTTTTAGCACAGGCTTGTCAAAATCTTTAGGCTAGCAGTCCATCACCCGACGTCCCGACCCTGAACTTGACCCCCCGAGTTGGACCCAGACGACCCCGACCCATCCGAACGGCCGGACCACATTCTGAACCCTACAACCCGCGGCTTTCCTCATCATTATATTGAAAACACAATAGTAAGCAGTCAATCATAAGGCGCCCCGACCCTGACCCCGAACCCGCGGCTGTCTTGGTCATCATATAGAAAACACAAGCGTTCAGGAACACGCGTGCCAGAACTTGACCAGTAAGGCTCCGCGCCACCCTCATCGATAACTAGCCGTCCCGACCCGCCCGAGTTGGACCCGGGTTGGATGGTTTAGATAATAATAAACAAATCAACAGTGTATACACCGATTTCCAAGGCTTTTGACAGGGTGGATCATAAAAATTTTGCTCGATAAATTAGCCTACAATGTAATTATCGGCGATTTGTGGCGTTGGTTCAAGTCGTACATTACGAATCGCACACAAAAGGTTGGTTACGAATACGAGGCTACGAATCAGACTCTGTACCGATAACATCTGGTGTTCTACAGGGATCTACACTGGGGCCTTTCTGCATCTATACAAAATGTATCTATAGCCGCCTCGACCCCGACACGCCCAAGTTGGACCCAGACGCTCCCAACCCGCCTAACTCATCGGGCCAAGCGCGCTACGACCCTTCCGAACCGCAGCTGTCTTCATCTTCCTATACAATGCACATGGGCGTAGCTAAGGGAAGGGTTTTACTTATCATTAAACACCATGCAAATATAAAATAATCAAAAGATTTATCCCACTCACCAGCTGCACAACCTCCTCAGGCTTTTCAGGCTGCGGCTCGGCCACAGACGCGGGCGCGGGCGCGACAGCGACGGCGGTAGCGGTGGCGGGCGCGGAGGGGGGAGCGGGCGCGGCCGCCGGCGCCGGCTGCACCGGCGTTATCGTGATCTCGCCGCAGTTCTGTACGACACGGGCACTCTCACTACACTGCTACACTATACGCATCTACCTACATACTGCTATTCAAACTAAGGCCGTATACAGAAAGAAAGCTGGAAGCCGACCAGCGCAGCGCTGTTCCTTACTGGTAACAGTTACGTAAAGGAAGCAGATTGAAGGATAGTTGTTCATTAATTTCAAAGGGCGGTGACAGCGCGTGTCGAAGATTGTCGGAACTTGTCGACGACGTTCGGCGCTTATTGGCGTTGGTCCATAGAAATGCCTGCACCGGTTATCTGCTCGGAGCGGTTCCTATAAGCGCTGGTAGGCTACCAGCTTTCTTTCTGTATACGGCCTTAATAGCGGCTGTGAAGTTAGCGCAAGCCGCGCCGCAGCAAACGAAAGGTAGGTTGGTGTAGGCGTGCGCGCATTGTCACTCAACATAAACTTGCGCATAGTTACGCTCGCTGCTAGCTTTACACACGCCATAAAGTTTGAATCGCTCTATACTATATGCCCCACTGACCATTGAGAGAGAAGTTTGCCATATACGTTTTTCATGGTACTTGCGTCTTATCCATAGACACAAATAATGGTCTGAGCGACTCCCATGAAATTGACAAGTATCTAGAAAGAAAGCAAGAGAGCGATGTTGCCGGCTATACCTATACCAGTGTTACCAGAAAGCCATTTCGCCTTCCCCCCCAAATCTTACCAACAACAACTATCTTTAACAACAGTCTATCTTTATCGTGCTCTATACAGAGTGAGAAGGAGAGACTAATGATTTACTGTTGATCGCGACTTTTTACAGATCAAAAGTTTATGAAATGGTTTTATTTTTATATAAAAAATGTAATTAAAACCCCCCACATTTCCCACAAACCCAAATTTCCTCCCCCCATTAATCCCCCCATTGTTTTAAAAAAACCCCTAATTAGGGCGGAATCCCAATCTGGCATCAGTGCTCTATACAAATATATAGGCAGCACGATCGCTTCGTCTCTCTCACACTAATCTGCACAGTTCTGGTTTACAATTTGGACAGAAAACGCTCAGCCTATTCTCTATGTCTATGGTCCTACCTGTGTCTATGTCAAGTTTATACCTGACCACTTTGGTTTAAAAATTATATGCCGACATCAAACTATCATTCGAATGGTACTGGATCACAAGCATACGCTGCACAATACCAATTTTACGTACAAAAACGTCTAATGCGCAATCTTCATTCTAATGGCAAGTGGGCAAGACGTTTGTAGCTATGTAAGCAGTAATCTTTGCTTAATATGGTGTAACACCCGCCTGTGTCACATAAAAACCAACTTTATTTATAACTATGATAGGGTAAACAAATGCTATCTACCGCGTAATAGAATAAAATAAAGAATCTTCTTCACTATGGACATTTCCTCAGCTGACGTTCATTTGACAAGTGGGTTTTCCGAAATGAATCTTATATTTATATGTGAAAGGGCTAAATTTCTTGTAAAAAATTCGAACGTTACACTATTCATGCTATGTTAAAAAAGAATTTATTAAACGTACATTGTACAATTCTTAGCCAATAGCGAAGGCATGAGTTTTGATAAGTTTTTATAAAATTATCTGGATACTTTCTCTATGTTTATAGTTAGAAATGCTGCTACGAAATGTACAAGAAAAAATAAGACTCAATCAGTGTGTATATGTAAATATACTAGGTTGTCTACCTATATAGCCTCTGTTCTCCTTAGCTAAAACTTCTACTAATTGCGTGGGATATGCTTTATTTTCATATGCAAGTTCTAACCCTTTCATTCCTCAATCCATTAAGAAATAATTGTGATTTACAAATGAATAATACAGCACCGATCTTAATTCAACTTCTATCATGTTACCTTTCGATTTGTCAATTTTAAAGATACTTGCAAACTCCATCCACAATATCAAATTTGTAGGGAAGTAAGATACTTAAAGAAATATATTTATTGACTATATTTATTTAATGGTTAAAGTTGCTTGCAATTATCTTTCAATAACCAACATTAAAGTGATATAGTACGTTAAGCGGGAGCACGGAGCGGACGTCACTCCGTGCTCCCGCTTAACGCAGCGCAGGCCCTTATAATGAGCATTGCCATCTTTGTGTTAATAAATTTGCATAGGATTAAAAAATATGTCAATACAATTTGTTATGTAAAAAGTTCAAACTTGATTTGTTCACTAGAAAGGGAGAATAGAAATGATTATTCGTAGCTTTTTGCCGTTTCTCAAACAAAAGCATAGCGAAATAAGCAGCTACGCGAAGCTCGAACTTTTTAAAAAACAAAATAGAAATCTTAGACTAAATTTTGAATTTGGAATGATCGAGGCCAATCAGCACACCAATGGGGTGGTTGTACATTGAGGTGGTACCTTGGCCTGACCGAAAGTTGGCAACGCTGGCGTGCTCTGTTTCCGTTCCGGCGACGTGAGCAGTTTAGCCAACGTCGGTGAGTAACTCTGAGAGGCAGGGGGCGCCTGCTGGAATGTTGGCAACACCCATTCAAGCTGGTTGAAGGTTGGCAACGCTGCGTCCTAGTAGCGACCTCAAGCGGGATACAAGCTTTAATACGTGGGCGACGCGTGCACATAGCAAACTATAGATACTACTTTGATATTGTAAAATGCCTTAATCGCAGAATGCAATGGCTAATGAAGGAATGAAAACGCCTCATTGACAGTTGTCAAGAAATTTGTAGTTTAACTTACACTAAGTTGCCCCACAGAGCCAGTTAAACTTGAAGTTAAATTTTATTATAACTCTAACCGGTCTCGCTTGGACAGTTTAATGTCACTGTCAAATAATGACCTAATTTTGACTATCGTCAAATTGTTTTTAGCTAGCCAGTACTTTAACTGAACAATTAAAGTAAGTTGGTGCAACTCACTTTTTTACATTGTGAATTTTAAAACGATAAAAAAGTTTGTGGTTTCTGTTAATACCAAAACCTCGAATATTTTTCCATTTCAAAATATTTTTATTTTTTTTATCCAGTACGGATAACGCAATACTATTTTAAATAACTGAACACCGAAAATGTTGCTTTTAAAAAAGCTAACTCAAGATAAGTTGAATAGTTAATTTTTTATTATTTTAATAATATTTGTGCTAAAACTTAAAAAATTGCAATGAATACATAGTAAATAAGAAAAACCACCAATTATTTAAAATAAACTATCCCTTGTTGTGAATATAATTTAAAAGGTTAAAAATTTTAGTTAAATGGTATAAAAATTTAAAAAAAATCACGTGTTCCTTTTCATAAATAAAGCCCCTGGTATAGTCAGGTAGGATATGTCAAATATATAGCATCCGGGTCGCTCACGTAGGACGGGCAGCGCCAAGCTTAACAGTAGCAATTTATTGATGTACACAAATATGAATATTGTCAAATCAGGAATCAATATTGAAGCCAATAATAAATGAACCAAATAAATTAAGATGGCCCAACCACACCAAAGCAAAGTATAAGAATCAATATATATTTTTTTCTGTAACATTATCATGCAGGGAGAAAATGCAACGTTTTATTTCCAGATGATTAATATTTTGTTACTATTAAATAAAAAGGCATACCATTTTTTTATTTACTTTTCTTTTTGGGCATTTTTTTTAATAGTTTATTTATTATATTTTATACATAATAGTTAATTTCATTTTGCAGGTTGCTGCTTTATCAATTGCTATATTATTCGATTAGTCGGGGTTTACGAAAACTTTTATTTATCCTTAACCATGAATGTATATGTGTACATTAAATGTCCATAATGTACATGTATATACATGTCAAATCATGAATGTACTTGGCAAAGGCTCTACTCCCAACTTCATGAGCTATAAAATAGTCAAGCAATATAATACAATGACACGATCTACCATAACGATGATCGTAAAATGTTCAGCCCTATTTTTTGTACTTTGCATTTTTTCTGCATTTCATTAAACTTTTTGTGATGAATTAAGACTTCGTTTATATGAATTCAAATTATCTTTACAAATGCGTTCAGGTCATGCAGCATAGTTATATCAAGGTCGATCCACAAACATATGTGAAGTGTTTGTACAGGGAAATGATCTATGATAATATCACAATCAAAAGCACAATTATCACGCTCAAATGATTTTTCAATAATTGCAAAGAAGTAAATTGAACCGATTCCTGTATGATATTTGACATGTCCTTACTAAGTTTATAGAGTTCTTACTTTGCACAGCACTCAGTGTATGGGATCAAACTTAACGAAAGTATGGTATATCATTAAAAACATACTAAAAATTATAAGAGTATATTGATTTTTACATGATACAAGTCTGATAAATAATCAAGTATCTTGTAAAAAATAACATGTATGCGTTTTAAAGTGAGTGTTTTATTTACTGAAGTGTAAAACAAGTGAATAAAGTTCCCACCTTAGTGAGTATCCCATGGAGCAAGGAGTTCTGTGGCGACGCTTCTTGGCTTGTGGTGACGGGTAGCAGCGATATTTCAGGATACGGAGGCGGCGGTGGCAACCGAGGACTGGGCGATGCAAGTCTCTCCGCCGGCTTGGGAGCGAGGTCTTCGTGCCGATGGCGGGGTCTGTCGGGTCTGTCGCGGTCGCGGTCGGGTCGGTCGGGTCTGTCTGGTCGGTCTCGGTCGGGTCGGTCCGGCCGCATGGCGGTCTCGGGCGGGCGCGGCATGAGCCCCGAGCCCTGCTGCATGCTCGCGAACTGTACGAGCACATCCTTGAAGGACGGCCCGTTGGGCAGACCGTGCATTTGTTGAAGACGCTCCAACATAGCTTTTTGGTTCTGCAATTATATAAAAATATTATTAACACTCACACCAATCAGCCTAGCCCCAAAGTTAGCATTGTAAACTTGTGTTATAGAATACTAGGGTAACGGATAGAATACATATAGTGATACATATATAAGTATATTTATATAGAAATACATATTTAACATCCATGACTGGAGGACAAATTCATCACACACACATCTGCCCCCACCGGGATTCGAGCCCGCGACCTCTCGAGTAGGCGACAACCCAATCGACCACGGAGGTCGAGGTCGAATTGTGGTTGAACGAAATGTTAGTTAGATTCCCTTCTCAGCAAAACGCTCAGAGGTTTTAAATGTAGTTATTCTCGGTATCTTCTGTATAACATAATATTAAATATGGATGTTAATTATAAAAAATAAATTAAGAACTAAAGTTCGGAACAACTCAACTTTAGCCAAATGTTCTTGTAATGTTTCTATGAAACCTCTATTTAACCTTATTAATCTACCTTTTAATGCCAAACTATAGCTATGCTATACTGGAAAACCCAGTAAAATCGTTGTACACGAGTGACATAGAGAGAGAACAATCTTCTTAAATCTATATATATAAAACTCAAAGGTGATTGACTGACATAGTGATCTATCAACGCACAGCCGAAACCACTGGACGGATCGGGCTGAAATTTGGCATACAGGTAGATGTTATGACATAGGCATCCGCTAAGAAAGGATTTTGATCAATTTTACCCCCAAGGGGATAAAATACCGAAGCGAAGCGAGGACGGGCCACTAGTACATATATAAAAGGCAATCGTTTCTGACTGATCTATCAACGCATAGCTAAAACCACTGAACGTACTGCACTGAAATTTGACACGCATATAGCTATTATGATGTAGAAGTGCACTAACCCCTCGTTTCCACAAACAAACAAGTCATATACTAGTTTCAAACAAAACTTCTAGAATACTTGTGGTGGCTGTTTAAAACATTCATTCGTTTACACTGCATAGACAACAAATATTTTACAAGTATAAAAAAACCTTATTTACTTCACATATTTTGTTTATCCAACAAGTTTGATGCGAGTATTGTATACTGTAACGTGTTAAAAACAATGCCCTTACAGCTAGTCTATTGTGGTAGGTCTGGCAACCGAGTACTTTTTTAATTTCATTTCGAGCTATCCATATTGCTTTAAAACAATTTTTGTTTTAACCTTTATTTTTTTTTATAATAATAATATTCTTTATTGACATACATATCGCAGGACATACAAGACATTAAACATGACAGTGAAAATGTACACAATAGGCAGCCTTATTGCTAAACAGCAATCTCTTCCAGGCAACACAAGACAGTGAAATAAATAAATAAGAGGAACAAGAAGGGGGGGTAAAATAAATAATGAATAATAGATGCAATAGATATATCCAAAGAGAGAGGTATACTTAAAGTTGGGAAAGGAAATAACCTCTAACTTGATCACTAAACGAGCTTAGAATGCGAGCCTTTCGGATTGTTTTAGGTAGTGAGTTCCACAAACGAACAGAATGCATAGAGAAGGAATATGACAATATTAATGTTTTATACATGTATTGTATATTAGTAGGATTTTTTTTAGTAATATTTTCTTTAGATTTAAACATCAAGCAGTTACACGTTTAAAAAATAAAAATATTTTGTGATTCAAATCGCCCTCTATCGGGAGACAGCTCTATCCCGTAAATTGACGACCTCCGTGGCCGCGTGGTTTGTACGCCGGGTTTCATGGTGGGGGCAGATGTTTATGTGATGAATATGAGCATTTGTACTCCAGTCATGGATGTTTAATATGTAATTCAATATAAATATACTTATACATGTACAGTATATGTATTCTATCCGTTACCCTAGTATCCCATAACACAAGCCTTACAGTGCTAACTTTGGGGCTAGGCTAATTGGTGTGAGTGTTGGAAATATTATTATTATTAATTATAGCGTTACTTTTCCATTAAGCTGGACTTGTTCAATTTTATATTCGACTTTGGACCGGCGACCTCGGGTTAAGGCGACTGGCGTCACCATCGACCCATTTACGTCCCACTGCTGGGTGGCCACATATCAATAGATCCAAATTGGTTACAAATCAGACACAAAAGTCCTGGAGTCCTCCAATTGAAGAATCAAGGAGCATTTATTCGTCTGAAGAACAGAGTACACATATTTGCCAATGTCTGCAAGATGGAAGATAAATAGAGAAATTATAAATATATATTTCCAAGAGCCGAGAGAGAGCAAAGTAAGCACTATTAGGCTTGTGTTATGTGTCGTACTAGGTTAACTGATAGAATACATATACTATACATATATAAGTATATTTTTATAGAAATACATATTAAACATACATGACTGGAGTACAAATACTCGTATTCATCACACAAACATCTGCCCCCACCCCGGTGGGTGGCGAATCCCGATTCGAAACCGGGAGGGACCTCTCGAGTCGGAGACACCATGAAACCCGACGTACAAACCACTCGGTCACTCGTCAAATAAGGCACATATATAATAAGAATCGAGTCCCAGGCTTAATATAAAAACACACCAGCCAAGTGCGAGTCGGACTAGCGCACGAAGGGTTCCTTACCACAAAATTAGACATTTTATTAAAATATCAAACAAAAAACTATAAAATGTCACTTTTGTGGTATGAGTAATAAACATATATATTATTTTAAAATTAATATACAACTAAATATTCCGTTAATATTTCAAGCGTTACCTGTTGCTGTTATTAATATAGAGCAAAGAACGGCAAAAAACAACACGTTTGAAAGAAAGAAAGACGTTTGCTGTATGGGATCCCCCTAAATATTTATTTTGTTCAGTTTTTTTGTATCTGTTCTTATAGCGGCAACAGACATCTGTAAAAATTTCAGCTGTCACGGCTCATGAGATACAGTCTGGTGACAAACAGACTGACAAACGAACAGTGGAGTGTTAAAAATAAGGTCCTGTTTTTACCCTTTGACAATGACAAACCCCAAAAAGTACAGAGCACGAATCAGACTCAGATGCCAGACAAAGGGTTCCATACATCATAATGCAATCCTGCTTCCAAAACTAATTATAAAATAAAAATTCTAGATGTAAGCAATATGAAGTATTCCCCACATAAGTAATATTCATTATTGCTCATCTACAAAATTATTTAATATACAGTGATCAGATTACCAACCACATATTAACTATGTTCACCACTGGATTCTACACACACTTAACATCAGATGGGGTGATATAAATTTGCTAAGTTTTCTTTTAAAAACATAAACTCACCATGTCTAAATTGTTGTAGAGTATATTAAGATTGTTCAAACTATTAATGCTGTCCATTTTCGGTGCGATAGGCCGATAAGCCATATTCGGATTTAATAGCGACTTCATACGTCTACCCCGTCGGGGGGTCACTTCAGGATTCCTCTGTCTGTAATCAGCGATAATCGACTTAACATCTTTAGTAGGCCCTTGTCGACCCATGGGCATGTTGAACCCTGCTGACAATTGCCCATTCATATCTCTGGGGAAACCAGGCATCGGCCCAGGCATCATCAGTTGCTGGGGGAATACTGGTTTCGACATAGATTGCATATGAGCAGCTTTGTCGTAGGGTGGTGGCAGACCGGACATCGGGTTCATATGGCTCGTGATAGGCATCACTGGTGTTGGCATCATCGGGTTCATTGTTGAAGGCGGCTGCTTAATAGCCAAACCTGATATCTCGTCGCTTTTATCTATAGCCAAATTCTTGGCTTGGTTTAAATAATCAAATGGATCAGTTCTATCTGAACCATTCACTTCGGCTGCCTTCTCAAATGACAGCACTTGTTTTCGCCTCAATAGCCTCAACAAAATTTCCTCCTTCACCTTTTTTAAATGTAATATATTATTCCACTCCTGTTCCTTCTTCTGTGCTAGCTCTCGTAGAGTTTGTATTTCAGACAATAGCTGTTCTGTGTGCCTCTGTATTTCATCAATGTTGTTCTTAGTAGCCGTCTGTATGTAGTCATTTATCATTGTGTCATGTTGTGGAAAAGTCTTTTCTACTTCTTGACAAAGTCTTTTGAGTGGTGATTCGGTTTCAACTTCCTCACTGGCACGTCTCTTTGATGATTTCTCATCCTAAAAGTTAAAAAGTATGTTATTAACAAATTTAATGAAAAATGTTATTCACAAGAGGCTATTTGACAGTATGATAAATAAAGTTCCAGTTGTTGGCATTTGCATTTAATATGATCTTTTGCAGCAATATTACTATTTAGACAAAACAAATGATAAATAACTTTTCTAAAAAAATCATTTAATAGAAATAATTTTTTATTCTATAATCACTTTATCGAAATCCCCTGGGATAGGCCAAGACTAAAATGACGTCACATGCTAGGCAACTTTCGGTCAAAGAGAGATTACATTGTATCATTTAACGTTTTAATGACAGTAAAATACACAACAGAATCATGAATATCCAGAATTTTTATGGACTTTACAAACATTAGTAAATAAAGTGATATTATTTATTTTTTTAAGCATTTTACTGCTAGATGTTTTTTCTAGTAAACTTTTCTTTAGATTTAAAGTGATATTGTTTTCTTAAACTTGTCAAATACCCTATAGATTGCAAGCTTTAAAATATTAGAATTATAAGGGCCTTTAGCATCTTTTATGTGTAAGATCCAGCAGAAAAGTGTACATGTAATAGAACTTTTTTCTATACCCACCTATTTTTATCTAATCTATTACAAAAAGTCTATTGATTACTACTTAAAAAAAGGTAGTATTTATTTATTAGCTATATTACTAAACTCTATGATCTCAATCATACTATAGCTCCAGATTGTACATGCATGTACAACTCAGTGTATACAGCTGCAGCAACATTTAGCATAGCAATTTTGAATATAAATTGTTTATTATACAACAAAAGTAAAATAGGTATTATACCTTTTTTATTGATAATGCAATGTTTAGCAAGGTCAAGTAAGAATTTGGAAGTTAACCACCATCACTTTTGTGACTCCTTTTTTATTAAATTATTTTTAACCATTATTTTATAAGGTCTTATCTCAGTATTACACATACATACACCATAACCAACATGAACACTTAACAAAACTTGTAGTATTATAAAAAGTTGCTTATTTCCTTTTATATATAAAATAGATGATTATAAATTTCTTCAGGTTAGATTATTAGGATATTATACATTACAATAATACCTTGTGATTCTTCCCTACGTCTCCATTCAATGACTGTGCTTTGCTATTGCTTGGTTTTGGCTCTGCCTTAGTCTCAACTTTTTCCTCAACCTCATCTGTCATCTCTACATCAGGCTGAGCTTTCATTTGGGGTTTTGAACTGTCTGATAATGTTGCTGCAGGCTCGTCTTTAGGAGGGCTGGGTACCTGTGGTTGTGGAGTTTGAACAGGAGTAGGTTGCTGTGACAGGGAGAATGTTACTATACAATTCTTGGCAAGAAATTTATGATAAACAATGACTTTTTAAAATAAAGTGCTGAAGTGAACAATTATTAAAAAGTAATGTGTGTAAAAGTAAAACTATTAGTTTGCAAGATGACTATTTTTTTTAAAAACAAACAGTATAAAAGCTCGCTGTAACTAGATTCCACTTTACTGACTAAAGGAGACATTCTATTTTGGTATTTGAAAACTCCCAACATAGAATTATATGTTAAACAAAAGCTTTTGCTCAGAGGACCTTACATATAATGCATTTTTTTTTAAACCACTGCATTATTGAGTAAAAAATGCATGCAAAATATCTCATCTTTAAATCATTTTTTTTCTGAATAATGTGAAGAAGACCCTACTATTAGTCAGAAATAAAATCAAAAACCAACTTGTGTGTTCATATATCATTTTGTTGTCAGGTTTGGTTTTGCACTTGGAGAATCAAGCCCAATGTGTAACATTGGCATGCTACTTATTTTAGTTTTACAGTTGGGTAATGATTTTTAACCAGAATAAATTGCTGCTTTTTGTTAACATGCAGAGATTTTAAATTATATTTTTTCCATGATATCCTAAAAAATATACTCTCCCATTTCATTTCACTTTTGCCTACTGCATGCTGCTTACATGCTGAATACCAGCCTCTATACAAACATCAGAACATCTCCTTTATGTTCTTCAGTACTTTAACTTAAATTTGAATCCAAAGAAAATATAAATATAAGTTTGAATTTCAATATAGTAAGACAATTCTTAACAATAAGAAAAAAATGGTACTAATTCAAGTCTTTCACCCACTGGACCTTCATAATTGGACATTACCTATACAATTTACAAAGTACTCTGATTTTACCAAACTCAAGTTGATCAAGGTTATTTATATTGTCTGATGTATAAAGTTTGTGCAATATTACCTTAATAGTGACTTCAGTTTCTCCCACAGGTTCAACAATAGTCAACTTCTCCTCAGTTTCCTTTAGAACTAGATCATTCTTCGCTGATTGGTTGCTTGGCTCATTCTGTGCTTTCACTTTCTCAATGATTACCTCTTCTGTGCCACCCAAGGAATTGCTATCTTCTTTTAACAACTCTTCTAGAATTACAACAAATATTAATAAACATACTACTACTCACATAGCATTTTAAATGAACTAAATGGGTGTTTAATTACTTATTTAAAGAAACCTCAAGCAAAACTGAAAATAAGAGGTCTTATATGTTGTACTGAGGGTAGATTAAAAAATTACCTTTGATTCTTTCTGCCTGCAAAGCCATTAATTCATCCTTTACCTCTGTAGCATCCTCAATTAATTTCTCATCTTTGGCATTATCATCACAGTTTCCCGCGTTTACTTTCTCAAGGGTTACATACTCAGCCAGCTGTCCCTTGAGCTGGCCCGGTCCGTTTTCCTCTATCGCCAATGGATCGACATCATTTTCACCGCCAGATAAGACAGACGGAGAATCCACTGCGACGGGCTGGTCCTTCAGAGATTCCTCTATTTTCACGCTTATATCGTCCATGTTTATTTACATATTTACGACTCACAGCATCAGCACAGTGTCACCACGCTGCACACAGGTTCAATGACTTGAAAATTACCATCGTAAATAACCATACAGCACTGTTTAGTGCCGATGTTGAATCTACATCCGATGGACCGATGCATGTAAATATGACCAGAATTTAATAAACAAAACAAACGATTACAAATTTTTGGAATTTCTCTTCCAAATTGGGTAATATCACGATGCGCAAGCAAATGCAACCGTGAACTCAGGGGTCATTGTGAGCAACTTATCGTTATCAATCCTTTAGAAATATTTTTATAGTTCACTGTGTAAATCACTGTTACCCTCAAAGTAATATAATTAGTTCAAATTAATGTAATTTTATAAAATATTATCAAAATAAATTGCCTATCCCGAGGACGCAAATCGCACGCAAACTAATGGAGTTGCCATAATAAAATTAATAAAATATACATCACAGAGTAATAACAGGAATTATACATTTTATTGCCGGGGCAAGTAAGAGGTACAGTACATAGGGTAGACTTTATAACGATTGGCCCCTTTAGCGGAATTCTGCTTCTGGGAATCATCAGTGGCGAAAATTTACCGTCACAACCTAGCGAGGCAACTAGCTAGACAGCTAGCTAGGCAACTAACTAGGCAGCTGGGTGGGTAGCATTGGGCCCATTCCGCATTGTGGCAATTCCGCACATGGACCATTCCGCTGGACTAAGTAAGTTATTTATTAATTTTTATATGCCATTCGTAGAGAATAGATATTAATAATATAGGTGTGTTATAAAGCTGTATGACCGTTGAATTTGATCACGGATGATTCTGTTCAGAAAGTATGCATTTTGAGAATTTGCTAAATATTGCATTACAATGGTATGGTTCCATTTCAATAAACTACTGCAAATTGAAGAATTGCCATCAAATAATTATAAAATGATATCGTGTCCAGTATTTATAAATTTCTTTATAATTTTGTTTAAATGCAAGAGGGCCATTGTGGGGAAAGGGGGTCATTAGTATGGATATATTCCTAAATATACACCGGTACGCTGGCCAACGGTAATGAAGTCATGAATCTACGCCATGCTGTTGATTCGTTCCAAATACACTGATCAGCGCGGTGACGTCATGAACTGGCGCTATATTCAAGCAGTCTCGTGTTTGTGTGCAACGTTCATGCTTTCTGTTTGTTAAGATTCCATTATTATCAATTTAATACAAAAAAGAACTTCACTAACTGCAGAGCGTATACACCCGGCTAATAAATAATTACGAGACAGTATCCTCACCAGCATAATATGGCGGCAGACCAGTGCAATATGGCGTCGAAACCATGACGTCATTACCGCTGGCCAGCGTACTGGTGTATATTTTGGAATACACCCTATATGATCCCTTCTGATCAAATTTCATTAAAATCCGTCCTCTCATTTGCATGTCGTGTCATGTAACAAACAAACACAATTTATAATAAATAGTTAATGGTGTCGATTGTGGCATGAAACTTAATTTAATATTAGTCTCTCATATTTTCATTCTGTATAGAGAATAACAAGGATACACAATTTTTATTGCTTAAATAAATATCGCAAATTTATTGTAAGTTTAGGTTTAGAGAATCATGCCAGAATCGACACCATTAGTTAATAGACAATAGACAAGAAGATAATATATGTGTTTTGAATTTCGCGCCTCCTAAAAATATGACGTCATCAGAATGGTCCTAGTCCATGGTTCGCAATCACAATAGATGGCAACTTGCAAAGTGCTGCGGGCTTTATCGATAAATTCAGTTTGATAAAGTTGACTCTTTGATGGCCGTTCTGACATTTGCATGCCGTGCAATGCAAGTTTCTTAAAATTAGTTCTTAATTTGGAAGAACTAATAAACGTTCTATAATTACTGTCATTCACTAATGATTTGACAAAGGATGTTAATTGACAATGTATTTTATTATTAAAATAATCATTGAGAATTGTTATGTCATACAAATAAATTGATAATAATAAAATACATACATATAAATATTTCCAACACTCACACCAATCAGCCTAGCCCCAAAGTAAGCACTGTAAGGCTTGTGTTGAGGGATGCTAGGATAACGGATGGAATACATATACTGTACATATACAAGTACATTTATATAGAAAAAAATATTTTACATCTATGACTGGAGTACAAATGCTCGTATTCATCACAAAAACATTTGCCCCCACCGGAATTCGACCTCTCTAGTCGGCGACACCATGAAACCCGGCATACAAACCAGTCGGCCACGGAGGTCGTCAATAAATATTGCATATATATATCGCATATAATTATATAAAATAAGTGATAGTGTCGTTTTGTTAAGACATGCTTTGAACACACCATAACACAAACTATAAAAAACGTTAAGTATAGCCACAATTGTTTTCTTAGTTTTACAGAATATCATAATAAACTTTAAGGCTTGACAGGTCGCTGTTGTACCTTGCTTTATTGGAATAAAGGTACATCATGTTGCGTCTCTTTCTACCTTGTGGGATTGTAAGGGCAAGCTATCTCTGTTCCTTATTGTGTAAGTATTTATGTACTAAGTCTATGGTCAAAACGTGGCGACTACAAAGTACAGGGTAAGTCACACCCGATTAAATTGTTAGAAAAACAAAATTTCGTTAGGGAGAAGCATGCGTTATTTCACAGCTATTTCTGTTTAACCCTATTTCCAAAAAAAACAACAAAGTAATATATGCTATCATTTTATATCCTACTAATATTGTAAATGTGAAAGTTTGTATGTTTGTTACTCAATTGCGCAATAACTACTGAATGGATTTGGGTGAAATTTTGTACGCATATAGTTTATAGCCTTGATTGAGACTTTTTCTCGGAAAAGGTAGGTTTCTGAGGGATGCTTAAAAACCAAAAATTAAATGCGGACGAAGTAGAATATAAAAACAACTGTCCTATGAAAAAAAAATCATTATAGTTAGCAGACTGTTTTGTGGAATATTTAATATTAATTTGTAATTTTTTCACGGCAATGGCTTAATTATTTTAATATATTTGTAAAAGAAGTTTTATTTGCGTTGATCAATTGATTCTTAAGGTGTCCAACTCTGACAGGTAAAATTACCCCAGTAGACCACAGTCTCTTATAAAATAGAATACGATATACACCTACATAGGGCAAGGTAATTTTTTTTTTATTTTTAGTTACCTACTTGGTTTTATTCAGTTCAAATAATGGGTGTCTAAGAATTAAAAAGTTACTATGAGTAAGTACCTTCAGTGCAGTAAAGCTAATTCTTTTCCCAAAAAGATCTTATTTGTTATTAAATTGATAAAAAATGGCCTATAGAAAATGAATGTTACGTAAATACAAAAATAAAACGAAGTTACATAACTGTTTGATTAAACAACTTACTATTTCAAGATTTGTAGGTTTTGTTCCATAGGGGAAAAAGAGTGTGATTTAATTAATGAAATATTGTTTTGTAAATATGTACTGACGAATATTACCTAAGTTTGATTATTATATTAATATATCGATAAATGGAAAATTGGCGACACGTCAGTCTACAGCACTACTGAGATGATGAAAGAAAAAGCAAATGGCGGACTGTTAAAATCGACGTTCTTGAATACCTAGAAAGAATCCGATGTAATTTAATGAATAATGCACTCTTTATGATCATGATTACCAAAATAAGTCTTTGAAAGACATAGAAAACAATAATTTAACTATATTATCGGCAGAAAGCCATCCTAAATAGTAAATATTATAAATTAAAACTGAGCCTAGCTTACACAATTAAATAAGTACATTGCAAAAATATTTTTAGTGTTTGTGTCGGACGCACGCCCGTTAATGCTGTGGTAAGTAGTTTTAATTCCTTCTTTTAATTGGCCGTCCATTTGCAAGTTCTTTGTGACGTGATATTTTTATGTTCTTTGGTGACACTCCATTGCGAATTTTCTATTTTGCTTATTTTTGGAAATAGGTAAGTAACGATTTCCTTTATGAATTTTTGTACAACATTTTTGTTACCGAGGCACTTATTTAAGTACTTACCATTCCTTGATGCTCATTGCATGTAGAGTAGTACCGTCAGCAGAAAAAGTAAGTATTGAAAGTGTTACTGCTTATTGATTTTCTATCTGATGTACTGTCACTGTATAACATATTCAAATGGTTTCAAGGACTATCCGAATTGGATTTAGGCATTAGGTACAGTCCGCAAAAAAGTAACACAATGACATCTCATGTTTGTTCTGCCCATTTATATCTGTTTGGCTCAAGTATTTTAGTAAGTATAATTTTTTTGGAGGAGAGAGGAGTTAATTGTATTGATGTTATTTGTTACATAACTATGAGTGATTTGTAAAAATTAATTACTGATTAAAAACTTCAAAAGGCTACTAAATCTTTTGGTCCGCGGTCAACGGGGTGTTAAACAAAGAAATGATAAAATAAGCACGAGTGATAACGATCATTCAACTCATAAAATACCTTACATACTTTCAACTAACACCAAAAAAGATACAGACTAAATAATATATTTGCATGACACTACACAAAATTTAATTCATCTCATTGATTTTTTATTAATTTTATATTGGTTAATATTACTTCATTTAACAGCATACAAAAAAATCTATTAGGAAAAAAATCAGTGCATGCTTTGCCTTCTTAAAACTAAATGCACACTGCATTTCCTATATTCACTAGGCTCTACCAAAAAGCAGATGTAAAGAAGCATGCTTTTCTTTTAAAAAAAAATATAGGTAATAGGCTTAATAATATTACCAGTCGCATGGAATAAGAAAATGGAAGTCCTTGATCATCAATCTCAATTTTAAAAATATTTATTGTATAGCTAAATAGCTATGTTGTGCATTAGTGCAAGTTTCATTTGGTTTCTATGAAACAGACTGATATCACAAAATTTATCAGAAGTTTATTATGTTTTTCAACTTCTATGCTTAGAAAAGAGAAAAAAGTTCTATAAAATATACATTCATTGTAAAGCTTCCATTAAAAGTGTTGCAGCTTTTCTGTATCATAAGTTTATATTTTTTATATAATGTAGGAATTAAGGTATTCCTTATGATTTCATAATTTATTACAGTTATATTCTCCCTGTCTTTGTTTAAGGCAATGTACGTTCTAATACCAATACCTACTGTACCTACTGTGAGACAGAAATTGTTATTACCTTCTCGAAGAAGTTGCGGTTTGCTGTAGTATTTTAGTGCATTTTCTTAAAATTTTACGCCAAATAACTATTTATTTCATTTCACTTAGGGTTACCAATTGATATAAAATATTAATTTTTTTTTTACAAATATACTCTATATTTTTGCATTATATACCAGAGCATGCAAAAATATTTAAAACCAATGATGCATTTTAATACATATATTTATAATTCCATTATTAATTTGTTGAGAGAATAGAACATCTCATTTAATCAGCTGTCCTGTTGTTTTGTATTTCTCATCTAAGTATTTTTGATAAGATATACTTACCTATTTGTGATAAACTTGTTTTGTGAATAAAAATTTGTAAGTATATGAGATTGAATTTAAAGTAGGATCTGTTGAGCCTGCTTTATGTGTATAAAACAGTTTTAACAATGGGGTTGTTGACCTGTCAACTCTTATCAGTCACAATTATTGTGCATTTTAAAGGTTAGTAATTTAATAAGACTAAGTTTTTTTATTTAAGCTCATAAATCATAAAGTTATTTTTATAGTAATTTCAATATGATATGAAAAAAACAAATTTGAGTGTCTAGGAACACTTGGTTGGAACAAAGTTAAAATTTAATGATCCTTAAAGAAACTTTCATTCTCTTAAACCATCCTCAAAAATACAATTGGTATCCTAACCTATAGTTTACCAATTGTATTGTTTTGGTGATCATTTACTATATTTTGGTAATAATTTAAACATTTCCCAATACAAACATAAGTACCGTAAGTAGTACATAGTGTAAACGATATTCAATACCCCAAGATAATACACCACATGCGCTCAAAATGTGTCCCAATCAAGAAGTGCTTGAACATGACTCAAGCACTTCTTGGTTCACAGTTTCGTGGATGCTCGGTCTGTTGAGAAATCTACAAGCCGCAGAGCTCCGGAAAAAATGTGAAAAAAGTAATTTCGTATGTAGAGCAGGGTTGCCAACCTTACTATATAATATAGTATCCTACTATATTTGGGGATCAAATACTATATTTCTAAAAAAAATATAATAGGCGAAACTACTATATAAATATTTTGTTTACAGCATACTTTTGCTAGTAAAAGCTTTCTTAAAAATAAAAACTGAATTATTAAGGTATACAGCTAGGGTTGCCACCTTTTTATGTCCAAATAAAAGTACATTTCATTCCAATTTATTAGTAAGCTTAAAAATACATTTTGTGTTGCTTCTAGCAACTTTAAATAAATAATTTGGGGCTATTAAAAATCTGTAGTTCTTATCCGCAATGGGAAAGACCATTGTACAAAGCCATACAGCCGCGACAATGTTGCAGAAATGAGCTAAGGGCGACATAGGTATATATACTGTTGTTCCGTTTTACGCAAAAATTCTTCCTAGAGTCTGTGCGGAAAGAGAATGGGATTTAGATTGGAGGGCGCTGTAGTGCTTTTCTACCGTATTTGTAAGGTTTTACCCCTTTTAGACATCATTAAATACAAAAAAACCGCAAGAAATCACAACAACAAACAAATCCTTTCAATACAAAACTTTGACGTTTTACAGATTGCTGGGTTTGATTGCCAAATAAAAATCTTAATGTTAGTTCCGTTTTTCGCCACGCCCATTCTCTTTCCGCACAGACTCTATCCTCTTTTTGTATGTTTTATGTAAAATTAATCCCCAAGTAATCAAATCACATTAAATAAAGTATTTTCGCGTACTTTATTGTTGACATAAAGTATAGAGTACAATTACCCCAAATAACGCACAATACTTTATAATAAAGTACGGGTGGCAACCCTAAATACAGCAGCAAAAATATACTCATTTCAATAATAAATTAAATATTTTAACCACATACTATATTTATTTCCATTTTTTTGTTCCAATACAGTAAGTATTTAATAAAGTAAACTGATTTAATAGAAAATATTTGTGATATTCAAAGGCATGGTTGTATAGCCGTTTCTTTTTCTCGCGCTCCATACCGGCTATAGATATTAATTACAGCGCATTCTGAATTACGTTGTTATAGTCTTTCGCCTATAGCAACTAGTCGTACAATTTTACAAGCTTGCATTTCGAACTTATTATAAATATACTAGCAAACCAGTGAACCAAATGTTCATCAAAACCTGATTTAAAAAAAAATGTATTTAATTAATTGAGAACTTCCGAGATTTTGTGTGGTTTCGTTTGAAATTCGTGATTTCTCGAAAACCGGAAGTGCTACGTTACTCAAATCCGGTTTGTAGTCTTATCAGACTATTCTTAACTTATAACTTAAACATTCTCTTTATCTATCTCTTACGGTTTGGCTGCTGAAACAGCACCACAGACGGACGGACGGACGGACTTGTCTAATAGATAAGAGATAGACTTTATTATGCAAAAATGGTGACTTTGAATGTTGTAATAATGCCTTATATTGTTTTTTAATTTTGACTACATGATCATCTTACGGAGTTTCGTGATCGTTCATGCAACTTTTGGACAGGATTTACGTTTTGTTCGTGATGGTGTATCAAACTCAAACTCAAATCATTTATTACAACCATAATGTGTACAGTGGGTGGTAGGTACTTATATAAATATGAGCATTATGGACCCCGTGGGGCACGCAATTGGTTATTAGAAGAGAGGATACGCTTCTCAGAAGAACAACACTAATAGGTAGTAAAATTTAAATTGGATGTTAGAGATTGTTTCATTTGTTTATTTTTGATTGTTATAATTGGATTGGATCTGATTTATTTATAAATAATAATATTAATAATTTCACAAAATTAAATATAAAATATAATAAATAATTAAGTAAATTATTTGTACATGTACATTAATAATTACTGATCTTATCATTAAAATATTCATTTACATTATAATAACATTTGTTAATTAGAAATTTCTTTAATTTATTTTTAAATGTCAAGTAATTATTTTCATTCATTATTGTATTGGGCAATTTGTTATAAATTTTAATTGATGAATTAAATGTGCTTGATGATGATAGTTTTGTTTTAGCCTAGAATTAGGCAATATTAATTTATTGTGGTATTAAATATCGTTGCTGTATGTACACAAATACACATTATACTCTACTAGTTGTGCCCCGCGGTGTTACCCGTAGTTTATAGGGATATTTTCCTGTAGTACAACGTAGTCTATGAGTTAATCCGGGGTGTCAGCTAACTCCATACCAAATTTTATTAAAATCGCTCCAGCCGTTTAGACGTGACGAAGTAACAAACACACACTCGCACACAAACTTTCGCCTTTATAATATTAGTGTTATTAAACAACAGACAGTTGTGAAGGAAAAATCTTACACTTTTAACGCATAGTCATCCCCTAAGTCCAAGTCGTCCGAAAAGGAACTCCGTTCAATAAAATAAGATAAAATAATTGTTACAGTTGATGTAATGTGAAAAGGCGCAACCGGGCGGGCCACCCGCCCTACTGTCGGCAATGGAACGCAGCTACGATAAGCGGCACAGCAAGCATCACAAGGAGAAGCACAAGAAGCGCTTACATAAGAAGTACAGGAGTCACAGCGGTACACATGAACAATCATATGCTACTAGCAACTCTGTCAAACCTCTAGTGGAGTATTCCGATGTGAGCTCGGAGGAGCTCTCCGCCCCTGAGGCGGGCGAGATTGAGAGCGAGGCCAGCTCTATAGGGCGGCACATCGCCGACGACCTCGACCGCACGCGTCGCTCGCATCCGATACGAACTTTCGTCGACAACAAGACCATATCGGTCACCACCTCGAGCCGCCGCGCGGACGACTACATTCTCACCCATGATTCTTCTTCGGCAGCTTCGAGGAAGCGCCGGGCGCTCGAATATGTAGAGGAGGCAGAGTTCGAGGAGAGATATAAGAAGAAGAAAGAGAAGCGGAAGAAGGATAAGAAAAAGAAGAAGAAGAGGAGTCGGCACGCTTCTCGGTCGGCGAGCTTGGAGAGTGTGTCGCCGGATGAGATCGCACCGGCGGAGGTGCCGCGGGCGACGCCGCAGCGGTACGAGCAGGTGCCGGTGAGCGAGTGGGAGAAGGCGTCGTCGCCGCTGCGCAACGGCTCGTGCTCGCCAGTGTCGCCGAGCACGCCGCCGCTACTACGGGACCGCCACGACGTGCTGCCGATGTCGCCGCGACACCGCCCGCCCGTGCTCAGGGAACCGCCGCTGCACCACAACCCGATGCCACCCTTCTCCCCGCATCGGGATAGATCTCCCATAGTCAGGTGAGTTATCATCACTTCTTAAGTTTCTTTTGTTTCTTAATGTTATGAGTTTTTGATGTGTAACATCTTTCCTCTCGCTTTCCTGCAATTTGTGGCAGTGATTTCGTGAAATGGGACGGAAGTGTGTAACAGGAAGTCGCGAAAGCGCGCGCTATTGGATGTGATTTTAGAATATAATGTTCAAATGGCTTATTCCTTCTGTAGTAGTTTTTTTTTTTACTAATATAAGTTGAGGTTTCAAATGTTACACATCATACGCGACTACTGTAAGGCTCGCTCGTTTTTTTGTTTGATCCTTAACATATTGCTATATTGTTTTAGAACATTTCAATAAAATATTGAAATTTTTAATTTTGATTCTGGCTTGGTTCTCTAAAACTAAATTTAACATCAGTATCCCCTTTTCATTCTGTACAAATGAATTTATGACAGTTGCTACAATAGGGTTTGTGCATATGATATGTGAACTTTGATCTTTTATCTTAGTTTCAATGAAAGTTAATGCTAGCCCAGTATCCATAATGTTTATGGAGAAATAATATCTGTAACAGTTTAAGTGTGCTGGTGGCACACATAACATATTGTCTATTTGAAATATGTACTTTGTATTTGAATTATTACAACTAAAACACAGTTGTATGCATACAATGAGTTTTAAAAGCATTGATGTTTAAGGTTTATATTTGCTTTGTCTCTCTTAAAAATACTTATTTGCACCTGCATTACAATGTACACAGGAATTTCAGTATCCATATCATGTGTGCTATTAACGATATTACGATTTTAACATTTAACTGTCTGTAAAATAGGTATATTAAAATAACAGTTCTTATTTAAAAAGTCTGAATAATTTGCATATATTTTTTCCAATTTTATGAACTACCATTGATTGAAGATCAACAGATAACAAAATCATTCTAAGACCCATTTTCACCAAAATTTCAAATTTAATTCATTTGTACCAACAAATAACTTATAAGTCGTTTTTTATCAATTAATAGCATAGGTTTTATAAAGGACAAAGTACAAACATGTTCAAATAAACAACAATAATTGAAAAATGGTAATTGTTAGAATAAAAAGTTTTAGACAAAAAAGTTTTGGAATTTAGGAATAAACAAAAATGTACTCTATATTTTTTTCTGAACAGTCAGTAATTTCGGATATATAGCGATAAACGCGTTTTCCAATATGACGGCCAGTTGTGAATACCCTACATTTTAATTTTAAACCACCGCACGCACCGCAAAAAAGCTAGAGTGCGGCAAAATTTGTTTTTTGACTTTACTTTTTTGCTTGGACTAGCACCTCACTTGGCTATTCGTATTCGCTATTTGTAAACTTGACAAAAATTATCCATATTACGCTTAATAAGGAATGAAAAGGACAGACTGATGTCGAGTATACAAATACCAAACACGAATGGCCAAGTGAAGTGCCCGCATAACATATCAGTGTATCTTTGTCAAATGTTTGAAGTAAATTAGAGATACAATGAGCTTTAAACATGACTCAAATTTAAATTTAATAATGTTGGTGCAAGTGTCACAGAATGATAAAACTGCCACTGGATAACAATTATCATATTATTATAGTTCTGTTAAGGGTGAAATTTGCTTAACCTCGTATGGCAGAAGAAAATTATTGAAGAAAACTATCGCTATTCAGTACAAACTATTATGGACTAAGAGGCACTTCAACCTTGAATTATACGTATGTATAATATAAGGGGAATCAATTACCATAACAACATAAAAAACAACAAACCTAGATTATTCATATTCACTGCACTTTGAGGAATTATTTGATCATTATATGTTAGAAATATTTGAATGCCCTGCTATCCTTATAACAATTCAAATGTCCTAAGCATCAAACTCTTTAACACCAAATAAACTAATGCTATATTATGTATTTTTTCATGCCAACTTATAGTGATACCAGGTAAACAATATATTTTATTAGTAATGTTTTTATTTTTTTAAGCATTTAACTGCTAGATGTTTAAAACTAAAGAAAATCAGTGCATTCGCCCGGATTGCGAAGGGTGCGCGTTCGAGTTCCGTCCGCTGCCTGGTCGCGTAGATTTTTTTCTAATAAAACTTTTCTTTAAATATATTTTATTGCTTCATACTATCTTAAAACTGTTTCGTGCATGCGTTGGGAAAGCTTGTTTTATATCAAGTCTAATTGAACTAATTTTGTAAATCTCACGATACTAACTGTTACTGATGTTCATACATCAATTGATTTGATTTATATGGCTATGATAAGCAGTTCATATGGACGCGGGCGGCAAGGTGACCGTATATGCTGCACTCGACATTATTCATAAATTCAGACGTTGTTTACAATGTCGACTGTCGAACATGCATTATGTAGTCTTCAACCAGTATATGTGACTTTTTGAATATTTCCGTGGTAACTTCGCCGAGTGTCTTTAAATTCGTAAGGCCGCGTTTACCGAGTTTTCTCAATATGAAAGGTAGTTTTAATTGGACGGAGGGCGTTTGTAACAATGACACAATTTTTCGTTTACAGTATCGATAAAGTAACCCTGGTCAAATGGTGATAAACGCACATAGCAAGTCTATATGTAGACTTTTTAACATAGGATGTGAATCTCATTATTACCAAAAATAAAAGTTAATTTTATGTAACATAGATAAACAGCCAACCCAGTCTATTTCGATTTGGTAAATTCCTATTACCAATGTTTGCATATTTAGCTCCAGAATACAAACAACATGTCAAAATAACAAGACTTATGACCATACTCGGAAGAGTCTAATAAAATTAATGCTACATCAAGACTAAAGTTGATAGTCATTTATAAACCTTTGTTGCTGCTATTTTCTTGAAATTAAATTTAAATGTTATCTGAGTTTGGCATGCCTTTTGGCATAGACCTCCTCCAGCTCTTTCCTACGCGTTCCAAAAAGTGCAGTGCAAAGTTGATAATTTATCTTATTTATAGCCTCATTTGCTGACAAATTAATATTTTATTAGAACTTTTTTTCTCCTATATTTATTATTTAGCGTGGCCTATGCCACATAAGCCTCTCTAGCCACTCTAACCTTTTCCATACGTTGAAATCTTTTGCCCAGGTAGCTCTGATTTCTTAATATCATCAGACCATCTTTTGCGCTGCCTTCCTCTACTTCTCTTTGTGTTGTATCAGGGGTCCACTCTGTAATTTTTTGTGTCCATTTCATTCTTGTATCTTTTAAGATGTATCCCGCCCATCTCCACTTCAACTGTCTTATTTTTGTACGGATGTCTTGGAATTTTGCGACATTTCTCACGCAAAGTTGAAAGTCGTACTAAAAATTTAATAGACTTCTTCAAGTGCGGTCGTTAAAGTTCTAATGTTAATCACAGGCGAAGACAGAAGTCGACTACACCGCACACGCCGTCTGTGCCCCCTTACCATGACACTGTGACGATCGATTCAGACCCGGAGCCCGAGTATGAGCGCAGTCGCAGGGACTATTGGCACGAGAGGGTGCCACAGTCACCTATCATGGTGTCAGGTGAGTATTTGGTCGGGTTTCATTTTTCGATCAGTCTTCTGTACCATTAGCACGAACCAATATCGAATTCGTAACGTTTGCGAGTCCGAAATGTAATTGTCAAATGTGTACTGATTTTTAGTTCTCGTTACGTACTTTGTGGCGCTGCTGTTTAAGTTTCAATACCAAATTTGATATTGACATTAAGCACTCGAAAACTATTCGAATTCGATATTGGTTCGTGCTATGGGTACTGTTGATGATATATAAGGTCTCGCCCTGGTGTGAGCAACAGTGGTACAATCAGCGAGACCTAAGCTGGGCTTTGCATTTGTGGGAGTGATCACCAAAAGTAGTGATAGACAAAAAACTTCTAAAAATAAAATCATGTTTTAGGTAGGTATACTTGTAATATAAGTCAGAGAGGTTTTCTAGTTTAAAAATAAAATAAAACTAAATAAGCAAAAATTGTTTAAATAATAATCGTTGTGATATAAATGACTGATTAGTATGTATGTAAGTCTCACTGAGAAGTCATAACAACAAATTCAATTCGATTTCGGAATTCCCGTCGATGTAGCTACCAATCAGGTTTATGTAGTGACCCTTGACATCGCTATCGCTCATGTCTTTAAAATATCTACATATTTAAATCACTTTCTTTTTCTTCACTACTTAAAGGTTTCCTTAATCTTCGTTTATTTGTGTTGGCAGCTAATTCACAAATAAATCTAAAACAAATACAAAATATTAAGAAGTAAACACTTCACGCTGCACACATATCTATGTACATGCACTCACACAAATGCAAAGCTCAGCTTTGCCTCCCGGACTATATCGCTTTTCGTAGCGTCGTTAGCATAGACAGCCACAGGTTATCACAATGACTTTGAGCTTTATATTGCTCGACATAAGATTCACAGTCTAGAAAATTGAAGAGATTGTTCGCGATTCAATATATTATCTACAACTATATTAAAAACCCAGATACACATCACGAATGCTTTAAATGTGTCTCAATCAAGAAGTGCTTAAATGTCAACCGTTGAAACGTCAACAAACAATAATGTTTGTTAATTTAATGTATTTGAAGAAGCAAATTGTGTTCTAATTTGCTATAAACCGATTTAATAGAAAATATTTGTAATAATTAAATTCTTGCGCTCCGTGCCTGCGACATTTAGTGCGGTTGAACAGCGCATTTGGAATATCGATATAAAGTCAAAGAAATAAAGTAAATTTTCTTCCGTTTAAAAAGATAAGTCATAAAATTTTACGTCCTTGCATTTCGAACTGTCGTAAAAGTTATTTACGTATACGTTTAAATTAAGACCTTATGTACTATGCATCAATGGTGGACTTCAATGCTTTAATAATGCCTTATATTGTTTTTGACTACCTCACGTTTTTCGGCCAAGAATGTTTTCGTGCTTTTGCGTTTGCCTCAAATAAGACCACACGACCCGATCAGGACGCGCTCGAAAAATACATCGCACGGCCAAACACCGCAACGCCCCGATCAGGGCGCGCTACCCATGGGACTATAAACCGTTTTTTGTGATTGTTAGAGTCACTACTTACTTTTGTATTAAGAAGTTTAACCATAGATTAACTTGGGGAAATGACGTATCACTAGAGCCGTTTAAATAGCCCGCATGAATACTGCTTATGCGTACCCCAAGCAGTTTGTATCTAGGGTTTTTAAAATCATGCTTGCATAATGTAGCGGTATTTTTAAAATGACAAGGCAAATTTTAAAAAGCATTGATCGATAAATTAGTTGTTGTAAATAGTAGGCCATTATAATGTGATGGTGAATAGTCAATCTATCAAATCAATTATTATTGATTTGATTGTAGTGTTCTCTTCTTTTAATTCTTTAAAGAGCTTAATAAGCTTAAAACTACTGGCAAATTTAAGAGCAAGAACTAGCGGCGGCGATCGGTGGCTCAAAAGTGCGCTTGCTCTAAGAGAATGTTATGGAGTTTAGGTTTTGCTTGACTCTATGTGTGCTTCTTTCAGACTCGCCCGTTCACGAGGTGCATAGAGTACCACGGGGGGAGTACAGCCCGCGGCGGTCGCACCGGCGCCGTAGCCGCGACCGCGACCGCCGCCACCGCAGCCGCGACCGCGACCGCCACCGCGAGCCGAAGGTGTCGCACCGGTGAGGATACCTTCTATACGATCCGTGTGTTTTACTCGGACTCGCCCGTACACGAGGTGCACAGAGTATCAGAATGTCGGTGGTCGCACCGACAACCCACGGTGGTCCCACCAGCGTAGCAGTCACCGCAGCCGCGTTTTGAAATAAAACGGCTCCTCCGCTGTCGCTGTGATTGAGTTCTTAGCCTAATATAAATATAAAAATAATAAATCCAGGAATAATCCTGTAAAAAAGACTTTATTTATTAAAGTTATAGGTGCAGATCACCACTCCGAAACTCTTCGTATTCTTAATATTTACTGATGTATGTCAAATTCTGAATTCATTGTATGACAAAAAAATTGAAGTTGTTTTATGCCACACGCAAGTGAAACTTTTAAAGTGTTTATTCATATCGCCTCAAAAATTGCAGGCTTATTAAAAGTATAAAATAAAATAACGTCCTTACTCGGCTGGGAATCGACCCCGGGCCGCCAGTCTAGTAGTCTTGTTCTCTTCCATTGAACCACGGATGCGTGTTGATTACGTCTGTTTTTTTTAATAACGTTTAAGAATGTTATGCGATTTGCTAAAGATGAACGAATAAATTGGTGCCGATGTCATAAGTTTCATTTTACAACTATGAACTTTATCCTTAGGTCACACAGTCGCAGTTCTTTGAAACGGAGACGGTCCGGTTCCCGCCGCCGACGCGGCTCCACCGCGTCACCGCCGCGGCACCGGCCCCGGCACCGCGACCCGGAGAGGGAACGACACAGGTATGGTGACGGAATGTATGACAAGAATATGTACTTTATCCTTAGGTCACCCAGTCGCATTTCTTTGAAACGGCGGCGATCCGGTTCCCGGCGCCGCCTTAGTCCTAACATGTGTAGTCTTTCACGCATGCGTTTTAATTAAGACCTTATACAGTATGCATTAAAGGTGACTTTCAATGTTTAAATAATGCCTTCATCTAACGGAGCTCCGTGGACAGGTTTCGGACACGATTTTGTTCGTGTTGTTGTATCTAATATCGTTATGTTGGGTATTTAATATCGTTGTATTTGTTTCCACAGAAGTAAATACGAGTCGCCCAGCCCACCTACTACCGTGCTTCAACGCAAGATAGACTTCAATGAGAAGATTAGCGACACGAGTCTGTTCGCTGAACTCGTCAAGGACAAACAGAAGAGAGCTAAGGTTAGTTACAGTAGAATAACTTAAATAAAACTATGGATTCAAAATTGCTCCTGTGCAAAAGATTTAATATTTTATTTACGATTAAGTAAATATTATTGATAAAAAGCCGGCCAAGTACATGTCGTGCCTCGCGCAGTGTAGGACAAAATATTTTGGAAACAGTACATTTTGTCCAATTACTTCGTCTAAAGATTTACGTTTTCTTCTAAGGAATTATTAGGTCAGAAATTTTCTAATACATAAGTTGAATGACAATTACTGTTAAACTTTAAAAATAAAATAAAAATAATCTAACAAATCTATTTTAATCCTTATAATTTTCCTTAAAAGTTCATGAAAAGCACTTTTGTATTTCTGTATACAGAATGACAAGGATACACTGTTGTCAAAATTAAGTTTAAGTTTAGAGAATCATACCAGAATCGACACCATTGTCAAATATATTTATGCGATTTTGCATCAGAGTAACCTTTGCTGTACGGTTGTCGGTTCTTTTTCGCGCATAATATTAAATGTCAATTTTGTTATAACCGCCGTTATAAATAAATTGAATATAATATGCCGCCTTGTTTAACTACTTAAAAAAACATTATTTTATAAGTCAGTTACTTTGTTATAGAAACTCCAAGAGATCCTAAGTCAGAAGGAGGAGGAATCGCAGAGTGCTCTGTCGACCAACACCTCCATTAACAACCCAGAGATACTCACCATAGATGAATTGTCTAATGCCACTGCTGACAGCTCTACGCAGGTCAGTGTGAAGCACATCAATTTATGACTCACAATTCTCGAACATTAACAAAATGTAAAGTCAAAATTTTTAACTGCTTACCAAATTAATAAGATTAATTAAATTAAAGAATAAGATTGTTCAAAGCTGTGCATTTAGATGGTTTTGTAGTTTGAAAAGCTGCAATATCTGTTGATTTATTCATGACCTTGTTATTCATTGTAGTATTAAGCACTATGTATCCCGCGAAAGAAAGTGCTAATCCCAACGTGGGTGTTTTACTAAAGGAAGAACAGCTGTGACTTCCAAATCCAAATGTTTATTCACATCTCCCGTCTACAGGCGTCGAGAGAGAACGGCGAGAACGGCAAAGAGCAAGACACCAGTAAAGAGAGCACCGAACAAATAGTAGACATCCCCATGCCCGGGCCCGACGGGGATTCGAACTCCTTACCCCCGACTAGCTTTCCCCCCGCCCCGCCTACTGTACCCCCTGCCTTACCATCCACCCCGGCCTTACCCCCGACTCCGGGTTTACCCCCGACCCCGGCCTTACCCCCTATGCCAGCCTTACCCCCTACACCAGCGTTACCCCCAACGCCGGCGTTACCCCCTGCCCCGTTGCCGGTGGTCGAGGATGTCAATGGTGAATCGCAATTTTCTGAAAACAACGAGGTGAGTCTATTATAGGAACACAAGTTATTGATTTATATCCCAATGTTTTGGCAGTCTTGCCCTATGCCTGGAGGAAGAGGAGTAATTGCCTCGATAATTTATTATTGGTGGTATAGGGATAGCGGGCTACAACTGCTGTCTTAATAAACTTCAAATGTGGGCCAACGGCTTAAAGTGCCCTCCGAAATGCAAAGAAAGTTGAGATGATAAACTTTTTATCGTTTTTTTTATGATTATTTTATTATTATTATTTTATTTTTTATTATTTTTATTCATTGCGAAAAAAGGGTTGACTGTCTGAGTGTTGACGATCGAAGACTGAACGCGCTAAGTACTGTGCCATCAAACTCGTAGTAAAAATAATCGAGGCAATTACTCCTCTTCCTCCAGGCAATTACCTCTTTTATTTTTATTTATTTTTTGTTAACATTGTCAGAAATGTAAAATTTACTACTTTTTGTATGCAAGTATACTTGTGAACAGCATTATTTTTGGACATGTAGTGTATTTAAATCACCCAGATTCATAAGTTATTGTTACATTTAAAAAAATATCACCAGTGTCTTGTGAAAAGGACGAATAAGCCTTTTTTCGGAAACTTGCAAATGATGAAAAATGTAAACGCGGAAATACCACATAAGGCCTTTCATCCTAACAGCGTATGTGACATTCGCCATTATACGCATTGTTTTTTTCATGATCCTGAGGGTTACGCACTTTAATAAGATCAGTCCAAATAGACATAAAACTGTTTTTTTTAGTATAAAATGTTGCCGAAAAAAGGCTTAATGGCCGTTTTAACAAAACATTGACTATAATACAGTCTTTATCCATCGAGCAGAAGTCGTCGAGTCCAACACGCTCGCTCGCTTCAAGCGGTTCGAGCGGGGCAAGCGGAACTACGAGCGTTGTAGACAGTGCTTTTATGCTGCACGCTCAACCTCCACCGCCGAAGCCTAGGAGTCTCACGAAATTGCCGATGCCGCCCAATACACAGGTGAGAGAGATCTCCACACTATAATAGCTATAATAATAACGATTTGGACACGTTTTTGCGTCCATATAGTCAGTCTTGAACAGGAGCTACTGTAGGGTTCACGTTACATCCATTCTCAATGTCTGACGCGCTCGAATATTTCTGAAGTGAAATTTCTTTACGCTTGACTTGGGGGGTAAGCTGGCGAATGCGTTACGCGTTACGAAAAGTGTGTTCGGGCGAGGCGAACGGAAGTCGAGTGGGGGATAGAAGCAAGAGAAAGCAGTGTGCGCGCACTGTTCTTTCTCTTTCTCTTATAGCAAGTATACATACAGATGGAGCTAAAAAAGTTTCACTTCAGTCGTGTGGTCATAAAAGCACACTTGTTTTTTTTTCTTATTTTCTACCTCTCTCTTTGGTAGCATAAATATTGGCCGATTCAAAATAGTTTTCAAAAAGTCAATTTGAATAAATTATATTGTCATTTGATTTCTTCACACGGCCACCTACACCATGCAAAGCGGCAGTTCAATATTTTTTCTGTCCTCAGAACCTCCTATTTAAAAGACTGACAATTTGGTCGTGACCAAAAGTCTCAGTCTCGTAGAGGACTCAGTCATGGTGGGAGTACTTCACAAGGTGCAATGTTTATATGCCGCGCTCGAGAAAACCCAAAAATCCGCGCTTAGGCTCTTCTACCCCTATTCACAAATAAATTTTTCTCTGTATGTGTAATCTCCCAACAAGGTCGTTATCGCCTACTTTAAACTGTTTTTTCTCGGAAGGTTTGTACTGTCTGTACAAGCCCGAGAACATAAACTTAAGCCTAAGGGGCCGTTCAAGTATTAAGTAAGCACTATAGGAGGCAGGGGGTCTTTGCTTTGGGTAAGAGCTTTGCTTACCTTTGCTGACAAGGGGTAGGTAAATAATTGTAATAAATCTGCTTACGTAATACTTGTACGGCCCCTATTGTAAACAAAACAATATTTAATTATTAAAGATGCCAATGTCCTTTCAGGTGGAGGATCTTAAGACGTTAGCGAACGACAGTCCATTGAGCACGCCATCGCCCAGTCCCGTTAAGAAGCCAGATAAACCGGAGAAGAAACGGACCGGCATCATGAATCTACCTATGCCGCCTGGTAAATACTGTTTATGATTTGTAATAATCTATAGACGAGTATTTCTGCTTTGAGGGCTGCCTAAGGTGGAAATGAGACGCCTTGTGAGATGCCCTCCACTTTTAAAACTACTAGAGGGTCTTGCTTTTTTTAGCCTCCAAAGATCTCACTATCTCAAAGCGGAGAGTGGCTGTCAGTTTTTATGTTCTTCTTCTTCTTCACGGTGGGTGTTTTCCGCGCAACTCGGCACCAGGTGCCTATTTTGCGTGTGAGGATGGCCTTAGTCGTGCCATCCCAGCTCCCCCAAGAAGCTCAGCAGTCTCTTGGTGTCGCCGCAGGCCTCAAGTACCGTCTGCGGGCTGCCCAGGTGTGTCATCCAATGTCTGGTCACGCCTCTGCACTGCAGCAGGACGTGAGTGCTCGTCTCCTCTTCCTCCATGCAGGCTCTGCACAGAGGACTGTCCGAGACACCTATTTTAAACAGATGTTTATTAAAGTGTCCGTGTCCCGTGAGAATGCTCACTATTTGTTTCAGAGCATGTCTTGGTAACTTGCAAAACTTACTTGCTAGCCGTGGGTCTACCTTAGGTATGGCCTCCCTGGAGTGCCAGCAGTCTGAAAGTCTAGTTTTTATGTTATTACTAGCGGCCGGTCGCGACTACGTACGCGTGCAGTTAGTTATTGGCACATACTGTTTGACCCCAAAAGGGTTCACTGCTCGTTCCCCGTAGGTGATAGCGTGATAATATATAGCCTATAATATGTTGACCCGACTTCTTAATAATATTTGTGCCAAATTTGAAGTAAATCCATGCAGTACTCTTTGAGTTTATCCCGGACATACATACAGACAAACAGACAAAAATTCTAAAAACTATGTTTTTGGCTTTGGTATCAATTGTAGATCACACCCCATGTATTCTTTTAAAAAATATTCAATGTACAGTTTTGACTTTCCTACCATTTTATTATATGTATAGATTTATTACGTTACTATAAAATTTATAAAAATATTGTTGCAGTGATCCCCGGATCGGAAGAGTTGAGCGGCGACGAGTTGGACGGCTCCACGCCGCCGCCCGCTTCCCGAAGAGATCACTATTCACACATGTTTAGCTCAAGAAATGCTGCGAGAGATATCGTGAGTAGTAATAATTCTTAAATGAAACACTCTTAAACGGGTTCATAATGCGTCTTTTTATTACTTTTCCACGTTTCGCATCCTTTTCAGGCTGCTTTGTCAGAATTATTAGCCTGAAAAGGACACGACGAAAAGTAATAAAAAGCTACATTTTGAACCGGTTTAAGCGTGTTTTATGGGTGGTGTGCATGAAAACATAGGAAACAAATACATATAATAATAATTCTGTTTCTTCGAACGTTTCTTATTCGCGCCCCCATAGAGCTACTTAGGCGTGCTTGGGCTCAAACGAACTGGAACAAATAGTCTCATAAAACTGCCACGAGGAAAACAGCGAACGACACGTAAAAGTAGCGGGCCATCCACTAACATTCATTCTTGCCGGAATCTATAATCCGTACGGATTGCGCAGTAGTCGTTTTGCAAGAACGACCAAGTAATTAACTACCATTCAATCCTTACATATTTAAATTTCGACAGGAATGAACCGACCGAATGAATAAACCTACTTTTGAGACAACTATTTTTTTATTCCATAATAGGCCGGCTGCAAGTTAAAGCGGCCGCGGATCCTGAAACGGCGTGGGTCCAAAGTTGTTGCAGTTGCCACGCCAGCACACCACGCCAAGGACTGGGGAGAGAAGTGCGTTGACGGGTTTCAGGTAAATTTCGTGCATAACTCGTAGGCCCGTATTAATGGATCGCTTTCATAAAATCAAAAAAAATCAAAATCAATATCGTTTATTCAGTCTAGGCTGTTACAAGCACTTGTGAATGTCGAAAAGCTACGCCATCTGTTCACAAATCTACGGCGGGAGACCTTGTACTGAGAAGAACCGGCAAGAAAATCAGCAAGGGCTGTTTTTTTTCTCCCTGTATTATATACAGAGTCGTTAAATTGAAAAATGACTTCGATATGAGGTAACTCATGAAGTCACTTTCCATTACAAATGTAAATGTGTAATATAAAAATTATGACTATAAAATAATCAAGGACATAGTCAAGAACGATCTCGAGATGCTGTTTTGTATGAAAACAGTATCTCAAAATCGTAATTTCAGAGTTGAGAGCAATCTATTAATACGGGCCTTAGAATTTATACCCAAATTCTTTAAAAAGTTTTTGCGTGATCAATCACGTAACAAACATACAAACATTCACATTTATAATATAAGTAGGATACCCCAATATCCTCCAACGAATGTTGGGGTATCCTAAATTCGTACGCATATACGTAGCTTATGACTTGGATTGAGACACTTTAAAAATGTTAGGTTCTAGATTCTCTAAAAAATAAAGTTAACGCGGACGAAGTCGCGGATGCAAGTTGGTTTAAAATAATGTAAGATCTTGAACCATTATTCACTTTAGTTTAAATATAATTCACAAAAGGGCAATTCAAATAAGTATAGGTAAACCTTTATATTAAATCAATCCTGATTCACTTGTTTGTTTTGTAGTATAAAATGAAAGTTATTCTGAAAATTTCTAAAGCTTTTCAAAAGACCTCTCCATTTTGCCTTTCTTTCATTAAAAGCTCATTTGAAGTTCTAAGCTAAAACAACAACTCAGTTTCTCACCAAAAAAACTTGTGCCTAATACAGGTCATCACACAAATCGGCGAAGGCACATACGGTCAAGTGTACAAAGCTAGGGATAAGAACACTGGCCAACTAGTGGCTTTGAAAAAAGTCCGCCTAGAAAATGAGAAGGAAGGATTCCCCATCACCGCCGTGAGAGAGATCAAGATCCTCAGGCAGCTCAACCACAAGAACATCGTCAATCTACGGGAGATTGTTACCGACAAACAGGACGCTTTGGACTTCCGCAAGGTGAGGCTATGAGTCATTTACTTTATTCATTGCTAATTTCATGTTATTTCCCATCACCGCCGTATGAGAGATCAAGATCCTCAGGCAGCTCAATCACAAGAACATCGTCAATCTACGGGAGATTGTTACCGACAAACAGGACGCTTTGGACTTCCGCAAGGTGAGGCTATGAGTCATTTACTTTATTCATTGCTAATTTCATATTACTCCCCATCACTGCCGTACGAGAGATCAAGATACTCAGGCAGCTCAACCACAAGAATATCGTCAATCTACGGGAGATTGTTACCGACAAACAGGACACTTTGGACTTCCGCAAGGTGAGGTTATAAGTCATTTACTTTATTAATTACTAATTTCATATTACTCCCCATCATTGCCGTATGAGAGATCAAGATCCTCAGGCAGTTCAACCATTAGAACATCGTCAATCTACAGGAGATTGTTACCGACAAATAGGACGCTTAGGACTTCCGCAAGGTGAGGCTATAAGTCATTTTCTTTATTCATTGCTAATTTTATATTACTTCCCATCACCGCCGTACGAGTGATCAAGATACTCAGGCAGCTTAACCACTAGAACATCGTCAATCTACGGGAGATTGTTACCGACAAACAGGGCGCTTTGGACTTCCGCAAGGTGAGGCTATAAGTAATTTTCTTTGTTCATTGCTCATTTCATATGACTCCCCATCACCGCCGTATGGGAGATCAAGATCCTCAGGCATCTCAACCACAAGAACATCATCAAAAAATAAAATTGAAAAAAATAAATGAAATTATACTTTATCCAAATTGACTAATAGAAAGCTATTTTGAATCGTCAAATATTTACTCTATCAAATCCAGTTGATGACCAATATAGCCTAAAAGGTCACAGCTTAACCATTTGTTGATGCTATTTTGACGTCTAATATGCGATAGTTAACGACAAACAGAACAAGGGCATTCCGCAAGGTGATACACTATTTCCCTTACATTACATCAGATATAAGAGCTGATGAAAATTTTTAGTCAATAAGTGTCGATTCTGGCATGATTCTCTAAACTTAAAACTAAATTTAACATAGGTCTCTCGTTTTCATTCTGAGTAGAGCCTATGACAAGGGTACACTGTTGTCTACGAATCATGCTAGAATCGACACCACTGCATATATTACACTATTATTAGTTTTACTCAACAATTGCGTCCAAATGTTAAAATTCGCAATCAGAAGACTAGTTCTTTTGACACTATTCAGATACATATATTTAAACCAAACATTTTGTTTCAGGACAAAGGCTCGTTCTACTTAGTGTTCGAGTACATGGACCACGACCTTATGGGCTTGTTAGAATCCAAAATGGTGGATTTCACAGAGTCGCACAACGCTTCCATAATGCGCCAGCTTTTAGACGGGTTAGCCTACTGCCACCGGAAGAATTTTCTGCACAGAGACATCAAATGTAGCAACATACTTATGAACAACAAGTAAGTATACTAAACTTCAACTAAAGTAATTATCAAGTAGTATAGGCTGTTTGACAAGTTTTAGCCAATGATCTCACGTTATTGACTAATGTTTATGGAGTCCGTAAAAAGTAGATATTCATCATTCTGTTGTGTATTTCAGTAAAAATAACCAAATCAAAAACTCCATTTTCAAGTTGCCGCGAAAACGTTTCTCTGAATAATATGGCGTCTCACTAGTATGTGAGGTCACACGACTGTCTTCATACCTCGAACGATACAATGTAATGTCAGGGACCACTAGCGCGTGACGTCACTTTAGTCTCTGCCAATCCCAGGCGTCTTCGGTTACGAGACTACAAAACTTATTTATTCAAGCGGAATAGAAAAGCGCTGCTAATTTTCATATCAAATACAGCTGCAAACAATTGATACTGTTGCTGATGTGTAACATCTTTCCTCTCGCTTACCTGCAATTTGTGGGAGTGATTTCGTGAAATGGGACGGAAGTGTGTAACAGGAAGTTGCGAAAGCGCGCGCTATTTGATTTGATTTTAGAACAATGTTAAAGTGGCTTATTCCTTTTGTAGTAGGTTTAATTTCTTTTTTACTAATATAAGGTGAGGTTTCAAATGTTACACATCATACGCGACTTCTGTAAGGCTCGGTCGTTTTTTTTTATTATTTTTCATATTGTGAAATAACCTATACGTTTGTTGTCTAGGGGCGAGGTGAAGCTCGGCGACTTCGGTCTCGCCCGGCTCTGGTCGGCCGAGGACCGACAGCGGCCCTACACCAACAAAGTGATCACTTTGTGGTACCGGCCCCCCGAACTATTGCTAGGGGAGGAACGATACGGGCCCGCCGTCGACGTGTGGTCCATGGGCTGCATCCTGGGCGAGCTGTTCCTCAAACATCCGCTGTTCCAGGTACATACTATAACTTTAAGATAGATGGTTTTGTGGCGGCGACATCTATATGCCCCACATATAACTAACATGGAGGAAATAGTCACTCGCCTCCTTAAGAGATGGCGCTACCGGCGCTGCGTTCACAACGTATGGAAGCCTACAACGCGCAAGAGAAATTCGGAGCCTAAAACTCCATATATACGATGCCCGACCAATATCAGTCGGGTCGCGGCCCCCGAGCTACCGTCACCCAGCTCCTAGGGCGATCTTCTCCTTTGGCCTTCCTACAGTATCATCATCATCATCAGTCTATTAATGCCCCAACTGCAGGAGCACAGGCCTTCCCTATGGATTGAATAGGGAGATTGGGCCGTGACCCACCACGCGGTACTAGTGGCTGCTGACGACAGCATATGCAGCCGTAACCGATGGCCTAACGTACCTTCCAAAGCACCGAGGTGTTCTAACTATGGCTCACTGGCCACATTGGCGCAGAGACGAAGCTACGCGACGCGTTTCGCATGTAGCAAATTCATCTCTATTTTCCCACTATTAAGGTATTTTTACTTATACGATGCGAGTCGTCGCGCCGCTCCTTAATACCAAGTTACATGTTCATCTGTAGCAAATTCACCTCAATTTACCACTATAAAGGTATTCCTAAGGCGAAAAACATGACGCGACGCGTCGCTTCGACTCTGCGCCGGTGTAAGTTGAGCCTGTTATTAAGTAGTTATAATAAAGTTAAGGGGCCAACACATTTTATTTTCCACTTTTACGATTATTTTAAGGTCTGGGGTTTTTTTAAATTTGAATGTAACATTTTTCATAATATTTGTCTCAGGCGAACGTGGAAATGATGCAGCTAGAGATGATATCGAGAGTATGCGGCACTCCAGCTCCCGGTGTATGGCCGAACGTAGTAAACTTGCCTTTATGGGGCGCGTTACGGCCCAAACGGTTCCATAAACGATGCGTTCGGGAACAATTCGCCTTTATGCCTGCCACCGCTTTAACATTACTGGACCGTATGCTGGAGTTGGACCCTGATAAGAGGATCACTGCGGAAGATGCCCTGAAGAGTCCATGGCTAAAGAATGTGGTGCCTGATCAGTGAGTAGATATATTTTATCAGTCTAGATGCTTAAACAATGATCTCTCCTCCACAAGGTATTTGCTAGCAGTTCACTGCCTCGCGAGAAATTCACTGCTGAAGATTAATGAATGTGGCGCCTGAAGAGTGAGTAAATTTATTATTATACCACGTATGTAAATACACAGTATGATCTCTTCCATAAGAGATGTTTGCGACAACAATTCGCCTTTATTTTATGCCTACCACACTCAGAGGATCACTGCTGAAGACGCCTTGAAGAGTCCCTGGCTCAAGAATGTAGTATCTGATCAGTGAGTATTCTGTCTAGCCATTTCTCAAATGTCTCACCTCGCGTCCGCTCTTAACTGTGAGAGTATGATCTTTGAGATACTTTTTCATATAAAATAGCACACAGAGAGCTATCTATCAGGTCTGAGAGTAGGCGACGTATTGTAAACCAGTGAACACACCACCAAGGAGGTCGTCAAATCAGTACCTGTTGGTTTCTGACCGCTTCGTCTCTTTGACATTTTGCTGCCCAGACTTTCTTACAGTTGGACAGGGAATAATATTCTTAATTCTTTATGTGTGGTTAAGGTCAAGCGATTGTGTTATATATAAATGTTTTGTGTCCTACAGGATGACAGCGCCCCAACTACCCACATGGCAAGACTGCCACGAGCTATGGTCTAAACAGCGTCGACGGCAGCAACGAGAACACGAGCGTCGCCCCAACAACGACGAGCTCTACGATTGTCCCAAACCCGAACTAAACCATCCGCACAATCCGCCGCCCGATGCCGCGCCGCAGGTCAAGTAACGATCTACTAACCATAGAAGTCTAAATGATTACTCTAGCTGAAGTTTAAAGAAGATTCACCATACTAGATGGAAGGCAAGCGTGAATATTTTCCAAATGTGGAAGATTACTGCTACCTCTACGAAAGCTCGAACGACGAGCTCTACGACTGTCCTAAACCGATGCCGCGCCGCAGGTCACTTAACGATCTATTAATCTAGGATCTAGATGAATAGATCGTTACTTGACCTGCGGTGGTCTAGACTCTAGACGAAGACTCGCCATATTAGATCGAATGGCTATTGTGGCTATCCAAAATGGAAGATTATGACAGCAAGAACACGAGCGTCGCCCCAATAACGACGAGCTCTACGACTGTCCCAAACCTGAACTAAACCATTCGCACAATCCACCGCCCGATGTCGCGCCGCAGGTCAAGTAACGATCTATTAGTCTAGATAAAGACTTGCCATATTAGTTGGAATGGTAAGTGTGGCTATCAAATATGGAAGTCTTCGACGGCCCCAAACCTTAACTAAACCATCCGCACCATCCGCCGCCTGATGCCGCGCCGCAGGTCAAGTAACGATCTACTATTAAAACTAGCTGAAGTTTAAAGTGCATTCGCCATACTAGCTTGAACGGCAAGCGTAAATATCTTCCAATGGTGGATTGTGGCGACTGACTACCCTCTAAAACCAAACCAGAACTAAACCATCCTCACCATCCACCGGCTAAAGTAAAATAACGATCTATTACTGTGGAAGGAGTGTGAAGAGGACTTGCTGTTGCTCGAACTAGCTCGAGACGAAGAGTAATTCGATGTCATGTGACAAGAATATCTCCCAAGATCATAGTACACTGGAGATCATGGACAATATTAGTGCGCCGCTAGAAGCTGCGTGCATAAAGGACTCGCTCTACCTTAAGATGAGTTCTACCACAATATTAAACAGTAACCGACGACCAAAGTGATGCGGCCAAACGTTTCGTTATAACTGAACAAACAGTATGTAGAGCAACAGCAGCAGTTATCATCAACAAGGATTACTGGTTCGACAGGCCTAATAGTATAGACGCGATATTAACGCACATAATTTTAATTGTGATGAGCGATTGGGTCAACACTAGCTTGCCTTGTGTTCTAGAATTCTGGGAGACCAATAATTACAAGTCTCAGGCCCGTATTACAGAATGACAACTAAGTGTTGATCTTTACTTGAGTACAGTTAGAAATGGATGTCGCTATGTGATATATATAGCGACATCCCTCTCTATCTATGCTCAAGACTACATTAAGTACTGAGAACCTTTCTATAATACGGGGCTTAGATAGCTTAATAGACCAATCTTGGGTGGGCAATTTGGTTTTGCGATGGTAATGTAATACGACTGACATTTCTGTCTTAATACTTATTTAATGTTTCATATCTGTTATTTGTTAACTATTGATTTTTCTTTGGTATTAACTAGTCGGTATGAGAAGCCTGGAATATTTTATTACGTGGGTGGAAAGGACTCAGTGGATTGAAACGAGCAATGCAAACTTTTCACGGCATACAGGATCATCATTTACTGAACCTTCATTTTCTTCGGTAACTGAATGCCTTTATCTAAATTTAACTTTGATGAGGCATTGAAATTAATCTTGTGCATTTTTTGTTTGGGTCAAACAACCTATTGTTAACCAAAGTATTGAGTGAGCGTCTAGCGTAACGTCTAAGTCCCGTATTATAGAAAGATTCTCAGCGATTGATCTAGGCTTGAGCATAGTTAGAAAGGGATGTCGCTATATATAGCACATAGCGACATCCCTTTCTAACTGTACTCAAGTAAAGATCAACACTTAGTAGTCATTCTGTAATACGGGCCTAAGTGCACCAGTCACCTTAGTGTGACCACTTCAACATGAAAAGTGATATCGAGTTTTATTGATACTTTTTGCATCGATACTTTATCACGACGTGTAGTAATGGTCATACTAAAGGGCACAGTGATGGTTGAATTATGAACGAATCTTGTAAATATTCTTAAGTAATAAATTTCTATCGCAATAAGAACAAGTTAGTTATTGTTTTAAAATTGATTTAATGGAAACTGGATACACGGACGGCATATTACTTGATGCCGTAGACTATGGCCCATAATCTGCATGTCACAAACTGGAAACCGCCGCTATGTTTTTTTTAATAATTAATGAAATAAAGGCTTTTAACACCTATTGTGTATTTAAATTAAACATCTTAAGTCACTAACAACCGTATTTATATTTTTAATCGATGCAAATGACTGCAAGAAGTAGCGACCAATATGTTTATTATAAACAGGAAATAGAAGATTAGGTTAATAGTGAGGACTACTGAGATATTATAAAAGACAGGTTTTAAATAATTATTTATTGGAACTATCAAGTTTGTATATTTTTTTTTTACTTCGTCATATTATAGATTACAAAGATTTGTTGTTGTTTTTTGTTATTCTTTCAAGATTTTTGGCATTCTCTACTAGATTGATTTGTAAATTTTATAAGCACTGAAGTTTCCATTTTAGTAGGGACTCTAAAAATGGCGGTTTCTTGTTTGTTAAAATGGGCATTTCATAGTGTGGATGTGATTTAGGCTAAAGTACAAAATGATCGGCAATAATGTAATGCAACTGTGGGTATTGTATAAATTTTTGTAAATTCTAATTTGCAATAATATACAAATGAAGCGAGTTCGTCAATACAACATGTACTTGTAAATCGACTTTGAGAACAGTAATATTATCATTTAATGTTAAGCACGTTTCATCATACTTAGTTTAAAAAAAATGAGCGATCCCATTAGTAATGTATATCCCATTTGTAATTTTTTACATAACTTTGTAAGCAATATCTTAAAAGTTTACAAGTATTTCGCATAAACTGAAAGTGTTCCCTCATTCTTACAATCTGGGATCTTTTAAGAGGCGTGAAGAAGCAACATGCAGGCCGGCAAGGTGAGGATGGCTGGTGTGGCAGGTAGAACTGCTGTATCAGCTATCTTCGCATCTGGACTTCACCTTCACTTAACATCAGGTGGGGTGGAGTCATTTGTCGGACCTATCTATAAAAAAAAACTGAAATAATTACTGCAAAATAGTATTTATTATAAATAATTAAGATTAAAGCATTCTTAAAGTCATTCAAAGAGGGCAGATCATTTTTAACGGTTGTTGATGTTTTTTTATGTAATTGTGCATATTTGTGTTGACAAAATCGTATTCTATAATTTCGTATCTGTGATGAAATAACGAATTAAAGCGGCTTAGGGTCCCATTTTACATTGCATTACATGAGAATTCCTAATTTTGAAAAAGGTACTATTTTGATCACTTGCAAGCCTCGCGTGCATTTACGTTTAGACTATGAAGACATTCACCATATAAGATGATGCTCCAATATTGATAGTAAGCTAGTCTCTAAACGTCCTTTCTATATTTAAACAAATGTACGCGTGGGATTGAAGAAAATTGTAAATACTGTAGTTTTTATATAAAATTCGACGGCGCCTCCCACGCTCCGTATAGTTGGCATTTATTTATGTAATTTGTATGTATATTTATGTGAAGGGTATGCTATGCCGACGGTGCATCGAGTGTTTTAAGTTTCTGTATGTACGTACGATAAGTAATATATTATCATCATGTTAATTATTTCAGAAATGTTTAAATTAGGCATGTGTTATGAATGTGCCGTTACCAGAAGGTTAGTCTTCTCATTCACTTTTGTCTTTGTCGTTTTCCAAACGAATGACAGCACCAAAAACAGAAATCGGATTAGAAGTGTCCGATAACTTATGAATGGGAGGGCTGTTCTTGAAAAGTCTTATCGCACTTTGAATAATTTTGTAATAAAAACCACTTGTCTGGGAAAAATGTGTGAGATGTTGTTTGGTTGTATATAGTCAGTTCAAGGTCTGCTGATGGCGGCACAGCGCAATAATTACTATTTACTTTTAATTAAAAGTATGTTGAATGGGAACTTTTATATTTTTTAACTATTAATCTTGCGAATCCCTTGTTCAGTGCTTACCTAAATCTTCCATGAAGTAAGTGATGCAAATGTGTAAATATTTATGATAACAGTGTGAATGTCATTGATTTCTAAGCTGTTGTTGAACGCCACCATGTTACAGGACCCAGGGAACACGATCGGTACCCCAATCACGAACAAATAGCGAGAAAGTATTCGTTTTGCCATGTCAATGCTGTTGTTAATGCTAGAAAGTATTCGTTTTTCCATGTCAATGCTGTTGTTAATTTGAGAAAGTATTCGTTTTGCCATGTCAATGCTGTTGTTAATTTGAGAAAGTATTCGTTTTTCCATGTCAATGCTGTTGTTAATGCTAGAAAGTATTCGTTTTGCCATGTCAATGCTGTTGTTAATGCTAGAAAGTATTCGTTTTGCCATGTCAATGCTGTTGTTAATGCTAGAAAGTATTCGTTTTTCCATGTCAATGCTGTTGTTAATTTGAGAAAGTATTCGTTTTGCCATGTCAATGTTGCTGTGGATACTAAGCAGCGCCCCTACCGGACGTAAGAACAAACTAATTCTCTCCATGTAAACTTTAACGATGGCGATTCGAATACTTTGTCGCTAGTTGTTCGTGCTTGGGGTACAAATCATGTTTTGAGTCTTTATCGTTCGCGATAGTATTTAGTGACTAACGATCGTCTTTGATGCCGTTATATGTATTAAAAGACCATTGGCACCATGGCTGAAAGTAGACTACGCCTTTTGTATTATATAGTTTTAAGAAGCGATGTTGCCCCTAGAAATAATCCGGAGTTCTGAGACAATCTCAGTAATCGTAGCCAAATATAATGTTTATTGTATGGGTGTGGGTTCGATGGATCGATCGATGGAGCGGTCTCGCAACTTGTTCCGTGTTCAGATTATCAATCAAAGTACCTATTACACCTGTCAGCTTCCAATATATTTTGCTAAGGGATGTGTATATACGACTTGTAAATATCGAGTATATCATGTTAATATTAGATTTCAAGTGCCTATAGTCGGTCCCAATGTGCTTTATACTTGGCATGTTAATAATAATAAAAAAAACCAATGAATGTAAAAAATTTTCTAGTAAATTCCGCGATTATTAAACCAATACTTGAGCTAGAAACTAGCTGTATGTATCAGTCACTTAGACCAAATATTAGTGCGAATATTGAATGAAATCTAGATAATTATTTTTATGAAATTGTGTGGTGTAAACACGGTTGCGAGAGACCGAGACCTTGTTTGTATATTAAGACTGAAAGTGATGATTGTCTGTCACGGCAACTCTGGATTGTTATTATCACAAAATACAATTGTAAAAATGTACCTAATTTTTTAAAAATAATTAAACTATAATGAATTATATTTTTGTCTTATTATTGTTAATCATGCCGATAGTTTCTATTTCTTGGGGGAGTGGGGGAAGTAAAAGTAATTTTATGTAGGTATATCAAAAAATTTTATATTTCATTAAAATGTCTTTACAGGAACCTGCTTAAAAATAAGGCACTGACTCGCCTGCATAATTAACGTATAAATTATGGCCTAATTGACTTCTGGCACAAATGTATCTACAATGACAGCGAATATTTTATAAAAAGTCATTTTATTCTCAAAATTGTTTTAATGGTAAATGATTTTCGTACTGCAGTAGTTGCATACAAATGATACAAACATCTCATGATTCACAATGGAATTGCGCCCGCTGAATCAATAACGTAACTTTAAAAGTCATGAATGCTGTTCATGTGCAACAAAGTTTCCCGTATTAATACATATAAACATAACATTAATTCGCCGAAACAAACTACTCTTTATAACATTACGCACCTTTGATTCAGCCTATAAATTATATTTTAAGCACAGGCCACATTTCGGAACGAAGCAACACATAAAAAGAGAAAACCGAAATTCGGATTGAATTTCTAGTTTACTCGTTCCCACTAGTAGGAGTACAACCTCACTACAATCGTTCAAATGTGGCCTGCGCTTTGCAAGTAGCAAAAACAACATGAATAAATACAAATTCAAACAACGCTCTTAAGAAATCGTACATTATTTTTATTATACATATATTTGTTATTAATTATACCTATTTCTTGACGTAACAATTACTAGAATTATGGCATACAAAATAAAAACACTGTTCAATAAGTACTTTGTACGTAACTCGTCGATAATATTATAATTATATCACATTTATGATAAACAATAATCCATAATTTATGATGGGGAGGTACTTAAAAACCTAAAAAACGTAATAAATCATAGTTATAAAAATATATATTTTTATACAATACAAGACTAAATCAGTTATCAAATAAATAGCTGTATATAATGAATAGCTATGGCAGTTAAAAAAATAGTTTAACGTTTTTCCCGCAATATGGCGGACGATTTATAAGGCGAATACAAAAAGTCTTACGAATATGACTGCAAAAGTAATTTCGTTGTGCTCGTTGCTGCTAGGTTTTAAAAATGGCTGTTTCACGGCGCAGCAACCTGAAAAAAGAGACGAAGCTTAGTAGGAACATGTGCAATCCGAGTTACATACAATTCTTTATACATAAAGAATAAAACAACCATTTTACAATTTGCTGAAGGAAATTAAAACATCCACAAAGTAGTAAGCTAAAGCCGACCGGCTGCGATGGACTCTGCGACATAGCTGCTTGAATTGCATGTAAATAAGGAACTTAATTACTTTGTGGATGCTTCAATTGCCTTTAGCAAATTATAAAATGCGCTGCGCTGCGATCCGATGCGCGCCGGTAAATGTACAAAATGCGCACTACACGGGCCCGCGCCCGTTCCTTTCGTGTCACACTTCTCGTCTGTTGTCTATGTACTGTGTATGGACTTAATCTCCCTTATTATTAGGCAAGGAATAAGCTTAGACTAGTTATGCCATGTATTGTTCTTGTCACTCAAATGCCATTTGTCATTCAACGAACAGAGACAAAACATAGATTAACTAATTCAAGCTTATTCTGTGCTCATTGCTGCTAGGTTTTAAAAATGGCTGTTTCAGGGCGCAGCAAGGTGTTTCAGGGGGCGATTTATTAATAAGGGGGTAGATGTTTGTAGTGTTTTGTTTGTTCAGGTTAATGTATACGATATATGTTTATGTTATGTATACGTACCACGAGCAGGTTGCCGCTCTTGGCGCGGTGTATTGCGGGCTGGGGGCCGTGCGTCACCTCGATGATGCCGCCTTGCTTGCCGTTCACCAGGTCGTGCGTGATGCTGCAAGCATAACCACATTATTTATCATTTTATCGCTACCCTCATTGAGGGTATTGAAAATTAACGCCACCGATAAGCGCCACTGTGACACGAGGTCTATTGTATGAAGTTTTTGGCCCAAATTAATCGAACGAGCATATGACGACATAGGTGATTTGACGGATGAGTAGATCTTTCGTGTCAGTGATGCCGCCTGGCGACATTAATTCTAGAAAATCCTCACGTGGTTATTAGGAAAATTTATTAACTACTATCCTTAGATTAAAACAAAAAGGGTAGATACGGCACTAGCCTCACAAAAGTGATCCGCACCAATTGTGGTCCAAGACCCTAATCGCTTTAGTCACAACTTGACATGCAAACGACGTACATGTGAACGCTAAAAAGAAATATTGCTAATATTTTGTGTTTATATGACAAAACAATGCCTAAGTGTGTTTTTAAAAAATGCTCAAATTGCTCAAGAACTAAAAATAAAACGCACAGCATCACTTTTCATTCATAAGTACTATAAAATATATTTTTTCATAAAAATTGTTGTTTGTTTTGAATCTTATACGGTAGTGACGTCGAGTACTGATCGCGTGATAGGTCGGTAGTGCAGAGCCATCTCATTCGCGCTGCCGTTGAAACTTAACGTGCTGTTTCGTTCGGGTCGGTAATGCAGTGACGCGGATCTCGCCGTTTCGTTCGCGCTGCCGTGGGATCAGTGGGCCAATCGCCTAACCAGATTGCTTTGGAAAACGCTATCGCTTACGATTTCATTTTGTTATTTCTAACCGCCGAAATACCTCACGCTCATTTTCTTTAACATTGTTATTACCAATGCAAAAGAAAAAAAAAGAGCGCGAGGCATTTGAAAACCTCAGGGGGCTAGAAATAACAAAATGAAATCGTAAGCGATAGCGTTTTCCAAAGCAATCCAGTTAGGCGATTGGCCCCCAGTTTTTGTTTGATGCAAGTATGAGCGTACCGTATCTACCCTTTTTGTTTTAATCTAAGCTACTATCTAGGTGGAGAGATGGTGGCCTGACACGATAAATACTGCCTACTAACCAGTTGAACATCAGGCGTGTTACCATAATATATGGCCTGATAGATATAAAATTCCTAACTTACTCCTATTTCCTCGGTTGACAAAAAGGGTCAAAAGTGCTTTCATTTTTAACTAGACTAAGTGGGGGACGGTGTAACAAGCAACACAGTGTAACTTGAGGAATATCTCTGTCTGATATTAGTTGCATTAGATGGCGACCATAGAAAAAATTATCCTTATGTTACACTGCCCTTTGTTACACTGTCCCCCAATAGACGCTATTATTTTACGCTTCTTATGAATTATTAAAATTTTTCACTTAATATATAAATAAATTCGTAGTAGGTTGTAATTTTGAACAACATTATAATTAAGTAATCCAGAAAATCCTATAAAGATGACTCACGACTTGGTGTCCACGATCTCGATCATCTCGGGCTTCTTGGTGTAGTCGGTGACTATGGTGAGCGCCTCGATCACGTGCGACACGGTGATGATCAGGTCGCCCTAAATCAGAATAACTATTGAAATATACTTGTAAATCGTAACAAGTGTTATATTATAAATGCGAAAATAACTCTGTTTGTTATGCTTTCACCTAATCTTCAACTGAAGATAATGAATTTTGATATAGAGATAGATGGGACCCTTGAGAAGGTTAAGGGCTACATTTTGAATGTAGTGAAATAGGGGACGAAAGTTTATTTGGGAAACCAATAATTCTACTGCACCCGCATGAATTCAGCATGAAGAAAGAATTCAATACGGCCGTCAGGGCCGCGGTAGCATAATGGTCAGTCCATTCCCTCGGATAGCAAAGGCTTCGGGTTCGAATGTCGTCTGCTACCTGGACTGGGATTTTTTTCTAGTAATATTTTCTTTAGATTTAAACATCGGGTAGTGACATGCTTAAAATATAAAAATTATATCTAGATAAGATTGTTGTATTTTTACATCATTTTTCGCAACTAAACAGATCAAGATGATAACGATTCCGCAGGATTGACGATGAGAAAACATTCACATTTTTGAACTCAGGACTCGCAATACCTTATGGTATCTTGACGTAGATCAAGCCGTTGCACCCTATAATAATGTTAGACCTTATTTACCACATGAAATGCAATAAAAAATCTGGTTTCTGATTTCTGAACTCGTTAATTAGCACCACCCTGAAGGCGAGATTACACTTGGACGTTAGCCCGAACACGAGTGCCAATGGAATTCGGGTAAACGACCTAGTGTAAATGAACTGAGTCGAGTACGCCGGTATTCGGGTAGATTTCCTTTTGTTTACCCGACATCTTCTTCCAGCCCGTAAATAGTGTAAATATTGCTTCGGGTGCCCGAATTCGAATAATGTCTTTTGTGCACCCGAATACCGGCTACCGACCAAATGTAATTAATAATAATATTCTTTATTGTAAATACACCATACAAGAAAACACAAGTTAATTAAAAACATGATAGATAGAACGTTCACAATATAGGCGGCCTTATTGCTAGGCAGCAATCTCTTCCAGGCAACCCATAATAGAAAGATAAATAAATATGAAGGAGAAAAGGAGGGGTGTTATAGAAAATAATAATAATATCAATGGCAGGAAAACAGATATATCTAAGGAAGGAAAGAGAGAGGATGAAGGAAATTTTAAATAACTCCAAACTTGATCCCTGAACGAGTTCAGAGTGCGAGCCCTTCGAATAGTTTCTGGCAGAGTTGGAATTTCAAGAGATAGGTTAGAAGAAGATCGCAAAGTGCGCTGTGAAGTAGAAGAGAGTAATTGTGCCATCAGTTTGTCAAATGGTAGGCAATGCTTAAGAGCGGTCTTGGCGGATCGGTCGGTCTAGAAGGTTAGTCCTTCCTGTCTCATGCTTGGACCGAGTGGACATTTTTCTATTAAAATTTTCTTAAGGTTTATAAACAGTCATACCTTGTCCTTCTTCAGTTTCTGCGGTATCTTAACGAGGATCAGGCCATCGGACTCGTTGGTCAACAGTACGCTCAGTTTGTCCAATGACAGGCTATGTTGAGGCGATAAGTCTAGCATGTAGTACCTATTGTCTAGCTAGACTAGAAGATAGTGGGGTCAGTGCCTTGTATAGTCTCTTACCTTATCATTCTTGAGTTCCTGTGGTATCCTGATGAGGATTAGGCTTTCGGATTTGTTGGTCAAAACTACCCTCAATTTGTCCAATGACAGGCTATGTTGAGGCGATAAGTTATGCTTCCTATTGTCTAAAATAGAAGGAAGTAGGGTCAGTATATGGTCGTACCTTATCCTTCTTAAGTTCCTGCGGTATCTTGACGAGGATCAGGCCGTCCGACTCGTTGGTCAATACTACTCTCAGATTGTCCAATGACAGGCAATGTTGAGGCTATAAGGCTTGTATCTAGTACCTATTGTCTAGCTAGACTGGAAGGTAGTGGAGTCAGTGCATTGTATAGTCTCTTACCTTATCATTCTTGAGTTCCTGTGGTATCCTGACGAGGATCAGGCTTTCGGATTCGTTGGTCAAAACTACCCTCAGTTTGTCCAATGACAGGCTATGTTGAGGCGATAAGTTATGCTTCCTATTGTCTAAAATAGAAGGTAGTAGATAGTAGGGTATGGTCGTACCTTGTCCTTCTTAAGTTCCGGCGGTATCTTGACGAGGATCACGCTGTCCGACTCATTGGTCAATACTACTCTCAGTTTGTCCAATGGCAGGCGATGTTTCAGGCGGTAAGTCTTGCGTCCGGTCGCATCGAGCACATACAGGGCCTTATCCGAGGCGAGCAGGGACCGTTCCCGAGCCTTGTAGCCGCGCCTGTCGTACTTGGTCGATTCACAGGAGTACTGGAATGTACATAAGAATTGCATTTTATTTTTTTTATTTTGCAAACCTCACACCATTTGGATTTAAACATCCAGCAGTTAAATGCTTAAAAATAAATAAAAACATAACTATAATTGCTATTTCTTCTTTCAAATGTTTAATACTTGAAAAAGTATTCATTTGACATTGTGGGTTACCTACAATGCGAAGAGATGGCGCTGCCTTGCAGCTTAAAGCTAGGAAAAATTCGACGTGGCCAATAGGGCCGTGGTAGCATAATGGTCAGTGCATTCGCCCGGATTGCGAAGGGTGCGGGTTCGAGTCCCGTCCGCTGCCTGGTCCGCGTGGATTTTTTTCTAGTAAACTTTTCTTTAGATTTAAACATCTAGCAGTTAAAGGCTTAAAAATAAATAAAAACATAACCTCACACCAATTAGCCTAGCCCCAACCTAAGCAGAGAAAGGCTTGTGTTATGGGATACTAGGGTAACGGATAGAATACGTATACGGATACATATATAAGTACATTTTTATTTAGAAATATACACAATAAACATCCATGACTTAGGTAAAAATGCTCGTATTCATCACACAAACATTTGCCATACCGGGATTCGAACCCGGGGCCTCTGAGTAGGCGACACCCTGAAAACCGGCGTACATACTACTCGAGTTACGGAGGTCGGCAAATAATAATAAATGGTCGTAGTATAATGATACTGACGATGAGTTGTTCCCCGGTAGGCCAGGACGGGGACGCCATGAAGGAGTTGCGCAGCGCTTGGTGGTCGGTGCGTAGTCGATCCGACTGGAACCGCTCGCGGATGCTGCTCGGGTAGCTGTTCTTCTTGTCTATAACAATGGAATTACCACGGTATTTTATTTATTGTGCTTTCACACGATTTTTTATTGTTTTGAGAGAGGTAGGGCATGGAGGATTAACCCGTTGAATAGGATTGATTACATCTATTTTTGAAGAATGTTGCAATTAAAAAAAAAGAAACCTTTTTCTTTATCGTTAAGTACCTTAAAAAAGCATTTAAATTTAATTTCGCACGCATTTATTTGCAGAACTAATGACTTCCAGACCGCAGATCAATATGACAGCGTAATTTCGCTTTACGCTGGACGCAGTAGATGCCATCTTGATCTGCGTTGCTTGACGTCATTAGCACTGTAAATAAATGCGTTACCTTGGTTACGAAAACATTAAGGTACAGAGTTGACAGCTGACACTTAAGCATAACCAGAACGGAATGAGGAAATAATGTCAAATTACGTCTACTATTTCATCGTATTTAAAAACAGATAATAAAACAGAAAACTTTGAATTGAAATTTTAGAATGCGTTTTCTTATTTTATGAACTGAACTAACGTTTTCCGACTCCTTTTTGCCTTAGTTGTCGCAATAATAAATTTATAGATTTTTTCTCAAATAGCGACAAATACCCTATTGAGAAACGATCTTCACTGTACACAAGATCATACTGAACTAACACTACCTTTCAGTGGTGTTGTGTCGTACCAATCGGTGAGTAAGTTTCCTGTCCCCGTAGCATATGGTGAGCTCGATGGCGCAAGTGGTTGGCGCGTTCGGCTGCGGTCGTTGAAGTTAAGCAACTTTCGCAGTGGTCGGTCATTGGATGGCTGACCAAAAATTTACTATCTCGAGCTCCTCCGTGCTTCGGAAGGTACGTTAAGCCGTTGGTCCCGGTTGCATCTGCAGTCGTTAGCACCCACCAATCCGCACTGGGCCCGCGTGGTGGGTCATCTCCAATCTCCCTATTCCATCCATAGGGAAGGCCTGTGCCCCAGCAGTGGGGACATTAATAGGCTGATGACGATGATGAAGTAAGTTTCTGTGTATTTTCCCTGCCTCTATCTAGGAAATCAACAAGTCTCTCTAACCCTTGAACATCTTCTCGGCCAAGACCTTGAGCTCGAACTGCTTCTTGTCTGCGGGCGACAGCGCCAGGCGGTACTTGCGCGACAAGTGCGCGCGGTGCAACCGCTGCAACTCCCTGCGAAACGGACCTTATTTACTATCTATGGAAAGTGACTTCATGAGTTAGAGTCTGTGCGGAAAGAGAGTGGAATTTAGATTGGAGGGCGCTGTAGTGCTTTTCTACCGTATTTGTAAGGTTTTACCCCTTTTAGACATGATTAAATACAAAAAACCGCAAGAAATCACAACAACAAACAAATGCGTATCATATCAATACAAAACTTTGACGTTTTACAGATTGCTGGGAGTGATTGCCAAATAAAAATCTTAGAGCTCTTTCAATTTATGCGTTTCTTGACGGCCTGCTGCGGTGCCGAAGCGGTGCGTTTGTCGTACAGCGTACGGACGATCCTTTATTTTCATACAAAACGCGCGGTGCGGCAACAGTGCGGCTCCGGTACCGCGAACGATCGACAACAAGACTGTTGCCGCCTAAATCGTTGCCGTAACAGCCTAGACTGAATAAACGATATTGTTTTTTTTTTAATCAACAATTGTTTCCTTATTTTTTCGAACTAAACTCAAAAGTGCTAATAATTGGAAAAGTGCCAATGATTGGGTGATTTCCCTTATCCTAAATGTAAGTTACCTAGAAGCTTCCTGGCAGCAAGGGCGGATCCAGCTTTGGCGCCAGGGGAGGGGTCATATAGTCGTGGTATATTAAATATTGAAAGTACTTAAATAAAATCCCCCTGGGTTTGGTCCATCTCTAGCCAGCCCAGGGGGGGGTCATGACCCCCATGAACCCCCCCCCCCTGGATCCGCCCTTGCCTGGCAGGCAGCAGAGCAGGGCGCCCAGCAGGCCTATTGCTTTGAAATGATAATCACCGAGCTATTTAATAATCCATTATTGTTTTACTATATCGCACTCAGTGCCATAAATAGGGCGGTGCCACCGGTGCCCAGGCACAGGGCGTAGACTCTGGGGGGCGCAAGAATTAAATGGCCAGACCGCAGGCAGGACTATTATTTTTTTCGGTTTGCCCCTGATAAGTCCCCGCTGCGCCCCTAGTGCTCGATTCCAACACATACGTACCTACATGTCAGTATCATCAAAAATTAAATAATAAAGTAGTCCTACACATGACCTCTGTGGCCGAATGGTTCATACGCCGGGTTTCATGGTGTCGCCGACTCGAGAGGTCCCGGGTTCGAATCCCGGTTGGGGCGGATGTTTGTGTGATGAATACGAGCATTTGTACTCCAGTCATGGATGTTTGATATGTATTTCTATAAAAATATACTCATATATGTACAGTATATGTATTCTATCCGTTACCCTAGCCTCATCCCTCAGCCTATCCCATAACAGAAGCCTTATAGTGCTTACTTTGGGGCTAGTTATTGAAACTCGCACAGGGCACAGAAAAGGCTATTACATCACTGTCGCCACTAAGATACTTGTTTTGTAAAGCATCGATGGATATACAAGTTTCCCTTTAGTTACACACTGTAAATGGCAAAAAAGTTACTGAAGGCCGGCAGGGCAGATCGAGCAAGGCAGTCGGCAGATGTTGTGAGAGTCGCTTGAGCCAGTGCACCGACGCGATGCTCAGGAAACGACGGGTGTAGGAATAAGATTTAAGTAAAGGATAGTTGGATTGGTCGTGGCTGTCATATTGGTAACTTCACAACCGCTTTGAAGTTTTGAATCGTTATGTATTTTAATTATATAAGTTACCTGGAAGCTTCCTGACAGGTAGCAGGGCAGGGCGGCCAGGACAGATCCAGTATGGCAGTCGGCAGACGCTGCGAGAGACGCTTGAGCCAGTGCACCTTCGCGATGGCCAGGAAACGACGGTTCTCCACCGTCTCCGGGCCGTTGCGGGTGATGAAACCTGAGTGATATATCGGCGACATTAGATTTATATTCAAAAAAATGTTGGAGTCAAATCTTGAAACTCAATTTTAAAGCAGTTGTTCTCCACTGGTTCAGATCAAATTTTGCATATTATAATTAGTTTGGATGACAATGCAGGGTTAGCTAACTGACATCTTTCTAAATCCAATATCCGCCATATTAGTAATATTTTGAGCACTTCCATGATATGAGTATCAAATGAAAACGTCTGCCTTCAAATATCATAAAAATGAAATTTATATTTATTGAAAGACAATAATAATAAGAAACAATTATATAGTTATAATTTTTATTTTTTAAGCATGTAACTGCTTGACGTTAAAATTTAAAGAAAATATAACTAGAAAACATTTCACGAGGACCAGGCACGCGGTCCCGTCTGCTGCCTGGTCCGCGTGTTTTCTAGTTATATCTTCTTTAGATTTAAACAATTATGTAATCACAAATCATCTTCCACCGAATTTTGATAGTTCGTATTTATTTTCTTCTTTATCAGTGATTGCAATAAAACATATGTCGCTATCTGCTCTGTATTATGAAGTTTTATTTCCTAGAATGATTAACAAATTATCACCTTTGATGAACGCTCTGATGACGTCAGCAGCCTTCCGTCTCCTTTGCCTCAGTCTCTGCGCCAGGAACCGTCGCACCCACTTTTGTATCACAATGGCTGCTTGCTTCATCTTGAGGTACTGCCTCCTCTGCCAATATCCTCTCCACCTGCTCTGTATGATGGTGGCTATGTCGTTCTTCTTTATCTGGTAAGCGTCTTCTGTCTCGAATAGAGTTTTCGGGAAGCGTATGAAGATTTTCGTGCTGAAATCGTGCGGGTTTTGTTATTATTGTGAAATTTTTGTTGGTTTTCTTAATTGAGGATTTGGGGATCTCTCATCAGTAATTTGCAGTTTTCTTTCTAACAATGTGATATATTTTTTTGAATCTCATTATGAGAGATCTTCTATTACTATTGATAATTTATTCTAAAATTTTCAGCTTATATGATACTCTATAAAAACCAATGTCCACCTATACCTGAGTATATTTGATCTCTATAATGAGGTATGTCATCAAAATAAATAGTTACTTTTTATAAATATCCACCATAATACTTACTTGCCCATACGATAGTCTTCTCTCTCATAATTGAGTGTTTCCACAAGTTTCTGTACGCCGTCACGTGCAGGACCGCGGTAGTTCGGCCAAGTCTCAGCCGATAAGCACTTGTATCTGGATATTTTAAAATTGCATTAAAAGCTAGGCTTTATTTGAGCAAAATAGATTTTGTTGTTTCAAAGATGTTTAAAATTAAGTTTTTTCAGAGATTCGCATTAAATATTCACATATACTTATCGATAAACACCGTCTGTTTCTTAAAAAAAGCTAAATTAGGCTATGATGTGAAAAATAAATACGGGATTTTACTTTTTTTACTTTATCCCTATTCCCATTGTAAATTAAGTAAAATTTGATTGTGACATATCTTTTTGTTACTAGACCAACATTTACCACCTGATTCCAAAACGCGGACTAAAGTAAGTCTTGGTTTAAACCTTACGTTGTCTCTGTCTTCTTTTTAGCAAACAAAATTGACAGCATTAGTTTTAGTCCAGATTTAACTATAGTCTACGTTACTAATAAGGCGGTGAGAGTCTTCAATACCACGAAAACTAATTTCTTCTTTTATATGGGTCATTAATTATTTTTCTAAAAAGTATAATTTCACCTCTCCAGGAAGGTCTCGTAGGTGCGCCTGTAGGCGAAGCCAGCGCGACGCACGCGCAGGTTCTCCATGAGCCCGAGGTACTTCACCTGGTGAGACACCAGCTTGTCGTCGAATTGCACTACATTAACAAACAATCAACATCAAATAAATTAATATATTATTTCAACTTTATTATAGAGCTAAAGAAAATATAACTAGAAAAAATTCCACGCGGACCAGGCAGCAGACGGGACTCGAACCCGCACCATTCACAATCCGGGCGAATGCACTGACCAATTATGCTACGTTTATTATAGAGTTTACATTTGTTAGATCTTAGAATATGAAAGTTTTTGGAATAAAGTCCCTAATCGCGCGGTATGGACTTAACGGATGGGAGTTAGGTAGGGTAGCCTTATTAATTCCTGGACATTTATAGTTTTAATAAAATTCTAAGTAACGCGTATTTTAGGAATGTATTTTAAAATCTTGTGTGCCGGGCTACTTACGATTTAGACTTGCCCTCCCCCCTTAGAACTAAAAAAATCATATCAAAGTTAAGGTGAGTAACCAATGCAGCTGTGGACAAAAAAATTTTTTTTTCACGCCAACATGTGACGCTAGCTAGAACTCGTTAAGTAGAATATAAATATTTTTTTTTTATATTTTTAAAGTAAAAAAGATATGGGGGGCCATCAAAGTAGCCATTTTTACATCATTTTTGTTACGGGGTCTATCTTAAAATCGTCACTAGCTAAGAATGTAAAGTTTTGGTATATTATGATGCACCTATATGTTGTATTTAAACAAAAAATACTAAAAACATTGCTCCAATATGCGTGGATAATGAATGATAAAATAAAATCTTATAATGTTATTGAACTTACTCGGTGCCTTGTTGTCATTGGGCTTGATACACCTGATGTACGAAGGCTCCTTACTGCTAAGGATTTTGATAAGCTCATTAAGTGAGTTCTTGAACTGTGTAATGGCAGTCTCCGGTCGTTTCTTGCTTCTTAGATTGTAATCCTTGCAAATAATATTTAAGTTTAGTACATATATGAAATCAACAATTATGAACTAAATACAGTTCCCTGCGGGATACCAGCTTTTCGCTTTTTGTGTTTTCGTTACCGTTTCTTAATCGTCTTATAAATTAAAAAATTACTTCAGATTTCTTTGATTTTATTTAAACCAAAAGTAATTCAAGTACAACAGCCAGTGATGTATTTATTTACAGTCCAATTTGTCATAAGCCTGATTATAGTGTAAGATAAAACTCGTTTTAATATAGATATTGAATTTATTAATTAGGCATATTCACTTCACAATTTTACTAATTTACTGAATGATACGCGTTCGCGCATACGCGGGGAATCCCCTCTCACATCTATCAGTTCATTTTGACAGCTAGTGCTGTGGAACTAAGAGCTAAGCAATAATGACGTTGCTTATCGATTAAAGTTCAGTTATTTCGTCTAATACTTGTTACCTATATTTTGAAAATTGATTGATAAATTGAAAAATGAACGATTAAAAGGCTTTAACCTTACTTTATTATTAGAATTTAAAGTGAGAATTTATGAAATACCTTGAAGCAGTCTTGGACGACGGCATTGCCACTGGTGGCCATGAGGCTTTGGATGTCGCGGAACAGAAGATCGTTGTTCTTTTCCAGGAAGGTGCTCACGTTGTATGTGACTTCACCCGCGTAATGAATGAGGCAGAATTCCTGAATATCAAAACATTAACATAAAACAAAAACTGAAGAAATTGTTTGACGTTGAGGAGCTCGATGGCGCAGGAGGATAGCGCGTTTGGACCGCGGAAGTTGAGCAACTACCGCTATGGTCGGTAATTGGATGGGCGACCAAAAACTTATTATCTCGGGCTCCGTGCTTCGGAAGGCACGTTAAGCCGTTGGTCTGCATCCGCAGTCATTAGAACTCACCAATCCGCCAATCCAAGAATCCATCTAAAGGAAAGGCCTGTACTTCTGCAGTGGGGACATTAATAGGCTGATGATGATGATGATACTCACATCGCGGCCCATGATTTTCTGTGTCCTAGAGTCTGCCTTGCGATGGGACTTGAAGTGAGGATGTCCATCCAGACCCTGCGTCAGCTTCTCCAGGAAGCTGGCGTCCGTGGCGTCTCCAGGGCGAAGGCATTCATCGTCCAGGATAGCGATTATACCTGAACAGGTATAATGTACACATTAGATCTCCAATATCTTTACATATTATGAAAAAAATTCGCTAAAACACCATGTATCTCTAGAAGAAATCCAAAAGCAATATTGACCTTTATGCCTGGCCTCAATAATATCGCAAATAATGATATACTTAGAGTGCTCGAAAACACGAAAAGTAAATCATTACATTCAAAAATGCTCAATCTGTGCAGAAAGAGAAGTGGGGCATAGAGGATTTACTGCTCGAATTGCAGCGCCCGTCTGGGAAGTAACCTCCAATAAGAAGTAAACTCTACCTTTTGGTGGTAATGTGTTTCTGTCGGTGAGTAAGATTCCAGAGTTCCACAGGGTAAGGGATTGGGTCAACGGTGCCACTAATATTTTTGGTATCGGAAAGGTCTATGGGCTACGGTTGCCGGTTACAATTAGGCGGCCCATATGCTTGTTTACAACATAAAAACAAAAGAAAGAAATTAGAATGCAACTATTGACCTTTATGCCTCGCCTCGATAAGGTCGCAGATGATAATGTTGTTGAAGTACTCGACGGGCTCCCACACGATGCCCTCGCGCAGGTACTCCTCCTGCTCCTGCTTCAGGGTCAACTCGATGAACAGCTGCTGCAGTTTCTCGTTGCAGAAGTTTATGCAGAACTGCTCGAAACTGGCAAAATTATATTTTAGGTGTGAGAAATGATTGCACGGACAGTCGGAAACGGTTGCGGCGACTACAACAGCACTCCCGGTATGCATTGGGGGAAGTGCTCAGAATGTATGCCGGGTAATCGGTGCAGGAGTATTGTCTGATTTTTACTGGCCCTGTTTAGGGCGTTAGGTAAGGCCCTGTTCATTTTATCGAGCCCTAGGGCGGGCTGAAATGAGCAGGGAGGACACCCAGATACATGCTTTTCGCTCCCCCGGTGATTAAAGGATGCGTAAGGCATTTCAGACACAAAAAAGGTGTGAGAAATGATATATCTCCAAAACATATATATTATTAGACCCTAAAAATTTTTAACAATACCCGAAATTTCTATATCATGATTGTAAATATAAAACTCTAAAATTACGTGAACTTGTATTTACTAACAGCTTGCAAGGCTTGATAAATTATCTCATTGTTCATTATAACAAACGTAAACGAGTAAATGTAAATAAACAAAGTATAGCGTACCCAATAGTCATTCATAAATTGAGTAAGTCTTCTTCTTACGTCCAAACTCAGCGTTCAACTAACTTTTAAAGACTAAAGTTGATGTTGTTACTTACGTTGCGATAACAATAGAAAGAGACATTCCATGACTTAATGGAACAAGTACTACTTGTCTCCTTCCTTTGCTCGCACTTAAAGAGAGGTACTCGAATCGAATTCCTTGCTCGCACTTAAAGAGAGGTACTCTAGGTCCTCCATTATCTTTAACCTGAATATTTACTGATTTGAGATCAACAAGACGTTTCTCAACGAACGGTGTTCTTTGGGAAGATCTCGAATTTTCTTTTCCTTGATTCGAAAATCTCGAAAAGTAAATATCAAGGTTAACGATAATGGAGGACTTGGGAGTACCTCTCTTTAGGTGCGAGCGAGGAATTCATGAGCCAGCTGAACAACTTGTTATAGTATATGGCTAGATTACCTACATTATAAGCTCTACTTACCTGTTCTTTTGGGAAGATCTCGAATCCGTATATATCCAGGATGCCGATGACGGAAGAACTGGAGTCTCTCTCTTTGGGTGCAAGTGAGGAGTTGATCCGAGAGACGAGGTAGTTGAACAACTTGTCATAATTATGGCATTAGCTAAGTTACTTACATTACAAACTCCACCTACCTGTTCTTTGGGAAGATTTCGAATCCGTATATATCCAGGATGCCGATGACGGAAGAACTGCCGTCTCTCTCTTTGGGTGCCAATGAGGATTTGATCCGGGAGACGAGATAGTTGAACAACTTGTCATAATTATGGCATTAGCTAAGTTACTTACATTACAAACTCCACCTACCTGTTCTTTGGGAAGATTTCGAATCCGTATATATCCAGGATGCCGATGACGGAAGAACTGCCGTCTCTCTCTTTGGGTGCCAATGAGGATTTGATCCGGGAGACGAGATAGTTGAACAACTTGTCATAATTATGGCATTAGCTAAGTTACTTACATTACAAGCTTCACCTACCTGTTCTTTGGGAAGATTTCGAATCCGTCTATATCCAGGATGCCGATGACGGAAGACATGGCGTGTATCTCTTTGGGTGCCAGTGAGGAGTTGATCCGGGAGACGCACTTGTTAAACATCTTGTCATAATTATGGCATTAGCTAAGTTATTTACATTACAAGCTTCACCTACCTGTTCTTTGGGAAGATTTCGAATCCGTATATATCCAGGATGCCGATGACGGAAGACCTCGAGTCTTTCTCTTTGGGTGCCAGTGAGGAGTTGATCCGGGAGACGAGCCAGCTGAACAACTTGTCGTATACGGCTTTGGCTAACGCGTCCCTCGCGAATTGTGCTTGCTCCTGGTCTAATGGGGTGTTGACCACGTCTCCTCGGGCGTCGATCGTTCGACTAGTCAGAGCTTCACGAAGCTTTAGCGAGTTGACTTTCACAAGCTGAAAGAGGTAATACAGTTCTTAAGTGTTGTGTTATTTTATAATTAGCTGTAAGGTGGAGGTTTCAGGTTGTAATTCGAGCGGGAAATTGTCCAATATACTAGTATCATGAATAGGGATGATGACTATTTTTTTTTCTTCGTTTACCAGGTAGATTATCAAAAAGTATTGTACACGTATTTTTTCTTTTTTCACATAATATAGACATTGCAGAGATATATTGATTTGAAAAGTCGCATGACGTCACGTTTGAGTACACTTATACGTGAAAATTCACTCAAAAGTGACGTCACGAGCCCCTACTCCCAAACTTTGACGCGCTATAGCTTTGTCATTTTTTGGTTGATTGCCCAAAGAAAAAATACGTGTCCATTATTTTTTGATCATCTAACTGACGGACTAAATAGAATTTCATTTACTGTACCCCGTCATCACCCCTATTGTTAATGATTAAACGCCTTGCCAAATTCCAAAGGGCACTTTGGTCTTAATTTAAATTTATTTAAAGAATTTATTTTCTTATAATAACTTACAGAGACAGTTCACTTAAAATGAGATCAAATTAAACTGTCTGATTATTACTATTTATAAGCGTCTATGGATGGACGGACGGATGGACAGCGGAGGATTCCGTTGTCACACTTTGAGTATAGATCCCTAAAGAAGCGTTACTATCACAAATAAATGTATCTAATATTACAAAAAATCGAGCGTGATCCGCCTTACCTACCGAGACTTATAAAAATAACAGACTACCTAGACACCCCATTGGGAATGGTACATAACGTGCGTGACATGAAACATACTAGTTACTATATTAAAAAAGGTGTGTACCAAATATTACATCAATCGGTCAATTGGAAAGGGGTAAAACAAGTAAGTACAAAATTTTAACGAAATAAATAAACAAACAGGGCAAACTAAATAAAACCGCTTAATGAAGTAATCATTTCCATTGAATAGTGGAACAAAATAATGTATTAAATAATTCGTGCGTGACTCACGTACAGTGATAACGATATCTGTAAGGTGATGTCAACCCAGTAAGATTGTGTGATATTTTTATATAGTTAGGTATTATAAATATTTTTATTGATCCAGACAGTCAAAACGCTTATTTAAAAACGGATTCTAATTCTAGGGAAATTAAGGAAATAATAGAATAAGCAGCTGATAAAGGAGACGTTTCTTGTATGGAGGGTGGTAGTCTTCGACATACTCTAAATTTTTATAACACATAGGGCACTTATTTGTTAAAAGTTTGGTAGAAAACTATTTTCAAATAATTATTATAATTATCGATTGGCAAAGGACAAGTTTATTTATCTATTTTTTGTTGCCAAAGCATCAAATATATTCTATTCAATAGGTAACTAAAGCAGTGAGTGAATGATTCTATTCATCTTTCATTACATTATTAGGTATTTTGTTGGTATTTCATTTCAAGAGGAATTAATCATAAATTGATATAATAAGTTCACCACGATTTCACGAATCTCGCATGACTGGACTTATTGAAATTGATTAAGTTATTTAAGCCATAGTGATTAAATAGACTTTATAAGCTTGCACACAATAAAAATTATTACGTTAATTATAAACGTTATCAGGGTGGCAAGCACCCTTAATTTTTTTTTAATTTACAAGCACCGTTAAATTACTCGAGGGTAATTAAAAAAAATAACGTATCTGTTCATGTTATAATATAAAACAAGTTTTCAAATGACATATGTTTCGTCGTTGCCGAATACCGTCTACCACATTTAAACCATCTCCTTTAAACTGAGAGATGTTCGAAGTGACTTTAGTGTAGGTGACCCGTGACGGTATGTACATAAACCTAATTAGTAGTAGTTATTACAATTTTATTTTAACCATTAAACTGCTACGTTTTAAAATTTAACTATATTTTTTCTCATGATATTGTCCTTTTAGAATTTTCAACAATGTCTATTAAAATTTTAAAATATACCTACCTAATAAACAGCAAAAGAACAAGTCTAGACGCATGAAATGATGGTGATTTGCAAATGTGATTAACCTGGCTGTATTGCAAACGTTTATTAACTTTGTGTACGAGTCCGACTTGCACTTAATCGTTTTTTGTATTTAGAAAACTTTTAGCAACACCTAAGCAAGTAATTTTTAAATATCTAGTTATTTTGTTAATAAAATAAATTATACAGAACCCAAGTCTCTGGTGGTAATCAACTAAATTTATTAAATACCCATTACAGTATCAGCATATCTTCACTGCAAAGTCTAACTGAAAATGAGGATCTGTTATTTAAAATTGGTATAGAAAGACAATAGTTTCGATAAACCATTCAATTTTGCAATCACATTTCAACGAAAAATATTTTTTTTTGTTATTCATGAAACTGTACAATAGTTACCTAGTCTAGCTAGAGTCTAGTCGAACGTCAAACAATATGATAATAGATGAAGTAACTGTATCTATTTACATAAACATCATAGAACAATGGCCCGAGTTACGCTCCTTGTGGAACTCCGCACGAGCGATCGGCGCCGTAGGTTTACTAATACCTAACGTAACGTTGTGCTAATATTCTCGATAATATCTCAAAAAGTATCCGAAAAAAAGAAAGAAAAAGCTCGGATGATACTAACTTGCATTGTACAAATAATGATTACGGTTGGCAGTATAACACTGATAGAGTATGAGAAGAAAATGTCATTAGACTTCTTTATTATATTTTTATTTTTAAGCATTTAACTGCTAGATGTTTATATCTAAAGAAGATTTTGCTAGAAATAAATCCAGGCGGTCCTGGCAGCAGACCGGACTCTAACCCGCATCCTCAGATGTCCGGGCGGATGCACCGACCAATTATGTTACTGCGACCTTAATGGCCGTGTTGAATTACCTCTACTATTTCTTAGGCTGCAAAGCAGCTCCATCTTTTCGCATTGTAGATAACCTAGTCTGCTGCTTGGACAGTTTAATTTTTTTCTAGTAAAATTTTCTTTAGAAAATAGACTTTACTGTGTTATTATTAATTTTAAAAAGCTGAGTGACTAATAAGTACGACTGATTGATAAAGTTGGCTTGGGTGTGAATTAACAGTTTTGCCAGATGGGTAAAATTTTCCTTTTCTACATAAGATTGGCACAGAGTTGGGTAGCAATTGAGATCATTTTGCTAAAAAACAAAAATCGCCTTGCAATAAATTGATAGGGGAATATAAATATTTCCATCACTCGCACCAATTAGCCTAGCCCCATAGTAAGCACTGTAGGCTTGTGTTATGAGTTACTAGGGTAACGGATAGAATACATATACTAACCATATATAATAATATATTTATACAGAAATACATGTTAAACATCCATGACTGGAGTACAAATGCTCGTATTCATCACACAAACATCTGCCCCCAACGGTATTCGAACCCGGGACCTCTCGAGTGGGCGACACCATGAAACCCGGCGTACAAACCACTCGACCACGGAGGTCGTCTACTTTATGTATACATGTATAGTACACCCACGGTGCACCCGCTAATCCGACGACTAATGTAATTAAAACACCCATAGCACTATAGATTGTACATAAACATCAATTGATAATATAGTTCTTGATTTGTAATGTGAGGGTTTACTAGGTACCTACTCTTAATTTAAAAAATCCGGTATATTCAGGGTACTCTATAAACCGACATCGCCTTGCAAAATGTTTGTCGGAATACTGCGAGGAGCTCAATCCACGGCCAAGAAGTATCAAGTCAAGATAATTTACGACTTCCGGATGGGAACTAACGAGGGTTAATATTAGGCCGTGATAAAATCCAACTACTACAAGTGTGTTTATTTTATTTTCAAACTAAAGTTTATGCTATATTTGCTGTTTGTAAACTAGATCTAAAGTCCGTCTTTATCATACTTTATAAAAAATGAAAAGGACAGTTTAATGTGAAGCTTACAAATAGGAAACGCGGAAAGCCAAGTGAAATATCGGCATTATATAAAATCTAGGGCAATTTTTGATTGATTGAATATTGATTACTTTACCTCAGCTACGTTTCCACTGTTAGCGTCGTGCGAGAGTATCTCAGCGTACCCCTTGTCGTTCTGCACGAACTTCACGTTGCCGAGGTGCAGTACGCTCGCAACTATCTCGAACATATCCAGTTGTTCCTGCTGTCCAATCTCTATCACTTTCATCGCCTCTCTCACTACGCGAAACTGCTCCGCGTCTAAGTGCCTCTGGTTCGATTGTGTCGTCTGGGAATAAAGATATTTTTTACAGTAAAGATAACTGTGCAGCAAAGATACATGTCGCAAGCAATAGCTATATTTTTCTAAAAGTTTCAAGAAAATGAGAAGGCATTGTCATGTCTTTGACACAGATATGCGGCGTGACCTAAGCAATTCATTGTATATCGTACGTCTTTATATTAAAAGTGAGAATTTTTGATGTTGAACTTTTTAGAGAAGTATGGTTTATCTTACACGTTGCATAAAACAACGATGAAATTAAAAAAAATGTTTCCTTATTAACCGGCAGAATAAATATTTGGATGAAACAGATTCAAGTTACCTCTTACGTGTATCTTAAAACACTTACCACATCAGTCGTATACTTGTAAGCTTCTGGTCTTCCTTGTAGCTTCAATTGGTTCATGAGCGCGTCATCGCCTCCCGCTAGCAGTTGGTAGAAAACGTGGAAGTTTCTCTCTCCAGTCATCTGACTGACCACCCTGGACTTCTCCAGGAGGTAATTTAGGATATGACCTCCTTCCGGTCCTCCTTCGTAGTTGAACTGGATGTCCATGTATTTCCCGAAGCGGCTCGAGTTGTCATTTCTATTGGTCTTGGCGTTACCGAACGCTTCGAGCAAAGGGTTTGTCTGCAGGAGTTTGTCTTTGACATTCTCCACGTTTTGTAAGTGGTCCGTCCTGGCAGCAATGTACTCGAGGACTTTCTTTGACGCTTCGGTTTTTCCAGAACCAGATTCGCCTGTAAAAATATTCCATTAAGTGTGTGAAAGTATTTAGATTAAATTTAAATTTACACTACTGACAAGTTTTCTGCAAACAGAAAAACAGTAACCTTATAGCTTCTTAAACATGAGAAGACCTCAATTAATCAATTAATACTCAAATATTTCCGCAGTATTAAGTTTAACTGGTCCTTTATTCTTCTTTTTTCCCCAGACCCAAGATTTGTTTTACTTACTGGGGCAGTCTCAACACGGTTACAGATTGTAAAAATGAGCAATTAAAGTGTGTTTTTTTTACTTTGAATGTTAAGTACCTGAAATGAGGATACATTGTTCTCTGTGCTCGTACACCAACGATCTGTACGCGTTGTCTGCAATCGCGAATCTGGAAAGTTTTTTATTTATTACTCACAAACTGACGGAAGAACAGTAGGTTTGATTTTTACGAAAATCTTGGCGTGAGGGTACTCCATCAACATCTAGCTTTGCTGTATTTATTCAATTCTCTCTCTCTTCCTTCTAGATTATAATGAGGAAACAAATAATACACGACGTATTGTTTTACACTTTGTGTGGCTATGTTTTGTTTTTCACACAAGCACCGCTAAGTTCAGCACAGCTCAATGTTCATTAGTCACCCTAAAGCTTATTAGATTTTTAATTCAAGTAAGAACTTGGAGATGTGTCTTGCATAGCAGGGGAATAAATACACTAAAATGTACTTCTCCTTTCTTTCAATTCATAACTTCTTCAAAATTGATCAAACTCTACAACCGATCAAAATATGTACGTAATCGCATTTTGAAGGTAGGTGACGCCAGAAACCTTGCGGCTATTGAATGTAAACTGGCGTATGAATGAAATGAATACAATGAAAGCGTGTATGATCTGTTCCTTGGGGCGCTCTGTTTTTTCTACCTTGCTCGGGATACGGGCTTATCCCACACTTGCGTGACGAAGCTTCGGGTGACTTTGGGACAAAAATGTGCTTAGATAAGCATTGGAACTTTGAATTGAGTACGCACCTTCAGCTGCACACACAAGTTTAGTGTGTAAAATTATCGCCAGGCAAACTATCGTCTAGCGTCTACACGTAGTCCACTAATTCATTACTACAGATGTAATAAAAATTTCGATCGTTAATTTTAGCGTTTTTTCTTACCAAAGTCATCCTAAACTTAGGCACGCAGGTGTAGGATGAGAATCAGTAGTTTATTAATCCACACTTGACTTTCTTACACAAATCTTATCGTACCTACATATATTTTACATATTTTTTTTATCGGATTTTCCATTTGGCTGCACTTTCAAAGTTTACATCGATACCAGTAGCCAATCAATATCTTTTCTTTAAACAGGATAAAGTTATGCGTCCATGCGTTAATTATGTTGCTTATCGATAAGTATGATAGTAACGAGTTCTGTGTTCATAATCATTTTATTACCAAGTATAGATTATTTATCATTGTGTTATAGATAGGCAATACATGATTTTTGGAAACTGACATTTATTTTGTCTAGAGATATGGCATAGCAGATTATTCGCTTGGCTCTGCAGTAATTTTTTCTTTGTGCTTTTCTTTCAGTTAATAAAGTTTTTGTCAGTGTTTCATAGGCACCGACCGAAGCTTTTGATATATCTTTAAGCATCGAATACAATTCACATAGACTTTCTTACGATACTTTTCTGATATTAGGTCACTTAAATAATCATTATGAAACTGCACCAATTTTCCAATATGTTACTTATCACAAGATATTCTGAACTGCTAGTAAAGGTTCAAAATGTTGACGTTCATTATAAACTTCGTCATCATCAGCCAATTAATGCCCCCACTGCTGGAGCACAGGCCTTCCCTATGGATGGAATAGGGAGATTGGGCCATGACCAACCACGCGGGCCCAGTGCGGATTGGCGGGTGCTAACGACTGCAGATGCAGCCGGAACCAACGGCTCAACGTGCCCTCCGAAGCACGGAGAAACTCGAGATAGAAGATTTTTGGTCACCCATCCAATGACAGACCACTGCCAAAGTTGCTTAACTTCAACGATCGCAGCCGAACGCGCTAACCACCCGCGCCATCGAGCTCCTCAAATTACCATTATAAACTTAGTCGCTGATTAAAGGCTATCGCTAAACCCAATTAATTGATATCAAAATGTTGGAAAGTGTCAATTTACTCACACATGCGGCGGTGCCTCGAAGAACGCCTTCTTGTAGTATTGCTTGGTTTTCTCCTCCGTGTAGATCGGCAGGTTCTTGTATGGGTTCACTGAGATCAGCACATTGCCGATGTATGTCTGTGGGAAGAAAGGTATATTTAGGAGTCGAGTACATTTTGATCATAATTCCCTACATTAATATTTACCAATTGATTAACAATTAATTGAGTAATTACTCTGTTTATGAATACAGTTATTTTGTGTTGTTTTAATGTTACTTGTCATGAGCATTTATTCAATTTATATTCAATTAAATATTCAATTTATTTAATTTATATCAGTCCAGTCTTTATTAAATAATAGCGGCCTAATCCGCGTTATCTTTAGTTTTTGGGAACCCCACAGGATCAGGATAGGATATGCGCATCAAATTTCATCCAAATCCATAAACTACGTAACAAACATTCAAACATACAAACTTTTAAATTTATAGTTTAACATTTATATTAGTAGGATTTTCCTTGAACCGCTTGCACCGGCCCTCCAATATCTGGAGTATGTGTCAATCATGACGTCACTCACATATATCATGTTCTTTTTGAAGCGCTTGCGCAGCTTGTCGATGAAGGCGGCCTCTGAGCGTAAGTCTTCCAGTAGCACAAAGTCGCTGACACCGACGAGTCCGCGGAGCTGCAGCGACACCGGCATCGGGAGTCAGTGTTAATATGACATTACTCACATACATGTATGATCTTCTCGTTGAATCGTTTGCACAGGTTATCGATGAAGGCCGCCTCGGAGCGTAAGTCTTCCAGCAGCACGAAGTCGTTGACGCCGACGCGCTCGGGGTGCTGTAGTGATACCGGCCTCGGGAGTCAGTGTTATTGTGACGTCAGTCACATATATGATGTTCTATACGAACCGTTTGCGCAGTTTCTAGATAAAAGCGGCCTCTGAGCGGAAGTCTTCCAGCAGCACGAAGTCGCTGCCGACGCGCTCGCTGTGCTGCAGCGATACCAGCCTCGGGAGTCTATGATAATATGACGTCACTCACTTATATGATGTTCTCCTTGAATCGCTTGCACAAGTTATCGATGAAGGCCGCCTCGGAGCGTAAGTCTTCCAGCAGCACGAAATCACTGACGCCGACGCGCTCGGGGTGCTGTAGCGATGCCGGCCTCAGGAGTCAGTGTTATTGTGAGGTCAGTCACATATATGGTGTTCTACATGAACCGCTTGCGCAGGTTCTCGATAAAAGCGGCCTCTGAGCGGAAATCTTCCAGCAGCACGAAGTCGCTGACGCCGATATATTAATATGACGTCACTTACATAAATGATGTTTTCCTTGAACCGCTTTCGCAGGTTGTCGATGAAGGCCGCCTCAGAGCGGAAGTCCTGCAGCAGCACGAATTCGCTGACGCCGACGCGCCCGCTGTGCTGCAGCGATAGCAGCCTCGGGAGTCTATGTTATATAATGTTTTCCTTGAACCGCTTTCGCAGATTGTCGATAAAGGCCGCCTCAGAGCGGAAGTCCTCCAGCAGCGCAAACTCGCTGCCGACGCGCTCGCTGTACTGCAGCGATACCAGCCTCGGGAGTCTATGTTAATATGACGTCACTCACATATATGATGTTTTCCTTGAACCGCTTTCGCAGGTTGTCGATGAAGGCCGCCTCAGAGCGGAAGTCCTCCAGCAGTACGAAGTCGCTGACGTAGATGCGCCCGCGGAACTGCAGCGATACCAGCCTCGGGAGTCTATGTTAATATGACGTCACTCACATATATGATGTTTTCCTTGAACCGCTTTCGCAGGTTGTCGATGAAGGCCGCCTCGGAGCGGAAGTCCTCCAGCAGCACGAAGTCGTTGACGTCGACGCGCCCGCGGAGCTGCAGCGACACCAGCCTCGGGAGCCTATGATAATATGACGTCACTCACATATATGATGTTTTCCTTGAACCGCTTTCGCAGATTGTCGATGAAGGCCGCCTCAGAGCGGAAGTCCTCCAGCAGCACGAAGTCGCTGACGCCGACTCGCTCGCGGTGCTGCAGCGCGTGCTCCATCACGCCGGCCACCGACACCGGCCTCAGGAGCCTGAATGACAAAATAGCTTGGTTAGATATAAACAAATCAAATTCATTTAGCGATTTTAAAATATTCGCAATATTTTAAAATCGCGAAATTAATAAAATCTATCCTATATATATAAAACTCAAAGGTGACTGACTGACATAGTGATCTATCAACGCACAGCCCAAACCACTAGACGGATCGGGCTGAAATTTGGCATGCAGGTAGATGTTATGACGTAGGCATCCGCTAAGAAAGGATTTTGATCAATTCTACCCCCAAGCGAAGCGAGGGAGGGCCGCTAGTACATAATATGAAGGAAGCGCTCTTTTAAGTTAAATGGAAATCTTCGCCCAAACTTCTTCTGATTTTAAACCCTTCTTTGTAATTACATTATTAAATTAAGGGTCCTTTTATTTAAAAGATTTTGATGTTGATAAACTTCAAGACTGGCAAGATGAGGCCTAAGGTGAAGTCACTCAGGGTGGTTGAAGATGTAGGATACATTATAAAGGGTTAGCTACTACGTACTTTTCCAGGATAAAAATAAGCATGCATCAACACGTCACGGGATAACTGCTCATCGGTTAAGGAATGTTATCCATTAGGGAAATTGCTTGTAATCCAATCTTCGGTAATGTTTTAATTTTATATTTAAACTTTTTGTTTGCAATTGCAACTTTTTCCGAGGCAATATTTTTTTTATGAGTTTCTACGTTGTCAGTCAGCTGGCTTTAAGACACTAGGTTTTCTCAAATGCGCTCAGTAACTGTCGAGAACATACTCCCAAAACGCAAGCATGTAAGTTTTCGTGACATTCTGTTTAATTTCTCGTTTATATATATTTTTTTATTGAAAATCATAGCACGGAGAGTTTACCGCAAGTAGGCCATTTTTTTTCTAATTTAAACGGATCAAGAGATTCAAAAAATTAAATTGTTAAAAACAAAAGAAGAATGAATGATATTTTTAAAACATATAAAAATAAATACAATAGGTCCTGGGTGGTCAATTTCACACCTTTTTCAGGCAACTCAAATTAAGCGAACTTTTTAAAACGTAAACAACGGAGGTCTGTACCATTAACATGCACCAACACTGCTTGCTGTTATTCTTATGTCTGATTTTTGATTTAATCTACCTTTTTTTTTATAACGCAGGTAAAAAATCTTTTTACAGACGACGGCGCTTTTAAGAGGCACACCGCCGAACGGATCTCACACCTGGCTCCCGCAAGTCTTACGGACCCCCCAGTGGCTGACCACCGAGGACCCCGCAACTCTTACTAACGGGCGCTTTACAGCATAATATCCGCTAAAAAAGTCCTGCGAATACCTTCTACACTGCTTAGTGCGGAGCCGCGGGGTCCCCGTTAGGGATTCTACCACGGCTCCGCTGCCAGCAGCTTCCAGGCCTCGCCGGGGCTCCACGTTAACATCGAAAACACTGCTTCTAACTAAACTAACTAATACTGAGCCATTTGTTTTCATTTCAAAGCAGGATAATGTTTTAACACATAAGGACGGATGCGATAAATAATGTGTTTGCGTGGGAACACCTACTTAACAACGAAATGACTCAAAAATTGTCATCTTGCAATGACCTTCGATATACACAAAACGAAGCTTATAATCATAATCAAAATCATTTATTCAGTTTAGGCTCTAACAAGCACATATGAATGTCTAGAAGCTACGCCATCGGTTCGTAAATCTACGGCGGGAGACCTTGTACTGAGAAGAACCGGCAAGAAACTCAGCAAGGGCTGTTTTTTTCTCCGTTCTATCATTTACAGAGTCGTCAAGTTGAAAAATGACTTCAGAGATGATTCATGATACATTAATTGTTCACCTGCATTTATAAATATGAATTTCAGTGTTAAAGATTTTTATGTTTTTAAATATAAGATCTCCAACTTTATATTTTTTAAACAGTAAGCAGATTGATGAAAACGCAGATTTGGTAAGAATTTACTACCTGAAACTCTAAGTCCACACGGATGAAATCGCGAGCAAAAGCTATTATAGTCCAATGATTCATATAGTTTATAAGTATCTCAACGATCGCCTAGACATAAGTTCATTTTAAAATTTCAACGATTTACCTCATTTTCTCGATTCTGATCAAAAAAGCATCCAAATTGGCGCCACCCATCAAGAATTAGAAGCCTTTCACACTTTCAAAACACTCATAAGGTTAAATTTAATAACAAGTTAATACACTTATCCAGATTACATCACTTTTCAAGGTTAAAAACAACCAACATAGGAGTCCAAGTTCGTTGTCGAAAAACCAAGCACTAAATACGATATGACGAGGACGAACAAAAAGACAACTCAGTTAATTTGTAAACATTAAGTTCAAACTCGTTACATAATGATATTTGTTTTCCTAAAACTTTTTCAACTGTATTAATGAGCTTTACCGTAAATGAACTTCATTTTGGTTGTAATAATGATGTCCGTTATACGAAATGTTCCCACCGGTAAGTACTTATTCTCCTAGCAAATGGAGTTTTATGATTACGATGATGTGATGACCCAAAAATTAATGAAATTTTTAAATCTTAAGAAAATATAACTAGAAAAAATTCCACGCGGACCAGGCAGCAGACGGGACTCGAACCCGCACCCTTCGCAATCCGGGCGAATGCACTGACCAATTATGCTACCGCGGCCCTCATCATAATTGGTCAGTGCATTCGCCCGGATTGCGAAGGGTGCGGGTTCGAGTCCCGTCTACTGCCTGGTCCGCGTGGATTTTTTTTCTAGTTATATTTTCTTTAGATTGAAACATCAAGCAGTTACATGCTTTAAAATAATAAAAAGTATAAAATTTTTAAACCTAAAATTTAAGCTGAAAAAGTGTCAGTAAAGTTGATGTAATTTAAGCTTGATGTAGATAGTAATTAGTAAGTAATTTGGAAGAATAACTTAACTGCTGGTAGAAAGGAAACTCTAACTAAACTGCTACAGAACAATGAAAATAAAAAACAATATTTGTCTATATTTTTTGTTGTCTTGCCGCTAGTGTGCACAGCGTTGGCGGTGGTGAGTGATATTTTGCCGGAATGTCAACCAACTTTCCTGGCATTCGGTTGCAAATATCGTGACATTACCGTAATGTACAACGATTTACTCATAATGGCTTTGCGACACATTCATGTAAGTACATATAATATTGTATTTATAGTAATCTCTGTAGAACCCTACAAAACTTGAATCTTATTACCACAAAAATAGTAAGACATTCGTTAAACACGAGATAGAAAAAAATATAGGAAAACATAAGTTTAAAACAGTGACTAACTTTTTTTGTAGCAAGACCGGAACTTTTCTACAAAGGTAACAGGTATGTTAATCTCTTATCTATTAGACAAGTCCGTCCGTCCGTCTGTGGTGCTGTTTCAGCGGCCAAACCGTAAGAGATAGATAAAGAGAATATTTAAGTTATAAGTTAAGAATAGTCTGATAAGACTACAAACCGGATTTGAGTAACGTAGCACTTCCGGTTTTCGAGAAATCACGAATTTCAAACGAAACCACACAAAATCTCCGAAGTTCTCAATTAAATAAATACATTTTTTTTTAAATCAGCATTTGGTGAACATTTGGTTCACTGGTTTGCTAGTTTAATAAAATTAAATAAGCAAAATTCCGTATTCTTGATATCAATATTCGGATTCGGAGGAGCTCGATGGTGAGGGTGGTTAGCGCGTTCGGCGGCGATCGTTGAAGTAAAGCAACTTTCGTAGTGGTCGGTTATTGGATGAGTGACTAAAAATCTTCTATCTCGTGTTCTTCCTGGCTTCGGAAGGCATGTTAAGCCGTTGGTCCCGGCTGCATCGCAGTCTTTGGCACCCGCCAATCCGCACTGGGCCCGCGTGGTGGGTTATGGCCTAATCAACCTATTCCATCCATTAGGCAGGCCTGTGCCATAGCAGTGAGGACATTAATAGACTGATGATGATGATTGCTTTTTGACTAACATAATCTATTTGTTACTATCCAACTATGGACCCATTGTTATCCGAAATAAATAGTTATAATTAAGATATCGGTTCGCACAATTTATACCCAAAATAAATGGCTGGACCACCATAAGTTTAGTATCTTTATTAAGTTCTAAAGATAGCTTTACGAACCAAACCACAAAAATATTTATTCCTTTGTATCATTTTCTTTTTTCTGTTAATGAGCGAATTTCACTGTCTTAATTATGGCATTACTGTTGGAATAGTTTGGCAGGCTTCTGCTTTATATAGATATTGTTATATTATTTCTTTTAATTTTAAAAAAATGAGATAACCTAAACTTAAGAAGATTTATACATGTACGAAAGTGGGTACAAGAAATGCAGGTATTTGTGTCTATGTACCAAACAAAAGAAGACTGAAATAGGAAATCGCTCGAGAAAAATATGTTTTTTTTTATTAAAAAAAATAGATTTATTCATATTTTTCATTAGAGGTTGATTAGAGATTTGGTTATACGAAGGCGCGTTGCTTTCCTGTTACGTTTTTTGTGGTGTTATTTGTATATTTTCTTATTAATAAATTTAAATTTACATAGAAAACCACAGTAACTTCGTATTCGTACGAAGTAAACAGATGAGTCGCTTTATTCTCTGATTAGGTATTTATAGAATATGCACGAGTCTGATTTAGGTTAGGGATTATGTGAATTGTGTCATTGTCAACCGGAGAACGCTATCTGAATAAGGATACGAAAGGCTAGCTAAACACTGTGCGTCTCAATATGGTTATTTTCCGTGTCTGCTTCTGTCACTTTATTAGATATCAATATGTCCTTTGTTTTATGTGCTGCTCTTTTAAAGATTATCTACAGGTACTCATATCTATACATCTAAATGAACTTTATTTGATTTAATGAAAGACAAAATAGATGATTAAATTTTATTTTATACAATACACAAATATTATCCAACAGTTCTCAGCATTGTATCACATGGTCTTGAGACCATCTTGAGACACATTATTTTTACACACAATAACTTTAGCTTTTCAAATAAATAAGTATTATATAGTAAATATTTGAAATAGTCATCATTATTCCAATTGCTTTTTATGAAGGAAAGATAAGATTTTCCATATAAACACGCTTGTATTAAATAAATATTTCCAACACTCGCACCAATTAGCCTAGCCCCAAAGTAAGCACTGTAGTCTTGTATTATGGGATACTAGGGTAACGGATAGAATACATATACTATACATATATAAGTATATTTATATAGAAATACATATTAAACATCTATGACTGGAGTACAAATGCTCGTATTCATCAACCAAACATCTGCACCGGTATTCAAACCCGGGACCTCTCGAGACGGCGACACCATGAAACCCGGCGTACAAACCGCGCGACCACTGAGGTCGTCAAGAACACACTTTGCTGCACTTTTAAATTAAAAAGACGCAAACACGTTATTTGTCGCAGGGTGTGTGGCAAGCTTTAGTCGGTGTTTAGCGATGTTTCACGCGTGGTAATGACATCACGCGTGTGCAATCGAGGAGGACTTGTTAGTTTGTTTACATAGGTAAGCATTTTAATTATAGCTGTTAATAGAACATCTGGTAAGGAAGGAATAACTTTATTTATTCACGACTTCATATGCGTGGATAAATTGGTTTCCTATACAAACTTCCACGCTCCTTTTTCATCATCATCATCAGCCTATTAATGTCCCCACTGCTGGGGCACAGGCCTTCTCTATGGATGGATTAGGGAGATTGGGCCATGACCCACCACGCGGGCCCAGTGCGGGTTGGTGGGCGCTAACGACTGCAGATGCAGCCGGGACCAACGGCTTAACGTGCCTTCCGAAGCACGGAGGAGCTCGAGATAGTAAATTTTTGGTCACCCATCCAATGACTGACCACTGCGAAAGTTGCTTAACTTCAACGACCGTAGCCGAACGCGCTAACCACTGGCGCCATCGAGCTGCTCGCTCCTTTTTATCTACTTAAAATATGTTTTCTGAAATAAATCTATCATTTGTCCCTTTCCGGGACAAAAACTATCTCTGTACCTCATTTCATTTAAATCGGTTCAGCATTTTAAGCGTGAATATATAACCGACAGGAAAAGACGTAATATTAGTATGGACGAAGCACTTTAATATTGCGAATAAAATTATCTTGCGACCACGAAACCTGTAAAGGTCTTTACTCCACGGGGTAAGGGCTTGACAGCAGTGCGAATGATATTTTTGGTATCGCAAGTGTCTAAAGGTTATGGTGGCTGCTAACCATACGCTTGTTTGCTTCCCTTTTAGCCGTTGGCCCCGGCTGCAGATGCAGCACCCAACAATCCGCAAATGGCCAGCGGGGTAGATCACGGTCAGTGTTACCAGCTCCGATTTTTAAAAATTGCATTATAGAAAAACGCAGTAGATGTATGGAAATAGTTACAAGAAAAAATGTTTCTGTGGCTTCTGCCGCCCCCCCCTCAAAGCTCGTTTTTTAGACAATAACATTTATTTAATAATAATTAAGGTTACCTACATTATTAATGACGGAAAATGCAACTCAACTAGAATACGATTTTCTTTTTTAAATTGCGTTATTTAAAAAAGAAAATCGTATTCTAAGAAAAACGGTAGAACAGGAGAAATTTCAGAAAAACAGGAGATCTCCTGTAAAATCGGGAGACCTGGCAACACTGATCACGGCTAGGGTTACCATCCGTCCGAATTTATCCGGACATTTTGCCTTTTGCCGGACTTTGTCCGGATAAAAAATAATTAAGTTATATCAAAAACGTCAAAAAATCTTTATTAAGTTCTCATAAATTTAAAACAAAATATTAATCATCTATAAAAACCGACAACGACACCCCCCTCGCGATGCCAGCGTCTGCTACCACGCGTATAATATCACTGCAACTAAGTGAGTGATGTTTGCATTATGTGACTAAATTTTTTGTCATTTTGCATTTTGTGTCCAGACTTTTATCGAAAAGTCCGGTTTTTTGTCAGGACTTTTCAAATTTTTAAATAGTAACCCTAATCACGGCCCAATCTCCTGATTCCATCCATAGGGAAGGCCTGTGCCTCAGCAGTGGGGTCAATAATAGCCTAGTGATTATGATACCTATTTCCAACACTCATACCAATTAGCCTAGCCCCAAAGTAAGCACTGTAAGGCTTGTGTTATGGAATACTAGGGTAACGGATAGAATACATATACTGATACATATAAAAGTATATTTATATAGAAATACATATTAAACATCCATGACTGGAGTACAAATGCTCGTATTCATCACACAAACATCTGCCCCCGCCGGGATTCGAACCCGGGACCTCTCGAGTCGGCGACACCATGTTACCCGGCGTACAAACCACTCGGCCACCGAGGTCGTGTTTATTATATTACACGAAAAGATGAAAGTTAATATTAGAGCTTTTGCCGTGTTCGATCGTAATTGATAGCAAAATGTCTTCGTGATGTAAATTTTATGCAGTATGTTCATACAGGTAACTAACCTAGAATCAAGAATCTATGTAAATGGTCAATGAGAGGAACAAAGATAGGTATAATAAAATCTATGGAGTGGAATCACTGTGACGGATATCGTTATGGTTGTAACCAGGCTGTAACCTATTTATGGTTTGACGTTGTTTGTGTCGCATCCGCATTCTAATAGTCCGTACTCACATACGGTATAACTCGATAGGTTTTGTTTTTTTTTATAGCCAGGTAGGCAAATGACTCTACCCCATCAGATGTTAAGCCCCATCAGATGTTAATTGAGGAGTTCGATGGGGTTAGCGCTTACCACCCGCGCTAACCCCATCGAACTCCTCGATTATATAAAACCAACTCATCATTTGTTAACCTTTTAGTACCAATAATAAAAAAATGCTGTTCCGATGATGATGAAAAAAAGAACCGGTATTTTAACTAAACAGTTAAAGTTAAAGTAAGCTGGTGCAACTCACGATTATTACAGAACAGGAAGCCTACTCTAATTCAACGTAAAACGAAATTTCGATCGAAATTTCGCACGTTTCTTAATACATATCTTTCTTATTCAATTATAATAATATTCGTTCGTCCGAAAACGTATCGAGGTTGATATTCTCTAAGCCTTCTCAATGAAAAATTGAATTTGATAGTTTTTCTTTCAAATATATTTCTGGCTACCCCCGTGGCCGAGTGGTTTGTACGCCGGGTTTCATGGTTCAAATCCCGGTGGGGGCAGATGCTTGTGTGATGAACACGAGCATTTGTACTCCAGTCATGGATATTTAATATGTATTTCTATATAAATATACTTATAATCATAATCAAAATCATTTATTCAGTTTAGGCTGTTACAAGCACATTATGATTGTCTAGAAGCTACGCCATCGGTTCGTAAATCTACGGCGGGAGACCTTGTACTGAGAAGAACCGGCAAGAAACTCAGCAAGGGCTGTTATTTTCTCCCTGTTTTATCATTTACAGAGTCTTCAAGTTGAAAAATGAATTCAGACATGATTCATGAAGTCGCCTTTCATTACATAATGTGAAATTATACTTAATTGTTCACCTGCATTTTGATTGCTGTGTCACACAGTATAAATAAAAACAGAGTTATTTATAATAGTTGTAATGCATTCACATCTTAAATATCAAAGTAGTTAGGGCAGACTCATCTCCGCTGGCAGCACCCGTTCACGAGTATGACGCATGAACCAGCCATCGCTTCGCTCAACCATATTTTAGGGAACGTAACGACCCGCCAAACGACACCACCGAAGAGACTTTTAAATCTAATATATAAAATTCTCGTGTTGCGGTGTTTGTGGTTAAACTCCTCCGCAACGGCTTTCCCGATTCTCATGAAATTTTGTGTGCATATTGAGTAGGTTTGAGAATCGGACAACATCTATTTTTCATCCCCCTAAATGTTAAGGGTAATCCATCCCTAAATTTTTTTTTCAATTTTAGATAAAAAAAAATATTTTTTTTATAATACAGCACACAAAAATACATACATCCCTAAATTTTCAACTTTCTACCACCAACCCATATTTTTTATGGCGGTACGAAGTTCGCTGGGTCAGCTAGTTTTTATATATGTACAGTATATGTATTCTTTCCGTTACCCTAGTATCCCATAACACAAGCCTCATAGTGCTTACTTTGGGGCCAGGTTAATTGGTGTGAGTGTTGGAAGTATTTATTTATTATTTATTGGAATTGAGTATAACCTTAAGTTGACGAAATTAAATTTCTTTTGAACTTCTTTACCGAAAGTTCGTTTTGGAGAAACAGAGTAGACTCCTTGCTCCTCAGATCGCGTGCCTTAATCACTTACTGGCAGCCGGTTTCATTTCACCAGTTGTTATTGTTTATTGTTTCTGTCGGTCTCAATATCATCACTCGGACTTCGAAATTCGTGTCAAGTTTGAACTAGGGAACAAAGGCGCAGTGTGATTTATTTTTTCACGTCTTCATTAGATTTTGGGTTCAATCGCGCTGTCAGCTTTTAGGGTTCTGTAACTCAAATGGAAAAAAACAGAATCCTTATAAGATCATATATATGTTGTCCGCCTGTATGTCAAGACCCCTTATCTCGGCAACGCGTGGAGGTAGTCGAAAATAATATTAGAAAAAAATCCACGCGGAACCGGCAGCAGGCGGGACTCGAATCCTTCGATACACTGACCATTATGCTACCGCGGCCCTGACGGTCGTGTCGAATTCCTTCTAGCCTTTCTTAATCTGCACGGCAGCGCCACCTCTTCGCATTGTAGATAGATATGCCGTGCAGCTTAAGAAAGGTTAGAAGGAATTCGACACGGCCACCAGAGTACGGGACCCTCGGTCTTCGATTCCCGCTCGCATTCTAAGAAGATTCTTTTAAGATGATTCAGAGAAATAAGGAAGTTCTTAAGTTTCCTCATAATGTCATTGAATCTTTAAGTACCTACATAATTATCTCTTTTAGAATATACCTACTAAGTATACTGTATTGTACGTCTACGCACAGAATACATACTTAATAGTACAAGTAGTTATCGTTAGTCATCGTGTGAGCAGAGTTCAGTGGCATATAAAGTATCATGTTTGTTTATAGTCCTTGTTTATCTTCCAAACAAAAAAAAAAGTTATAATTTATTTTTCCTAAATCCAAAGAGATTCGCTAAATTAATCACATTTCTTACTATTAAACAAAATAACTCTTTAATAGTGGTAATTATATTTTTATTTCTTAAACATTTAACTGCTAGATGTTTCAATCTAAATAAAATTTGGCTAGAAAAAATCCACGCGGTCCAGGCAGCAGACGGGACTCGAACTCGCACCCTTTCGCTATCCGGGTGAATGCAGCATTAAGCTACCGCGGTCCTGAGGGCCGTATCGAATGAGCATTTCTTTGGCAAGTCAGCGCCATCTATTCGCATATAACTATAATTGGTATTTCTACTGTCAAATGTTTTATACCTGTAAAGGTATTCATTTGACATTGTAGGTTACCTACAATACGTGGTAATATTTTTTGTTAATGGAGGCAATGTTCTCCTACTGCTGACTCAAGACACCAGGGAATTTGGCCAGCATCCCCAACTGGTTACTTGAGTATAGTCGGACTCCGTTTGTGTTTATATATTAAACTGTAGGATGATTCTGTAAACAAAATCTCACTTTCACGCATCATGTTTAACGATATTAAATATCGTTGATCATGCTCCATAGATTGGTCAAATATGCAACACGTCACGAGAAAATGTTGCAATGATGCAAAAAGCAACTTAACCATGGCGACGTCATATGCCACTTAGACAAATATCAGGCAGTCCGTATCTTACTTCAACGATAATTATTCTGTGAAACAAAGGTATTATTTTAAATCGACATATTTGGCACATTGTCGGTAATTGTTGACATGAGATTGGGGCCAGAATCAGACTTGCGTTACAATTGTAGTTTTCTCATTGTTCGTTACAAAATGGCTCACCGCGAAAGCTTGACAAGATGAGTTCTTATACAAAATCAAATGAACTTTACGAATAAATTTCACCTGTGATCAAAGAAAAAAATTTCGCATAATTAAAACCAGTATCGAACATTTAATTAATGAAATCAGTGTAGTACTTTTAGCACGAACCAATATCGAATTCGAATAGCTTGCGAGTGCTCAATATCAATGTCAAATTTTGTATGGTAACTTGAACAGCAGCGCCATAAAGTACGTAACGAGAACTGAAAAACAGGACACATTTGACAATGACATTTCGGACTCGCAAACGTTACGAATTCGATATTGGTGTGTGCTAAGGGTACAGGAAGTAGATTACCTCATAACAAACAGTCGGCTTAAATATTATGTCCGTGACATAATGTCGATCTGGTGAAATAGGGCCCAGTAATACAACATATATTAATGTATTTGCCATTTTCTAAAATTGGAATCATCGATATTCGATAGCAAGATTGAAAGTGTCATCAATAGTCGTTGATCGACGAACACACTAACTTCTCACAAGCTACACATAGTTCTCGCGCATTAGCGTCTTAAGTGGCAGGGTGATTGACTCCCGTTCGATTTTGGTTACGTCGAGATACAGAAATAACCCCCCACCGGCAGCACGTGGAGTGACGAAAGCAACTTGTACCAAATACAATACATAAATTTGACTTGAATAAAAGCACCTTTGTAGCATAGGAATAAAAGCGTTTTCACATTGCAGATTTTTTAGATATTGACGTAGACTGTTACCATGTTGATGTTCAAGTTAAAGTGAGATACGAATCCTGTGTGTTATTTGTTGCCAAACTTTATTGAATTGTTTACTTTTTAATATACGTTTTACCCATGGATGAATGATTGGTCTCGCTTCACTCGACTGAAGCGAGACTAATCATTCATCTATGCTTTTATCTAATATCTACAAATACATAATTTCAGTGCCTTAGTATCTCAATATGATTTTTAAATTGTTTTCTATTTACTTTCTCGTTTGTTGTATTGTCTTGCAATCGTATTATATATAGGTAGGTTAAATCTAAAGATTTTTTTTATTAGAAAAAATCCACGTTTTTCTTGGAATTTTTTTCTTTAAATTTAAACATTTAGCAGTTAAATGCTTAAAAAAAACCTATAGGTAGTGTTATATTAAACAATTTAATTCCCTTAATTATTAGATAGGAGCCTCAATTGAGACCATAACACTCTTTCTTTCTTAAGTAATTAAAAAAAAATTGTATTCCATATAGATCAAGTTATATTCGGTCGCGTGCAAATCATCAGTCTTTTGAATAGGAGCTTATTCAAAACATTGACGATTCGGACGCGAGCAATAGTCATGGCCGATTGTTGTTTTTTTTTGCTGCCCTAGATATTCGATCCTATATCTTCTCCACTTTATTTTTGTAAATTTGTATTTATTTATGTAGATACGTTTTAAGATTATTCTACTTTGAATTTTTTAAAGACATTAAGTAGTTTTAAGCTTTTGTAATTTAAATATTTCTATGTAAATAACCAAATAAATTTAATAAATTCTATAGATATGAAAATCTAGCAGGTAAATGCATAAAATAAATATCTAGAGTCCAGCTATTTCTTAAATGTCATAGAAATTCTACAATAACAATTTTATCACTGTTATGTCGTTAGAAACTCAGGTTTTCTAACGACCTTTTAGACGTGTAGGCCATCTGTACACAATTACTAGATTATTCGCGTTTACGACTTTCTTGCTTTTAGCACTTGCCAGTGAGTCAGACAATATGAAACATTTTTACTGTTATATGCCGTTATTCACGACAAAAGAAAATCATAAAAATTGCAATGTGTCTGGTCCAAGTTTGTAACAAAAGCATTAATATTCATACTGATATAATTTTTATTTTCGGATTATTGCTTGGTAGACCTAGCGCCTGTCCGTCGTAGGCAAAATAATGGACATCTTATTATTGATGATAAAACAAAACGACGGGTTGCACTCCGGGAATGCCGGCAGAAGTGAAAACTTGAATATTAACGTTGTACATTTTTGATATTTTGGAATGGTTAGGGAATAATTTTGCACAAATTGCTTTAATTATCAATATAAAAGTACTATCATGTATGTGGTAGAATACAATATGTATTTATTGCGCTATCGTACACGAACATGACAATTTATATTACATTAAAAAAGTTTTTCTCTCAGAAAAATCAACTTACATGAATCACATTTAAGCGCACCTTGCGAAATCTATTATAAAAAAAAATGCATTTTCTTCGCAATAAAGCTGCCACGTGGGCATCCTAGATAGAGACTTATTATTATAATACGATAAAATAAAATATTACTATGTTACGTCCAATATATTGAAAGTCAACAACCTTTCCAATTTTATTGTGTGTCATGAAGCGATTAATTAGCCTACGTGTTCAACCTGACGCGAGTTTAACATTTTTTATCCATACAAAAAAAAGTGTACAACGCCGCTAAAGAAGTTTTCAAAAACTAAGCAATAAAGAAATTGGTTGTCTGTAAGACGAATTACGGATGATAGTTTTACGTGATAACGTAATTATTTTTTATTTGGTTTGCAAAACCGAATTGTGAAAATGACAAAATAATTACATACACACTGTACTGTATATCTTAATAGTGTCACAAATTGTAAAATGTGTACTGATTTTTAGTTCTCGTTACGTCCGTTGTGGCGCTGCTGTTCAAGTTTCCATACAAAATTTGACAATGACATTTCGGACTCGCTAACTATTCGAATTCGATATTGGTTCGTGCTTAGGGTACTGGTATAACTTTTTCCACTTATCGGTTGTGTTTCCCCGTACCTCATGTCTAGTCTAGAGGCCGTCCGTTATCCTATCAGTTAGTTTAGGCTTCATTTGAATGCGCTATTGTACAATAAACGTCTTGAATACAAATCAGGCTCTAGAAATGTTTGCAATCTTAATTGTTCTCTCATTTGCCAGTCATTGTTTTTTGTTTCGTGTGTGTAATACAGAGATAGTTTTTAATAACAATCGTTTTTTTTGTGCTTAAAATTATACGTTTGATATTCGGAAATAAGTATATTTTTTTATACGAGGCGCAACAAATTACCCCATCCTACCTAAGTATAAGAAATAATTTATTAAACAGATCTGTCATTCGGGACCACCAGCTTCGATCCCAATTGCCGCCTAAAAATAATTATGAATTATAGAGGGGGCTTCTTACAGGACTGCGGTCCCGGTCCCATATTTACTTACTTACTACATTTGATAAAAGATATTGCCAATTATATTATTTAGAGAGTCATCAATTTCGCATTTTCTTAGAATATTTCTTCACATTTATCTGATTAACACTTCACAAAAAGCATTTTTAAAAGTAAAAATAAATACAAACAATTTGTTGTTGTCGGCCTGACATGAAATCTATGAAGTTTATTTGCAAAAATCAATACATTAATTATCATACTTTTCACTTTGAAACAGACATAAAGTCAATTTTTATACTTTTAAATATTTGATTATTTCATGAAAGTTGTATGAGAATAAATAAACACGTAATAATTAATAAAAAATATTACAAAATTATGGGCTAGTGCAAAATAATTATAACACGTTAAGGGCAGTTTCTTAGCCATGTCCTTTGACAACAGTGTATCATTAAGTTAAATTAGGGCTGCCATCTCTAAAATATGGTAACCAGGATAAGACGCGTGATAACCCCGGATTTTGGAGCCCAGAACCCGGACAGACCAATAAAAAACAGTTAAAAATATCACAAATCAAATGTTGATCTAGGCAAAAGAGCTAGCGGTCTATCTCATAATAAGTGGTCTCTGCTGCCCATGGACACTTGCAGCAACAAGGGCCACTCATGCGTTGTCGTAAATTTTTAAACCCGGACTACAAATAAAACCCCGCCCGGACTTTCCCCGGACGCCCCGTAAACTAGGACAAATCCGGGGAAACCCGGACGGATGGCAGCCCTAAGTTAAATTGAGTTTTAAGTTTAGAGATGTACCTAAAATTTCCATCGGCTTTTTTACCATCTGCTTCTCGATGACACGGGGCGAGTTTACAAGCTACTAGCGAAGTCGTTGGCTTGTAGCTTGTAAACACGCCTCGTGTCATCGAGGCCTAACCCCTAGTTGACGCTGGGAGATTGTGTTCCGGAAAAAATACGCCGGGATATTCCCTGCGCGGTACAACACGTATGAATGCCGATTCAGTCATCTTCGAATTTGAAACATTTACGGCTTATGTTTGGTGTGATAGCAAATGTCTATTCATTAAGATATGTATGTAAGACTAGCGGCCCGCCCTCGCTTCGCTTCGGTGTAGAGCTGAAGTGTAGACTACAGTTTTTGTTCTCAGGCTTATATTATACACAATGACATTCATCTATGATTCTTCTTATACCTGCCCGATCGGTTTAAAATTGACAAAGTTTCATACAAACTTTCATTCCCTATTTTATCCCCTTGGGGGTAGAATTGATCAAAATCCTTTCTTAGCGGTTGCCTACGTCTTAATAAAAAGTTACTGAACCTATACGGTTGTAAGCATGAATCGATAAAAAGTTTTCATCGGCGGTAGGTGAAGTTTGAATTATAAAGTTTGTTTTGAATAATGCATTGTTATTTTTTTTTGGAAGTCATTGTCGTTGTATTCGTTTGCGTACAGTGACAGTCAGACAGAGGCAAGCCGTGCGATGATAAATCACTCTCAAGTCCAATGATGTCATACTTTTGTTTGATCGTTTTAGTAAGTTACCGTGTCTGTTTGATAAGCAGAGTTCGTGATTGGCGCACTATAATTATTAACATACGTATGAACAATAACAGTTATTCATTAAAGGTTAAAAATATGATTTATTTATTCAAATCATACAATGACAAGATATTCACGATATACATCAAATAAATCTGCTACGAAATGAAATGTCAAATTTTACAGATTTTTGTTAGAATGCGTATTAATGACCACGGGTGAAACGTCAAATTGAAGAAATCTTCAAGGAACCACATTTTGAATGTTTCATCCAAAGTCGTCCGTTTAGACCCCCAGACCGCCATAAGGCTGCGTTTCCACCAGAAATGTGCGAGGATGCATAGCGAGGGATGTGTTTGTAAAGAACCAATAGTCTCGGTCAGCATAGCTCTGGTGGAAACGGCTCAGCGGAGCTAGATTTTTGCGCATACAAAACAAGCGAGGGATGTGTGCGAGGGATGTGTACGAGGGACGTGTGCGAGGGATGTGTTGCGAGGAATGTGTGTTGAGAAGGATGTGTTGCGAGGTTTGCGCATACTGTACCAGCCAGTCCATAGACGGAGTTTGTTGGACGTAGAAGTGCACAAAATAGATATGGATAATTGGAAAAAGAAGATACTCCGCTCGCACTACACCGCACCCCCGTCGACACATTTCACAGCTTCGCAACGCATCCTAGCACCACACATTAATGCGCATTTTCACAGCTACACATCCTCGTAGGCACATTTTCATCGCACAGCTTTGGTGGAAATCCCCAGGCATTTTCACAGCACAGCTAGACATCCTCGCACGACACATTTCCATCGCACATCTCTGGTGAAAACGCAGCCTAAGGCACGATCCATACCTCTTTCTGTGTTCTGTTATCCACACACACATCTTTCGTTTCAATCGCATTATTTACTCTTTTCATACACGTCCTCGGGTTTTTGCGGCTTCTGACGTCACCTACATTCGGAATGCGATCAATTTGATCGTGATAGGTGAGTTTGGCCTTCCCCGGCGTTTACATCTATCGACTGATTCGTTTATCTCTTTCGTCATACTTCCATAAGACATTGTTTCCATATCATAATAGCATTAGGTAACATTAAATGTCGGTATTCTATAAAGGTGGATACTTTTTAGGGTTCCGTCCATCGAAAGAAAAAAACTGGACCCTTATAGGATCACTTTGTTGTCCGTCCTTCCATCCGTCTGTCGAGACCCCTTTTCTCAGGAACGCGTGGAGGAATCAAGCTGAGATTTATACTAAATACTCAGATCTACTGTACCTTAGAGCTGTGAAAAAACCAAACGAAACAAAGTCTTATAGCACAGATAAAAGAAAAATTGCGAATACCGTAAAAAATTAGTTACATCACATATATTTTTTTAGTTATTTTTTTATTTAAACCTACAAGTTAGTACGGAACCCTCGGTGCGCGAGTACAACTCGCACTTGGCCGGTATTTTTTGAGTTCTTATTGTTCATGAATGTGGATCATATTATGCATAATAATGCGCTGCCTAATTGTCAAGATGGTGCTAAGAGATAACAATTAAAGAAAAAACTATTAAAAAGTAATTCTATCTATTACGATAACTGGTCGCATGTCGTCCCTCCTCCCACACATTATCGCCGCACGCGCAACTTGACAAAGGGTCTACTCAAAGAATACTCGGAACCCGTTCCTATTATGTGCGTAGGCTTATATAAAGTATACCTATTTACTACTTATATCAGTACAATACATATAAGAGCCTTGTCTCGCATTATGCGTACGCGCAGTAAAAGCGCCTTGTAACTGGATATAGTGTCACGTTAAAGGTTAAATGTCTGTATGACGTAACACACGAAACGCCTTAATTTTATAGGTTTATAGTTTTGACTCATAACGGTAGATACAGTAAAATATGTTCATCGATATCTTGTTTGGCTTCATAAAAAACTTAATATTTATCCAATGACTCGTTATGACTGCAAGAAGATACTCATTGAATGGCTCAAAACTCCAAATTATATGGAAATAGAGGGTCTACTCCAAACTATAAAATAGTAATATTCAACGAAAAAGAAAAATATAAATATTATTATTGGTTTATTCTTACACTAAAGGACAATGGAGAACTCCCATACACATTTTTGAGGTTATGTCATACCAAGTTATACAAAAACGAATAGTAAAAGTATTTTCAAGAGTATTTGTATATCAAAATAAAAATACCATAAACCAAATAAACCATAGAAGTATATCGGTTCCGTAGATTAGTAACGAAAAAAAATGTTATTTATAATGTATGGTCAGTGGGCGTAGGTACTGACCAACCGCGTCAAAATACTTAATAATAGTTAACAGACAAGGGTTAAAGAAATCAACTTACATGAATCACATTTAAGCGCACCTAGCGACATCTATTGTAAAAAAATGCATTTTCTTCGCAATAAAGCTGCCACTTGGACGTCCTAGATAGAGACTTATTATTATAATACGATAAAATAAAATATTACTATGTTTCGTCCAATATATTGAAAGTCAACAACCTTTCCAATTTTATTGTGTGTCATGATGCGATTAGCCCACGTGTTTAACCTGACGCGAGTTTAACATTTTTACCCATACAAAAAAAAGTGTACAACGCCGCTAAAGAAGTTTTCACTTCAAAAACAGCTTGCTTTATTGGTAAGACTTATAAGACCTTATAGCTTTACTTTGCTTTGCCATAAATAATATTAAGAACATAATAAAAAAGTATGGAAGGAAACTAAAATTCCAAAAGACCACACAATAAAATTCAATAAATATTACGATCTAACCAACGAACTAACTAAAAATGGCTATCTAGTTGATTTATATGCGGTAGAAGTAGGAGCGAGAGGTATACCAGCAAAATCTCTCTATAACCTTCTAAAAGACCTCGGCCTGTCGAGAACTGCAGTAAGTTCTATTTTGGAACGAGTAACTAAGGCTGCTCTAACAGGCTCCTATCAAATTTGGCTAGGAAGGGTGGGCAACTCGAGCAGCGAAGGTGCGCGTTGATGCGCATCTTAGTGTCGCCGCACACGGGCCACACGCCACAGCCACACACGCCGCCACGAGAAGCTAGAAGCGGCTACTAAAGTGGCTGAAGCGCGCGACAGCGGCCGACTAAGGTAAGGGAGAGAGGGGAGGGGAATCGGGCGAGTGACGTGTGGCGGCGTTTTGTATCGGCGCATTAAGTGGCCGGTGCGGGCCACAAGAAGCGAGCAACGACGATTTGCGTCTGTAGCGTGTGGCGGCTATCGGCGTACCGTGTGTTTCGTGTCCATATAAAATGTATGACAACTACAAGAAATATGCCGGTGGCGGCGTTTCGTGGTTGTGGTCGGTGGCCCGTGTGCGGCGACACTTAAAGGGAGCCTCCTTAAACCTACACCTGGGTTGTAAGTCCCGGGAACTTCTCAGAGTTTCTCACTCTCCCACACGATGGACCCGGCACCCGCACGGTGAATCCATGGATTGCTAAGAAGTTCGTCTCTCCCATCATACTGAAATTGCACCACGTACGGTGTTGCAAGGCAATGCCTAATGCTCTATAATCAATCGCAGACATTTCATAAAGCACATTCAACTACTTTATTTGAAAGGTATGTCTTTATTTCGATTGGCTAATAGTAACCACTTGAAGAATTATTACAAATAAACGGTAGTGATCGCGCAAGTAGTTAATTACGAAATGTGTGACGAATGACGGTCGTCGCCCCGTACTGAATTTGGGTAATATGTAATAAACCTTGACAAATATGTGTGCTAGTTAAGAAGAATGTAGGTTTGTACAGTACCTTTTTTCTATAACGCAGGTAAAAAATCTTTTTACAGACGATGGCGCCTTTAAGAGGCACACACACAGACCTCACACCTGGCTCCCGCAAGTCTTATGGACCCCCCAGTGGCTGACCACCGAGTACCCCGCAACTCTTACGGGCGCTTTACGGCATAATATCCGCTAAAAAAGTCCTGCGAATACCTTCTACACTGCTTCATGCGTGGTCCCCGTTTAGGGATTCTTCCGCGGCCAGGTTTGTACAGTTCCTACTTATTTCAGTTTCCCAATTTTTATTTATTTATTTTTCTTCAACAACTTTCAACAGCGTTGTACTCAATATAATCAACTATAGTAATTTAATATCGTTGAATATAATCTAATACAAAATTTTAAAGGGTACTTTAGTCAATTATAAAGACAACAAGTACTTAATCAAACTTTTTAAAGTTTAGGACACGGTATTAGTTATGCGCTTTCAAGCTTTCTCTAAATTCGAAAGGAATGTCAGATTGTATCAAAATATTTTTATATATATTTTTGTTATTTAAACATTTAACTGCTAGATGCATACATATTTTGTATGCAAGATATAGATAATTGCTATTTCTTCTTTCAAATGTATTATTTGAAATAAAACTTCAAACTTGTATTAATCCGAACGGGCATAGGGTAATAACTTAACTTACTGTTTAGAACACTCACAATCATAAATTTTGCCTAGAAATTGACGACATGTGCTGCTATAATTCAAAAATTATTTCGAATTGAAATACAATTATCATACCAGTTTATAGAGAAAAAAATGTAGTCTTCGAAATGCAAATAACAAAAATTTTTTGCCGACTTAATACCCTATTGTTTGTGACGTGCGATATAAACCGTTTTGTTCCCCAGCTCCTCATTTCCTTTCTAATCGCATGCCTTACAAGTATACTGTCTAAAACATAATGTCCATGCGTTGGCGCCGTGTCAAAGGCGCGTGTCGTATCACATTATGTGGATCGCTCAAGGCTTTCATTGCTAAAGCCTGCCGCAGCCGCCTCTCGTGTTTCGACATCCTGACATTGTTTAGTGAAAGAGCTATTCTAGTCAGTCACAGAGCTCAGCGGATCAAATTGTTTCTTTATCAAATGCTTGGTTCAGAACATCTTTGAATAACTTATGAAAATAAATAAGTAACTAGTCGAAAAAGGAATTCTTTTGCCTTGGATTTTGGAAAAGTACGTTCGGTATGATAAAACTGATATTCCGAAATGTTTTTTTTAACTTAGAAAAAGCATTTTTTAACTCAAGTGTTGATATAAATTTTACCTTTAATTATTTGTTAATACTTATGTATTGTACTTACTGCAATAACTTTAAAAAACTGAGATTGTTGTTTTTTTTAGCAATTTGGTAATATTTACGCATAGATGAATGATTGGTCTTGCTTCACTCGACCGCAGCGAGACCAATCATTTATCTATGTGTTTCTTAAAAGGTTCCCTTTTCAACTTAAGTTTTTTTATGTAAGTTAAAGTTATCTCTCAGAAGTGCGAGTAGTATTAAGAAACATCCGGTCCCTTTGTTTGTAGTTTAGGAGCTGATGCCTGTGACGCAGTCTTCGAGACGAATGCGGGGAAACAAAATAATAATAGCTTAACAATTATTTGTTAAAAGTCTAAAAAATATATTATTGTTTTTTTTTAATTAAATTAAGCTTACAGCTAATTATTGTCTTCAAATTTAAAAAGAATTAAGTACTTAAATAATATACAACCTACAAAATAAAAAATACATCACCCCCAGAGCCGACCGACGTCAGGAATGGTGCCCATTAGGCTGGCAGCATTTCCACGTTGGACAGCAACGCTAACCCGTTGACCAAGGTATTATTTATTATTAATTAAAATCGGTATACATTTTGTATTGTTAAAAAAACACTGTACGTTTTCCGAATAAAATAAAATAAAAAGAAAATAATTCATTTAAATTTAAAGAACGGTGACGCTTCAGTGTGTGTGCTCGGCACTTACACCAAGTTTTTTTTACATCAATATCCGCCATGTGACTTATTGAACGTGCACTTGGTGATAGGGTTACCATCCGTCCGGATTACTCCAGACATGTCCGGACTTTAAGACTATAGTCCTACTAGCTGACCCAGCGAACTTCGTACCGCCCTAAAAAAATAGGGGTTGTCCAGCGGACAAAATTGTGAATCTAAACCATTCTCAGATCCCCTTGAACACACACAAAAAATTTCATCAAAATCGGTCCAGTCGTTTAAGAGAAGTTCAGTGACATACACACTCACAGAAGAATTATATGTATAGAGATAGGATCGACTATAGGATCTATAATTTTCCGGACTTTTTAAATTACATTGAATATTCAATTCGAAATAATAAAAGGAAATATTGATTAAAATACCATATTATTGTAACTAAGTGAGCAATGGTACTTTGTAACTAAAAAGTCCGGTCTTTTTTCGAAATATCAGGATTTTTGTCAGGACTTTTGAAATTCCTAAATGGCAACCCTACTCGGTGAGGACAAACAAACAAGGTTAATAATGCCTCGCGTTTCCCAAAAAACGTGAACTCTTCTCTGACTGTGTGACTTAGCGGTCGGACACGTGTTGAAAACATAAGCGAAAAGGTAGGTGCGCCGTTCGCCATACGTTATGGCCAATTTTATATTTATTTGACAATGCTTTGGAATGAGTAATGAGGATGAATCCAGAGTCAAATAATAATATGAGAAACAAGGTTTCCGGTAAGTTCATTTGAGGCGAAATTTTGAATTCGGTATCCAGTATTTTTTTGTTATCCGGTTATAATAAATCGTATATTTTATTATTTACATATAGTATTATATTACAGTCTGTAAAATCAATTAAATAAATTATTACGATGAATTAATTAAATTACATTCAATTAATGTTAGGTAGTAAAATAATAGGTACTGATCGAAAATAAAAGTTTCGAAATTCAGGGCACAAAGAACTTTCAGATTCTTTTTATGAAGCGCGGCATCTATCCCATCCGGCCTGATTTAGATAAAGTGAAGTCCAGCCTTGATGATAGTGCAATTTCCAGTACGCCTTGGGCTTCATAATATACAAGCAGCTTGCAATCAACAACGGCAGCGTAACTGCTGCCGACGCCAACTTTCGGCGGCAGACGTCAACCTCTGCCATCGACGTGGCGACGACCGCTGTCGACGAACCGACAGCCGTCAACCCGTCGACAGCAGCTGTCAACCTTATGAGGGCTGACAGCTAGCAGAAGTCAACGGCTGCTATCAACGAGTCGACTGCTGCCGTCGAAAGGTGGGCTACGAGCCGCTCGTATACTGAAGCCTTACAAGCAAAGTTTGCAAGCTAGTAAAGAAGCCTGTATAGGGAATTCTACTCCTTAACTTTCCGCATTATAAAAGTAGAAGATAAAATACTTGGTTTATTACCCACTACTTGCTTAGAATAGGGAATTATTCTCCTTAACCTTCCGTATTATAAAACTAGAAGATAAAATACTTGGTTCATTACCCACTACTTGCTTAGAATAGGGAATTTTACTCCTTAACCTTCCGTATTATAAAAGTAGAAGATAAAATAATTAGTTCATTACATACTACTTGCTTAGAATAGGGAATTCTACTCCTTAACCTTCCGTATTATTAAAGTAGAAGATAAAATACTTGGTTCATTACCAATTACTTGCTAAATATTTAGAATGACTGTGTACGCATTCCACTTGGATGTTACTTGCCTTTCAACAAAAAAGCATAATAATCTTTATGTCTTATCAATATAATTATTTGGGAGGTGCTAGGTATCGTCACCCACGCTGTGATATCATGAAAATGTTATCTGATAATTTATAGCAGTGACATTAATCTTGATTGTTGTATGCGTGGCCGTGTATGAGAGATTTAGTTTAGATCAGGGTGTGGGCAGTGGGAAACTGGAAATGGACATCGCCTCATATTATGTGTATGTTTAAGCAGGCAAACCGAGCAACCGAGCTTGGCATTATTGATTTTGATTCATACCATAGCTAAAAATTTGTTGGCAAAATGGGTAAAGAGTACAATACATCTGAGAACTCATCTCATCTCTTTTAGACATTGACATCGTCGATCCCACAGTGCCTAAAGACGAAAGTATTCAATCAGTGCGTCCTACCTGTGATGACATACGGAGCCGAGACGTGGATACTGACGGTACGGCTGGTCCACAGGTTCAAAGTCGCTCAACGCGCTATGCTCGGCGTTTCGCTGAAGGATCGCATCAGAAATGAGATAATCCGACAGAGAACCAGAGTTATCGACATAGCCCACCGGATTAGCAAGTTGAAGTGGCAGTGGGCTGGCCATATTTACCGAAGAACCGATAACCGTTGGGGTAGCCGAGTTCTGGAATGGAGACCGCGTCTAGGCAAATGTAGTGTAGGCCGTCCTCAGGCACGATGGAGTGACGATTTGCGCAAGGTGGCTGGCATTAGCTGGATGCGAGTAGTCCAACATCGATCTGAGTGGCGTGCATTTGGAGAGTCCTAGGTCCAGCAGTGGTCTAAGATAGGCTGTTGATGATGATGATGAGATTTTTAGTCCTCTCTTCAACTATAAAATTATGGTCTTCAATGTTGTTTCTACAGTAAGGTTGTGTTAGTACTATAAGGATAGCTGATTGCATATTTTTTTTTTACTGAAATGCAGCAGATAGTACTCTCTCCTAATGTTAAGCGTAATTAGAGCTACACTATTGATGCTTAACATTAGGGGAGTAGGTTATTGCTGTGATTTCAATAAAGATGCGAAGTAGAAAATATTTCTTTTCTTACCTTACCACAAACATTGACAACGTTTGTGGTTGCTTTTAAGTCTGTCAAATTGAACACATATTTTGTATTTGGCATCTTTTGGCATGTATTCGGACGCAAGATTCGACTTTGTCTAAATTTGTTTAAGGAGTTTTAGATTATGACTAAATGCAGTTTTATATATGTAAAAAAATAATATAAAATTCAAGGGAATTCTAGTCACGTTCCTGAGTCATGCACAGTAGGTGAGGTCAGATCCGTCACCCACGCTGTTACGAATCCTACCTTAGGCTGGTTTTAGAGTCACGCTGACCGTCGGCGCTGAAAGGCCATTATGTATGATTACATATGAAGCGTTTTAGAATAACACCGACAGCTCAGCGGTGATCACTGTCAGCGCTGAGCCATACGCGCGTCTACGCGCCACGCGGCGCTGACGCACTTCCAAACTCAGTTATCTTTACCGTGTTATATGAAACGGTCTAGTACCCATTGGACCCTCCTTATTGGACCTTTATGAAACGCACGCGCCGACAGGGACAGACGAGCGCAACAATGAATCGCGATATTGATACTGGGCGTGTGATTGAAGAAGTTCGGCTGCGAAAATGTTTATGGGACGCCAGTGACATATTATATAAAAACTAGCTGACCCAGCGAACTTCGTACCGCCATAAAAATAGGGGCAGGTGGTAGAAGAGAAAATTTAGGGTTGTTTGTATTTTTTAATACCACATTATAAAAAAATAAATATTGTCAAAAATTTTAGAGGTGTGTAACGTAGTGTTCTATCAATTTCTTGGGATAACATTCCTCCTAACCCATATGAGAACACTACGTTACAATACCCAATAGTTTGAAATTTGGCGCGAAGGCGCATTGTAGGTTTCAGGACACTACGTTACAGGTGGACAACCATTATCACTTAAGGATATGAAAAATAGACAGTAGCCGATTCTCAGACCCACGGAATATGCATAAAAAATTTCATAAAAATCAGTCAGGCCGTTTCGGAGGAGTATGGTAACTAACATTGTGACACGAGAATTTTATATATAAGATAAAAACGCTCGATTGAGGGCCTGGAACGACATCGTAATCGCACTGTTTAAGTAGAAGAACTTGTAGTCTTTTTGGAAGTTATTGTTGAAGTCTTTTCTTTTTCCATAAAAAATACAGGGCAGCAACTCGAATACTCATTTGATTGGGCATATCTGTACTACACGACATTCAGCGGGACTCTAAAACCAGTCTTATGTCATGTCTAAAGGGCCCCATATGGCCCCATATCGTCGTTCCGATCGATCTGAAGGAAATCGTCAACGATCGATCGTTCAGAAATGCCACTACATACACTGTCGATCCATCGTTTCGATCGGTCTGAAACGACGGATCGTACAGATCAATCGTACCGTATATGGGACACTGACGATCGATCGTTTACGATATTCATGATTGCATGGGTTTTTGTTGCGATTTCCGATATCGTCTGCGATTAAGTAAATCGTTAACGATCTTGACATACACTGTCTATCCATCGTTTCGATTGGTCTGAAACGACGGATCGTACAGATCAATCGTTCCGTATATGGGCCTCTTAACTACATAACTATATGAGAAAGGGATCTTGAGATGCTGTTTTGTATGAAGATCGTAGTCAAGATTGCTTTCATAGTTGAGAGAGTTCTAATAATACGGGCCTTGGAAAATTATGTACATTGAATCCGCTAACTTTAACATGAGGCCTTCATTATTAACCTTCGATTTGAACGGCCGCTCTGCTGCAACGGCTCATAGCAGGCTTACAATCAGCTTAGAAAACCGCCAAGTGTGCCCGTGCAATGACACGTTTTGGCGAATTCACCTTTCGAGGCCACTTATGCCTAAAAGTGGCCTCGATAATCGTTTCAGACCAATACCAGTGGGACCATCCATAAATGACGTCACGCGTTAAGGGGTGGGGAGGGGGTCAAGGAAGTGTGACATTGTGTCAAGGGGTGCGAGGACTCATAACTTAAGTGACGTCACATTTCAATATGTAGGTACTCGTAATGTAACTGCCGAACCCATTTATGAATTTTGAATTGAACGCTCCCAAGAAACTTTCAATGACCAATCAACTTTTCACACTGTTTTCAATGACCTTCTTGTTGCGTTATTTTGGCAAACTTAATTTATAACAAAAAATATGGCCAAATTTTGACAATGGTTAGTTTTTCTCTATAATTCAACTAAAGTCAAATTTAACTATAGACCGCGTTGTTCGAAATATAGTTTAATTAACATTGTGGTTTACCTACAATGCGAAGAGATGGCGCTGCCTTGCAGCTTAAGGCTAGGAAAATTTCGACGCGGCCATCAGGGCGGTGGTAGCATAATTGGTCAGTTCATTCGCCCGGATTGCGAAGGGTGCGGGTTCGAGTCCCGTCCGCTGCCTGGTCCGCGTAGATTTTTTTCTAGTAAAACTTTTCTTTAAATTTTAAACTACCTATAGTTTAATTTAACTATAGTATATGTCACGTCAAGTTACTTCGTTACTGTAGTCTTCTATATGGTAGAGTATTTATAAGATGTACTTAAAGATTTTATTTGCTAAAACGCATGTTAAATAATAATCCGGTTAAAAACGTATGTGGTAGATTATGATCTAAGTAGAACGTTCACCTGGCGTCAGTAGTATGACGTCATCGCACGGTCAATGTTAAGCAGGGCAAAACATGAGTCAATATGATATACCTATTGCAGTTTAATATAATTATAATCAACAGAAAATTTGATAAAATTCAATTTCATCCATTCTTTACTTTCAAGGATTTAATAGGCTAGTTGACTCATGATTTTATTTATTTTTTAAGCATTTAACTGCACTGACCATTATGCTACCACGGCCCTATTAGCCGCGTCGAAATTTTCCTAGCCACAATGTCAAATGAATACTTTTTCAAGTATTAAACATTTGAAAGAAGAAATAGCAATTATAGTTATGATTTTATTTATTTTTTAAGCATTTAACTGCTAGATGTTTAAATCTAAAGAAAAGTTTACTAGAAAAAAAAATGGTCAGTGCATTCGCCCGGATAGCGAAGGATGCGGGTTCGAGTCCCGTCCGCTGCCTGGTCCGCGTGGATTTTTTTTCTAGTAAACTTTTCTTTAGTTGACTCATGTCAAATTGCACTATACAAATGTTTATTTCTTATAATTATTGATATAAGGATCCTAAATACATCGATTTCACTTCATACAATTGTAAGATGGCTGTAGTAATTTAATTTGAAAAATAGTTTTTTAGTCTACACTAAAAACGCTGTCCACCATGATTGTGACGTCAACATAATAGCAAACAACAACTTGGACAACTAAACGTCATTGTCGTGTAACTGTGGTTTCTTTCGTCCGACTAAAATATATCTTAAAACTCTTATATCTTGAAGAAAAGTTTCCGTTTATTGGTTTTCTTGACTAAATTAATGCTGGACGCCGGATTTGTGAAAGCAGAAACGACAAAACTCTTTGACTTAGCAAGTACATTCATAACCTTAAAAATTTAAACTACAACATTTCTGAAGTCTTTAACGATGTGTGTGTTTCTTTATTCTCGTATAATACAATCATGATAATTACTATATTTATCATGAAATCTATTAGAAATCATGGTTTTGTAATGTAAATTCAGATAGGTTATATCCTATGTGCTTGCGAGTGTTTGTTTACTATTTGGTTCCCGTCATACATACGATGGATAATCTATAGACTAAAATGGCCGACAGCGTTTTTGTAGCTTTCTAGGTAAAAAAAATACAATACATTTTTTTCGGTCTAATCGAACAATTATTAACCATATAAAACATATTTCCAAAAAGTGTCAACTAGCCTAATGGATTTATTATTATATTAATTATTTTATCTATTTTAACTGGTACTAATCCTTATCTATTAGGAGATCCAGATAATTGACGATGACCTCCGTGGCGAAGTCGTTTGTACGCCGAGTTTCAAGGTGTGGGGGCAGATGATCGTGTGATGACTTCGAGCATTTGTACTCCAGTCATGTATGTTAAATATGTTTTTGTATAAAAATATACTTATATCGTACGCATATTATGTACGTTTTCACTGTCATGTTTAATGTCTTGTGTGTCCTGTGAGGTGTATGTCAATAAAGGATATTATTATTATTATTATATATGTATCAGCATATTTATTATATCAGCTACCCTAGTATCCCATAATACAAGCTTGTTTTGGGCCTAGGCTAATTGGTGTGTTTCAAAAAGTAAAATATTGTTTTATATAAACAGACTAAGCACAGAACATTAGCTGCCCCTCTAGCATGACCACCGAAACGTGATATGATAAAGCGATATATCGACAATAACTATCAGACTACTGTCAAACTCCATAGTAGTCTGACAGTTAATGCGGATATATCGCTTTATCATATCCCGTTTCGGTGGTCATGCTAGAGGGGCTGACTATGTTAAAATATGAAAGATTTTTTACGTTTACGGACCCAATGGGAATTGGCGTGTGCTAAAGACTGCAGATACAGCCGGGACCAACGGCTTAACGTGCCTTCCGAAGGAGCTCAAGATAATAAGTTTTTGGTCACCCATCCAGTGACCGGCCATTTCGAAAAATGCTTAATCTTCACGATCGCAGGCCGAATGCGCTTAACCACCTGTGCCATCGATCTGCTCTTCCTCCCCAGTATTAATTAATAGATTTAAGTACAATATATTCGCATTATTATTTCGAAAATTTGATGAGGATTATTTATTTCTTTTAAAATGCACGCGCTGTGCTCTCTGTATAAAAAAAACGCCATTTGAGTGGGAAACGCGCGTGGATTAGATAAACCACTAAGTATATACTTATATTAAAATTCATCCAAATTTTATTCGACACATTTTCTCTACTGATGATATCACATTCGTAACTTTTTTCAAGTACCCTACTTAAGTAGCCCGCATAAGCCGTCATCATGAATATGTAAGCCTACGAAAAACCATTACCGCCTAGAAATGTCACCGGATGCCCTAAAAGTTTGGCGACGCGCCGGGAATATTAAGAACCGCACAATATATATATAGAACTAACGTCTATTTGTCGTCATGCCGATTGTTACAACCGGTTAAAGTAGGAGCTATAATAGACAGTTGACTACAAAAAGAACCTGACTGCAATATCCACTATCATAAATCCTTTTTCGTCTCTACAATTCTTTGGTTTCATGCTTTGTGTGGTTGACAATTAGCCAAAATCAATATTTTGGCATTTCGTCAAAAAATACTTGTCAAATGTTTGCGCGACCACAGAACACAGATAGAGGTTAGAAGGGTGATCCGAGACCGTTAGCCAATCCAACGACGCGACATCAAAAAATCGAACCAATCAGCGCTGACAACCGATAGCAACGACGCAATCAAAACCAAGTTTTGGTCAAGTTATGAGCTTTTGCTCACACATAACTATGGCGCGCCTGCCGCGCTCACAATCCACTTTCTGTGTTCTGTGTGCACGACGAAGCTTCGGGTAGCTTTGCGCTAAAAATTTGCGTTCGAAATTTTAATTAGTTCTGTCGTAATGAATTAGCGGGCTGCGTGTCTATAGACGCTGGACGATAGTTTGACTGGCGATAATTTGACACGCTAAAAGAGTTTGTGGCAAATGAAAAAAAATATGTGTGCAGATGAAGAAGCGTAGAATTCAAAGTTCTAACGCTAATTTTAGCCCATTTTAGTACCAAAGTAACCCGAAGCTTCGTCGCGCAGGTTTGGGATAAACATATATTAATGACTAGCGGCCCGCCCTCGCTTCGCTTCGGTGTAGAGATGAAGTGTAGACTACAGTTTTTGTTCTCAGGCTTGTATTATACACAATGACATTCATCTATAATTCTTCTTATACCTGCATGCAAAGTCTCAGCCCGATCGGTTTAAAATTGACAAAGTTTCATACAAACTTTCATTCCCTATTTTATCCCCTTGGGGATAGAATTGATCAAAATCATTTCTTAGCGGATGCCTATGTCATAACATCTACCTGCATGCCAAATTTCAGCCCGATCCGTCCAGTGGTTTGGGCTGTGCGTTGATAGATCACTATGTCAGTCAGTCAGTCACCTTTGAGTTTTATATACTCGTATATAGAAGATATGCAGTTTCTTGTGATACTTTAGAGAATCATTTTATTGTTTTTGTCAAGTAGCATTGAGTATTCATTACGTCTATCCAAGGTCTGTAGAAGGGAGTCCACTGTCCATTCTGGCGGTCTCCGTACCTATATTGGTAAACTTTGAAGATTCATACCACTCACACCAATATGAGACTAAAATTATCTTTGCTCCCGTGTCCCGAATAAGCTGAATACCACGTGTTTGACACAATTCTTACACGCATCTGTTGCCTCTTTGGATTCATAACTCATTTTGGTAAAACTTCGTCGGTTTTTATAGCTTCTGAATTCACCGCTTTCTATAATTTTAGAAGTTACCTCACCTATAACTTTACCATACTAATATTATAGATGCGAAAGTAACTCGAGTGCTCTAGACACTTAATACATGTCAATAATCAAAGTAGGTACAAAACTGCAAATAGATTAGAGAAGTTGGTTAACTTGGAGAAGAACATCTATACATATAAATAAAATTGGAGTGTCTGTGTTTAATATTGAAATAACCGCTTTTTACTACATGCATATGAATATATATACGGTACACACACTAAAAAACATTTTTTACAATTTTTGTCTGTCTGTCTGTTTGTTCCGGTTAATCTCTGAAATGGCTGGACTAAACGTTAACGCGGACAAAGTCGCGGGTGGCCGCTAGTACATAATATAAGTTACTATTCACGATAGTAATACTTTTTTTTTATTAAAGAGGGTTTAATCAAATTGTATATGTCACCCTCGAAGAAGCTACAATAATACTTGTACGGTGGCAAAACTTTCTCTGGAAAACCGATGGTGTATTCCGTAATATATAACAGTATACTGGCCAGTGCTAATGACGTCATGAATCGACGCTTTACTGGTGAATTGTTCCGAAATATACTGGCCAGTGAACTGACGTCATAAATCGACGAAATATTAAAAATAGTGCCAATAAAGAAGATTTTTTATTCACCTCATCAATTAAAAGGAATTCTTTTTGTTCGGATGCCATTATTGTTCTTTAAATAAAAAAAGAAATAAAATACGAATGCATATCACGCACACTCGGTCATACGTCATTTTCGTTTTCCCGGTAAAAATATGGTAGCATACCATATGGTAGAATACACCCCGACTGTTCAATGCAGACGAATCCAGGAGCATGAGCTTGTTGTAGATATTCCGGCGTTATCGGCAGCCGTGTGAACCTGTGGGCGCATTAGTGAACGGGGAGCGCCGTCGCAGCAGGGAGTGGTGACCTACATAGGATATACCCGTGTGGCTTTTATATTATATAACGATAGATAAATATAAGGCTAACTGTGCAAAATAAACATTAAAAAAAACTGCCATCGTCAAACATACGAACAAGAAGCCAAAATAACATCAGAGATGTCGTAAAATAAGGAAATTTCTTTGACTAAAAAGTATTTCACAGCTGACCTTGTCTGGAATTTTCAATTGCTGTATTTCAAAATGTAAAAACTTAGCCAGTTTTGATCTCAGAGAAGTACAAGTACCTGTGTGACTTTAGTATTTTGGCTTGATTTTCTTTCGCTTTCGATAAAATGTGCAAAGAATAATACTTCAAAAGTGCCAATGCAAGTTTTTCATCCGTATTTTGATACCCTTATGTATTTTTAAAAATGTTGAAAAAAGCCTACAAAACGAATTAATGTAAGTATCCCTTGTTCTAAAACATTTTTCATCACCCAAGGTTAGCGCAAATTTTATCCTCAAGGTCAATCAGTTTTAGACTATACCTAGTTAATTTTGTTGACTTAGGCAGTGTCAAGTGAAGGCTACAACTGTGGATACATACAATAAACATGCATGCAGTTCGTTCATTCTTTCAATATTTGTACAAATGACTCTTTGGTTTTTCTCTTTGGCCTTCATTATACATCACCGAATACTTAATTTTAAATTTTAATCGATATAAAAAGTTTATAGATCTTAGTAAAATATGAGTATAATATACTCATCAAAAGGTAACATATATATAACTACACTACACTCTCACACACACTCACAACACACATACTCACACCACACACACTCCATAAATCATGCTCACACACCTCACATAAATGTGGGGACTACCTACTTATTTAAAAATGATACAGTTTTGAACCCGCACCCTTAGCTATCCGGGCGAATGCACTGGTCAATTATATTACCGCGGCCCTGACGGCCGCGTCGAAATTCCTCTAGCCATTCTTAAGCTGCAAGGCAGCGCCATTTCTTCTCATTGTAGGTAACCCATAATGTCAAATGAATACTTTTACAAGTATTAAACATTGGAAAGAAGAAATAGCAATTATAGTTATAATTTTTATTTTTTAAGCATGTAACTGCTTGATGTTTAAATCTAAAGAAAAAATAACTAGTCCGACGCCATATTGTACTGGTATGCTACCATATTTTTACCGGGAAAACGATCATGACGTATGATCGAGCGTGCGTGAGATGCATTCGAATTATATTTCTTTTATATTTAAAGAACAATAATGACATCCGAACAAAAAGAATTCCTTTTAATTGATGAGGTGAATAAAAAATCTGCTTTATTCGCACTATTTTTAATATTTCGTCGATTTATGACGTCATTAGCACTGGCCAGTACCTATACTGGTATATATTACGGAATACACCCAATATCAATCACTAAGAATCTTTCTATAATACGGGCCTTAGTGTCTGCGCTTAAATACAATACTTTACAAAAAGAATATGGTTTATCCGAAGACAAAAACGTATGAACAGTTACATAATTTGTTTCCTGTATGGAAATGTAAAAAAAACCGGCCAAGTGAGAGTTGGACTCGTGCACGAAGGGTTGCGTACAACAAACCGCGAAAGGAAAAATCATTTGCCAATTTTGGTTACAACTTACAAAAAAGTACCTTATGATTCAGTGTATTCAGTATTTGCTGTTTAAATAAACTATACATATGGCAGCATCATATACCAAAATTTTGCATTCGTAACTGGTTTAAATTTTGATATAGATCCGTAACAAAAATGGTCTAAAAATGACAACTTCTACGGCCCCCCATTTCTTCGTAATTGAAAGTAAGAAATAATAAAAATTATATTTATGTCCTACTTAACCAGCTCTAGAAAACGACGTGTCACATGCTGTGGTAAAAAAAAATTGTGTTCTTTTTAATTTAACTGAATTTTTAACCAAATATTGGACATTGGGCAAGCATTTTACATAAAATAACAAAATTTCAGTTCTGTATCTTATTCCGTTTATGTACTAGAGACTCAAAGACAGACAGGCAGACGATAGAGTGACAGCAATAGGGTTCAATTTATCCTTTGAGTACGGAACCCTAAAACCGATGTCTTATCTAATAACAATACCTTATTCGAGAAAAAGCGGATAATGCGACATTTCTATAGACCCATTTCCTTAAGTTTCCATTAATATTAATGATTTTGTAACCCGATAAGAGCATTCATTTATAAGTATACATAGTACCATGGGAAACAGTTACGGTTTTCTTAGATCATTTCCCATTATTGTGGTGTGGGAATTAACTTAGCTAATTAAATGTCACTCGCACAGTTTTTAATAGACAAAAAACAGCGCTAACTTTTTTCTGACAAATGTTAGTTTTAACGATCGTTAAAAGAATAATAAGAGAAGCTGATGGTGGTTGGCCAGGTCGACGGGAGAAGATCACGCGGTCGGTCGCCCGCTGGTCAGATCTAGTAAAGTCGCTCACTGGCCTATCAATAACCAAGGCTATAAAGACTGCCGAGGACAGGAATGCGTGGAGATGTACTATGCCTCGGCTGGTCAACATTTCGAGTTAGACACGACCTTCAGCAATGAAGATAGCGACTAAGAAGAAGAAAAGAATAATGCAAGTCAGTGTCGAAATTATTTAAGACATAATGGACGTTATGATGAACATATTTTATAAGATGCTCAGTCTAGTGAAAAATGTTGGTGTAGGAGTATTTGCTGTCTGATACATCATACAAATTAGGTCTTACCAATCGCGAGTAAAAAGATTCCTCCTGCGTGTTTTATTGCTTTCATTTAATATGTTCAATATGTATTTTCTATATAAATATACTTATATATGTATCAGTATGTGGCGACTGGATTCCAAGAATGCTGACTTGATATAAGCGTCGACGCGCGGTCCGCGGTGACGCGAGCCAGTCGCACATTACCACCGATCCCGTCAGGTTCATTCTCAAGTCATTGTAATAGTACGCATAACAGTTAGAAAATAGACAGTATAATTTGGAGTCAGAGTGATTTAGATGAACATTGTGAAGTGAATAAACAGTCAGTGATTTATATAACAGCTTTTATTTATCGTTCACACCAGACCCTAACCTTAGGTAAAGTGGCAACAATATAAGTCAACTAATACATTTGCCAAAAGTATATGTATTCTGTCCGTTATCCCAGTATCCCATAACACAAGCCTTCAGTGCTGGCTTTGGAGCTAGGCTAATTGGTCCGAGTGTTAGAAATATTTATTTATTTATTTATTCAGGCGTGACTGAGTAACTGATCACATCAAAATTACATTTTAACAAACAATATTAATGATTATACTTTACTTAGTTTTCCGCTGATTGTTGCTAGTTCGTCCTCGTAGAGCATCTATTGTAGTTTAGTTAAGAGGACATCGTGTCTTTGTTTGTTTAGCGGATCACTGAATATTACTATCCAAAAGATAATAGTATTGTTGAATTTTGTATAGTATAAACATTACCTATTAGATAATAAAAAAATCCGGCCAAAAGCGAGTCGAACTCACGTACAAAGAATTCTGTCAAAGAAGTCGAAAAAATTACGTTTCATGTTAGGACACCAGCCGCCGTAGCATGATGAGCACCACAATTTACGTTATATCACGGTTTTATCGCGTCTAACCGTCAAGCTGCAAAGTAATTTGACAATTGAGCGTGATAAAAACATGTGAAGATCACGATGGAAAGGGGATGGCGCAGGACAGATCAGGTTGAAGATAAATGGGGGAAGCCTATGCTCAGCAATGGGCATCGTACGGCTGATATATCTCTTATCTATTAGACAAGTCCGTCCGTCCGTCTGTCTGTGGTGCTGTTTCAGCGGCCAAACCGTAAGAGATAGATAAAGAGAATGTTTAATATCTTGGTAGTGTCGACCCTAATTCAAGGTAGAACGAGATTAGGGTTGCCACCCGTACTTTATTATAAAGTATTGTACGTTATTTCGGGTAATTGTACTCTATACTTTATGTACTTAATGTGATTTGATTACTTGGGGCTTAATTTTACATAAAATATACAAAAAGAGGATAGGAAGAATTTTTGCGTAAAACGGAACCACAGTATATATAAAATGTCGCCCTTAGCTCATTCCTGCAACATGGTTGAAGCTGAATGGCTTTGTGCAATGGGCTTTCTCATTGCGGATAAGAACTACAGATTTTTAGTAGCCACAAATTATTTATAAAAATTTGCTATAAGCAACGTAAAATATATTTTTAAGCTTACTAATAAAGTGGAATAAAAAGACTTTATTTTGGACACAATGTCCTTCTTTTTCTACCTTTAATATCCAATGTGCTTTATTTGGACAAAAAAGTTGGCAACCCTAAACGATATTGTCTTCTCTTTCAGTGCCCTTTGGTCGACGCTTTCACTCCAAAGTTTTACATTTTGACTGGAAAGCAGTTTGAAAACTTGCATATGGCTTTTTGGCGCTTCGAAGTAAAACTGGCTAGAATGCTAGCTAGATTGTCCACTCTACGCTAGCTGGATAGCAAATAGTACTCACAGCAATTTAATTGTTTCCAATTATGACTGTTACGAACAATGATAAATAGATAACTTTTATTATTATATTAGGGTTTTATGAAAAAGCGAATTTATATAGTTTTATGTTGGCATTGATAAGATTGATACGTGAAAAAGTAATAAATGAAAACATAATAACATAACTAATATGTATTTGGTGAGTTTGAGTAACAAGGGGTGAGGAGTTTTATGAGCAAAACAGTGATTAATAATAGAGTCTGTGCGGAAAGAGAATGGGCAATTTTTGAGCAAAGAGAATGGAAAATTGGCAATCAAACCCAGCAATCTGTAAAACGTCAAAGTTTTGTATTGATAAGGATTTGTTTATTGTTGTGATTTCTTGTATTTAATCATGTCTAAAAGGGGTAAAACCTTACAAATACGGTAGAAAAGCACTACAGCGCCCTCCAATCTAAATCCCATTCTCTTTCCGCACAGACTCTAATAATAATAATTAATATTTCCAACACACACACCAATTAGCCTAGCCCCAAAGTAAGCACTATAAGGCTTGTGTTATGGGATACTAGGGTAACGGATAGGATAGAATACATATACTGTACATATATAAGTATATTTATATAGAAATACATAATAAACATCCATGACTGGAGTACAAATGCACGTATTCATCACACAAACATCTGCCCCCACTCGGCCACGGAGGTTGTCAAAATGCGGTGCGGATTATACGGAGGTTAAAAAAATTCAGAAAATCCGTTATTTAGATGAGTAACCATAAGCATTAATACTTCCTCATGGCATTGCGCACGGATATCCAGTCATAACTAAGAAAATTATTAAATGATAATCGCAAAATTTTGTGAACACATTGAAATTGAATATGAACATATAAAAATTGTTCGTGGCCTAATTTATAATATTACTAGCTGACCCAGCGAACTTCGTACCGCAATAAAAAAATAGGGGTTCGTGGTAGAAAGTTGAAAATTTAGGGATGTATGTATTTTTGTATGATGTATCATAAAAAAATAAAAAAAAAAATTATCTAAAATTGAAAAAAAAAAAATTTAGCGGTGGATTACCCTTAACATTTAGGGGGATGAAAAATAGATACCCAATATCCACACAAAATTTCATGAGAATCGGGAAAGCCGTTTCGGAGGAGTTTAACCACAAACACCGCTACACGAGAATTTTATATATTAGAAGATGTAAGTACCTAAACAAAAACAAATGCATCACATCATCAGGTATTTGTTTAATAACTAAAGTACTATTTGTTTCAATTGATACTGTTTACGAGCGGTCAGGGGTAAATAACATAGCTCGTATGTCCTCATGTAACCGCGGTCGTGGCGCCCGCTGCGCCGGGCAGACTTTCAAGAGGTTGTCGTATCTACATGGCTGTTTATTAATCAGCCATAACCGATCTTATAACTATGACTCAACGTGGCATGGTGCGCCGTCACATATGTATTTAATCTGTGGGAGGCTACTAAAAAAAGCTGTCTGACTTCAAATACTGAACTCTTCATTGACTTGCAATTAAAGCTCACCATTTTAACATTATTGTTTGTCATTTTGCAGCCGCAGCCTCATGAGACAGACTCCGGCGGAGTCATGAAGTTGGGCCAAGGGAGGCGAGAGAGGGACGGAGAGAACTACGCTCTCCCTCCCACTACTGTGAGAGCCGCGGGTCTGCCCTGGGGGGGACTGGCCCGCATTGCACAAGCTCTCTTGATACTGACGCCCCTGGCATCCGGGGCATCTTCATCGGGGTGGTGCCGTTCGCGGACAATCACCTTGCGGGTGCGCGGATAGTCGGCAACGGTTGCCGCGGTCACACCCTCACTCCCAGCGTGCATTGGGGGGACTGCGGTCCTCAGAATGTACGCCAGGTGACCGGTGCAGGAGTATTGTCTGGTTTTTAGTGGCCCTGTTCAGGGCGTTAGGTAGGGCCCTGCTCATTTCACCCGGCCTAAGGGCTGGCTGAAATGAGCAGAGAGGAGTCCCACATACCTTCTTCTCGCTCCCCCGGTGGTTGTAGGATGCGTAAGGCATTTCCCAGACAAAAAAAAAAAGAGTGATAAAGTTGTGTCTTTTGACTCGAAGGTGTCTGTATACAATCTCAATCGGCCGGAAGCTTTCAATCAAAAATGTTTCTTCCTTTTCTTTATTTACAGTGATTTTGAAGGACATGTATGATGTCTTGTAATATTTGTGTAAAAAAACCTTTAACGAAGTCAAAGGCCACGTATTTTCCATATTATGATGATCATTTTTTACTTATGGACCATACCTGGGAAATTTATGGTTATGGAGATATTGAAGGTCAGTCACATTTTTTTTTCAAGATTTTTACATTAATACTTTCAAAACGTTATTTAGAAACTTTTTTATAGACGCACGCACAGGCACATTCTTTGCGTAGCGCCACAGTAGCGCGCGCGCTATAAATTGCGTACTGGAAAAAGTCTATTTTTTTAACTTAAAAAATATACAAATTTTTCTCACGTTTATTATTTTGTAATATAACTTGTTTGGGTGTACAGTTTGAGTCGTTGTCATAGGTTTTTTACACCCTGTATAGGTACGTTTATAAGCTATGCTCTTGCAATGTAAGGAATGAGAAACAAAATGTATTATAAAAACCACATTATTAATTTGTATTTATAATTAAAATCAACTGTCCAAACTTCCGCTAGTGACAATTTATTGATCGAAATGATCGATTAGTCGTATTTTTTAAAAGTTGCTTTCGTGGAATAAACTATAGAGCGTGCCTACAATTTAATTTATTAAATTAGTTGCGGATTTATAGTTTGTTAATCAATGCAATAAATATTTAAGAAACATTTCTCAATGTCAAATCGGTTTAATTCTGAGATTATAGGAGTTAAGGTTGAAGTCCATTCTTGAAAATTCTCTTGGATTAAAACACCAAAGGAAAGAGTTCTTTCAAAATGGTTTAATTTTAATCTCCTACTTTTTAAAATTGTTTGTGCTAATTCCTTATCTCTCAGAAGTTATCTTGTTACGATAGAATGATACGAACTATCTCGACTATGGCATCTCTGTGTATTTACACATTTCTTTATCGTTTTGATCGAATCTCACGTTTCAAATCAATGAAGCTGTTGCACACTTATTTTATAGTTTTTGATACTCTTATTGTATTTTTTCTTATACTCTTTTTGGCTTTTTTCTACGTATTTATGTCATTATTTGGTTTACTCAGTACCCCTAGCACGAACCATTAACGAATGCGAATAGTTCGCGAGTCCGAAATGTCATTGTCAAATTTTGTATGAAAACTTGAACATTAGAACTAAAAATCAGTACCTACACATTTATGTTGACAATGACATTTCGTACTCGCAAAGATACTCTTATTGTTTATACTCTTTTTGACTTTTTTCTACGTATTTATTAGTCATTATTCGGTTTACTCAGTACCCCTAGCACGAACCATTATCAAATGCGAATAGTTCGCGAGTCCGAAATGTCATTGTCAAATTTTGTATGAAAACTTGAACATGAGAACTAAAAATCAGTAGACATTTATTTTGACAATGACATTTCGTACTCGCAAATGATACGAATTCGACATTGGTTCGTGCTAAGGGCACGTGCCTTTGTTCGTTCTCTAATATAGTTGTCACTGAACCCTAATCCTGTAGAAAAGTTTACTAGAAAAAAAAATAATCCTGTAACATCAAGCAGTTACATGCTTTAAAAATAATAAAAATTATAATCCTGTATTTTATTTCTCTGGTTTTCCGTAATTCTACCAAGCAATCCTAAGCTATCGTTAATAGAAGCAACTGCAACTGTGTGCTTACTCTAAACAAAAACTGCTAAGTACTTCTAAATTATTTTGAATCAAAAATAATAATTAAGTGTAATGGAGAATAATAAACTGTCGACAATTCACTACAGTTTTTAAATTCCCAAACTAATCCGAGTTTGTAGCACAGAAATAAGAAAAATATGTCAATAATAATAATATCAGAATCGAAATTATTTTACCTTGTTTATAATAAATAATATAGTTAATAGAATAACTTTGACTGTAATAAAAAATATTAAGAATAATTAAAGTAAAAAATAGTAATATAAATAATACAGGAAAAAAACGACGGTTTATTAACGTTGTGCGTTTTTGATATTTTGGAATGGTTAGGGAATAATTTTGCACGAATTGCTTTAATTATCAGTATAAAAGTACTATCATGTATGTGGTAGAATACAATATTTATTTATTGCGCCATCGTACACAAACATGACATTGAATTTATATTACATTAAAAAAGTTTATCTCTCAGAAAAATCAACTTTAACACGTTTAAGCGCACTTAGCGACATCTATTGTAAAGAAATCAACTTATATGAATTACATTTAAGCGCACCTAGCGACATCTATTGTAAAAAAATGCATTTTCTTCGCAATAAAGCTGCCACGTGGACGTCCTAGATGGAAACTTATTATTATAATACGGTAAAATAAAATATTACTACGTTTCGTCCGATATATTGAAAGTCAACAACCTTTCCAATTTTATTGTATGTCGTGATGCGATCAGCCCACGTGTCTAACCTGACGCGAGTTTAATAGTTTTTACCCATACAAAAAAAGTGTACAACGCCGCTAAAGAAGTTTTCACTTCAAAAATATCTTAAGGAATATCCAGTTTTTATTTACTTTCTAATGTTTATAATACGATACTAAGTTTATTGTAGAAGATACCTACCAAATTCTTAATAAATAGAGCAGTTACGTGATAACAATTGAGGGACCAAACAAAAAAGTATTCTTCTATCACATAGCTGAGACAATACAAGTCAAACTCAATACATGACATCATTATCAATTTCAATATTTATTTAATCGTAAGGTGATTCAATAGTACTTACCTAACGGAATAATTGTAATTGTTGTGACTAATAGTATTATGTGGAAGCTACCTTTGCCTTTAAGTTAGATAAAAAAAGAAAAAAAAAACACTTTTTTATTTTGAAAAAAAAACATAAGAAACTCATATTGATCGCCTTTTAGGTGGACTGTAAGTAATAACAGAGAATATTTAAGCAATTTTGTATGTCCTTAGATAAATAGATTAAACTTGCGTTATTTGATACATAGTTAAAATACTAAAGAAAAGCAATCAATTGTCAAATTTTGCTACATTTTGCTATGTATTTGACGTGACCAATCAATCACAATAGTCAATTTTAACAAACAAAGCTGAAATTAAATCTAATTTTAATATTTTAAATTCGAGAGGAATTTCTGGGTAAGATATTTTCGAAGCCATTTTGTAATCAGCAGTTTTTTTTTTAAAAGTAGATTTAGTGGAATATGTTTTAAAACAGTGCAGTTCAAGTGTATACCTACTAACCCAAGTAAATATAAGTGAAATTATAACTAGAAAAAAATCCACGCGGACCAGGCAGCAGACGGGACTCGAACCCGCACCCTTCGCAATCCGGGCGAATGCACTGACCAATTATGCTACCGCGGCCCTCACGGACCGCGTCGAAATTCTTCTAGCCATTCTTAAGCTGCAAGGCAGCGCCATCTCTTCGCATTATAGGTAACCCACAATTTTTCTAGTTATATTTTCTTTAGATTTAAACATCAAGCAGTTACATGCTTTAAAAATAATAAAATTTATAAATATAAGTGATATATAAAGATACCTACATATGTGGAATAAGTGAAACGTGTTATTCTGGCTGACTCGTCATAACCATAAAAATAAATTACTATTCGGCAGCAAATTTTCTGGGTAGGTTCGCGGTATAGATGGTGCATTTAGAAAGGTATTGCATGCAAGTTTTAGTCTAGACTGCGATGGAAAAAATAAGAATACACTTCGAAACTTGACCTACTGGTACCACATGATTGTAAACAACAGTACCTTAATAACTTTATTTCGGTTCGGGCAAGGGCTGTTGAATAATGCATACGATGGTGTCGATTCTGGCGTGATTCTCTAAACTTAAAACTAAATTTAACATCAGTCTCTCCTTTTCATTCTGTATAGAGAATGACAAGGATACTGTTGCCAAATTTAAGTTTAGGTTTAGAGAATCATGCCAGAATCCGATACCAATATTACGAAAAAAAAAATGCAAATGTGCTCGAACTTTTGATAAATATATAGGTAGGTATAACTTTTGGATACATGCGGAGATGTCTGAATTCGAAAGTATAGAACATCCTTGCGTGAAAGCGTATTTCGATACTAGTTTTATAGTGAATTTAGTTTTTAAATTTGCTTGAAATATTATACTTATGAGAAAACTAACTTATTTGTCGTGCTCATAACGGTTTCCGTATGTTTAAATGCTTCAGTTTAATGGTAAGCCGTGAAATCCTTAGATAATAGAAGTTCTCAACGGTATGGTGACTTTAAAAATATTAACTAATTAAGTCTCAGTGGTAAAAATTTGACGCACTTAAGTGATATATACATACTGCATTAAGCATTCACTTCTATTGAATGTATTTTTAATTAAAACAATAATTTGTATGTCTGTATGTTCGAAAGCACCTAGTTTAAAATTTACCCACGGAATCTACTTTATGTACTTATAATTTATTTTTTTTAAGCAAGTTAATTGTTGATGTTTAAGTCTAAAGAAGGGTGCGGGTTCGAGTCCCGTCTGCTGCCTGGTCCGCGTGGAATTTTTTCTAGTAATATTTTCTTTCTACTTTATGTATTTGGTTTTTTTAAAGCAATAAAATAACGCAGTGTTCTCATTATTTTATTCTTTGTAAAATCACGTAGATATATTGAATTTCCTTATTCAACTTTATTATTTAATCAATACGTACATTTTCTTTTAATCGAAACCAAAAAGCTTCTGTGCACGAAAGTCAGCGACCCCGTTTAACGAATTCGCAAAAAGATGCACGACTCACCTGGCTCAGACCAAAACTTGATTACAACTCCACATCCATGATCCACGATTACGCCCGTTGCATCACTTGTTTCACCGAGAATCGAACAACCAAATATTGACTATCGATTTTGTTATCAACTATTTTTTATCTTTCTCTCGGAAAGATATTCTATAGAAGCACTCGAAAAAGTTTCTTCACCCAATTCCAAACACAAAAATCTGGCTTTTTTTTTTAAAACAAATTCACTTTGAGGTTGCAAATCCACTTTTTTTTTTCATTCACAATGAAACGCGCGCGGTTGTTTAATTCAAACTTTTTGTTACGATAACGGCCGGTGTTGCGATGAGCGACATGAGTTCGCTCGACGTGAGCGTTGGCTGTGTACTGCCGCGCGGGACCGGTCAAGTGAGAGCTCACTTGTGTCATCCGATTGTTTTGTGTTCACCCTTTTCCATTTGCATACACACAGTGTTGAAGCTATTCAAATTCTTATGGGTATTGGTCTCCTTTAAGACACCGTGTTGCGATGTGCTCAGCAATGAACACGGTTTTGGAAGATTTTTGAAAGTTTAAGCAATGTAATATGTTCAAAAATACTTTTTTTTTAAAATCTGGTGTACACTTACGTATTGCCCCAAAGGACACGTATTTTGATATGTGTGAAAATTAGTGTGTAATGTGTGATCTTTATAGGGATTAAAATTATCTAAATATTTCAAATATTTTGGGCAATATGACGAAAGTTTTTAAAAGGTCAATAGTCATTTTTGTTATTAATATTATAGAAGTCAGTCTGTAGGCATCTGAGTACCAAAAAAGAGAAAAAAACTGTAGACGTATTTTTATTACTTTAATATAATCTCTGACAAGTAAGTTTAGTCATAGAAAATTATTTTTCGTAGAAAAAAATGGGCCCAGTAGGCCCCCATTTTGTAGGGCTTTAAGATAATGTAAAAATATTTTGGAAAAGTTGTTTTTTTTTTCTTTAATATTCTATAATAGGTATATTTATTTTCAATGCTCTTTCAATTCGTGTAGAGCATGAGATCTGTGGTTTTTTAACTAGTTTCCTTTTTTAATGCCATCTGCATTTTTTTTCAGGAATTCGTCTTTGGGTTGCCTTTTTACCTACAGGTGAAACAAAAGGGGTTTCCCATACAAACTTCTACAATAAAAACTATTGTGCTTTTCTGGGACTCCAACTATCTCCATACCAAATTTCATCTAAATCGATCAGTGGTTTTAGCGTGAAGAGGTAATAGACAGACAGACACATTTTCGCATTTAAAATTAAAGACTGATTTATCTAAACATAAACCTACCTACTTATTCAAAAGGCCAAAAGCCCAAGTTGGAAGAGTTATAAATTGTGTTTCCTAAAGCGCTTACTTAAAAGGGCTACAAATGCTTTCTATTGTACTCATTGAAGTATGGAAAGAATATGTAAATACTAATGGCTTCTTTTCTCCCTCTAATCTTTACCCGAAATCAACAAAGATCGCATCAGACAAAACTTTTTTTATAGTAACCACAAAATTAGTCTCGTCACTTCGCCATTGGAACCTTTGTGTTGTTATTATGTTGCAGGTCTTCTACCTTAGGTTATTAAGGAGCTTGCTTTTAAAAGTTTTACCAAAATTTGGTTTCTGCCTTATAAAAGTGGAAATTACAAAAAAAGTCCTTGATTGGCTGGGAATCAATCCCGGTCCGCTCACGATGCAGTTGAACTTCCTAGGACTGAACCATCGGCACCGATGCATGTTAATAAATTATGATTTTTTTATAACAATTAAAAATGTGTCGAGACATGCTAACGATGAACGAAAACAATTACCGAAAAATATAAACTGAGGAGGGCTCACCCTTATCAGTTATCTTATCATCTAGGTGTATAGAAAATATTATATATTATATTATGTATAAGTATAGCCTACGACCTCTCTTCCTCTCTTTCTCTTCTCAGATCCACCAAATATACACAAAAAAAATATGTGCCAGGACCACTGAATCTGAAGTGAAACTTTCTTTCTACAATAACCTAACATTAGATAGGGGAATGAAGCAACGCACGCATCACTCATATATATTGCCGTGTTTGACGCTGGTAGCGTTTCAGCCTTCGCAAAGTTACCCTCCAACTTTCTTGTCCGTCGGGAAGAGCTGTGCACGCATCCCACACATATATATATATATGTACATATATATATATATATGTACATATAAATAGTCGTGACGCATTTCCGTTTCATCTTTTCCATAGGATTTTTCCATTTACACGTCGTCCGAGAAGAAGTTTCTCTTCAATAAATTATAGCTTCACTTTTGTTTTCAAAATGTGGTAACGATAGCTATAGAGAACTATATAGGGAAGTACTAAATAAGAAAACCTGATATTCTAACTTACAAAAAAGTGGTCTAACCATGCACTCTACTGCTCATTCATGTTAACAAATCGTGGCAGCGAACACATTCAATTGTCAAGGAATTGCTTGCTATAAGTTTAGCACCAATATCAATGTCCTATTGAAGTCAATAAAAGAGCGTTCAGACGATATCGAATTGTGTTCAATCAATTTTAGGTCACGCGGCCGCGCTAACAAAACGTGATAGTTTTATCATAATTATTTCTTAATAATTTAGTAATTAAAATTTAACGAGTAATCGGAGGTTACAGGTCTGTCTGATAGGTATCAGAAATTAATATTTTTTTGAGTAAAATTTATATAGATACTTGTAAAATAAATAATTAAAAAAAAGAGAAGATTTTTAGTAGTCATTAATGATTACAGATTTCTGAAACGAGCAAAAATTATTTCGCGGTGAGAGTATTAGGTTAATTTCGACTAAAGTTATAGGCATAATCCAAATCATTTATTCAGTTCAGGCTGTTACAAGCACTCATAAATGTCCAGAAGCTACGCCAGCGCGGTTCGTAAATCTACGACGTTAGACCTTACCGGCCGGACGAGAAGAACCGGCAAGAAACTCTTCTTTTCTCCCTGTTTTATTATTTACAGCGTCCGTTGTCAAGTTGAACAATGACTTCAGAGATGATTCATGAAGTCACCTTTCATTACATAATGATTAAATGTACATTAATTGTTTACCTGCGTTATGATTGCATTGTCATACAGTATAAATACAAATAGTGTTATTTATATTAAGTGTACTAAACATTAACATCAAATTATCTAAGTACATCATATTTATACTGACAAGTTTATCTGACGATAACAGCAAGAAGATTTTCGTATAATATAGTTTTTTTTTTATAGATAGGTCCGACAAATGAGACCACCCCACCTGATGTTAAGTGAAGGTGAAGTCCAGATGCGAAGATAGCTGATACAGCAGTTCTACCTTCCATACCAGCTATCCTCACCCTGCCGGCCATGTTGCTTCTTCAATGAATTATGATGATGTTGGTTGGGTGCTTCTATACATGTCAAAACATATGTATTTTGTTTTAGAAATATTTAACGTGAAAAGATTTAGAAGATTTAGCTAGCATGGCTCGACCCAATTCCACAGACATTCTTACAAATCCCCAGGTGTCCCCCGTAAACACTATAGCCGTATCGTCAGCTTAAGAAAAGGTTTTGCCATTTATTAGCTTCACATATTACATAGTTCGTCAACATTATACATATTAAGAATAGTGTTGGTGCTAATACACCTCCCTGCGGGACACCGTAATCGGTATCCAACAAGTCACATACCTATCAAAGTGGACTTTTTGGTGGGATCGGGAAGCGTCACTTTAGCAGTTTTGTTTTTCTTGTTAAAAATTGTGTTGTGACGGATGTTAGTGTCTAATAATGGTGGATTATTAACCACTAAGTGTTCGGAAACATGCATAAGTGTTGGCAAGTGAAATAAAATAGCGGAAAGTGTCTTTCGACGTTCCCTCAAGAAGTCCACGGGGAGGTTCCAGTAAATCCCCACACATTGACTGAAACATAGGGAAAGGGGGATTGACTTGATTGCCACTTACTTTGAATTGACTAATATTTTGACCACGAGTGCTATAGAATATGTAAACATTTTACACTTGACATTGGCTAAATGCACAAACCGAGCGAAGCCATATAGAAAAAAAACATCAAAGTGCCTTTGTTTTCTGTCAGTAAGATAGTTGGTGAACAGTAAGAGAGAGAGGTTTATCTCTTCTTCCAAAGGCCTGCAGACGTTTAAAAAGGACTAAAGTAAACCCACCCGGACTAAAAATGATGCAGTTACCTTTATTCGATAAAACGTAATGCGAAAGCCTCAAACCAAAACGTAAATTTAAGTTAGACTTAGTTTTAACCTAACGTGATTCTCATCTCTCAGGTATTTCTTTTCTTCCACTAATTGTGTAGTATTTATTTTTAATATACCGAACAATCATATTTAATGTAATGTGAACACAGAACGAATTTGTATTTCTGTAATGTTGCTTTCATATTTTTCACAGGAGTAAATAGTAAGGATAATAAATGGAAATTATTAATTTTATTATGCTGGCACTGTAGGTCGTCTCTTATAATTTCACTGTAACCACAGAACAATTATATTAAAATGTATGACTGTTTGTAGCCATAAATAAAGAGAAAAAAAATCCACTTGCTCCAGGTAAGCCAGATATTACAGATCAGACTGGCATAGTTTCTGCTTGCAACAAAAAGATATCAACATTGAACAAAATCGTCTACACAAAACTAACGACATTAAAGATTTAAATTTATTGGAAATTAAAATAAAATTGAAGAAATGGTTACTAAACAAATGTTTTTACAATTTAAAAGTGTATTTTCGACATTTTTAATAGCATTTACCGCCGATGATGAATATTGTACGTCCGAAACGGGCAGCTGTTTAGAACTAAGACATTACTTGTAACACCATTGCCCATTGTACTCAGCATGAGAATAAAGCTTTCTATTTCAATTTGTTCGATAGTTGTGTCGATTCTGCCGTGATTCTCTAAACTTAAAACTAAATTAAACATCAGTCTCTCTTTTTCATTCTGTATAGAGAATGACAAGGAAACACTGTTGACAAATTTAAGTTTCGATTTAGAGAATCGTGCCAGAATCGACACCAGTACCTAACTATAGACAGAGTAATACGTGGTAATGTACTTACTTCAATTATCCTTTATACTTTATTGTTATATTACATTCCAGTTATTTATTTAACATTCGATAAACATTTATAGCATTTACACACTCGATAGATTACTCAGGTACTTACCTAAGTTCGATGCTATCTTCGAGATAATAAATTCATATCACGTCTAAAGATCCGATAATTGACTTAATTATTTGATTTTAATTCGTTTCAAGGCTAATTCTTTATATGGACTGTGGATATGAACGTCCATTGAATCCAAGATTTTAAGAAATGTTTAACTTTGTTATCATAAACGTATTTTAAGCTTGTATCGAACATGGATATTGTTGATTTTTCCGTCAAGTAAAAGAACTTGTAACACAGGCGGCTCACCCAAGTTTGATACTTGGCCAGCTCTGTGATGAGTCAATATTTTTAGTAATTATTCTCAGTTACAGTTCTCCTGGTTTTCTCCACATTTTACCGTCAGAAAATCAGTACGACATAAAGTCAATTACTTAGGAATCCAACTTATCGTGATATTCTTTTCATTGATTAGTCATCTGTATTCTTCATCATTAATTTTGTGCATTTTTGATATTGTGCATTTTTGATATTTTGGAATGGTTAGGGAATAAGTTTGCACGAATTTCTTTAATTATCAGTATAAAAGTACTATCATTTATGTGGTAGAATACAACATTTATTTATTGCGCTATCGCACACAAACATGACAATCTCTCAGAAAAATCAACTTACATGAATCACATTTAAGCGCACCTAGCGACATCTATTGTAAAAAAATGCATTTTCTTCGCAATAAAGCTGCCACCTGGACGTCCTAGATAGAAACTTATTATTATAATACGATAAAATAAAATATTACTATGTTTCGTCCAATATAGTGAAAGTCAACAACCTTTCCAATTTTATTCTATCCGTCTTACGAATTTTCGATTAGGTCACGTGTCCAGACGCGATCAGGCCAAATTACAAAAAAGTGTACAACGCTGCTAAAGAAGTTTTCACTTCAAAAAATTTTTGAAAATTAGATAGCATTCATGAAAATACACTAAACATAGTGTAAACGTAATTGCTTTTAAATATGCCCGATGAAAACCACGCTGCGTCTGTGGATCCAGCTTAAAGCTTAAAATTCAGCATTACTAATTCTAATCTCGTATAAAAAAGTAAGTTTCTCGCATAAGCGATGTTGAATTTTTATCATGGTTTTGGCACAAACATATGAAGTAATTATGCATTATGCAAAAAATGTAAATGAAATGGTACGTTATGCAAAGTATCGTTTAAACTTACCCTTTATTTAACGGAGACAGAGTGTTAGCGTTAGTAACAACATTTACCCCACCATTTTGAACAATGTTTACCCCACCATTCTCGACAACTTTCACCCCACCAGGGGAGTTTAAATTGTCCGTCACATTCACAGATATTTGTTCCGTCATATTTGAGTCCTGATATTATATTGAATTTCACAACACTGTTAGAAAAAAAAGAAAAATCTGATTAGCTTTCCAATTTTACAAAAAGTAGAAATCCTTTGCCAAAATAAAATTGGAAAACTAAAGATTCTTCTTTTTTTTGGTTAAAGTTAGCGCACTATTCTGCAAAATTAAATATGATGTTTTTTTTTCGTAGTTTATCTACGGTTTTTCCTTACAAGGACTCGTAACGAAATGAGCGAGTGTCAGGCGTTATCGCAAAATGAATAATCCTGTTATCGTATCAATAATAATTATTGTTAGATACCTATATTATTACTTAAATTCTTTCATTTCTTTTACTAATAGCGACAAAGCCGATAACAAATCAAATTAATCTATAACAGTTTATTACTAAGTTGAATATATGTAGATTAGTAGAATCAAAGAAATTCTAGTCCAGCAGAAAAGTTATGTTTACGGTTAAGAGTAAAACTTTTCCGGCCCATTTAAAAATCGGCTTTTATACAATGATTTCTTTTTACATATTTTTTTAGTATTTTTATTTGTTTTTTTTTTCTGTCTGTTTTTATTATTTTTCAAACCATTTTCAAAATCAAACCTAATTACTTCAGGTTAGCGTTCAAAAATGTAAGTTGCTCGACTTTTGATGTTTTTAGACGACACCTCTTTTCAATGATAAATAATCCCGCCTTAAAGAAGAGCAATAGATTTCCGTAAACAACAAAGCGAAATCGGACTTTCGAAATTCGCGCCATCTTTTTTACTCCGATTTGTTACGATTGGTAAGAAAGAGACAAAGCGAATTTTACTGACGCTCGAAATTGTGAAGCAATTCACGAATCCGATTTACATTTGGATAATTGTGGTGGTATTAGATCGCTAGCGTTTATGGTTCAGTTAGATTTTTGAAATCGGATTTTCTTGCTGAGAAATCGTTCTGTATCGATTTGTGTTTTGTGTCCATGTGATTTTTTTTCTAGTAAAATTTTCTCTGCCTGTTACATGAGGTAGGTATACCTAACTCACATGCACTGACCATTATGCTACCGCCCAGATAGCAAAGGGTGCTGGTTCGAGTTCCGTCTCTTGCCTGGCCCGCGTGGATTTTTTTTAGTATTTTCTTTAGATCTAAACATATACCAGTTGAATGCTTAAAAAACAAAAATATAAGGTATATTTCAAAACCTTATAGGTGGTTCCTCCCTCTTCACGATCACAATTAAGTGGCCGTTATCTCATCGCCATCAAAGTCATATCATTTGTCAAAATTGTACTATGAATATACCTATATTTAATTAGCATGAATGAATCTTCGACTATATTACAGATGTAGATATAGTATCCACTTTTAATAAAAGTCGAACTTAAAAAGGAAGACTTCAACAGAATTTCAAAATGACTAGCATCTCTTATCTATTAGACAAGTCCGTCTGTCTGTGGTGCTGTTTCAGCGGCCAAACCGTAAGAGATAGATTAAAAGAATATTTAAGTTATAAGTTAAGAATAGTCTGATAAGACTACAAACCGGATTTGAGTAACGTAGCACTTCCGGTTTTCGAGAAATCAGGTTTTGGTGAACATTTGGTTCACTGGTTTGTTAGTAATACATTAATACAAAAAGATAATGTGTGTCTCCACTAGAAAAATGACAAAACTTAGGTCGATCCTTACCTCTTTATTATGTAATTTAACTACCGCCCATAGTGATCGTTAACAATTTTGATGGTAATCATTGAATTTGTACGTCTACCGGATACGTTATCGCTTTTGTATCGTACTGTATATATCGATAATATTGTAATTACCATTACCAGGGGCTTATTTTGATATCTGGCGCCACGGGCCATTTACGATTTGCACACCATCCCCTCCTAGAATTCGTAAATCAAATCAAAATATAGGTCGGTAACAAATGTCTGTATATTGTCATGATTTTTGTTCAATATTTATTAATTTTGGGAGTATTTTGATTAATTCCTGGCAACACTGGCGCCGTGCTACCTGTTACCCCTCCATTTTGAAAAGAGGGTGGTTATAAAAGTCAACGTAACGGTATAAGGGATTCATTCGTATATTAGACGTTGAAGTGTTAAAAAGTAATTGTGACTGTATTGGCAGTTCAAGTAAATCTACATTTTTATACTGAAGGATTGCAGTTTTATTTCAATATATGGCTTTTGCCGCTCCTTGAAAACGGCATTTACACTATACAATTTTATGGGACCCAACCTGACTAAGGGTGGTGTAATATGAGTTAGAGAGTAAGGGACCCAATCTAGAATGATCGGCGCGGTGTAATAATTGCTTTGTAATTTTTTTTTAAATATTTTCCGTTTCTTCATAAGTTTATGATTTTAGAAATTTCTCAGCTACTTCTTTACACTCGTGCTTTTTCCTCTTCCAGTTCTTTACACACTTTTTTAAACGGTTATAAAGTGCGATTTATTAACTCTTGTAGTATATTACTTATATTTTGGATCCTTTACAGACTTCACAGTGTACTTGAGTGAATTTCAACAACTATAATTTTTTACGTGGAATTTTTTGTTCTATATTTTTAAACGATGGTTCATGGCATTGCAAATATTTTGAAAGCTTATGCAAATTCAAACAACATATCAAAATTCGTCACATAGCGAATGCATAGTTATGGATTTTTTTTTGTTATTTGTCAACCATGGAAATCAATTCGATTTTATATAGGTAGTTGGCGGGAAAACATAAGAAATAAATAAATACTTTTGGGTTAAAATGAATAAAAAAAATTGCGATACATTTAGGTTCATTTATTATTTATTAATGACCACAAACATAGTTCCGCCATACGCAAAAGACTTATTTCTGCTATGGAAATCAGTGTTACATAATACATACCTACTTTATTTTTACTTATAGTAAAAAACCCGACAAAGGAGATGAATTCGGGAATAAGTCGAGCAAAAACAGATCTTAAAACTACTGCTTTATTTATTTTAATTTCTCGTTATAATAACAATAGACAAACACATTCTGTGATTTCAGTCTATATAATATGTACGTTTCATAAGATACACAGCTCTCTGACAAACCGTCAAGTAGAGTATTCGCTTTGCTTAACAACAGTCAAGTAGAATTGTTGAAAGAAGCAGCCAAGCCTTTATATTTTTATATTTAATCTAATTAATATCACTTTTAGTACTACAATTTTAAAAGCCAAGAGCAAATTATTAACTATTTAACTAGAATACAGCTGAGGAGCTCGATCCCGCATGTGGTTAGCGCGTTCGGCTGCGATCGTTGAAGTTAAGCAACTTTCGCAGTGGTCGGTCAGCGGATGGGTGACAAAAAGCTTCTTTCTCGAGTTCCTCCGTGCTTTTCGGAAGACACGTTAAGCCGTTGGTCCCGGCTGCATCTGCACTCGTTAGCACCCGCCAATCCACACTGGGCCCGCGTGGTGGGTCATGGGCCAATCTCCCTATGCCATCCATAGGGAAGGCCTGTGCCCCAGCGGTGGGGATATTAGTAGGCTGATGATGATGATGATGATGATGAACAGCTGAAGGTTTTGGATTTTCAGAACTTACATGTTTTACAAGGTTCTAAACTATATTCTTATAGATTACTGAATACCATTGGAATAGTTGCTAAAATAAAATAATTAATAAATAGTCCGTTACCATGGTCCAATGTAACTTTTTGTGACATCTCAGCTGTATTCAAACTTTAATCTAAACTACTTACTTATAAATAATAATTGGAAATATTGTTAAATCTAAATAATACTGTGAAATATTAGATTCGAAACGATGTTCATGTTCACTTTTTTTATATTAATTTTTAAACACACACCAATTAGCCTAGCCCCAAGGTAAGCACTGTAAGGCTTGTATTATGGGATACTAGGGTAACGGATAGAAAACGTTAACTGTATATATATAAGTACATTTATATAGAAATACATGTTAGGTATCCATGACTGGAGTACAAATGCTCGTATTCAACACACAAACATCTGCCCCCACTGGGATTGAACCTCTTGAGTCGGCAACATCGTGAAACTCGGCGCACAAACCACTAGGCCACGGAGGTGGTTATTGGAGTATTAATTCTCATTTTTTGTATAAGCAAAAAACTGGAATTATTATTTACTTCATAAAATAGGGTCTTTTAATACATATTATCACGTTCTCTTTGACACAATAAAAGTTTATTGTTTTAAACTTTCATGGTCACTAATATAAGTTATTTACGGGATTGTTACCATGTACCTTGTTTTTAGCGAGTTTCCGATATTTCGGCACTGTTGCAAGCGCCATGATCACGGAGTAACTGAAGTAATTGCGGGTAGGCTGTTATTGGCAGACATATCGGATATGTCTAACTCGCTTGATACCAGCCATACACAATACGAGAAATCGTTACGATCAGACTGTACAGTTCGAACGGAACAGTTTATACTATTTCATTTAGTATAGGAAACTGTGCAGTTTTATAACATACACGCTACGATTTATCGTTACCGTTCGGACTGTACAGTCTAATCGTAACGATTTCTCGTAGTGTGTATGGCCGGTATGAAACAAGGTACATGGTAACAATCCCGTAATTAACTTATATTACTTTAACAATAAAAGTTATTTCAGAATCTGATCCTGGATTTAGAAATTGTACTTCCAAACCTCGAATAAAATTTATTAAGGACGTTAAACCCTTTATTAATAAACTAGGAATGAGTTTTGTTACGCCTTGTTTTTTTTATATCATTCAAGTGCCATTTGTAATTCAATGAACAGAGACAAAACGTAGAGTAACTAATCCTAGCATATTATTCGATTGTTAAGAATGGGGTCATGGCCTTGAGTTATCCCTATAAATGTGTTTCCTTGAAAAAAAAATGATATTGAAGCCTTTTTTCAATAAATTTTGGGAATTTCTGACAATTAAAAATTAGAAAAAAATTAGCGCGACGAATATAATACCATTGCTGATTTCTCGAGAACAAAATCTCAGCTCATGGATAATACTTATTTTAAATAACACGATGCATAATTACGAACAATTATTAAAATTTTGATGTGGTTCACCCAGACTTAGCTATACATTACAACTAAAATATAACATTGAGCGTATCGTAAGTATTTTAAACAGAAAAGTTCCTTAGTATTGTGAATACGGCTCTGAAAAAGCTGTTGTTTAAGCTAACCTTATGATATTCTAACTTGTTTAGATCAGAGACCTAGTTCTAGAATTTTTGTTTCCCCTTGCTTCTTAAATTCCTCGGCATTGTTTACAACAAATTGCATATCCGAGGGTGGGTGGCCTGTGGCTTACAGCACGAACAGGAAACTGCCTATATTAGGTTCCAGCCTCCCACAATTTAAGGTATTTTATTTCTAAGATGCACTTCTGAAATTTAAATGATTTTGAAGTGAAACTTGTTTTCGGAGGGGGTGTTAATTGAAAAATCTTATGGAAAAGATAAAACAGAAATGCTCACGAGCGTCTATTCTGGCAGCAGCAGTGCAGCTCTTCCCGACTAGTATGAAATTTGGAGGGTAACTCGACGAAGGCTGGAACGCTACGAGCGTCATATGAGACAATATACATGAATTATACGTGCGCTACTCCATTCTCCTATGCCTTATGCACCGCTTAATGTTAGGTTATTTAAGAAAAGAAGTTTCACTTAAGATAAATTTTTATTATTATATTATTTATCTCATGAAGCATCAACTTTAGTCAAATTTATGTATAGGATGCTAGTATGGGATGCAACCAGTTCAGACACGCTGGCCCCTTCCCATCTACATGAACCAACAACAGAGCTGGTACGGCTTGCGAAGCGGCTGAAAAAACTAAGGCATGCAAATACAGGGGCCTAGGCTCCGAATATGATTTTGTCCCATTCGGTGTCGAGACCCTTGTTCGTGGTGTCCTAGCGCTGTAAGGCTTTTTAAGGAAATAGCAAAAAGGTTGGTCGACATCACAGGAGACCGAAGAGCTGGCAGCTACCTCGGACAAAGAATTAGTCTAGCTATTCAAAGGGGGAACGCTGCCAGTATCTTTGGAACCTTGCCTAAAGGGACTCCTTTTAATAATGTGTTTTAGTTATTGTAAATATATTAAATCTTTGCTGCGTAAGAAAAATCATTTTTTATTAGTAAGGTCAATAGTCAAATTTTAAAGTTGATTGACTTCTACAAGTGCGACTGTAAGAAGTTAGCATTAAGATTTTCTTTTTTTTTCTGCGTAAAGTACCGAAAAGGATCCGTAGCTATAAATTATCTCTATTTACATTTCATATTAGGACGAAATAGATTTTGTAGTTGCATCTTCAACCTTTGTAGCGACTGTATTGTCTTCTCTTTCGAAAAGATAGTTGGTGTTTTGCGTAGTGCTGCTATGACTGGCCACGTTAACGGGTTGGCTGTACGCTTGGCCGTTGTAGGAAGGCTGGCGGCTGGATTGTTGGCCGTATGTTTGAGGTTGGCGATTGGATTGGTCCCCGTATGTTGGAGGTTGGCGGTTTCCTTGTTGGCTGTACGTTGGTGGTTGTCGATTGGATTGTTGGTCGTAGCTGCTTGGTTGCCTGCCGCTGTGGTCGTAGTTTTGGTAACGCGAAGGTTCAATGTCGCGGTCGTCTCCTTTCGGGATTCCACTGTAATGTGATAAAACAAACCTTTTTTTATATTATTTTGTTAAAATTCAATTGTTTACAAAACAATCGACTCACTAGTACACAAATCAGTTAATAAAAAATCTTAAGTTTCTCCTATGCCCGAATTAGTGCTGTATTTTTTTATGTGTGAGTGTCGAAATTACATTTTCGTTGTGGCGAAAGTATGTTGGATTGCATTTGTGTGCATATTCCTCCCCCCGCAAAAAGCGGCAGAATGATTTCAGTAATATTATGTCCTTAATATTATGGCTACTCTCCTCCTAGCCGTGTCGGCTGTGTTGCTCTATAATAATAATAAATCAGCTTTAATTTCTCCATAACCATATCGAGCTTAACAATAACTTAATTATGATATTATTAACAATATTTGGCTATGAAGACTCTCTATGCTTGTACCACATAAAATATCGTTCAAACATTTAAATTAATGGCAACACAGATATTATGGTAAATGTGCATCTTCAAGTTAATAACAATTAGCTACGGAAATGACAATCAAGGAAATAGGATTAGCTGTCATCTGTCAGTCAATGACAAATTGCGTTATTAACAGTTTTATATTTAACCCATACATGACGACATAGAGACGACATATTCAGATGGCGGAATGACAAATTGCGTCTAATTAATAACGTTTCTTTATACGCCGATTCCCTATTTTATTCAGATTTTTAGCAATTCTTATTGAATTTATCGCGGTTGGATGAGTAAGTCTTTTAAATCTAAAGAAAAGTTTACTAGAAAAAAATCCACGCGGACCAGGCAGCGGACGGGTCCGCGTGGATTTTTTTCTTGTAAACTTTCTTTTAGATTTAAACATCTAGCAGTTAAATGCTTTAAAAATAAATAAAATCATAAGTCTTTTAAACTCTAATTTGAGATGTTTTTGAGAAAATTTGTATGAATGTACAAAATTGGGCAAAAATGGAAGGTCTCCTTTGGAAAAGTTGAAATCTACATAAATGAAGTTGTTGTCTCTCACCCCTGTTCGAGCGGCCGACTTTTTTTTATAAATAGGTCTGACTAATAACTCCACCCCACCTGATGTTAAGTAACGGTGGAGTCGAAGATAGCTGGTACAGCAGTGTTACCTGCCACACCAGCCGTCCTCACCCTGCTAGCTTGCACATTGTTCCTTCACGCCTCTTTTTAAGGTTTACAGTGCTGCGGTACTCCAGCAGGGGGCCATTCGCCTAACGGAATTGCTTTGGAAATCGCTAATGCTTTCGATTTCATTTTGTTATTTCTGACCGCCGAAGGTTTTCAAATACCTCACGCTCATTTTCTTTAATATTGTTATTACCAATGCAAAAGAAAAAAAAATGGGTGCGTGTACTTATGTAGGCGCGTGAGAAGTTATCCTTCTTTGGCATCGTTTAAAATTAGTTTTTAATTGCATGCAAATAATTAATTACAATAAATTAATAAAAAGTCTGGAAAAGGACGAAGTCAATAAAGTTCAGTTTTAATTTGAAAAAATAAATAAATAATCAAAATATTCAATTAAAATCGCTACTGAATATAATTTATTAGAACATATGTGATTTGCACTTGTATGAAACTCAACGACGTATTCCGAATATACAAACTAGAAACATGTGGATAAATATTATAAATATGAATACCTATAACTGTTACTTTATTACAAAAAATAAAGATGTGGTTTTTGGTTCTACTACACCAATGGTCAAGAGATGGCGCTGTAGTCTCCTGAATCGCGCTTTGGTTCCGTTGTTCCAAATTAATAAATACTTTTGATAGGCCTTCACAATGCAGTCGTTAGCACCCACTAAATAGAGATTCTATTTCTATTTTGTTGGTAGATTTTCTTAATGTGCGGTAAACACAAAAGTAACGCATGATCGCTAAAGCGATCAACTTCATTATGTTAAAATTTTGTGTTACAGTGATGCGCGCGCATCTTAAAATTTCACTCTCATAATTTTTTCATAACGCGCCTAAAGAAGTATAACTTCAAAAAGGCATTTGAAAACCTCAGGCGGCTAGAAATAACAAAATGAAATCGTAAGCGTTAGCGTTTTCCTAAGCATTTCCGTTAGGCGAATGACCCTCTGGCACTGTGGTGAGTAGTGAGACCGACATAAATTAATACATATAGTTTTACCTCTCGTCCCTATAGGGTCGGCCGACGTTCCTCCATCCGCTGTAGCCGCCCGTACCCGCCCCGTACCCGGTCCCACCCGTACCGGCCCCGTACCCGGCTCCGCCCGTAGCACCGTACCCGGTGTTGTCGTACCCGGTGCCACGGTAGTCCAGCGGGTCGCGGTACCCTGCAGAGGGGGAGTAGCCCACGTTCTGCCAACCGCTGTCTGTGTACTGTGGTCTGAAATAGGATTGTATGACGATTTTGAAAAGAGAAGCTGATGTGAGAGGTTTCCATACACAGATCACATCCACTAGAGTCCGCATTACTTGTTTTGTTTGAAACCGAAACCGTCAAAATGGAGGGAGGGTAAGCAAAGTTGTGATGAACACGTCAATGTGACGTCACGGTCCTAGACTTTGGCAAAACGATGTATCGCCGTTAGTGGATGTCTGGAGGCGTGTCACACCTATTGTTAGAATACTTTCTAGACTTGGCGCAAGCGGGTGCCCTTGTATACGATCTAAGAGACGCAACTACTTCTATGCTACCTTCCCAGCCAAGATACATCAGTCCTTTGGTTACTTGTCGTACAGGTGCATCGCAAATCCAATGGTCCCAACGCGAAGTTGGACCCATGGAGCACCCCAACTAGAGTCCGCAACACTCAAATTTTGTTTGAAATCAAAATCGCCAGTGTCGGCGGTGTGCGGACAGGGTAGCCGCGTTCTGATTGGACACGTCAAGGTCAGATGATAAACTCAGTCCATCGAAGTGATGGAGGTAAGATCGATTAAAGAAAATATCGATACTTTCTGTCGATAAGCAATTTAGTATAGAAGCCTGGTAACGTTGGTGCACGAGTGTAGACATGCCACCACTTTGTTCCAGCGTTCTTTTTAAATGACGCGACCAGTTCACGACGTTTGGGGGCGTGCCTCACGCATAGGTAAAATTTTACTTTAGCTTGGCGTAAGCGGTTGCCCTTGTATGCGGACTCTAGTGGGGGTACTCCATGGTTCTACCCTACCACTGCGTGGACTCCCCAAAACCACTAATAACTAGGGCGCCGCGTCCGGGCCGACGTGAAGTAGTAGCCGCGACAACGTGCGCCAGGTAACCAAGGGACTGGTGTAACAGTGAGACTGCACCCGTACATCAGTCCCGTGGTTACCTGACGTACAGGTGCATCGCCCGTCCAGTTGTCCCAGCTGTGTGCAGCAGGGTAGACCCAGCTTACCATGATACTTCAGTCCCCTGGTTACCTGGCGTATTCAGGACGGCCCCAGGCAGTGGAAGGTGCCGGCGCTGCGTCTGGGCGTCCCGAAGCGAAGTAATAGCCGCGGCCGCCCGCGTCCCAGCCCGCCTGTCCGCGGTACGTTTCGTCCCACGGCCTGAAACTAAATGAACGATGCACTCAATGCTAGTCTTTAAGCGTGTGTTTGTTTACATGCGTAGAGCAAAACATGTGATTTTTGGCATGATTAGTGGAGGGGAGAATAGAGAATTATAACCACATTTTTTTAACCTAATTAAAGTTGAATGCCTCCAGTGGAATGCTGCGTATCATAATTAGCATAGTTTCTGAATTGATTTTATTTGAATTCTTAACTAAGTTTCTTTGTATCGGTGTTAAATAATTGTTTCTTTTATATATATATATATTCGCTTACATCATTACTTTAATAAAACGGTTATTTATAACGTGTATACTTTTAATTGGTTAACTATTTTTTACATAATATTTGACGTTTACAGGATTTGTGGTCACAAGACTTGACAAAGTAATTAATAAAAAACGACGACCTTTATTTAACACATAAGTTTCAAACATCATGTAAAAAGAGTGACAATAACAAGCCTTATTGCTTATAATGTTTTTTAAAAGCACTCTGCTCTTTACATTCTTTTAACTCTGAAATACTTATTATTTGACGCCTGGTGCAAAGCAATAAAGTAAGTACCTACTTGATAATTGAAAATAAATCACAAATATAATACGAATTAAAATTCAATTATATAATCAAATATGTGAACATAAACAAAGATGAAAACTAATAAAAAATTGGGTTACCAAAAACAAGTTCTTCGACCTTATCCATTTTGAAATTCGAACGCCCAGGAAACCGAGGTCCAATGACCGCAATTCGCCAGGGGTACTCACCCGTCCGCAGTCAACGTGAAAAAGAACATGTGTTGGCGAAAAAAAAACATAAATACCGTTTGCAAATTAATTTCAACAATTCAAAAGTAGCGGTATCGTATCGCCGTAATGACTCTGTAATGTGTTGTGTATAAACGCGTCAAGATTGTGATGCAAATTGGATAATTATGAGACGCGCGTGTTGGTTATTTATTAGTAAATCTGTTTATTGCATGCTGATACTTTAACAATACTTTAGGATGTACATTTCAAGGCATATAAGTATGAATATAATTCATTGTTCTCTTTCTGGAGTATTTATAAGATAAGTTACTTTTACTTACATTTCCTGATAAAAAAAATACTCGGCCTATAGGTAATCAATCAGGTTGGATTGAAATTTCACTGACAGCACAATCAAAGAAAGGGACTTTATTTTAACAATGTATTGGTGTCGATTCTGGCATGATTCTCTAAACCTTAACTTAAATTTGACAACAGTGCATCCTTGTCATTCTCTTTAAATAATGAAAAGGAGAGACTGATGTTAAATTTAGTCTTAAGTTTAGAGAATCACGCCAGAATCGACACCATTGTAAAATATACCTCGATTCTACAAGCTAAATGTGCACTCCTAAATACCTACCGACTAGGTTAAATAATTTCCATGTATCTTACAAAAAGAAATGCTATTTCAATCCAAATAGCTAATTTCCATGTATCTTACAACTAGAAATGCTATTTCTATTTTATGCTTATAACAATTTCGAAGTACATTTTGTTACAATTACGCCACGATAAACAAAACAATATTTCAACCAGGCTAGCGGCAATTACGCCACAGCGGCTCATTTGAAAGTCAACATACTCGCGTGACAATAGTCGTATGGGTCACAACACAATGAATCACATAAAACGACAGAACGGTGGCATAGTTCATCCCATCTCATTGATCACACCAATTTCGGTGAAAGCGTATCTCAATTGATACCACCAGTTGAGTGAATGTATAAATAATCCGCATGAACTCGATAACGGGGCGTCAATTTCCCGTTGAACTTTGCAAATGATAGGCCTACACTATTTGCCAATTACTGTACTGTAAGTGTACATACAGTTAAACTTAATGACGCGTTCTGGTTGGAATAAAACTATTTCTATGATTGATAGCTGTCTGAGCGCTTGTTAGATTTGTCATATTTTTTGTTGCAATTATTTGCGATGTATATGAATTGACGACGTAGTTACGAATCCTGTTATTCTTAGATTGTTTTTTATTCCACTTGTTAAAAACAAGTGAAGTCTAGATGGGATAATCAAACCATCACAACAGCAAATTAGGAAATTCTATTGCTCTGCTCCAATTTTCTAGTAAAGAAAAGCATCGTGATACTTTTCTATCCGTTATTTTATCATATGCTTTTCGCCATTATTGAGACTAAGTGTAAAATACAAAATACCTGACTATTATTGGTAATTTCGTCTAATTCAAATTTATTGAGATAACAAGCGAGAAGGAAATAAAACGCTTACCTGTCGTGTGGTCCTCTTCCAGCTGTAGGTCCGTACCCTCCGAACGAGTCGTCATAGGCTCCAACTCTATCGTATCTGTCGCTATAAGCTGGTCTTCTATAGCCTCCATATCCATAGTTATCAAATCTGCCACCAAAGCTGTTTCTATCATCATACCTATCGTACAAAGGCCTCCTTTCTCTGTAAGGGTCGTCGTAAGGCGGTCTATCATACCTATCCCTGTTGTACCTATCTCCTAAGAATCTATCGTAATAGTCATGTCTGTATCTGTCACGGTCATCGTATCTACCCCTATCCCTGTCGCGATCTCTGTCCCTATCCCTCCTTCCACCCGAGGGCCTTCTATCCTTGTCATCAAACTGTTTCTTGTCTTTGTCACCTTCATCTTCTGTTCCATTCTTTGGATTTGTTCTGTCGGTGCTGTACCTTCTATCGTCATCGTCTTGGTCGCCTTTATTCCTGTCGTACCGGCTGCCATACGTAGGTTTGTGGTTGCCTCTTCTGTCATCGTCGAACCTGTCGCGACGTCTGTCGTAATCATCGTCATCTCTGTCGTCTTGGCAGCGGCCGCATCTTGAAGGGCGGTCGTATTCTATCCTTTCGTAAGGCCGTCCAGTGCCGTACCGCGTGTCGTAGTAGCTGCGAGCTTGTCGGCTAGATTTGGTCTCGTCCGTTGGTGTTAGCACCGCCGATAGCACAGAATCGGCTACTGTTGTCTCGAGGATTGAGGACGCGATGCATATTGTTAATATCTGGAATAGAGGAACACAAGTATTACTGGGATAATCTTAAATGAAATAGAATCTATAAAATAAGTCTGCATTTAATGGCTAAACTATCCTTGAACGTACAGGGAATGCATGTTTTCTATAAAAAAAACTGATTTTAAATAAATGTTTGCGTTTAAAAGTTTATTTATTTATATCAACTTTTTAAAGAGCTTAAAACCTTTTAAAAGATAAACCAGCCTGATACCTGAGACAAGTAGAAAATTTCTGGTAATCAGTCTTAGAAACAAATATCTAGCAGTCATATTAAAACAAAATCAATGTAATATATGTATAAAAGAAGAAACTGACTGACATATCAGCGCACAGCCCAAACCGCTTTGTGTAGATACTCCAAATTTGGCACGTAGGTTCCTTATGAGAAAGGATTTCGGATTGAACCCTCAGGGTTTAAAATAGATATGAACGTTTCTATGAAAAAAACAATCTTGAGTTGAAACTTGGCACTTTCTTCGTATTATGTGTACTAAATAAATTACAATTTATTAAGTATTATGCTGAGGCAGGGACCTTATATACAATTAAGGATAATTACTTTATCTTTTTTTTTCTGTTGATTGTGTAGGGTTTTTGTATGTTTGTATGTTGTAATATTGTCAATAAAATGTTTCTCTCTGTATACAGGGTGAAATTGAATGTTTTAATGAAACTTCGTGGGAATGTTGGGTTACGTATATAGAGTATCTCTGAATTTTTTCGGATTTTTAAAAAATGATTTAAAATAAAATTTTGTTTTTTTTTTGTTATATTTTTAGTCCTTTCCTCCTTTTGGGTACTAAATAATTATTCTTTTAAAACATGCATACAGAGTAAGTAAAAAACAAGTAATAAGCACTACTAAGTAAAAACAGGAGACGGGCGGCCGGGAGCAATGACCGCTCTCGCCGTTGAATACCTTCCTGCCTACCTATCTAGGTATGCGCGGTGCACAGCGCAGTGAGCGAGCGGAGTCTCAAGCGCGCGTGCGTATCTTTTAAATTTGTGACAAGACAAGATTTGCAAATAATGCCTTGATTAGTTCTTGTTCTGTGGCCTCAATATAAGAATTTGGATATGGTGTGTTGTTATTGCGAGTGTCACGGAATACTCAGCAGAGCCACAAGGCTTTACGAAAGTAGGTTTGGTGATTTATTGGGAAGTTATAGAGAAAAAAATTAATAGGTACATCGGTCTCGTAAGTACTTGTGAATACCTGGTAATAAATTTCATTCTGACCCAAGTATTGAACTGCAATAAGTTTTTCTTTTTGTTTAACTTTTGCCTATTTCCAATCGTGACAAAATTATTATTAACTTTTTAAGTTTTTCTCTGCTTAAGAGAAGATGACATTTGTGCTTATTATTTCAATTTCAATAAAGGCATCTATGACGATTTTATTGTATTATGTGGAATCAAACGAGTCAGCTGAGCTCTGTGTACGTACCTACTCACTCAACGGCTGGCGGGCGCAGTCGGTCGTTGACCCGCGGTGGAATTTTACTGTTTTTCCGTTTTTTAGAAGTGCTTATTTATTAGTTGTTTTTCACTGGATATGTAAGCATGTTTGTTTAATATGAATAACTACTCAAAAGGAGGAAAGGGCAAAAAAATACACAAATTATAAATAAATACATGAAAAAAAAATACTTCAAAAAAATCTATACTCGTCACCCAACAATCTCACGAAGTTTCATTAAAACATTCAATTTCACCCTATATAATATGTCATTTTTAGTTTTCCTAAACTACCCCCTAAATGGGGTTTAGGAGGGTGTCGAAGTTTTTTATTTGGATGAATTTTAACGCGCGTTTCGATAAATTCGAAACTTCATTTTTACTAAAGACCAGAAATAAATAATAACGTGTAACAGGGATTTTCGAAAATTTACCCCAAAGGGGTAAAAAGCGGGATGAAAGTTTGTTTGAAAAATCTTATTCTTTGAGTTTATAGACTTTAAACTTGGTAGAAATACTTACCTAAATGAATTATAAAGTTTTATGTTTTATTCAAATTATAAAGTTTAATATTTTTGGTGCCAAAGTTTTAATGAATTTTCGATTATGTGGTAAAATAAGATGGTACAGAACTGGAGTGCAGTAAAATATGGAATAAAAGTTAAAATATACGTGTAAACAGAAAGGTATATTGTTATGAATTACGTCAAAAGTTTACATCAAATATTTACAAAGTGCCAACGTCAATTCTAAGTATAGAATTAAGATTGTAGCAACCAGTATTACAACAGATTAACTCTAAACTAAGTATTTATACTCATTATTCAACTAATGATGTAAATTATGCTACCACGGCCCTGATGGCCGCGTCGGAATTTTCCTAGCCTTGCTGCAAGGCAGCGCCATCTCTTCGCATTGTAGGTAACCCACGTCCGCAAACACGGTCCGCGTGGATTTTTTTCTAGTAAAAACTTTTCTTTAGATTTAAACATCTAGCAGTTAAATGCTTAAAAACATAATGATCTAAAGGTTTGTGTGTCTCTAAAAAATAGAGGGACTTTTAAGTAGCCACCCGTAAATTATTAAAACGGAACATAAATACACTTCATGCATGCATCATCCATTGATGATCAAAAGCTGATAAGCTCTCCAATTAACTGTTACACTTGTGGCAATAACTGGCTCTTCTTATTAATAAGCTGATTACTATCTCTGGCGGTCGGCATGTCCGTCTGTTGGTTTCATTGCTGTTATTATCGTATCCGGGTGCTTAATCAGGTGTAGAATATCTCTTTTTGTAATTACAAAATAATGCATTGTGAACATGAACACATTAAAGGTTATGATATCAAAATTCTTGATTATCTATACTTATATAAATCTGTAGAGAGGTCAATTCTGTACATGAAATATATTTTCAAAATAACTATCAGGGGGTGATTAGTGATCGATACTGATGCCAAAAATGCAATCAGTAAAATTTTTGTCTGTCTGTCTGTCTGTGTGTATGTTCCTTATAGAAACAAAAACTACTCGACGGATTTTAACCAAACTTGGTACAATTATTTTTCATACTCCTGGGCAGGTTATAGTATACTTTTCATCACGCTACAACCAATAGCAGCAGAGTAGTGAAGGGAAATGTTGAGAAAACGGGAGAAGTTACTCCATTTTTAAGCTTCCGTCGCGTGTGCAGCCTTAATGGTTAAAGTTACATAGAAATCATGTATGGCGAAAATATTCTACATAAAATTGTCTAAAAAATATCCCGCAACAGCATATCTCTATCTTTTATGGTTGACTCACAATAACACGTGTAATTATATAAATAAAGTCATTGTTCTTAGCACAAGCCTGAGAACAAAAACTATAGTTTACACTACAGCTCTACACCGAAGCGAAGCGAGGGCGGGCCACTAGTGACAAATATAATTGATATGTTCGTGATTTTATGAATGATTTACTTTTCTTGTCTTCATAGAAAATATTGGCAACATAGAATTATAGTTATGTTTTTATTTATTAAGCATTTAAGTAACTGCTAGATGTTTAAATCTAAAAAGAGTTTACAAGAAACAAAAAATCCACGCGGGCCATAACATAGAACACGGAGTACCCCCACTGCTGGGGGTGCTCCATGACATAGAATTATGTCTAGCAAAGCCTATTTGCGACTTAAGGAATGACTAGCGAGCTAATTGGATAACATATTTCCCTAGCTAGAAACAGAATTTTAAATAATGGTAATAAATAGAGAAAATAAATAACAAATAAATATTTCCAACACTCACACCAATTAGTCTAGCCCCAAAGTAAGCACTGTAAGCTTGTGATATGGGATACTAGGGTAACGCATGACTACATATTACTAATATATAATTATATTTATATATAAATATATATTAAACAAATGCTCGATTTCATCACATAAACATCTGCCCTCACCGGGATTTGAACCCGGGACCTCTCGAGTCGGCGACACCATGAAACCTGGCGAATAAACCACTCGGCCACGGAGGTCATCAAATGCTCAAGTTGTACGAGGAGCTCGACGGCGCGGGTGGTTAGCGCATTCGTCTGCGATTGTTGAAGTTAAGCAACTTTCGCAGTGGTCGGTCATTGGATGGGTGACTAAAAATCTTCTATCTCGAGTTCCTCCGTGCTTCGGAAGGCACGTGAAGCCGTTGGTCCCGGCTGCATCTGCAGTCGTAAGCACCCGTCAATCCGTGGGTCTTGGCCGAATCTCCCTATTCCATTCATAGGGAAGGCCTGTGCCCCAGCAGTGGGGACATTAATAGGCTGACGACGATGATGTAGAATAAACATAATTAACGCATTGTTTTGTAAACAGTTCGTGTAAGCGCAAAGAATCGTAGAGCTTCCATATTGAATAACGCAACAGTTAAATTAGGCCCTTCCTTCGTGTACACCATAGTATCATGGTGGTTATTAGGCCACGGCCTTCGTTTTGGACACAATTTTGTGCTTTGTAAGAGATTTTTGCTTCATACATTACGTCACACTATTGTTTTTTAGAGGTCATATGTTAATTCAATAGGACATTAGCAGATTAACTACTTATGTATCACTTGCGTGTTTTTTTATATGTGCGCGGTTTTTTTTATTATAATTGGAGATTACGTATTGTATGGAACAGGGAAATGTGTACGGGTCATGAAGGTTGTATCATTTATCAGTACATGAATTTTTATAAACAACTAGCGGCCTGCCCTCGCTTCGCTTCGGTGTAGAGCTGAAGTGTAGACTACAGTTTTTGTTCCCAGGCTTGTATTATACACAATGACATTCATCTATGATTCTTCTTATACCTGCATGCAAAGTCTCAGCCCGATCGGTTTAAAATTGACAAAGTTTCATACAAACTTTCATTCCCTATTTTATCCCCTTGGGGGTAGAACTGATCAAAATCCTTTCTTAGCGGATGCCTACGTCATAACATCTACCTGCATGCCAAATTTCAGGCCGATCCGTCAAGTGGTTTGGGCTGTGCGTTGATAGATCACTATGTCAGTCAGTCACCTTTTAGTTTTATATACTAGTATATAGATAGTATAATATAACCTGTAAAACAGTATGAGTGATGCGCGTCCCGTCCGCTGCCTGGTCCGCGTGGATTTTTTTTTTTGTAGTAAAATTAAACATTTCCAAAAAAGAAAACAGTCTCTCTTACGAAAGATATCAACGCATTCAAAGATGTTTCGTATTTTTTTTTCTTGACTAGATATTTTTTATTCTATATTTATTGAGGATGTTTGGTGTGGCAGTTTATAATTGCTGAACCAGCTATCTTCGCGTTTGCACTTTATCACCACTTAACATCAGGTGGGACAGAGCCATTTGCCTACCTGGCTATATATAAAAAAAAAACTTATTACTTATTCTTATTTTTGTATGCCAAATGGGGCTGAGCACGGCTACACAATTTAACACCCATGTTATTTTTAACCCGTATATCACAAACAAAGTATTTGATTGATTGATTATTTTTACACGTAACTAATATACAGGTAAAAAAACCCGGCTAAGTGCGAGTCGGAAAAGTAACTCCCATATTAGGAATTTATTTACATACTTTATTCGTCCGTATTTGGGTCACATATATACATGTATATACCAGACTTCAACATGATCGATTCAGTAGATTCCGAGCAAATCAAGTGATAGAGAGTCCACCGAGGAATCCTATAAGGGTTTCCGTTTCTGCCGATTGAGGTACGGAACCCCAATAACAAACATACAAATAAATACTATAAATAATATAAACTTACTAGCTGACCCAACGAACTTCGTATCGCCATAAAAATAGGGGCAGGTGGTAGGAGAGAAAATTTAGGATTGTATGTATTTTTTAATACCACATTATAAAAAAATATATTTTAACAAAAAAAATTTTTAGGGATGTGTAACGTAGTGTTCTATCAACTTCCTGGGATAACATTCCTCCTAACCCATATGAGAACACTACGTTACAATACCCAATAGTTTGAACTTTGGCGCGAAGGCGCATTGTAGGTTTCAGAACACTACGTTACAGGTGGACAACCATTATCACTTAAGGATATGAAAAATAGATAGTAGCCGATTCTCAGACCCACGGAAAATACACAAAAAATTTCATAAAAATCGGTCAGGCCGTTTCGGAGGAGTATGGTAACTAACATTGTGACACGAGAATTTTATATATAAGACTAGCTGACCCAGCGAACTTCGTACCGCCATAAAAAATATGGGTTGGTGGTAGAAGAGTGAAAATTTAGGGTTCTATGTATTTTGTATGATGTATCATAAAAAATTTTAAAAAAAATATCTAAATTGAAAAAAAAAATTAGGTTTGGATTACTCTTAACATTTAGGGGGATGAAAAATACATGTTGTCAGATTCTCAGACCTACCCAATATACACACAAAATTTCATGAGAATCGGAAAAGCCGTTTCGGAGGAGTTTAACCACAAACACCGAGACACGAGAATTTTATATATTAGATGATAAGAGTTGTGATATATAGCACAACACAAAGTGAGTTAGCTCTAAAACCTAATTCACTTGGGTCAGGGTATGTAACGGCGCGAGTGATATTTTTGATATCGCAAGCGTCTATATTCTATGGTTGTCGCTTGCCATCGGGCAGGCCATAAGCATGTTTGCCACCCTATTAACAATTAAAAAAAATGCTCTGCTGTTAAAAAAAGTTTGTACCCCTTACAATTGCTCCATGCCCTTATTATTAAAAGTATCTAGTGAAGCAGTGGTTTGTAGTTTGTACACATCCATCACTTTATCATTCACTAGCGGCCCGTCCTCGCTTCGCTTCGGTGTAGAGCTGAAGTGTAGACTACAGTTTTTGTGCTCAGGCTTGTATTAAACACAATGACATTCATCTATGATTCTGCATGCAAAGTCTCAGCCCGATCGGTTTAAAATTGACAAAGTTTCATACAAACTTTCATTCAATATTTTATCCCCTTGGGGATAGAATTGATCAAAACCCTTTCTTAGCGGATGCCTACGTCATAACATCTATCTTCATGCCAAATTTCAGCCCGATCCGTTCAGTGGTTTGGGCTGTGCGTTGATAGATCACTATGTCAGTCAGTCACCTTTGAGTTTTATATATGTAGATAGTGGTCCGCCCCCGTTTCGCTTCGGCGTAGAGCTGTAGTGTAGGTAGACTATTGTTTTTGTTCTCAGGCTTGTATTATACACAATAAATTTCTTTATATGATAAAATAAAAAAAACCTTAAAAAATATTTAACTAATAGTGAAAGTTTTGTTGCGTACTTTAGGACCCCTTGTATCGAATGTACTATTCTTTTGGTTGAACGGATGAATCTCAGGATCTAAGGGTCCGATTTGAAAAAATGTTTTTGTGTCAGAAAGTACATTTATTGAGGAGGGCTTCAGCTGGTAGAACATCACACTGCGGCCAATAGTAGCGGATTATCGATGTAAAATGTTGCAAAAACGGGTAAAAAATATTCCATTTTTGAGCTACCGTTGCGCGCGCTGCGTAAATAACTGTAATAGTTAGTAACCGCAAAAATCATGTATGACGGAATAGGCTAGTTGCCTATATTTTAAATAGTGGTTAATAATATACCTTGATGTTTATTTAACCCCAAAAAATATTATTTTAAATAAAAAAGTACATTAGCAATATGTATTTTGTATTTTAAAAAACTTATTCAAATTTCCCTCGAAAACGCTCTAGACTGTCATGGCGTCTAGAATGACGTCACGCCGTGCAAAGCAAACAATACGCTGTACGCCGACTATTAAAATTATTTAGTTAAAAATAAATCCATCGTATTACAAGTACTGCATAGTGTCCTAGTATAAAAGGAGAAGCATAAAACGCCAGACAAATTATTTATATGCCACAAATGCGGAAAAAATAGTTAGAAGTTACAAGGAGGGATGGTATTCATTCATTGTTTATCAACAAATACAAGAATAATTTTGTGATGAACATTTTGATGTAAGTATTTTGCATAACATAATCAATGAAATCAAAATGTTATACAAGCCGGATAAATTATATTGCATTATATTGATAAAACAATGACAATAGGTTGAGGTTAGGTAAGTTGATTTAATTTTATGGTATGATTTAGAGTCTATTTGAGAGTTCAGTATTCATAATAATAAACACTTCTTATTCTTGTTCTAGTTGCCAAATGATATGCTTAATTATGTCGAGTAGTTATGCGATATTTTTTTATTTTGGTTAAAATATTATTATTTTCTTCGGTAAATCCCAATTCCATGGATATATTAGCCTTCCTTTCAATAATTATCTGAAAACAAACTGATAAATTGTATCAAAGTAACAATAACATGAATGAGAAATCAATGAAATGTATGGAAACGGCAACCACAATTAATGTTTTGCACGTGGTGACGTCAGTCTTTCTGATTGGTGTTTGCCGTCAAGTGATCTAATGCCTATTTTATTCGAATTTATTTTCTAAAAATAATAATAATCTTTAATTATTATGATAAATAGCTTTATTTTTTGTTATCTGTATATCATAATTCATATTTAGAAACTGTAACCCATTCGATTTATTGTTAGTTGACACAAGCCTATTCTTTCCGTTTTTTTAAGTTCTTTAAAAGTTCTGTAAAATAGCCCACGACAGCCTATGTCTATATTTTAAATTTGACTCACTACAAACCTTTTTCTTCAAAGTAACGCTGGTTAAGCCGCAACTAGAGGTCCCCGTCTAGTTGTGAAATAACTGTATTAGATTGTTCTTTAGATTTAAACATCTAGCAGTTAAATGCTTAAAAATAAATAAAAACATAACTGTATTAATTAGACATATGGTATTCCGGACTTTTTTATAGATATTAATGACCTCTATAAAACTTTAGTACATAACTTTGCTCTACTGTCAATGACTTTCGCAACGTAAGCGATGTAAGGTTATTTTTTGGTATTTTTTTTACACCCTGGGTTACGTGATCGACGTTTTCATACGGAACCTAACTTTTTTGAAAATATTCTATAGTCTATGTTCATCGGAGATAACGTACGATTCTAAATGTGAAAGATTTTTTCAAATCGGTCGACTAGTTTAGGCGCCTATTCAAAACAAACAAACAATCAAATCTTTCCTCTTTATAATATTAGGTAGCAACGATATATTTAATATCGTTGAATATAAGTATACACTTATTTTGTACGAAAATAAAATGTAAAAAAAATCAAAACGTAGAACAAACGTTGTTGTGTATGATGTACGCTATTGCGAGGTTAACGGTATTTTAAAATTAACCCTTTGTAGCACCAAATATCCTTTAAATGGATATTTTATTTACTGAATTCTAGGACAATATTTCAACTCATGTTACTTTGTTTAAACTAGTAAGTACTTAGTGTACTAAAGAAGCCTTATAATTACACAGCTTTATAATTGTCATTTTCAGTATTCACACGGACATTTATACGTCTATTTTGTTTAAGATTAGGCATACACATTTTTTATACTTAACTCAATAATCACTTTATAAATGCGTCGCTGACAATAGACGAAAGGTTATGGGAATTTTATAAAATTACACATTTAAATCATAAAATGACGAAAACGTGTCTGTCGACGCCACCAAGTTTACAACCGTTAAGTTCTTAGGTTTTTTTTTAATTTTTTTAGTTAAAAATAAAAAAAATATATAAAAAAAAACTAAGAACTTTACGACCATAAACTTAGTGACAATTGGATAAGTAAATAGGTACATAGGTATTTGCCTAAATTATGCTAATGATGATAATTTAAATATTATCAAATGAACCAATTATATGTATTAATTCTTGTTTTCCAGACAAATAAGTAAGATATAATAGTATTATATTCTTAAGCATTTAATTGCTAGATGTTTCTCCTAGTGGAATTGTTTTTTAGGTAAATTATCTTTACAAGTAAGATTTATAGTAAAAAAAATAAAAAAGTGTAATTTTATTCATAACATTGTAATTATTTATGTCTCTAGGAAATAGGATTAGTATAACAGATCAACTTATTTATCGGTTCTGAACGACATTTTAAAATTCACTATTTAAAAAATATAATTAATAATAAATTTAACTTACCAGAAACAGCAAGCGTTCCATTTTGAAGAAACTCAATTTAACCACCGATCTATAAAGTCCATCCCTCGCTATAAAACTTTACGACGCACTGCATACGAAAACCAGTTTGCTTTATAAAAAAAAATAAAAAAAGAGTTCCTATATTTGCCGGATTTACATTCTATAAAAGTCTATGTTTAAAAATAGAAAAGGTTGTATTTCAAATTTGAATTTTGTTTTTGTTTCGATTCGAACAGATTCGAACGTGATGCGCGCTGTGAATGGCGCGGCTACATACGTCGGACTGGCCAGTTGCGTATGCGCTCCTGCTTATAATAATTATGGCAATTGTAGTTTTTTGTTTGCCCATCCGCCTGTATGGAGGCTTGTGGAGATGATGAACGATTTCGAAGGCTACTGGTTCTAGGTATTCTTGTACTTTTGACTCGTTCTCTTTATAATTGCTCAGTAGTCCATTGTTAAAATGATCTGTACAAACTGGTTGAGGTAACTGTTCTTGTTTAATCATTTGGGTCAGAATAGAGCAGGTAAGAAATATTTGATATAAAAAATTGAATTATGAGATATTGAGAAATAACATTGCCAGGACTAAAATGGGTTATGCCTCTCGTAGAGCAAAATAGGTCGACAAAGGACAATGGGCAAAACACACCCAGCTCCACCAACAATGTAATTATGAAAAACTAGCCTTTTTTATTATGACACCGTAAAAAAATATCCCGGTAGTCAAGAGATATGACACTGTAAAAAATATCCTGGTAGTCAAAAGATATGACACATATGCCCAATATTTAGGCAGCTAAATAAATTGATTTTATAGTTCCTTCATTTAATATTATTAGTAACCATAATAATATGCCATATCGTACTATACAACCAGATATACGACAAAGCCTGCCGACCACCCTGCGCTTGCACTTACTGAGCCACCACAAAACGGTTTACGGGGGTTGAAGGACTTGCAGTTGCAAATTGTCGACCCGTCTTACTTCGTTGTGATTGTGCGCTCCCAATCACTTGATTGAATTTTATTTAAAACGCTTTGGACATTGCAACACGATTATCGGTTTTGTCAATTAGTATGGATGAACTGGAATCATGTTTTCTCCGAAGCGTGGACGAGTTTGTGTGCTTTGTGGTCGCTCCGTTTTACATAGAAGACAATTTACTATAACGAACAGACTGTTTGAAAAAACTAACCCAACCCATAGGGGGATTTTTGGATTTACTTTAGCGCGGCAGAATAACATAAGGGGGCATCTTGCACCTTGTGAAGTACTCCCATATTACCTGAGCCCTCTATGTAGGGTCGAACTAACTAAATTAATTCCCATGTTTCATTAATGTTCGTTCGTTATAGTACTTGCACCTATTTAACTTAAAATAACTAAATACCCCTGGAATGGAATTTGATGCGCTTTGGCACAGGTGATCCTGACTATAATACCTTTCAAACAAATGTAGTTTAAGCTGTGGCGGACATACAATTTTGCCCAATATCCTTTACATAGCCAATCTGTCTTTTTGGCTCCTTTAAAAACATGGTAACCAGAGGTATCGAAATCTTCATCCTGTTAAGTCCGTTCACAGAGGCAGCAATTCAGTTATATGCTTCTAAAAGTGATAGAATTCGACAGTTAATGAATACTTAAATAAACTTAAAATACACACATCAAAAGTGTCTAGGGATCAACATATATTTTTGCAATAACTTTTCTCCTGATTGATATTAATTAAAATTTTCTTTAAGGATTCATCAAATAAAGTGTTTTCGTTTGTCACAGTAACGATAAACCAAGCCACCTTTGCATTAATAAAGAAATTTGCCATTTTCCTAATAAAGGGATTTTTGACATTTGAACCACTAACACAAAAGTTCGAAAAAAAGACTGAAATAACAGTTTTCTCTAAAATTTTATTGGGTAACTTAAACAATTAATAATCCGTATTTCTACCGCGAACACTAACAACACAAGAACATCGGTTTGGCATACTCAAAATGAGTTCATCCAAATCACGCTGTGGAATGGCCGCCCATGTTCGTTGCAACAACAAAAAAAGGTCTTCTTGCGACTGGATACCCTCCATATTCGGCAGAGCTCTTCTCTGTAGCATATCCCATGCATGCTCAATCGGGTTCAAGTCTGGCGACTGAGCAGGCCAGGGCAGGACATTGATGTTAGCTGCGGCGAGAGTCTGTCTTACAACTCTTGCGGTGTGCGGTCGTGCATTATCATGCATTAACTGAAATAAGGGACCGATTTGCACTTGTAGAGGAACGATGACGTCTGATACAATCGTCTCAGCATAAATTTGAGCGTTGAGGTTGCCTCTGATCCAAATCAACTCAGTTCTTCCGCCGATCCAAATACCCGCCCATACCATGATGGTTCCACCACTATAAGGATGGACTTCCTGGCAGGATTTTAATCGCTGTTGGCGTCCAGGGGTTCTCCAGTTTCGTATACGTCTTGTATCCGGTCTCATACCAAAACGAGACTCATCAGAAAAGCACACGAAACGCTATTGTTCTTCTGCCCAATTTCTGTGTTCAAGAGCCCATTGATATCGAATCCTACGATTGTGCATTGCTATAGGTGGTACCCGTAGCGGTCTTCGGGAATGAAGGTTCACTTCATGCAAGCGGTTTCTGACTGTTTGGTCGCTAATTAAGTTCCCTGAAGAGTGATGAAGCCTCACGGCTAACATCATGGCGGTTATTGTTGGAGCTCTTCGAGTTAAGATTTGAATGTATCGGTCTTGTCTCCGTGTGGTGCAGCGATACCGTCCTCCATGGCGCTCAGCCACGGTACCAGTGCTTCGGTATCGTGTCCAAAGTCGACTGATAACACTCTGACTTGTATTTAGAGCTAAAGCCACAGTACGTTGCCGGGAACCAGCTTCTATCATTCCCACGGCTCTGAGCATTTCTTCCCTGCTTAAATGACGTCGCCGCTCCATAATAACGTTGGTTTTAATCAGTAGTAGGGAAACAGTAGCACTAATAATGTCTTCAATGCGTTGTATGTTTTTATAGGGAAAATATTGACAGCTGATTTTCATCTTTTACTCGAATTTGATTCACAGTTCCTGATTCAAATTATGAAATGCACCAAAAAGGATCCATATAAATTTATAAAATCATAAATTTATTACAAAGCCACATCTCAATCTCAAGAAATCCGCATAAAAATGCTTGATCCCTAGACACTTTTGATGTGTGTATTTGCAAATGTTATAAAAACAGAAGCCTTCCCAATTCAATTTCCTTTTGCAAATAATTACTTATCACGTGTGTAATTAACTATCATGCCAATTAATTTCCTAAAGATATAATAACTACAGCTTGTCTAATAATTAAATTAACGTTCACTCTGCTGTGTCGGCCATTTTTTATCGTTCAAATAAATTATAAAGTCCAAAAACATACTTATCCAAAACAACCTGTAAGTTCAAACAGTTATTTATATTTTATAAGAATAACATACAGGAAGTAGCTTAGACTTTACTGTATTGAGATAGTATTGTATGATATACGATACGATATGTATACGCGTCAAATGTCAAGAACTTTTCTATGGCAAGTTCAACAGAGTCACAACGGATATAACGAACTCAAAATATTCCGTACAAAAAACCTTTTGACATTTTTTTGTTTACGCGATTTGACGCGAATTGAGATCGAATTCCATATTGGTTTGTGCTAAAGGCGATCCTATTCGATTAAAAACCCACATCACATCATCACCAGCCTAGTAATGTTCCCACAGGCCTTCCTTAAGAATGTAAGAGGGAGATTGGGCAATGACCCACCACGCGGGCCCAGTGCGGATTGGTAGATGCTAACGACTACAGATACAGCCGGGACCGGGCTTAACGTGCATTCCGAAGTTTGAGATAGTAAATGTTTGGTCACCCATCCAATGACCGACCACTGCGAAAGTTGCTTAACTTCAACGATCGCAGCCGAACGCGCTAACCACTTGCGCCATCGAGCTCCTCGACCCACGACCATTGTAATTGAAGGCAGAAACACATGCGTTGCATTAACCGGTGCAAAATCACTTTTTGGCAGAAGATTTTAACCGGAATAGCTTTGGACAATGTTTGAGGAGTCGCTCAGATTGATATTGAGTGACGAGCAATCTTCCTGCTATCTAACCTTATGACTTGATAAATGTATTTATAATTTGCAAGCACTTACTTTAAGAAGTTGGAGCAAAAACTAATATAATTTGATGAAGCACACACGGCGAACTTTGACTTGTAGGAAGAGGAAGTTCCATTGTTCTAGACAACATACTGTTTCCATTGTTGAATATTATCAAATTAATCAGAGTTTTCTTTAATCTTTATAACAATTAATTTATTTCAAACATCACAGATCTATATTATTGTTTGTTAGTATACATTGGCTTTTCACACTGTCCTATACGAAAACAGAAAATCTTCACCCAGTAGCAGTCATGGATGCTCAAATACACAATGCATACACACACACACTGACACACACAATACACACAACACACACATACAGCACACGCACACAAAAACACACAAGCACATAATTGCATGAATGTAAATTACATTTTAATTACATTAAACATTATTTATTAAAAAATAGTAACTTTATTATTTAAATGCTAATAAAAATCGTTTTTTTTTTATTTATTTTTTCCCCGTCGCCACAATACAGGCATGTCCTAGTGTGGAAGCCGTAGGTAACTCTATTATAATTTCATTGTAGTCAAATTGAATTGTTTAATATCATTATAAAACTTTATTTTTCAATTAATAATTATTATTATTATCAACACATTTACTTAATGTTGCTAAGCGAAGTTTCTATAATATTGGATTCATTATAACCAAGTGGCCATCTTGCGATTTGATCTCATTAACCAAAGAGTTAAAAATTAAGTAATAAACATACCGAAACGTACGTCATAAGCTTATGTGTATGTACTCGATAGTACACTTAATGTCTAATTAACATTTAAAGTCGGTGCCATACTATACATGGTGATAGATCTGACTTACCATTTACTGCTTGTGATGGCATGATCAATTCGTAAAAAATCGTATTTGCGAAAAATAATTTTAGAAATATTGAGAGAATTCAGGATTGCAAGTTGATTTTATCGTTCGACTGAATACTTTTGATTTTTTTTATACCATGGGCAACAAATCACCTAACTCCACCTTATTTAAATATATTTTTCGGTCGGGATTCGGGATCTAGACATGGCGAAAAGATGTGTGCATGCACGACTATTTTTTTGAATCCTTACTTTTTTGAAGATCGTGTTAGGAACTTGTATTATTCGAGCGTAAAGACTTGGTGAGGATGTTAATGGTATTTTTTTTTAATACTTTAACATGATTCAAAAACGTTTTTAACAACATTTTAACACAACTAACAACGGTAAATGTATATACGTAAGTATGCAAAATTTCTATGGAAAAAGGACGAAATTTGTACCTACTTCTTCGGGAATAACTGGTAAGATTGAAAGCCTACTTATCTGTAATAGATTTACAACTTAAATTAATTATATGTATATAGGTATACCGTGTTTTTTTTTATACGTTCAGAAACAAACTTTTTACGGGCGGGTGGGTCATTGACACTTTATTTCCCTCAGTGTAAAAATTGATTTTAAAAGACCTATAAAACGATCCCAACTTTATATGTAAGGGAAAATACCCTAGTTCTGAGGTAAGACGAGTACAAATGGCCATACTCTAAAGGTTCCTTGTTAACTAGGAACCCTAAAAAAGGAAATTATTTTTAGACATTATTTTTGTGATTTTTCACCATAATAATTATGTTTACTTGTCGTGTCGTGCGTTAATGAGAAAACAGCCGCCCGAAACGTATAGGCAACGGGCCGTGACTGACACGTCATTACGTGCTTTGATAACCAACAGACCATAGACCACCGCCGAACCACGGAGGCTACATTCAAATTATAACCAGTATAGAGACTTTGCACTAACTAATAGGTTTTTGATTTAACTACCCTACCTAATTTTTTAAAATATGACAATCTTTTTTGCAGTCTATGACAGACCAGATGCTATTAGTTAAAGCTTACCCGAACACCTAATCTTAATAAATGGATCTGAAAATGACGCTACTTACTAAGCTAAACGTAATTCCAAATGTTTAGTTTTGTATTCTGGGTATTATAATCTCTTATCTATTAGACAAGTCCGTCTGTCCGTCCGTCCGTCCGTCTGTCTGTGGTGCTGTTTCAGCGGCCAAACCGTAAGAGATAGATAAAGAGAATGTTTAAGTTATAAGTTAAGAATAGCCTGATAAGACTACAAACCGGATTTGAGTAACGTAGCACTTCCGGTTTTCGAGAAATCACGAATTTCAAACGAAACCACACAAAATCTCCGAAGTTTTCAATTATTGGTGAACATTTGGTTCACTGGTTTGCTAGTAAATATTATAATTCAGTAGAGGTAGGGATATTCATAAAGAATCCCATCCACCCCAACAACCCGTCCTGGCTGGTTTTCCATTCGAATCAGAGCGCTCGTTTAAGGGTGCGGCCAGAGTGCACTCAGATTCAGACTCAGATTCAGATTTCGAAAACAAGCGCGAGAAATAAACAGTGTAGTCTAAGCAGGTTGCTTGCTTTTTCTCGCGCTTTGTTTTCTGAGTCTGAATCTGAATCAGGAGTGCACTCTGGCCGTACCCTTCGACTACACTGTTTATTTCTCGCGCTTGTTTTCAGAATCTGAATCTGACTCTGAATCTGAGTGCACTCTGGCCGCACCCTTAGGAAGTAACGTAACTACCACCACCACCTTAAAGAATAAAACAGTATGATAACACTGCATTTCGATAGTGTTATCGTTTTGTTAGTGAGTACACGGCTCCTTGAGGAGCTCGATGGCGCGGGTGGTTAGAGCGTTCCGTTGCGATCGTTGTAATTAAGCAACTTTCGCAGTGGTCGGTCATTGGATGGGTGATCATAAATCTTCTATCTCGAGTTCCTCCACAGAAAGCTGCAGGCTGCATCTGCAGTCGTTACCACCCGCCAATCCACACTGGGCCCGCATGGTGGGTCAGGGCCCAATCTCCCCATTCCATCCTGAGGGAAGGCTTGTGACCTAGCAGTGGGGACATTAATAGGCTGATGATGATGATGATACGTCTCCAGGGCTACATGGGGTAGGGGATCCGTTCAGGCTCCAACCAATCCAAATTTTGGCGCATCTGCTGATTTTCGCAACTAGACTAGCCAGCACACACTTAATATTCGCTTGGGAGCATAGTAATGCCACTTAACAAAAATAATTTGTCCTGTTTATTTTATGTTTATACACACACACTTTATATTGTGTGTGTGTAGTTTATATATATAAAAAAATCGTAAAAATAATACACGGTGCCATGTATGGGAGCGTGCTTAATGAATTTTACCGCACGCTCCGCTGTATGGCCCATAATTGAAAATTTTCGAACAATGTATATAACCTTCGAGGAGCTCGATGGCGCAGGTGGCTAGCGCGTTCGGCTGCGATCGTTGAAGTTAAGCAACTTTCGCAGTGGTCGGTCATTGGATGGGTGACCAAAAATTTACTAATTCGAGCTCCTCCGTGCTTCGGAAGGTACGTTAAGCCGTTGGTCCCGGCTGCATTTGCAGCCGTTAGCACCCACAAATCCGCACTGGGCCCGCGTGGTGGGTCATGGCCCAATCTCCCTATTCCATCCATAGGGAAGGCCTGTGCCCCAGCAGTGGGGACATTAATAGGCTGATGATATAACCTTCGAAGTGTATTTTTTGAGCAAATGTGTTAAAAAGATATTTATTTATTAATATGTTAATAAATTGATATTGTGGGTTACCTACAATGTGAAGAGGCGGCGCTGCCTTGCAGCCTAAGAAATGCTAGAGAAAATTCGACACGGTCATCAGAGCCGAGGTGGCATAATGTTCAGTGCAGACGCACGGATAGCGAAGTTTGCGGGTTCGAATCCCGTCTGCTGACTGGTTCGCGTGGAATTTTCTACTAACATTTTCTTTAGAAAACAACATTTATTCAACTTGATTTTGAATCTTCCTTATAACTTTTTTCCTACCACCGGTTCAGGGCCCAGCCATCTTTTAGCTATCAAGAAGAACAGGCAATCTGCATTGTCTATCTGATTGAGATATTCTTTTCTTGCTCCTCGTAGGTACATTGTCTTAGGCTTTTAAAAAAAATCTGCTGTTTTTTATGGTTTTCATTTGTGCCTGTAGATACATATAAAGGCATTATCTTTCCATGTATACACAAGTTATTTTGGTAAGCATTAAAATTTGTAAGCACAGTCGCTCTTTTGTAGCGGTTTACTTGTTAATTTTCTGTCTTGGTGTGCACTGTGTGTCATCGCCCACCGCTCGTTATCAGCTAGGAAGTGTATGACCCATCATATTTCATTCGGTCGAGGGTCCTCAAAACAATAGACATGAAAACACACGAACAAAACCGTGTACGTGCGAGTTTAAAGTGTGTGCGAGTTTATTTGAGCAATATAGGAGGAAAGAAAGAAAATGTTTTTTATTCAGTCACACAAATTAATACATGAAACAATATACCTTATACATAGATACAATAATTTAGGTCTGGACATTTGCCTCACTAAAAAGGCATGAGACTCAGCATGTGTTGGATGTCGTAGACTGTCCGACGCTGTTCTTCCGTGGTTAGCTAAGGCCGGTATTATAGAAAGATTCTCAGTAATTAATCTAGTCTTGAGTATAGTTAGAAAGGGATGTCGCTATATATAGCACATAGCGATATCCCTTTCCAATTGTAGGTACTCAAGTAAAGATCAACATTTAGTTGTCATTTTGTAATTAGGGCCATAGACAGTAGGGATGAGAAAACGAACAGCCACGTTACTTAGAATAAAAAATTACAGATGCTAGGGAAAAAGTGTAGGGTGTTATTTCTCAGTCTCAAATCAACTCGATCAAGGTTTCAGGAACAATTTATTTTGTATTTTTTCCCCCCTTTCAATTTATAAATCGAGCAGATTTATGCTTAAGATATCAGATAATAGGAAGTTGATGATTATAAAATTTACTACATACACATTATATACAGGGCGTCCCACGGGTTTGTCACACGGAGGGAAAGTATATTAAATATTGAAGATAGGATATTTTACTGAAAGAAGACATAATTTTATTTTAAATAATAATTAAAACTGCATTCACAGTTTTTAAAAAATCGCCTGTCACAACCGGGAATCAAACTCGTGAAATGTGAAACAAAAGCACACATGTATTTTATGATATCCGTCGAAAGAGTAATGAGGATTATTTTTTACTAAATAACATAGCATTTTAAATGAAAGATAAATCACTTGAAATTTGTCTTTTTTTTAATAATTGAACACAAACTACAATAAAAAAGAAACAGTGCAAGATTTGTAGGTGTTGTAGGTAGGTTGTAGGTGTTAGGATTTTATTTATTTTGAAGTGAAAACTGTTTTAGCCGCGTTGTACACTTTTTTTTGTATGGGTAAAAAATGTTAAACTCCCGTCAGGTTAAACACGTGGGCTGATCGCATCATGACACACAATAAAATTAGAAAGGTTGTTGACTTTTAATATATTGGACGAAACATAGTAATATTTTATTTTACCGTATTATAATAATAAGTCTCTATCTAGGAAGTCCACGTGGCAGCTTTATTGCGAAGAAAATGCATTTTTTCTACAATGGATATATAAAACTCAAAGGTGACTGACTGTCGCTAGGTGCTCTTAAACGTGATTCATGTATGTTGATTTTTCTGAGTGATAAACTTTTTTAATGAAATATAAATTGTCATGTTTGTGTACGATAGCGCAATATATAAATATTATATTCTACCACATACATGATAGTACTTTTGTACTGATAATTAAAGCAATTCGTGCAAAATTATTTCCTAATATTCAAGTTTTCACTTCAGCGGGCACTCCCAGAGTGTAACCCGTCGTTTTTTTTCACGTAACTACGTGAAAAAGTAATAAAGCGATACCTATTATTATATTAGTTTAATAAGGAAATCTTGTACTATTAAGTGAGCAGGTACTGACTACTAGTTAGTATATACGTTGAAATGATAATATCAGCTGTTGCAAGCACGGAAAATAGGAGGTAATTTTCCTAACAAAACTTCAATTTCATTATCTTCCTTTCATTTTAAAATGCTATGTTATTTAGGAAAATATTTATCTTTATGATAAACCTTTTCGATAGTTATCTTAAATACGTCATGTGTTTTTCCATATGAATATGTCGCCCTTAGCTAATTCCTGCAACATTTTCGTGGCTGTATGCCTTTGTATGGGGTATACTCTTTGTACACCTTTCCCATTGCGGTAAATATCTACAGATTTTAAGTAGACACAATTTATCAAAAGTTTCTAGTAGCAACGTAAAATTTTATTTTCCATCATGAGTTGCCCGGAAGAGATTACTATTAAGCAATAAGGCCGCCCGTTGTGTAATGTCTCTCTATCAGTGTAATTTTACTTTTATGTCCTTGGTGGTGTTATACAATAAAGAATATTATTTGTTATTATCTCTCATTTATTTTATTTATTTTTTGTTTTTATTTAATTTTGTTATTATTATTATTAAAATATATTTTTAAGATTACTAATAAAGTGAAATAAAAAGAACTTTATTTTGGACACAATTTCCTTTTTTTCTACTAAAGCTAGAAAAGGAAATATCCAATGTATTTAATTTGGACAAAAAAGGTGGCTACCTTAATTATGTGCCTCTGATAAGAAAAGTAAAGTCTGTATTAAAATATTAAAAAACAACCCATATAAATATCAAAATCACACTACCCTACAGATCTCTTAAAACGAAATGCAAAAAAGTTTTTGTTTGCTAAATCTATCTCCCCGTCAGGACCAGTGGTCCCGGTCCCAAATGACTACCGACTCCTATATGAGTATCGCACCCCCCCTGCGACACTGTCACTTATGCAAAAAAAACATTTTTTCAGGAGAAGCGTTTAAAACTTTAACATCCCAAAACATACAATATTTAAAGTTTTTTTTTATTTTTTTTTTGATAAATAGCTAAGCTATATAAGCTTTTCATCGCGTAAAAATCTTTAAATATTGTATGTTTTGAGATGTTAAAGTTTTAAACGCTCATCCTGAAAAAAAAATGTTTTTGCATAAGTGACAGTGTCGCACCGGGAGGTGCCATATATAAAACTCAAAGGTGACTGACTGACATAGTGATCTATCAACGCACAGCCCAAACCACTGGACGGATCGGGCTGAAATTTGGCATGCAGGTAGATGTTATGACGTAGGCATCCGCTAAGAAAGGATTTTGATCAATTCTACCCCAAGGGGATAAAATAGGGAATGAAAGTTTGTATGAAACTTTGTCAATTTTAAACCGATCGGGCTGAGACTTTGCATGCAGGTGCATAAGAAGAACCATAGATGAATAGCATTGTGTATAATACAAGCCTGAGAACAAAAACTGTAGTCTACACTTCAGCTCTACACCGAAGCGAAGCGAGGACGGGCCGCTAGTAAATACATAAGCCGACAGTAATGACTCGTGAAAATAAGAAGACGTCCATATAAATTGCATAGATATGACTTCCGATTTTCATTATAAAAATTAGGCGCGTAACGGCAATTCAATCTACAAGTACATACCCTATAATTTCCCAAACAGCAAATTGCGAAACAAAACCGCCATAATTTGCAGGTTTCGATGGCGGATGACAGATTGTTTCCCACCATAACTATTTATTTTAAATTTAACCACGTGTGACGGCCAATGACTCTGTAATCGCTTTTTATATGATTCATAGAACCTCATGGGATAGAATTTCTTATCTGACTATTTTCTATTAGAAAAAAAACAAAAGCTGCTTCATTATCACATGAATGAAACATTAAATTACATATAAAATGTAACAATAATAAATAATTATTACTTAGCTCCATCAACATCATCAACAGCCTATTTATTGCACAGGCATTCCATCCGAATGGTATAGGGAGATTGGGTCATGACCCTCCACGCCCAGTGCTTATTGGCGGGTGCTTACGAATGCAGATGCAGCCGGGACCAACGGGTTTAACGTGCCTTCCGAAGCACAGAGGAGCTCCATATAGTAATTTTTTGGTCACCCATCCAATGACCAACCACTGCGAAAGTTGCTTGACTTCAAGGATCGCAGCCGAACGCGCTTACCACTTGCGCCATCGAGCTCCACATTTGCTTAGCTTGTTTAGCCTATTCTTGTATTAAGAATAGGCTAAACAAGCTAAGCAAATGTGGCAACTTAGCAACCATTAACTTTTTATGTAACAAGGATGGCAAACAATCATTTTTTTATTTATGATCAGGCTACATAGGCCCATAGATAAATACCTTATAGTTTAACATATACACAGTTAAACACCATTATTGTTAGTAAATAAAATTAGTAACAATGTTATTAAACACCTAATTTACAAGTATGGACGGCGACGTGTGACGCGTAGTGGTATCAGGTAACCGGCCTCGGAATCGCCGGAACACAACACCTTTCGGCCAAAGTTCTTTTTTCATAAAAGTCACTAGATGTCTGGTCGGCACCCTCACCACAAATGAATTAAAATTCACATTGTGACGGGACTCCAACCGTGCTGCTTTCAGTCTTCACTCGTAGGTTCTCTACAATCTCCTCTTCCTTCGTAGAGTAATGCAGTCGGGACACGTCGAGCGGCGTCGTCGGTATTGCAGGACGCAGCAGGTGGTTCGCTCCGGTTGGGGCAACACCACACATTGTGCGGCAAGCGGGCTTTCTCTTCTTTCTTTCCACCTTGTATCTGGGGCCTGATCGCCTAAGTCAAAGCCAGAGCATCACGAAGGTTGACAGCCATAACTTTATCAAACTCTGGGCTGTCTGATATTAAGCGACTGCCAAAGCATATAGATGCTTGCGATACGTTTGCTACAATATCAGTCGTTCGTTGCCTTCCATATATCCCTCAACAACCTCTCCGATAGAAACACAACACCACTAAAGGTACAGTTATTTCACTGTATAGTCTTCAGCAAGGTAGCGGGTTTATCCCTAGTCGGGCCCCGCATCTTAAAAGTTTCGAAATAGAAAATCGTTAATAAACACAATGTATGATTTTAAAAGATTTTTTATGTTAAAAGACTGGCAAGCAAGCGTATGGCCCGTCTGGGATTGGAGGCCCTGGGCATATTAGGATAATGGGGCCCCTATGACCCCCGTTTGGTGATTTAACAGGAACTAGGGACTTTGTGAACTGAGGGGGCTCCTATCGATCGCGGGGCCCTGGGCACTTGCCCAAAGTGCCCACTGGGAAAGACGGGTCTAGCGGCCACCATAGCCCATAGACTACAATACCAATAATATCAAGCGCGCAGTCGCCTACCCTGACCTAATTCCCTACTCCGTGAAGCACTGGGGTTTATCTATTGTTTATGGGTGTATTTCGAACAAAAATATGCTATACAGTTATTTTCATACTTTTAGGATTCACTCTAAATAACGTGTTAATCATTAAACTTAAGAGTGGACCTCAATTCACTATTCTACTGATCGAAATTATAAATTCAATTTGACACGAGAATCCACAGCTTGATTGATTACGGATGTTCATTGAAATAGACGGATACCGCATTTAAATTAATTCACGTTACAAATTAGTACCTCATTGGCCCCAGACATGCTATTCTGTAAAACAACTCGACGTTGAGCTGTACGATGTGTGTCTACAATTCGAATAACAAATACAAATCTAGCTACAAACTCGCGTCATCTTCCTTTCAGTGCACAGTTGTTAAATAGATGTTTTCGATGAATATAGTAGTACATATTTAAGTATAATAGACAAATAAAGTAAATTAATAGTAAATTTAAGTTAAATGTATACAGTCTCCCAATGCTAATTACTATTAGAAACTCTGTGGTAATATAGTGGATGATGCAATTAGTACACTGATAGTATTAGTTTATAATGTAACAAGATTGTATCATTGTTTGTTTACTCCAATAATGAGAGAAAAAAAATAGTATTTGAATTTAGGAAGAAGAATAGTGTATTTCTTCCTATATTCACATACTAATCACAACTTCGCAAATGTTTAAGAAGTTAGAGTATCTACTGCGTTTTTTTTTTTGACGAATTGGTGACAACACTATTCTAAAGAAAACTGCAGCCACAAAAGTAGGCGATGCCATAAAACACGGCATCTAACCACTCGCGCCACGAATATTATAAATACGAATGTGTTTCTGTCTGTCTGTTACCTCTTCATACTTAACCGCTGCACCGATATATAGGAAATTTAGCATAAATGTAGTTTGAGATCCGCGAAAGGACATAGGATGGTTTTTTAACCCAGAATCATCATTATTTAAGGGGCTGAGAAGGGGGATAGAAGGTTATATGGGAAATCAATTGAGCCACGCAGGCGAAGTCACGAGCATCCACTAGTATTAGTATATAGCTATGTGATAAGTCAGGCAATAAATATCCCTATTACCTAAAATACTCATGGTTGTAATCAAGGATGTTTCAACTTATATAATAGTACTGTTGCTCCGTTAGGGGCTGTGCAAACGTAGACACTTTGCTACCAATACGGCACACCATCACAGGAAACCGTAGTTGCTGTATCGCGGCGATCGGACACAGAAGCCGGTTCCTACTCCTGGGTGTCGATTCTTATAAGTAAACGTAAAAATTGCGTCTCAATAGTAGTAAAATGCTATCATTAGACATGGGTCTTGTTAGTAAAACAAGAAATAAAAAAATATATTAGTGAATAACAATAACAAATTAGTAGGCTAGGAAACATATTTGCCTTTTTAGGGTTCCGTAGTCCTGACGGTTTCATCATGTCCGTCTATCCGTCCCCGGTTTTGCTTGGAGACCATTAGCATTAGAAAGCTGTAGAACACAGCAACTACGGTGTCCTGTGACGGTGTGCCGTGTCGGTAACAAAGTGGCTACGTTTGCGCAGCCCCTTATATACGTCAGCCGAATTATATCGATCGCGTCGCGTCAATCGGAAACAACGACAATGGCGCCAGACGAGAGCGTTAGTATGTTGACACTGTGAAAAAAATCAAATAGTCGTATTACGCACGTCGCTATTACGTCACAAACATTTTATTTACGTCAAAGGCATTTGTCTACTTTCCATCCGCTGTAAATAAAACAAAATTCTACTTAAAAAACAACGGTTTTGCGGGAGGGTATGGAAATTTAACGCAATAAGCAAGAGCTATACGATGCATTCAACGTTGCGTCCCCTCAAATATCTAATTGGATTACCGGTTCATCATTATCATCATCAGCCTATTAATATCCCCACTGCTGGGGGACAGGCCTTCCCTATGGATGGAATAGGGAGTTTGGGCCATGACCCACCACCGCGGGCCCAGTGCGGATTGGTGGGTGCTAACGACTGCAGATGCAGCCGGGATCAACGGCTTAACGTGCCTTCCAAAGCACGGAGGAATTCGAGATAGTAAATTTTTGGTCACCCATCCAATGACCGAGTTGCTTAACTGCAACGACCGCAGCCAAACGCGTTAATCACTTGCGCCATCGAGCTTCTCAACATAGCTCCTCAAAATTCTACTTAAAAAACAACGGTTTTGCGGGAGGGTATGGTAATTTAACGCAATAAGCAAGAGCTATACGATGCATTCAACGTTGCGTCCGCTCAAATATCTAATTGGATTACCGGTTGAATCTACGCAATGAAGGGTTTCATTATGAATGACTATCTCCATAATACCTACATATATACTGAACTACGTAGTAATCTCATCTGGTAAGACGGAGCTCGATGTTGCGAGTAGTTAGCGCGTTCGGCCTGCGATCGTGGAAGTCAAGCAACTTTCGCAATGGTCGGTCATCGGATGGGTGACCAAAAATTTATCATTTCCCTTTTCGTCGTGCTCCGGCAGGTACGTTGAGCCGTTGGTCGTGGCTGCATCTGCAGTCGTTGGCACCCACTAATCCGCACTGAGCCCGCGTGGTTTGTCATGACCCATTCTCCCTATTCCATCCACAGGGAAGGCCTGTGGCCTTACAGTCAAGACAATTAATAGTAATAGGGGTGATGACGGGGTACAGTAAACGAAATTCTATTTAGTCCGTCAGTTAGATGATCAAAAAATAGTGGACACGTATTTTTTCTTTGGGCAATCAACCAAAAAATGACAAAGTTATAGCGCGTCAAAATTTGGGAGTATTGGCTCGTGACGTCACTTTTGAGTAAATTTTCACTTATAAGTGTACTCAAACGTGACGTCATGCGACTTTTCAAATTAATATATCTCTGCAATGTTTATATTATGTAAAAAAAGAAAAAATACGTGTCCAATACTTTTTGATAATCTACCTGATAAACGGAGAAAAAAAAATAGTCATCATCCCTATTATAAAATCGAAGTAACACGATTTTCTTCCAATTTCGATATTAATAACGTGTTTAGCAATTAGTCACCTTGCTTTTTCATAACAATCTGTAATAATTGTTCAGAGGGCGCTGTTAAATTGATGATGAAATGAAAAATTGTATGATGGCAGCACACGTTTATTATTGCAGAGCACAAGGTGGAAAAAGGGGTCGACAGTCACATCTTATAGGTTAGGCAAAGAGTTAGGTAGAACGACATTACTTACTTCCTACATAGACAAACCTACACTCTTTTTCCATAAAAAGTAAAGCAAAGAAATCTACAACCACAGAGTATATAGTGTACTAAAGATCAACATAAATAACAATATATCTTAACAATAATTAGGAGTATAAAAACCAAGAATGATTGGAATAGGTCACATGATCCAACGTCATAATAAGCTTATTTATAGGTCAGACTCTAAAACATTATAGTGTAACTAAGTAGGGTGTCCTAGGTAAAAACTAAAGAAAAAATCCTAACTAAAAGACTTGAACGGCGCAGACTGTTAACATTTTCGAGCAGGGCTTTAGTAAAATTTCTTCATTGTTAGCGATGGGCTGACAACCCGCCATTATTATTTACGGGTAACAACCTACTAGACACGACAACCGACAACCGCCATAACTGTAATAGCAATCGAAGTGTGTAATATTTTTCAATAAAACTGCTGTTATATAAACGGAGGAGGTTCTCAAGTGGACGCGTATACATATATATATATGTATTTTATATATTATACATTATATTTCGTACACACATACCAATTAGCCTAGCCCCAAAGTAAGCACTATAAGGCTTGTGTTATGGGATACTAGGGTAACGGATAGAATACATATACTGTACATATATAAGTATATTTATATAGAAATACATATTAAACATCCATGACTGGAGTACAAATGTACGTATTCATCACGCAAACATCTGCCCCCACCTGGATTCGAATCCGGGACCTCTCGAGTCGGCGACACCATGAAACCCGGCGTACAAACCACTCGGTCACTGAGGTCTTCAAATATATATGTTTATATATGTTTTTATGTATGACCACGCTGACCACGCATTACTTTTTACAGACTAGCCCGTTTTAAATAATTATTTTTTATTGGAAAGTGTATACCCCGAAGTTGGTCCCATATGAATCGTGAATGGGTGCTGCCAGCGGAGATGAGTCTGCTCTTGCTTCATTGGGTACTATTAATCGTTGTACTAAACTTTAACCGTTCATTATTATTTTTTTTGCCTAAACAGTAGGACACGGTATTCCTATACTTTGTTAAACCAGTTTTTTATATATTTTTTTTTATTTTATAGTCATATTTTTTATATTATTTGCATTTGTAATGGAAAATGACTTTATGAGTTACCTCATATTGAAGTCATTTTTCAATTTGACGACTCTGTATATAATACAGGAAGAAAAAAAAGCCCTTGCTGAGTTTCTTGCCGGTTCTTCTCAGTACAAGGTGGGAGACCTTGCCGTAGATTTGCGAACCGATGGCGTAGCTTTTCGACATTCACAAGTGCTTGTAACAGCCTAGACTGAATAAACGATATTGAATTTTGATTTTTTTGTATTAGAAATAAAAATCGAATGCTAAGGGTATGTAAACAGGGTATGATTGTTAGACCACTCACTGATTGTAATGTATGAATACACGTACCTTTTTACAGCGTAGTCTGACTTTGATAACTCTTTTTTGGAAAGGAGATACATCAAAGTTGGTCTCATATAAATTATGATAGATCCTTAACTCACAAGTGCGACCGGCTAGGGAGTGGAACTCCTTGCCGAGCTCTGTTTTCCCGGACCAATATAATCCGGACATCTTCAAGGCTAGAGTGAACAGGCAACTTCCATCTTAGGCCTTATCATGGCTTTCCATCAGGCGAGACTGTGGTCTTGCCTATTAAGCATTAAAAAACCTTTAAGTTCAGGGATATCGTGTTCAACCGGGACTATAGGAATTTCTAATTAACAAATGTTATTATAATGTAAATGAATATTTTAATGATAAGATCAGTAATTATTAATGTACATGTACAAATAATTTATTTAATTATTTATTAAATTTTATATTTAATTTTGTGAAATTATTAATATTATTATTTATAATTAAATCAGATCCAATCCAATTATAACAATCAAAAATAAACAAATGAAACAATCTCTAACATCCAATTTTACTATAGTGTTGTTCTTCTGAGAAGCGTATCCTCTGTTCTAATAACCAATTGCGTGCCCGACGGGGTTCATAATGCTCATATTTATATAAGTACCTACCACCCACTGTACACATTATGGTTGCAATAAATGATTTGAGTTTGAACCGAACAATCTCTTCATCTTGATAATATTTGTATGTGTATATTACTTAAATAAAACTAGTTTTAACGGGTTAATGCAAGAACTTTATTTATTTATTGACGTTTCGCAGCCTTTTCAGGTCTGCATCGTCAGAACCCATTAAAACTAGTTTTATTTAATGAGTGATGTGCGTGAAAACCTAAGAAACAAATATGTATATTACTTGTTCAATAGGTACATACTATGATACACCTAAAACATAGTTTTATTGCATTTAAAAGGTTTTTGCTACGCCAATACACGAACACGAAGAGCCCTAGTTGTGTGATGATGACAAATGACGAGAAAATAATTCGTAAGATATGCCAACGTTTTCGCTATAATGGAAAATCATTTTTCATACGCCTTTGAGCTTTTCTCCACGTGCTCTGTTCGCGCGGCTATTGAACCGTTGTACAGTTTATTTCAACTTTAACGAAGCAAAGTTTGGTGTTCGGTGTCCGATTGTCTAGTTCCTTTTTTATTTAGAAATACAAATATTGAAGTTATACTTCTTTAGCCGCGTTATGAAAAAATTATGAGAGTGAAATTTTAAGATGCGCGCGCATCACTGTAACACAAAAGTAACATAATGAAGTTAGCCGCGGGCGCGTTATGAAAAAATGATGAGAGTGAAATTTTAAGATGCGCGCGCAACACTGTAACAGAAAAGTAACACCATGAAGTCGGCCGCTAAACCGCACATTACTCGTAAGTCTCGAAAAAAACCTTCCAACAAAATAGTAATAGGATCTCTTAGTCGCACATGTTGGGACGCTCGTCGCCTCTGATCACTGTTTTCATATTTATAATATTTATCCAAATGTTTCTAGTTTCTATATTCTTAACACGTGTTATAATGTTATACAAATGCGAAATTTATATGTGCTAATAAATTTTATTCAGTAGTGATTTAAATTGAATATTTTGATTATTTATTAAATTTTTCAAATTAAAACTGTACTTTATTGACTGCGTTGACTATCCTTTTCCAATCCTTTTATTATCTTATTGTAATTAATTCATCATCATCATCATCATCATCATCAGCCTATTAATGTCCCCACTGCTGGGGCACAGGCCTTCCTTATGGATGGAATAGGAAGATTGGGCCATGACCCACTACGCGGGCCCAGTGCGGATTGGTGGGTGCTAACGACTGCAAATGCAGCCGGGACCAACGGCTTAACGTGCCTTCCGAAGCACGGAGGAGCTCGAGATAGTAAATTTTTGGTCACCTATCCAATGACCGACCACTGCGAAAGTTGCTTAACTTCAACGATCGCAGCCGAACGCGCTAGCCACCTGCGCCATCGAGCTTATATATAATAAAATTGTCTAAAAAATATCCTGCAACAGCATATGTCTATCTTTTATGGTTGACTCACAATAACACGTGTAATTATATAAATAAAGTCATTCTTTATAGCACAAGCCTGAGAACAAAAACTATAGTTTACACTACAGCTCTACACCGAAGCGAAGCGAGGGCGGGCCACTAGTGTTTAATATGGTTTTCGCTAGTAAGAATGGCTCGCCCTCTCCAATGTTTTAAATTAAATTAGTTGTGTATGTTTTGGTTAGGGTACGATGAGGCTGGCATATTCGTAGAATGAAAGCCACTAAATAAACAAAGAAAAAAAAACCCTAATGTTACTGACTGGCGGGTATGCACCTAGGTATGTTATTTCTTTGACGAAACGGCTCGACTCATTTAAAGAGTAAAGCATCAATAGAATCTCAAATATGGTCCAGGGTCCAGCAGTTCTGTAAAAACAAACTCACTTTTCACCACAAAATCCGCGATGTGGTTGGAACTTAAAACATGAATTTCAAATAAATTTCAAATCACACCGGCGAATCCCGCGATGAAAAAGTGAGTGTGTTTTTACAAAAAAGCACTATTGATGATATGACGGCTATGAATTTTTGGTAAAATCAAGATGGTGCTTTCTTAAAAACGGTCTCTTTTTTAAACGCCTCCTAAAGGAAAATGAGATATTTTACTATATACTCTATACTACACACATCAAAAGTGTCTAGGGATCAACATATATTTTTGCAATAACTTTTCTCCTGATTGATATTAATTAAAATTTTCTTTAAGGATTCATCAAAGAAAGTGTTTTCGTTTGTCACAGTAACGATAAACCAAGTCACCTTTGCATTAATAAAGAAATTTGCCATTTTCCTAATAAAGGGATTTTTGACATTTGAACCACTAACACAAAAGTTCGAAAAAAAGACTGAAATAACAGTTTTCTCTAAAATTTTATTGGGTAACTTAAACAATTAATAATCCGTATTTCTACCGCGAACACTAACAACACAAGAACATCGGTTTGGCATACTCAAAATGAGTTCATCCAAATCACGGTGTGGAATGGCCGCCCATGTTCGTTGCAACAACAAAAAAAGGTCTTCTTGCGACTGGATACCCTCCATATTCGGCAGAGCTCTTCTCTGTAGCATATCCCATGCATGCTCAATCGGGTTCAAGTCTGGCGACTGAGCAGGCCAGGGCAGGACATTGATGTTAGCTGCGGCGAGAGTCTGTCTTACAACTGCAAGAGTGTGCGGTCGTGCATTATCATGCATTAACTGAAATAAGGGACCGATTTGCACTTGTAGAGGAACGATGACGTCTGATACAATCGTCTCAGCATAAATTTGAGCGTTGAGGTTGCCTCTGATCCAAATCAACTCAGTTCTTCCGCCGATCCAAATACCCGCCCATACCATGATGGTTCCACCACTATAAGGATGGACTTCCTGGCAGGATTTTAATCGCTGTTGGCGTCCAGGGGTTCTCCAGTGTCGTATACGTCTTGTATCCGGTCTCATACCAAAACGAGACTCATCAGAAAAGCACACGAAACGCCATTGTTCTTCTGCCCAATTTCTGTGTTCAAGAGCCCATTGATATCGAATCCTACGATTGTGCATTGCTATAGGTGGTACCCGTAGCGGTCTTCGGGAATGAAGGTTCACTTCATGCAAGCGGTTTCTGACTGTTTGGTCGCTAATTAAGTTCCCTGAAGAGTGATGAAGCCTCACGGCTAACATCATGGCGGTTATTGTTGGAGCTCTTCGAGTTAAGATTTGAATGTATCGGTCTTGTCTCCGTGTGGTGCAGCGATACCGTCCTCCATGGCGCTCAGCCACGGTACCAGTGCTTCGGTATCGTGTCCAAAGTCGACTGATAACACTCTGACTTGTATTCAGAGCTAAAGCCACAGTACGTTGCCGGGAACCAGCTTCTATCATTCCCACGGCTCTGAGCATTTCTTCCCTGCTTAAATGACGTCGCCGCTCCATAATAACGTTGGTTTTAATCAGTAGTAGGGAAACAGTAGCACTAATAATGTCTTCAATGCGTTGTATGTTTTTATAGGGAAAATATTGACAGCTGATTTTCATCTTTTACTCGAATTTGATTCACAGTTCCTGATTCAAATTATGAAATGCACCAAAAAGGATCCATATAAATTTATAAAATCATAAATTTATTACAAAGCCACATCTCAATCTCAAGAAATCCGCATAAAAATGCTTGATCCCTAGACACTTTTGATGTGTGTAGATACATGAGGTCTAAAGACTGGTCATTCCGGGGTTATTGACCTGTAGCCCTTCGTACCATCATTATAATTTCCACCCCACTGTTTAAACATTCATGGCATAATAAGTATGGACAAACTGACAGCGATACTGATTTGACTACGCATACCAGCTAATAAATTTCATTACGTAATGAAAACAAATGTTAATGGGTAGTGAACACGTCTGAAAATGAGTATTCTATTTTTTTATAGAAAATACAATCTGCATAGAAAGCTGTAGCTACATTTTTAAATAATTTCTCAGATTACGAAATTTGTCACGAGTTGCGAGTTTCAATTATTAAGTTTTTTGACCAAATTGCAACAAAGTTCTCAATGAAAGTTTAAATCAAAATTATGATTAAGTTTCATATTATCATTGACATAGATAAAATGCTTTTTTAAACAGAACTAAGCATTAGAACATAATATTTACAGTGCTAGTATCTCTCTGTTGTCTTTCTACACGAGTGTGCAACGCTTTTCTTCTTGAGCAACTTGTGTGAATCCGCCTCAGAATTAGAAAGAGAAATACATAGAAACTTGTGAATCGTCTATTTCTCTTTCTAATTCGCAGGCAAAGTTCGTGCACTAAAAATGGGAACAAAAAAAAATTACAAAAAAAATGTGAAAAGAAATGTGCTATTCTTTGGTCCTATATTCTGGAAAACTTCGTATGACCACAAGAAAAGACACTGTGAAGAAAGAAGTCGCTGATTATTTCTAAGGACTATGATGTTCTCTTTAAAAGTGGACGGGGGACGGGGCATGGTAAACCGATTGGGGCAACTGTCTGTGGAAATAATTTTCATTTTATTGAATTACCATTGCCTGCTGATGGTGTTATGTTTCTACTGGTTAAGTAGGTATCAAGGCTTCACGGGGTAGTGGATGGAAAGAGGTAGGCTTCAAGTATACTTTGGTGTCGTCTTTATGTTGTGGCGACCGCTTACCATTAGACGGGCTATAATGGTCCGCAAACAAAATGTTTGTTTACAACCTGTTTTAGAACAAAATACCGAACCAGCGCGGGTCATACACGCCCACCGAGGGTTCCGTACTTGTAGATAAGTACGCAATTTAAACGGCCGCATCTTTTTTTTACGTTAACATTTCGAGTCTTTTACCACTGGATCTTAGAATCAAGGAAACTGCGAAGCTATACAATGCCAAAAGAAGTAAACAATTTGAAAAATTACCAGGTATAGAAATAGAGGAAAGGACCCGCTTCAGCGAACATCCACACCCATCAGAGAGAAGCTGCACCGACTTTGAAGCGTTAGAAGGAAATAGAATTACAGAAATTAACACCTTAAGCCAGTTACAAATATTTACAGATGGAAGTAAAAATGAAAATAAGGTCGGAGCAGCTTTCTCCGTATGGAACGGAGAACGCGAAATACTATACAGGAAATACAAACTCGCCGACTATTGTTCTGTATACCAAGCTGAACTCTACGCAATAAAAGCAGCCACAGATCTATTAAAAACCAGAAAAGCAAAAGGACATTGCAATTCTCAGCGATTCCAAATCAGCTTTGGAAACGCTGAGAAATGCAACAACCCATCATCCTCTAGCAACATCAATTAAAAATAATATAAAAGAGCTAACTAATAATAAAAACATCAAACTTTACTCGATAAGAGCACATGTCGGAACAGAGGGCAACGAAAGAGCAGACCAGCTGGCCAAAGAAGCCGCCCACAAGAAAACGGCCCCATGTTACGACATGTGCCCTATATCATACATAAAAAACTACCTTCGCGAAGAGAGTATTTCAGCTTGGCAAGACAGGTACAATAACCAAACAACAGCGTCAACTACAAAACTCTTCCTCCCTGATGTCCGTGATGCATACAAAATCATTAGAGAAACTGAACCAGGGCATTTAGTCTGTCAAGCTTTCACTGGACACGGAGCATTCGCACAATACCTGCATAGATTCAAACTGAAAGACTCACCAGACTGCACATGCGCTGCAGGAACTGAAGAAACCATACTCCACCTGTTAACAGAATGCAAAAATCATACATTAGATAGATTAAATTTGGAAACTGAAATTAAAACAAAAATAACAAAAAATAATATAAAAGAAATCATGTTAAATTCTAAAGTAAGACTAAAATTTTTATCTTTTACAGTAAAATTAGTAAAAATTGCAAAGGAACGAAACAAAACGTAAAAACACTATCAGTAAAATTAAGTAATAAAACAAAATTAATATAGCAAAGTAAAACAAAACCAGATATAAAAAGATTCGGACAAAAGTCTGAAGAAATTAGAAAAAAGAAAAAAAAGAAAAAAACATAGATGTTTAAATTTTTTCACAGTTTAAAGGAGCCGTAGACTTGGGTACTTATATAGTTTAAATTTCAAATCGACAGTTTCACGTGTTGCGGAGACGAAGGCCTGACTTATAGACAGGCGGACGGACAGACGGATCCTATAAGGGTTCCTCTTTTTCTTTTTTTTTTGAGGTACGTAACCCTAAAACACGGAAATATATTTTTTTATATTATTTGGGGCATACGAACTGACAGCTCACCTGTACCCCTTGCACGAACCATTATCGAATTCGAATAGTTTGCGAGTGAGAAATGTCAATGTCAAATTTTGAATGGAAACTTGAACAGCAGCGTCACAAAGTACGTAACGAGAACGAAAAATCAGTACACATTTGACAATGACATTACGAACTCGAATTCGATATAGGTTTCGGATTCGAATTCGATATTCGTTCGTGCTAAGGGTTTAGGTATATGTAATAAAAGTTAGTCATATCTATGAATCATAATTTAATGTATTCCAAAATTTCATATTCCATTCTACTCACGGCGACTACTAAGAAAACGAAAATGTTGTGTCACATTTCGCAACGGCGACAAAGCGGTATTGTTGACGGGCACTGATAAAATATATATTCATTTTTTAATTTAATCCCTTAATCTGTTTAATGTATATATGTATTGTACACATTGTTGCTTATAAAAACACATTTGTTGTGTCAAAGACAATCGGCGCGTCGATAATTTACACGAGCAATTGTTTGGAGGGCATTAAGTTTGTTGGGTGGGTGTGTGTTGGCGTTGGTGTACACACGATACGCTATTAGTTGGTGCGACAAAAGGCGAGAAAATTCGACACGGCCATCAGGGCCGCGGTAGCATAATGGTCAACGCATTCGCCCGGATAGCGAAGAGGGCAGAAGGGAAGAGAAGTGCGTGTTCGAGTCCCGTCTGCTACCTGGTCTGCGTGGATTTTTTTTCTAATACATTATGTGATGGAAGTTGACCTCAACACATGTTTGCAAGTTTGATGTCAACTTTCAATTGGACGACACTGTATGAAATAAAACAGGGAGAAAAAAGCAGCCCTTGCTGAGTTTCTTGCCGGTTCTTCTCAGTACAAGGTCTCCCGCCGTAGATTTGCGAACCGATGGCGTAGCTTTTCGACATTCACAAGTGCTTGTAACAGACTAGACTGAATAAACGATATTGAATTTTTTGAATAAATTTTTCTTTAGATTTAAAAAGTTATTATATAAATAAAAATTAAGAACGTTTTTTCTTGTCAAAGTAATGCTCAAAATAAAATTTACTGCACTCGCCACGAAATTTTGAGAATTCGCCCGAGTAGACCTCGTAGTCATAGAAAATTATCAGACAAAAAACACCTAAAAATATTTTTCATTTTTAAGCATGTCACTGCTCGATGTTTAAATCTATAGAAAATCTAAAAATCTTACAAGAATTGGTCAAGTGAGAATGAATTTGCACAGGGTTAAAATGGTACTAATGTACCGTATTAGTACCATTGTATACGACTTAACACTAGGACGAGCAAAAAATAATTCAAAACACTTTATTACATACAAAAGTTAAATATATAGTCGTATCATATATTATTACAAGAAGGGGGTATATTTAGACAAAAATGGGCTTTAATTCTGCCATCATTCTGTTAATCTGAAACTAAGTTTGACACTGACACGAGAGACTGCTATCAAAATATGTAGGTTGTTAAATACACTGCAATTAAAATATAACAATACACGTAACATTTCACAAAAGAAGAATAAACCATAAACGATATCAGGGTAATTAAATTATTACCATCATACCTACAAAGAGCATTAGGATCAAGTTTTCATAATAAAATAAATACTGGTGTAGATTATGACACGGCTCTCTAAACCTAAACTTAAATTTGACAACGGTATATCCTTGTCATTCTCTAAACAGAATGAAAAGGAAAGACTGATGTTAAATTAATTTTTAAGTTTAGAAAATCACGCTAGAATCAACATCATTACCAAGGCAATAAAAAACAATTGACAACGCACCTTTTTTTATGGAACGGTCTATATACCTCACACACGTCACTTATAGTTTGTTCTGAAAAAGCTTTAGAAATTGCTACAACTACAGCTAACCCCGGTTAAGGGCTGCCAGTCGGCGACGCGCGCACGGCTCGATCACGCGTGTCGCTAAACTGAAAACGGAAAAACATTTTCCCGCGTTTAACGCGCTGTTCCGCTAATAAAATAAATTGAACTTTTTGAAAAGTTCACTATAACGAAATACGTGTTCCGTTTGAACATAAAATAATGTTATTATTATAGCAGAGTATATTTTTACGGGTGTAAGGTGATTTGTCTACACGTGCACATTCACATGACACTGACCTAATGAAGACATCGACTCATAATTTTTATATCAATTGATTTTTCGTTAACCTTTCTGTACTAAAATTTTTCTTCAGGACAATTGAAAAATTGGGACTAAGAATTCAACATAGCAATCTAAATAGTAATATTTAATAGGATCTCGTAAAGTAGCTGTGTTTTTGTGAATGCAACTTCATAATTAATTGTTAATTAAAAAGAGAGAAATACATTTCCAGTAGAAAAGAAAGTGCGAAATTAAATAAGTTTTCCTTTTCTAGTGATCATTAGTGTTTTTATTACACCCGCATGGTTTCCCGTTTGGTGGTAATAAAAATCATTATCAGTAAGTTAACTATCAGTTAAATATGTACTCATATATACATGTTATGTGACACGAACTGGTTAGGCTGAATAAACTTTAAAACTAGTGTTTAAAATAAAAACAAAATAAATTTAAAAAAAAGTTTGCGACCACAACAGCACAGATTATATGGCTGAAATGAAAAAAGTTCGGATACCACCGGTCAGCTTTTACAAAGCTAACAAGAGAAAATGCGAGGAGTACTGACTGAGAATGGCTCTGAAGAACCTGCAGCTATTCCAACCGATGAACTCCAATGGGTACCAGCACCGGCAGGCGGGGCCCATGCGGGCGCCGCCCACTGCCCTCAGCAGAAGCCTCTCGAAGTCAGCTGAGACTTTGATAGGGACCACCAGATGTGGTAAGTATATTTTGAAAAGAAAACTTCTTTAGCACCGGTGTGGTGAGTTTCAAACTTGATGAAACGAAAAGCGACAGTATTTGACACAAGGTATCCGTAATTTTGTAACTCTCTGCAAAAGACAGATAGCCGAATGGTAACGGTCTTGGGGTCGACACCAAATGATTGGTGGTTCGATCCTCTGCTCAGTTTTTTTTAATTGTTTCCTTTTTTCTTTTATTAAGCCATAATCTATATAATTTTGCCCAGTATTTTACAGTACCTAGTCATTAAGGACTTTTACGTGTCCACATTATTGTAGGATTCATTTCTATTGGATGTGAACAGCACATGTCCGTTTTTTATGTTAAAAGGTTGGCAAACAAGCTTGAAGCGGCCACCATAGTCTATAGACGCTTGCAATACCAAAAATATCGTTCGTACCGTCCTAACTAGTGTTGCCAGGTACTGATTTGTTTCAAATCGGTACAAGAGGTCTAAAAAAATCGGGATTTAGGGTTGCAGATTGGGACAGTAAACAAAAACAAGGGGTTTTTAAGTCTTAAGGTTTAATTTATTGCATTTTAAACTACTAGTGCAAGTATAGTATTATATTAATTACCTCAATTTTATTTTTGATTAATCGGTACATTTTGCTTCCCCATCAGATACGAATCGGGGCTTCTTAGGGTAAGGGATTGTGTCAGGACTAGTGTTGCTAGGTGTCCCGATTTACAGGGGTCTGGGGACTAACGTGGAGAGTCACCAGGATCCCACGAAACCCGTTCCGGCAGGCGAGGAAGCACTGTTGGGTTTTTAGTGGGTAGCCCCCCCCCCCCCTCGTCCCGAGCAGCCGCTGATCCAGTTTGGCTGAGCGGGTGGGCGGGACTTGGGGGGGGGGGGGGGGAGTCCCACATAACCCCGCCTCTCACCAAGCATTTTCCCAACAAAAAAAAAAGGGGGGGTCTGGGGACGGGTCCCGATTCGAATCTGATCGGAACGCGTGCCCAGACCCTTGTAAATCGGGACGTCCCGCGCAAATCGGGATACCTGGCAACACTAGTCCTGACCCAATCCCTTACCCATTGAAGCCCTGGAACCTTACTCACCGACAGTAACACAACACCACCGAAAGGTAGTTAGTGTTATATTACTGTGATCTTCTGTTAGGTGGAGATTACTTCCCCAGGCGGGGGCTCCAATTCGAGCGGAAAATCAGCTATGCCCAACCTCTCTATTAAATAAACAAAAGTAGAAATGAAAATTTTACCAAAAAAAAATCCACTCTGTCCCAGGTATCAGACACGACTCGAACCTGCGCCTTCCGTAATCCGGACGAGCGCACCATCTATTGCGAGAGGCGCAGGTTCGACTCCTGTCTGATACTTACCTACTACCGGACCGAGTAGATTTTTTTCTAGTAAAAACTATAACTAAACATTTCTAAAACACACCAATTATCCTAGCCCCAAACTAAACTGTGTAAGGCTTGTGTTCTGAGATACTAGGATAACGGCTAGAAATACATTTATAGACCAGGGTCGATAATTTTTGAGACCAAAAAAAATTATAGTAGGATGAAACCCATTAGAAAAGGTAGAGAATATAACAAAAATGAAAGGAAAAAAAATACGGGCGATCTGAGGTCGGGAAGGGGGAGGGGATGAGTTTTTAAGGGTAAAAAATGGTTAATCTCGATTTCCGGTAAAACTGCAAGTCCTATGAAAAAAAATTAAATGGCAAAGTTGTAGGTAATAAAAAGATCTACAACTTTTGTATCGACACTTTTTTCACATAACCTCAAAATTTATTTGAAAAATGCGAATAACCGAGTTTTTGGTTTTTGTATTTATTTTTTGCAAAAAAAAATATTTTTTCACGAAATTTGGTGAAAACTTACCTTTGTATGTCCCAAACTACAGTAATTTTTTTGATTTAAAATATTCATTTTTTCACCTTATTTTGACTTAATATCGAAAAAGCACCCTTATTTTCAATCGAAAATTCTCACGTCAAAATATCTGCTTTTTTAAAAACGTTGGCGTGTTTTTTGTTTGTTGAAATCTCTACTTTCTGATGGTATAAAAAAAATATACACTACTATGGTAAATGTTCTCAGAAACTGCAAATTAATATTTTATTTTTATTTTCTTATACCATCAGAAAGTAAAGATTTCAATACAGAAAAAACACTCCAACTTTTTTAAAAAAGCAGATATTTTGACGTGAGAATTTTCGATTGAAAATTAGGGTGCTTTTTGGATATTAAGTCAAAATAAGGTGAAAAAATGAATATTATAAATCAAAAAAATTACTGTATGTTTGGGACATACAAAGGTAAGTTTTCACCAAATTTCGTGAAAAAATATTTTTTTTTTACAAAAAATAAAAATCAAAAACCAAAAACTCGGTTATTCGCATTTTTCACATAAATTTTGAGGTTATGTGAAAAAAGTGTCGATACAAAAGTTGTAGATCTTTTTATTACCTACAACTTTGCCATTTAACTTTTTTTCATAGGACTTGCAGTTTTACCGGAAATCGAGATTAACCATTTTTTACCCTTAAAAACTCACCCCCTCCCCCTTCCCGACCTCAGATCGCCCGTAATTTATTTTTCCTTTCATTTTTGTTATATTCTCTACCTTTTCTAATGGGTTTCATCATACTATATTTTTTTTTCACTTTTCACCATTTTTAAAATTATCGACCCTGGTCTATTAATGAAACATACGTATATTTTTTTTACAAAAATATGTATAGACAGTCAAGACTTGGGTAACAATGCTCGTATAGATCATACAAACATTTGCCCCATCGGGATTCAAACCCAGGACTTTTGAGAAGGAGACACCTTGAAAACTGGTGTGTGTGTAATGTTGATAACGCTAACTTTAAAGTTATACATTTCGCACTCGCAAACTATTCGAATTCGACAATGGTTCGTGCTAAGGGTACTGATTTTACTTTTATTAACTTGCTTTTATTGGACTACCAATTCCTGTTCGTTACTCGTAACTAAATTGATATGAACTAATGATGAATGAATGTAATTTGAAACCCATAGTTTTATTAGTTTTATATGTCGCACTAATCAATTCACGTTCGCGTGGCGGCGTAAATTAAACGAATGCCTATTTAGTCCGTCGGTTACGTTATCAAAATATAATGGATTATAATTATTTTTTCTTTTGTCAATCAACCAACAATAGGGTATTTGACAAGTTTTAGAAAACGATCTCACGTGATTGACATAAGTTTATGGAGTCCGTAAAAACTGGATATTCATCATTCTGTTGTGTATTTCAGTAAAAATAACCAAATCAAAAACTCAATTTTCAAGTTGCCGCGAAAACGTTTTTCTGGACAATATGGCGTCTTACTAGTGTGTGACGTCACACGACTGTTATTAAAACTTCGAACGATACAATTTAATGTCACTTTAACCGGAAGTTTACTTGCTTGTGACGTCATTTGAGGCTCCGCCAATCCCAAGCGTTTTGGGTCACGTGACAATAGATAAGAAAACTATTATCTTTTTCGTGCGTATTTAGTAAAATTATGAATATTTTTTTTGTAAAAATAGTAAAAACCCCTGCCAATATTCATTCTAAACACAGATACCCTTAAAACGCCTCAAAGTTTGGGGTGGGGGCTCGCGACTTCACTTCTAAGTAAAAAAATTACAAAGACGTGACTTCATGTGAAACTTCAAATTAATATACCTCTGTTATGTTTAGATTATGTGAATAAAGAAAAAATACTTCTTGAAGTGAAACTTCTTTACGCACGCTAGACTTGGGAGGGTGTAAGCTGGCGAATGCGTTACGCGTTACGAAAAGTGTGTTCGGACGAGGCGAACGGGAGTTGAGTGGGGGATATAAGCAAGAGAATGCAGTGCGCGCGCACATTTTCTTTCTCCGTCATCGTCCTTATTCAACTACGTAATAAATAAAAGGTTCCATTGTCATTCTCTGGGTCCGGGACTCTAGAAAGAAGGATCAAATACCACATTTGAACACAACACAATATTATGTCGTGGACACGGACGCGTCCTGGCCAAACAGAGGGCGCTGGCAACACTAACCGGTGGCGGAAGCGAAAATCTACTAGACTATCTCGCTATATTGTCGAACTATCTGTATCTCCCACGTATCTCTTGTAAATTTTATAATCATCATCATAAGCCTATTAATATCCCCACTGCTGGGGAACAGGCCTTCCCTATGGATGGAATAGGGAGATTGGGCCATGAACCACCACGCGGGCCCAGTGCATGGAAAGTGAATTTTTACTTCTTTCAATAACCTCGCGTCAACATTAAGTTCATAAAAATGTAGTTACATGGTGCTTTAAACGAGCTCTGTCAATGCAGTACGGACAATGTAATTCGCCCCAATTTGAACGGAGATTCCGTTGAATCACCCCTATTTAAGCTTGAATTATTTCCCTAATTTAATCCCGACTAATTTCAAATACGGAATCGTTTAGATGTAAAACTATCAAACTTCTCCAAACCGACTTTGAGATTTAACTGAAAAGCAAGCGTTAGGTATATATATGAAAACTAGCTGACTCGGCGAACTTCGTACCGCCCAAAAGTAATAATTTGCAATAAATTAAAATTGCGACTATAATTTGAGATTTAAACTATCCTATCTCTCAAGTTCGATCGAACTACACATGGTGTGCGAATTTTATTATAATCGGTTCAGTGGTTTAGGAGTCCATTGAGGACAAACATTGTGACACGAGATTTATATATATTAAGATGAAATGAAATGAAAAAATGAAATGAAATGAAAAATTATTTATTGGCCATCATAAACATAGTAAAGGACAAAAATATAACTTAATCTATAGACGGCCAACCAGGACCCTGCCTCAGCATAAGCTGATGTCGGCGCTGTTATTCTGGCAGGGCCTGTGCAAGGTGGCTTTAATGGATTGTAAAACATTCAAAAACGTAAACACTAAAAACAGAACAATAAGAAAAAAACCCACATCACCATACAGTACGTATATAATATATATTAATATAAAGAAAATTATAATTAGTCGTCGTAATTTATATATAAATTTGTTTAAATATATAATGTAAATAAACCATGTACCCGAAGTTATGTATTTAATTTACACTGTCATAAGGAAGGACTTATGTCCAAACTTACGTTGACAGCGCCCGAGTGCATGTTCTGAACGCAGACTTGTACGGTTCCTATCATCACTAATCTGTGCGAATGGTATATAGCTTCCTTGAGGTATTTCCTTGTATTATTTCAAACCCGTATCCGGGTGCAAGAAAGAAACTACTCGTATTCGGACACCCGCAGCAATATTTACGCTGGAATACGGGCTTGAAGAATATGGACGTAATCGATTCCGATCATTTAAACTTAGTCGTTTATCCGAACTCCATTGGTAATCGTATTCGGGCTAACGAACAAGTGTTATTGAGCCATTAGGTGTATAACTTCCTTGAGGTACTCAGATAAACTAATAAGTTACTGCCATAACGCATCAAACTCCCTAAAATATGACAGTAATATTCCAAAGCAAAGTTAAGCCTTCGTTATAAATGTAATCTGTACCCTTAACACGGACCATAAACGTATTCGAATAACTATTCGATCTACTTCATTTGTCAAATTTGAACTGATATTAAGTTCTCTTTACGTCCGTTTTGGCGCTGCTGCTCAAGTTTACATAAAAAAATTGATAATGAGTTTTCGAACTCGCAAACTATTCGGATTCGTTATTCTTTCGTGTACTGAAAGATAAGTCAATTTGAAAATTATGTCAATCGTCTAGTACAAAGTGTCTCACCATAGATCACGCAGTTTATGGATTATTTTAAGTGAAACATACATTTAGATATGTTTAGGACACTGGAATCTGGCTTGGCTTTCCCGGATTATGTCCTTAATGTTGTGGATATTCTTCCGCCAGTTGTTGTCCACAACTAAAGGAAGTACTGAATTGTATTTTTATAAAAAATCTTTTTATATTTCACCATGAAATTAACCCTTAATAAACTCCCTATTCCATCCATAGGGAAGGCCTGTGCCCCAGCAGTAGAGACTTTAATAGGCTGATGATGATGATGAAACTTTAATGAATTAGATTCACACACTCAAGTAAGGAGGTCAATGGCGTAGGTGGTGAATACGTTCAGTTGGCGATCGTTGAAGTTAAGCATCTTATCTCACTTCAGCAATGGTTGGTCTTTGGGTGAGTGACCAAAAACTTATCATCTCCAGATCCTCCGGGCTTCGGAAGGTCATTAAACCGTTGATTGCGGCTGCATCTGCAGTAGTTAGCACCGCATCTGCGTTGGACCCGCGTAGTCACGGCCCATTATCTCTATGCGACTCATTGGGTAGGCCAATGCTCCAGAAGATGATAGTTAACACATTTTTTATTTACAGGCAAAGAGTTGCGGTCTAGGAAGGCGCGCAGCACAGAACAACCTGGTGGTGCCATGGCGAAGGGCAACAGCTCCACAGCCCTACCAAACCTCACCAACAACTCCAACTGGGACGGCGACAGCCTGCGCAGTCGTTCCAGGAACGGGAGGTAGGTGGCACTCAGTTTTCGGCTGTTCTTGACTTCTCTGTTTCTTTTCTTGTCGTTTGTCCCAGCCTAGCGGTGGCATGACGAAGGATATCTACTCCACAGTACTACCGAAACTAGTCAACAATTCCAGATGATGCTTCCTTCTCATTTGTTTTTTTTTCTACAGTGTTTTTCGAATAAGACTACGGTGATATGTAAGAGATTTACCATAGAAAAGGTGAAGGTTTTATTTTTTGCTTTTCCAAAAAAAAATCGAAAGTGTCATCTTATTTTTATCACAACTTGCTCAATTTTGATGCTATTAACTTTTTACAGTGCTCATTAGAAAAGTATTTCTAAGGACTTTAAAAAGTGTTCAGAAAGTATATGTCATAAAATGTTCCGTTTTCCCGCTATTTAAGTTTGAATATTTAGATTTAAGTACTTCCCAAAAAATATAAATATACAATTACCTATAGCTCGCTTTGAATTAATATTACAAGGTTTTTCAAAGTAGGGGTTTCTTTGTTTTTTTTATTAGCTTCAATTTTAGTAATAATACCTTTTTTTTATATCTCATAGTTTTTGAGTTATTTATGAATAACCGCTTAAAAACATGTATTTTTATCACGAAAAATCACAATCTTTGATCTTTAATAACCCAGAAAGTATTGATTTATTCGACAGCCTATGTCAATATTTTCAGCTTGACTTACTATAAACAATTTTCTTCAAATTAACATGGGTAAAACCGCAGGGGACCTCTAGTTGTGACACAACTGTAATAGTTAGGCCGTATACAGAAAGAAAGCCGAAAGCCGATCGGCGCTTATCGGTGCTTATCGGCGCCGATCCTTCCAACATAAAGGAAGCCGATTAAAGCAGATCAAGCAAAATGTCGGACTCATCGGACGATGATTTGGTTTTGTTAGAAAATGTTTATTTAAAAATGCGAAAAACAGCTATACATCCTATAAATAGAGAAAGGAAACGTTTCGGAGAATGCCATCATTTATTTGTAAAAAAATGAAATTTGATGAACAAAGGTTTTATACATATACAAGAATGATTCAAGAAACATTTTATTACATTTTGGATGGATAAAAAACCGTTTGATGAAAAATTGGTGCAATTGGCATAAACAACCAATCCTTCCAGAAGAAAGACTTGTTGTCACCATTCGGTAAGTACGAAACAAATAATTTTAGCGTTTAGTTAATAAAAGATAAAGTTATTAGATTTATAAAAAGATTATAACTTAGATTGATTTAATCTAAAGATAATAATTCAAATACAAATTATTTATTATTCGGACCAGCGCGTATCGGTGCTTATCGGCGCCGGTCCATAGAAAAAGGATCAGCGCCAATAGCGATCGGCTTTCGGCTTTCTCTCTGTATACGGCCTTAGACTTATGGTATCCTGGACTTTTTTGTAGATATTGGTATCCTCTATAAAACTTTAGTACAACACTTTGCTCTATTATCAATGACTTCAGCTTATGCGATATAAGGCTATTTTTTGGTATTTTTTACACACGTTGGGTTACGTTATCGAAGTTTTCATACGGAACCCTAACTTTGAGAAAATACACTATAGCCTATATTTATCAGTGATAATGTAGCATTCAAATGGTGAAAGAATTTTTAAAATCAGTCCAGTACTTTTTGAGCCAATTCGTTACAAACATACTTACATACAAACCTTTCCTCTTTATAATATTAATAGTATAGATTTCAATCATCAGGTAATATTATCATGTTATTTTGAAGTCATTTATTTTGCTATTCAATATATTTTTACGTTCAGGAAAGTAGACAGGAACTTATCATTTAATGGACTCTAATTGTACACTGTGGCCATTGCAACGAAGGCAAATCACAATTAGCAGGGCCGGATTTAGAGGTCCAGAGGCCTCGGGGCAACAGAGGAGCGGAGGCCACCTCACCCCAAATTATTTTCCAAATAAAGTAAACAATTTTTTTAGGTAGGTAAAGGTAAAAGAGCAAAAAAAAATATCAAAGGAAAAGAGGTTTACTAGTTGGAATTTGAAAGATTTTATTTGCCGAAGTCTCTATTGTGGGGGCCCCCCGTTTGTGGAGGCCCCGGGGCTTTCGCCCCGGTTGCCCTCCCCTAAATCCGGCCCTGACAATTAGATAGATGGGTGGCTTAATCGTATCGATTTTACTACCTCATCGCACTGTTATCAGTTAATTATTTTCAAATTATAAAATTACTATTAATTAAAGGACTTCATATAAGACATTGATAATATTGTGACAGTTTTGTAGAGCACCAGAAAAGCTAAACATAGTGATATTATGAAATATAGAAGTACATATTTATAGTTCTTAATTGACGTGTCGAATATTCTAGAATACACTGTACCGTATTTTTTCAGTTGATAAAGCTTAACTACTTTCTCTTTTAATAACATAAAGCTTTCATACACCTCTTGCATCTGGAGCACGTTTATATGTCAAACATTCTCTAAGGTAATCTATTAAAGCCCTAGAGGGCTTCAAAATTGTACGGAAGTCCCCTTGGTAAATTTCCCTTTATTCCTAGCACTCTGATGTAGCAGGTTCCACAGACTTTTTTTTGTGTCTCTGCTAAATGGCAATCTGTTTTCTAACAATAAGCCATTTCTTTGGCTGATCCTAGATCTGGACATTTTAAACTGCCACGAGAGCCAAGTCAAGTAGTAAAATTCCTTTACTACGAACTCTCTTTTTGGCTGATAAATCTTTCGATCAGAGTCGGAATGTCATGTCGTTTCAATCGGGCATGTTGTATACCATCCTCTCCACCATGTGTTTTAGCCAGTTCATTTACATGGATAGCAAGCCTTGACTGATAGTTAGTACTGTACTAGGTTCCACAGAGTAAATCAAAAAAAGTTTCGAAAAAAGCAAGGCTGTTCAATGTACAACTTCTTCGCCATTCCTTGATTCCTTGACTTTAACTATAAAATTCTAGTCATAAAGAAAAACTTAATCAAGTCTTAGCTACTAACTTTCTTTCACTGTTTTTTAAATAAAACGTCATATTTGATTCGTGATTTTTACAGCTAATCGTTAAAGAGTTGTCATTTAATAAAATTAAACAGAGAAAAATGTCCACTTTGATAAAGAAACGGAAGCTCAAAATATTATTGACGGGATTTGCCCGAAAAATCCATATTACTCTAAAGCGAGTAAAAATTAACGCGTCGCCTCGTAGTTTGAATTGCGGTCGAGTGCTTCAAGCATGAATTTTGCGGTTCACGCGTTGATTTTACTCGTCATGGTCCATCATGGTCCGTACTCAACCATGATCTGATCGGCCCATCGATCCCGCCTAGTCAACTCGACTCATAAAATATTAATATTGTGTTAACCAGATGCTTCACGGTATAAAGGTACAATTCCGTGCATCGTGATCGATCGCGGCCGCGCGCGGCCTACGACTGTCGTCGGTCGCTCGCGACAATAGTCATAGTATGAAAACGTATGGCACCGCTTCCGTGACCAGCGACAGACGCGCGCGGCCGACGACTGTCGTGAGCCGCGCGCGTCTCTCGCTCGCATTTCATGGCGTAAACATGTCTAGGAACGCAGGAGAAAACTTCCGAAACTTTTTTTCATAACAATACAAATGCTATTGAATCAATATTTGGTTGTATCCTTCTTCATTTCTGCTTTTAAAGATAGGGTCGATTGGTTCCCTTTTTTCATAATATAAAAACAGCAGCTCGTCATCTTCCGCTTCTTCTTCAAGAATGTCAATTAGCACTAGCACAACATGACCATGATTTTGACTTCGGTAGACACACGTCTAGAGGAATATGCCGAACAACACCGACTAACTTTGTGACACGGCCGCGCACGTCTGTCGCTTTCCTCGGAAGCGGTGCCATACATTTTCATACTATGACTATTGTCGCGAGCGACCGACGACAGTCGTAGGCCGCGATCGATCGCGATGCACGGAATTGTACCTTAAAACAATTCGTAGCCAAATATTCGAAATGTAGCTACTACGGTTCGGAACTCGTAGCTTTAAATTAAGGTAGAAGAAGGTTATATATATTTATTTCCTGTTAACTGTTAGATGTTTAAATCTAAAGAAATTTTACAAGAAAAAATTCCACGCGAAGCAGGTAGCAGACCGGACGACATTTTTTCTAATAAAAATTTCTTTAGATTTAATTATAATAAATGTATACCTACGTTATTTTATGCCAGACTCTTGCAAAGCTCGATAAACCTGTAGTCGTTCGACAATCTAACTATTAATCAAAAGGGTTCAGAACTAAAATTACCATAAGCTCCAATCGATTATGGTATTTATTTCACGGATAGTTATAATTGTAATTGTTCTTACTGCAAGTTTGTTATTTAATTGAATTTTAATCTATTCAAAATTTCTTTGAAAGAGAATGTGCAAACCCGACTCGCACTAGTCAGATCCTTTATCTTTTGAGGCACGAAACTCAAAAAAAATAGATTTCTTGCTTTTAGTCTGAAAATCTATATGCTTTTTATTGCTATAGTATTTTAACTCAAAGCAAACTCCTCGACAAAAGAAATTAGTTGACTCATTTCTTTGTTGTATTATTCGCAAGTGGAATTCTTTGCCGGCGGACGTATTCCCCCCTTTCTTCAATCTGAGGTCCTTTAAGAGAGGCTCAAAAATGCTCCTTTTCGCACCCCCAAAACCAACGGCTAACTAGAGCCGAGGTCCGAGTCTCAGAGACGCCCTCTAGTTGAGCCGACCCCCTCAGGTTCAAGTGGTCTAGAGGCTCCAGACGGAGAGAAGACTGCCCCCGTGGGAAGACACCATCCGCCTGGAATACCTCTAGAGGCACTCGCCAATTCTCGGCTTGAGGTCCCCCTAGGATCTCGCAGTCCCCAAACCTGGTGTCACTGTAAATGTCATCTGCGACCAATAGCATACACACTCAACAAAAAATCCATCACGTATTCCGTAAGCCGGCAAGGTAAGGATGGATGGTGTGGCAGTTTATAACTGCGGTATCTGCTAACTTCGCGTCTAGACTTTACCACCAGTTAACATCAGCTGGGGTAGAGTCATTTGCCTACCTAGCTTTAAAAAAAGCCCACAAACTAGTCAGCAGTAAATAGGCATTTAATTATTCAACGTGATAAAAGATTTCAGAGATGAGTAAGCAGCTCTGATTGGAATGAAAGGCGCTACCGGCCGGCTCATGAATACGGAATGTACGTAATCGTCGGCAACCCTGAGTGGTTGACCTGACCTCTGAGGTGGCACGCAACCCTGAACGAACCCACGCACTCCGGAAATACGTTTGCCCGGCGAGATGGCAAAACGATTGTAGCTTCATTATAATCGTTAACTAACATATTATACTTATTTATTTATTATATTTTTTAAGCATTTAAATCAGGAGAATACTTTATTAGAAAAAATCCACGCGGTCCAGGTATATATTGTGGGCTACCTACAATGTGAAGAGATGGCGCTGCCTTGCAGTCTAAGAAATTCTAGAGAAAATTCGACAAGGACAAGTAGGGCCGCGGTAGCATAATGGTCAGTGCATCCGCCCGGATAGCGGAGGGTGCGGGTTCGAGTCCCGTCTGCTGCCTGGCCTGCATGGATAATATGTTAGTTTATCAAAATGTGCCTACAGATTTTATACTCGAATCGGAGCATCTGGAAGAATTTTACTATAAATCTCATTTATTCCCAGTGTTGGCTTATTCTATTGTTATCGCAAAGAAAGTAACAGATATTCAATGTTGATCGGTTACGGCCTCTCCACTTAAGTCGATATTTCGCTATGCATGTGACAATTATGTTGAAGAATATGTCTATTTGGGTAAACAAGTCAGTCTAAATCTTCTCCTTTTTTTGGTGCCTCTGCTCCTCCTCCTGCTGAGGTTGGTTGTCAGTTCGCGTATTTACCTTTGTCTCGTGTTAGACGAAATAGTTTAAATTTTGCGAATGATAATAAGACATGTTAACAAATCATATTTAAAAGTTGCACTCTTTAATAAAAAAACGATATAAAAGAGTTAAGGCACAACGGACACTCCTTTCGAAGTGGAACGCCCCTTCTGTGGAAGTCTCCCCCATACCAAATAAAACTGCATTTAAACAAATTCAAACAACCAAAATCAGCTATCTTCGCGTCTGGACTTCACCGCCACTTAACATCAGGTGGGGTGGAGTCATTTGTTGTACCTATCAATAAAAAAATATAAAAAAATTGTGTGTGACAGCTCCGACGCACGACCGGAGTTTACACTCTAAAAACGATTGTCTTTGACAGACACAAAACAAAATCAAGTCCGAAGAAGTCGGTTACAAGTAGAGATACCTCAGGAATCTGCCCATGGTTTCGACTATCATAGGTTCCATGTCACACATTTTATCATCTAAAATCATCGATATTCATCATATATTTTATTATGTATTTCTGGAAACACACAATTTCAAAAATATCACACACTAGTCATCATTTTGTAAATATGTATTATAATTCCATCTGTACTGAAAATCACTATTCCAGAGTGCTGGACACTTACCGACATTTCTCTATATTCTGTTATTTATTTGTTTTCATTAATTTTGCTCCGATTTTATCTATTTTTAGTTTATTTATTTTATTGACATTTGTGACAACTTAATGTTTTTTATCCGTTGCCATGGCTAAAAGTGAAAGGTGCGCAGATGAGGTTGCGCACAAAAACGTAACGAGGTCATTTGTTCAGTAGATTTTACTCCTCACATTTTTCTCATACCGGGCCCCTTATATATGCAAATCGATTCTTAAGGAGTAAACTCCAAAAAACTGCATTAAAACAACACTTACACTTAGAGATGTGGGATTATGCTATATTGCTTTGTCTCAAGTGACTTTTAAAGTAGCTATTAAACTGTACAACTTAATTATAACATTGTTTATAATAAAAAGGAGTAGTGATATTTAATTAATGGTATAATTATTCAGGCTGACATAGTCGCCCGGCGACTAAAGCCATTAAATGCAGATTTAAAAAAAAAATATGTAGAAACTTACATTATCTTTATAGGAGACGTAATTTGGTATTATTGAATGTTTTTTATTGAAAAAATATACTAAAATCTATGTAACAAGCCTTTGCGTGAGTACCAGCAATCAATCCAGTGAATCACGATTTAACACTATCGATCAAAATTGCGTGAAACCACTTATGTTGTTACTCACAATCATGTAGTACATACTCCCTACTCGGAAAAGCTTTTCTAACCCCCAAATAGTGGTCTATATATACACTGGCTACAATCTTCATATTTATTTACTCAAAGTAAGTTATGGTTACTTTGAAAGTTAATTATCATCTTAATTACTTTATTTTCTTGATTGATTAGGGCTGGTTTTGTCCTTGAATAGATGGGCTTACGAATAGTACGACAAAGAAATGAGTCACTAAACTTCTTTGTTCGTATAGGAATAGTGGCCACAGTGAGTCGGTGGCAAGGTAGGCCAGCTCGCGTGGTCCTCTGAAGAAAGTGGAACTCAGTCATCAAAATCTGCCTACATCGTCAAAAAGTGTGCCTACTATCGCAGTGGCCGTCCTCACCTTGCCGACCTTAACCCAATCTCATCATAGAACTTTCCAGAGCTCTACAAGCTGTTCTTAGTCCCACCAACCAACACTACACAGCTAGCAAACATGCACACCAGCTTAGCAGTAGGCAGACTCCGCATCCGTAGGATTAGTGTGCGTAAACCCAATCTATACACGACGCGCTATACCAGGCACAGATATGAACCTACGCGTTTCTCTCCGCACCTCCACGACAACGGCGAACCGACGAGCCGAGGTCCGAGTCTCAAAGACGCCCTCTAGTTCCCTCAGGTTCGAGTGGTATAGAGGCTTCAGACGGAGAGGAGACTCCACTCGAGGGGAGATGCTATGCCTGGAATACCTCTAGAGACAGTCGCCAATTCTCGGCTTGAGGTCCCATTATGTTCTCACAGTCCCCGAACCCGGTGATGTTGTAAAGGTCTTCTGCGACCATACACACCAAAAGCAAGCGTCATTTCACTGTGATCTTTTAAGGGACCTGAAGCCGAGAATTGGCGACTGCCATCAATGTAAAATAGTATAAAATCGTAGTAATTTCTAGTCGCAAACAAACTGACGTCACAATACCTATCTCCACTATCAACAATTAAGGAAGACTTTGGCGAGCAAAACGTCTTAATTCTAATACATCTATTCAGTCATTTTAAATCCTTTCCTTTTCTCTATTGCAAGGATTCTTAATTAACCTAAAGTTCACGCAATTTCTATCAAGGTTCCCAACAATACACCATTATCGGAGGGTAGAAAGGGCCCTGGTGTTTATTTGCCAACGCTTAATTCGTAATGGTTTGTTTATGACTTGCGAAAAACACGTATGCATCGATGACTTCATTGCGAGGTCGAAGCTCGCTTGGGCCACAAGACGGACAGTGCTCGACGATTAAGTAAAAAATTGGAAGTCAGGGTGAAAACCGTAAAAGTTAAGCAACGTCCGCCAAGGTCAGTTTTCTGATGGGTGGCCTTGAGTGACAATGCCACTGGCAGTCAGCACCAACCAATACAAGACATTCAGCGTGGCTCATAACCGACCCGTGTCCTTGTGTCCGCGCATCGTAACTTTTCGCGACGTGAACAGTGTCTACGGAAGGTAACTAGACTTTTCTTTTCCTAATTGATGTTTCTCTACCAAATGGATTTTGTAATTTAAACACTAGGTCTTACTACAAAAGATAGCCTTGTCAATAATTATTAACGGTTTTATATTTATAACTGTATCGATAAATTTTATATATTTAACTTTAACATTATATTTTTCAGTACCTAATAGTTTAATAATAGTTTGTTTGTTCAGAATAATAGGTAAATATTTAACCCTGATTGACCACTGGGGATCAGGAAACTAAGCAGTAAGTTGTTGTTGTTGAATTTGAATTTGTGTTTGACATTTAAATCAAACAGAAGCAGAAGCAAGTTTGCTTCAGAACTTGCAAACTAGACAACTTTGCTTCCATATGAAACACAATCATTCTGATCGCACTCACTTTGTCAGAATTAGTGAATACTCGAGTGAGGTGCGTATATGGCGTACCACAAGGCTCAATACTTGGTCCCACTTTCTTTTCAGTATATATAAATGACCTTTGTACGCTAGATAACACAAATTGTCATTTAAATGCCTACGCTGACGACACTACACTTTTATTTATTTATTTATTTATTTACTTTAAATCTAGAACACGCAGAGCTTACGATTTATAGCTGACGCACATAGATATTAGTTAGGAAAATGAGTATATATTTTTTTTTTAAACACTCACACCAATTAGCCTAGCCCCAAAGTAAGCACTATAAGGCTTGTGTTATGGGATGCTAGGGTAACGGATAGAATACATATACTGTACACATATAAGTATATTTATATAGAAATAGATATTAAACATCCATGACTGGAGTACAAATGCTCGTATTCATCACACAAACATCTGCCCCCACCGGGATTCGAACCCGAGACCTCTCGAGTCGGCGACACCATGAAACCCGGCGTACAAACCACTCGGCCACGGAGGTCGTCAAGGTCAATATAAGACGTAAATAAGAATAAATATGGCTCATAATTATCAAGCGACACACTGGCTGTTTCATTCCTCATCTCCCGTCACTAGGATCCAAATCGCTTACAAACTACTTTCTAACTTCTAACAAACAAAAATTATATAGGATAGTTAAAACTAAAAATACTGGCCAACATGCAATGTCCCTGACATTAGCCATCGAAAGAGACGCCCTATATATGTGCGCTTTTCACAACATTTCCATTGAGATTGACAGCTGTAAGAGGGGGAAAAGAATTTGTGAATAATGAATGAAACGAACGGTCTGAAATCGAACTAAAGGTGAATTTATAAAGACCATAATAAACCTGGGATCAACATAGGTACAGTATTGACTGTACTTCACTTTGTTAACCAGTTGAACCTCAAGTTAATCATTGGGTTACCACAAAGTGTTATACATAATTATATTTCTATTTTTAACCAATTAACTTCTAGATTTTTATATCGAAAGAAAATTTTACTAGAAAACTCTCACGTGGACAGGCAGCAGACGGGACTCGAATCCACACCCTTCGCCATCCGGGCGAACGCACTGACCATTATGCTACCGCGGCCCTGATGGCCGTGTCGAATTTTCTCTAGTATTTTGTAGGTTGCATCGTGTACCTTACAAAAAAAAGGATCACTTTGTTGTCATTTTTCAATTTTGTCCGTCTGCCAAGACCCATTATCTCGGGAACGCATGGCGATATTAGCTGAAATTTAAACCTTCAAGAAAACGAAACTTTCAAGTTAACGTAAAAAATAGATACAGCCGTTTATGTTGCGTACCTACAAATTTATACGGAACCCTCGGTGGGCGAGTCCGACATGCACTTGTCCGCTTTTATAACTTTTTTTTATTTATTTATTTAAAAACACACAGTTATTTTTACAGGGATAATCCTAATGCGATAGTGTAGTATCAAAATTGAAATAGGCTAGTTGACTCATGTCGATTGTATTAATTAAATGTTTATTTCTTAAAGTATTTGGTCTAAGGAACCTAAATATATCGATTTCACTTCATAAAAGCAGAAGTTTGCTGTAGAAATTTAATTTAAAAAAATATTTTTTAGTCGATACTTTTTAAACACTAAAAACGCTGTGCGCCACATACGCCATGATTGTGACGTCTCTATTAGTAAACAATTAAATGCCATTCATACATAACTTTAAAACTTGTATTATTAAAACTGATAATAAATGAAGAGACTTAATTGTACATTACGATACGCGTGACCTAAGTTGCTTATTACTGCACGGCGTGAAGTTAGCGCCCGTGCAGTAATAGGCAACTTAGGACACGCGTATCGTAATGTACTATTATAGCAAGTGTGACATAAACCCGAGGGATGCGATTAGTGTTTTGAAAGTAAAATTCATGTATTGCAATCACAAAGAATTGCAATACAGACTGCAAGTCAAACTCTGAATAGAAAGAATTCCGGTTCAGATTACCATTTTGAAAGTATATTTCAAAAGGAAAAAATCAAATATCATTACAACAAAATAACCTAACCTATCGCTAATTTGTCATTTGTTTGCTGTGAGTTTTTAAGCTCCAAATGACATTTAAATGTGTTTCCTTTTATTTTTTCTACATGAGTGAAGCTGGTCAATTCATTTACACACCGTGCAGAAATAGGCAACTTGGTCACGGAAAAGCGGGTACTTAATTCCATTATATGTAATTGAATTTCGGGGTAATTTGTAGGGGGGGTGGAGGGGGGGCTCCCCCCGACCCCCCCGCCATAAACGATTTTTGGCGGAAATGCAGTTTTTTTTTTTTTTACCTAACCTAAAAATTCATTAAATCTGTTAAATGTAGTGGAATTTCAGGGGGATAGGTATTAGGGAAGACCCCTCAGAGGGAAGGGTAAATCCCCCTCCCCCCTCCCGGCGTTTTTTTACAGAAATGATAATTATAAAAAATTAGAGGGGTTTTATAGGTAAAATTGTACTTCCAGGGCCTAGAGATGATATTTGATTTTTTTGTAGAAAAAGTCTCTATTAACGAATTTTTCTTTCTGGCGCTTCGCCGGCCGCTGCCGCGGCACGCTCGCTTCGCTCGCTCGGCTCGCGCGTTAAGGTCACAACACTAACCTAACCTAACCTAGTGTGAAGTATCACCACACAAGCGGCTCATTAGAGTCCAAAACTCGCACTACACTCGACTCTTCAGGCGAAGGGCCAGCAGAACTCGAGGTCGAAGGCTTTGAGGATGCCATGGTAGTCAGACGACGTTAATATCAACAGGAGTACGAAAAAGCTCTCAACTGCGACGAACACAAACACTGACTGACAGATCTCATTAATGGCGGTAAATTGTCACATTTTGACAATAGTACCAACATAATAAACTTATATTTACCATAGACAACGAGAAACATGTTATTTTTGCATAAAAAAATGGCAGCACTGATCAAAATTGCTGTCAAAGTTGACTCATAACCTACAAAAATATTAATTTTCAATAATTTTTTTTTCGAGTTCTATTCGTTTCCGCCTAAAAAGATTTCGTGTACGTGTTTTTGATAGTTAACACTTTGCGTGACAAAAATTTCAGCTTGCAACTCAATTACATATAATGGAAAGCTGAGCCGAAAAGCGTGCGTAAAGTGCGGGTTTAGGTCACACTGTGCTATAAAATATTATTCAACGAGTACTTACATCAAAGTGATCTTCGCAAAAATAAATTTTACTATGAGTCGATAAAATTGCAGGATCACTTTGAGCAAGTTCTAACCAGGTATTGATTTCTTTCGGCACTTTAATCCACAACTTTCCTGGAGTCTTCAAGGATGTGTTTTTACATTCTCGTACAATACAATAATGATAATTACTATATTTTTCGTGGTACCTATTAGAAATCATGTTTTTTTTATTATAAACTCAGATAGGTTATTTTCTTCGTGCTTACGAGTTTTAGTTTACTACCGTCAACGTCATAGCATAGATAATAATCTATAGACTAAAATGGCCGACAGCGTTTTTGTATGTCCATGAAAAGTCTATTTTAAAATTAAAGATTTGTAGCTTTCTGGGTCTCAAAAAATACAATACATTTTTTTCGGTCTAATAGAACATTTATTAACCATTTAAAACCTTTTTCTAAATAGGGTCAACTAGCCTGATAAAATAAACATAATTGTATCAAAAAATAATAATTTCATTTTGTTATATATATAAATTAACATTAGTAATATTTCATAAAATAGCATTTAATTATAATATTGTTATCTTTTATTTCATATTGTCATCTCTATAACAAATTTCCATTAATACCGATGTTTTCAATGACGATGATCTTATAGTAATATAAGTTACTAGCTGACCCAGCGAACTTCGTACCGCCACAAAAAAATTTAATTAAAAAAACATTGTCCAGCGGACAAAATTGTGAATCTAAACCATTCTCAGATCCCCTTGAACACACACAAAAAATTTCATCAAAATCGGTCCAGTCGTTTAAGAGAAGTTCAGTGACATACACACTCACAGAAGAATTATATATATAAAGATTTACGGGATTGTTACCATGTACTTTGGTTTTGGTACGAATGTTTAAAACGACGGTGATATTTTCAATACTTTAACTAATCCCTGTCAAAGTGTATTGTCGTCTTATTCAATTTCTGTCACAATAGTAATTAAATAGTATATTGTTCACTGAGGGGAGAAAGTGACCGATTACCAACGAGGGTGTAGTACCCGAGTCACTCAATGTTCTTTGTTTACACTATACCTACAATAGTAATATTATTTTTAGAATTAAACATCTACATAAAAAATAAAAATATAATAAAAGACAAATTCTTTAATTAAAAATATTAAAATTGTTACCGTTATTAAAACTTAATGTTATACTTTTGCGTGGGAGCTTTTTTTTTAATTTCTGGATTTCACGTGTATATTCGGTATGGTAATAGATTTTCATTGGTATAAAATAATAGCTTATCCAGTACAAATAGGGGTAGCAGAAATGTACCTATATAGTCGATTTTATTCCATCTCCATCACTGATATCGAGACCACGATCAATCCAATCGCGGCAAAGTAATCTTTTTGCGCATTTACCATTGGTCTATCAAGTTTAGAATTTTTCATTCCTACATTGTTACCAATCTGTTTGTGAATCAATTTTGCAAGTTTACTTTCTATTTTGATATTTAATGGTAGACACTCACCATCCTGCCATTTTATGAAGTATTTTTTTTAACACTTATTTAATTCTTACATTTTAAATTGATGATGGGTTATGTTATATTGTGATGAAGAGGATTCGATAGTTGGTAGAGTAGGCCCATCAGAATCCAGGGCCGCGTGGAGATGCAGCCAGGGAGGTGGAATATCTAGGAAAGACAGGTAGAAGAGAGGACAGTTTATTAAAAGTGAGAGGCGAAAGGAAGAGGAGAGGAAACGAAACAGTAAATAAATAAAAGGTATAAAGAAAGGGAGTAAGAAGAGTGTAAGAGATGAGGTTTATCAATCTTGCACGAAATACATTAAATATTAAGTGTCTCACAGACAGACGCCGCCCGCGGCCGTAGCTTGATCAAACCAAAGTGACCGTGTGTGGGGAGATATGTTGGAAGGACATAGCGTAAACCACTACGCTATTAATATATTAAGACTCCTTTCGGTGGCACTCCGAGTGCCGACAGAAGTAAAAACCAAATCTTAAATTCGTACTTAGCAAAGTATAAACCAAAAATAAATAAAAAATCTTTAAAAATTATATGCCTGTCGGATTGGAACTAAGCCTTTGCTCCCAAAAGAGCGTTTTTTGCATTAGGCCAAACCCACGCGACCACGGTGTCGCGAGTTTGTTGGTCTTTACCCATTTCAAAAATGCCCAACGCGCCTTAAGAAATTTTCACTTCAAAAATGTACCCATATAATCAATTACTTCTTGTTGCAGCGCCAGCAGTCGAGCGGGCAGCGTAGATCGCAGCACACGCGACTCTAACACTACACTCAACTCTGACGAAGACAACATAAACGTCGTGGTCAGGTGAGCTTCTGCAGTGATGGAATCTCCTTAGCATTTTGTACCGCCCATCTGCTTTTACTAACATACTCTTCATCGGTATTTTGTTCTATTTTGAATTCTATTTTTTAGCCTGTCAAATGATCTCAAACTCCCCACTGCTATGAAATACATACTAATATTAGGTAGTATAGAAAGTTTGAGTCCCGCAAAGGACATAAGACAGATTTTAAGAAATCATCCTTAAGGGATTGAACGGGGGAGGGGAGAGTGAGGAATTTTGTATAGCAAAACAAATTTAAAATGCAGACGAAGTTGCGGTATCATTGAAATAACACAGAAGGAATACTTGCCATCACACACTATACGGGCTCAGAGGTTGGTGGATTGGTTTACCAACCTAAGCACAGTAAACACACACAATGATAACTGAATTCTTTTATGAAACACCGCCTATATCGGACGTGAAGGATGGATATCAGGGATTCAACGTAAAACATAAAACTTAGGTAAAATGTTAGTTACGTATTTACAACCAAAGAGACAATTACAGGTGCGAAACAAAAGTAAATAACATTTTAGAAAAAAAAAATAACCGCCGGATAAGCCGAAAAGCAGAAAATAATTAAACCTTTTTATCTTTAGTCAAATTAATATCTTAAATAAAATTAAAATTAATATCTCATCTATAATATTAAAAACCCCTTATTATATTAAAACCCTCTTTATCTTTGGTAAAATTAATACTTGGAGTGGGTGCCATGCATGTCTGGTAGATCTGAGTTCCCATTTACTACTTGGGTTGGCATGGCACCGACTCCAAATATTAATTTTACTGAAGATAAAAAGGGTTTGAAGATAATAAGGGGTTTTTGCTAAAAAGTTTTAATTTTTTATAATTTTTTGTGGCTTTAATCTTTACAATATTCAACTCGACATCAAAATCTGTGAGATAACAATCACCCCTATTTCCCCACCCCAAGGGTAGGATTTTAAGGGTAGAAATTTATCTAGGACCATCTTTGAGATATCCTATCAAATAAAAACCAGACAAGTGCGTGTCGTGCCACACGCAGTGTAGGATTCCGTCGATATTTAATTGCTTTTTCTTAATTTTGTTTTTCAATTCAATGGTTTTACGCGATGAAAGCAAGCAAATACTTCATCTAAGGTTTTTTTAATAGGTAAGGTAAAAGAGCATACGACCCATGCTTGTTTGCCAAACGTTTTACTTACATAGAAGAATAAACCTGTATATCCTCGGCAACCAACACGGTAACTCTGCAATGGATAAAAGGACACAGCAACTCAATTGGAAACGATGCAGAGACGAACTTGCTAAGAGAGGAGCAGACTCAAAAGTCCAGAACCTTTTCTGCCCATACCTCAGGCCCAAATTAAAATGTGGCTGCGTGATAGAACTCAAAAATTACACTTGACAGAGTGAACTTGGAAAACAGGTGAAGGATGCCGGCAAACGAAAAACGCAGTTCCGGTGGCAAACAAGAGACTTGCATGCACCCTTACCAGACTTAATAGGGACAAACTCCGCATAATTATAGGAACCCTAACTGGTCATTGTCCATCAAACATACACTTATATACAATAGGAGTAACAGACAGCCCCCTATGCAGAGGATGTATGGAGGCAGAAAAAGCGCCACAGCATGTCATCATGGAATGCGGGGGCGTGGCCGACCAACGACTTCTTCAATCACCAGCATCGCCTCTGGAAGTTTGCAGCAGTCTGCCAAAGCTGCTTTTCTTTTGGACTAACCTAGGCTGGTTGGAGTAAACGCGAAAGTTTTCAAGACCCGCACAATGGTCCAATGATTAGGACTAAGTGCGGAAACCGCCCTGAAAAACTAAAAACTAAAACCCATGCATCCTGTGAATGCGGTGCAAGGTAAATTGGATGCTTTGACTTAATAAATTAATGCTATTGTGCTGAGCAAGCATACGTGAATTGGGTTACATCCCGTTGGTAATTATATAAGTGTAACCCACATGTTTGGAAAGGCGACGTCGTCCATTATTCGAAGCGCTCAGAATAATGCCTCCGCCATAATGATTATAATACGAAGAAAGCTCTATACAAAGAAACGAATTAGCATTGTTCCATGATGTGACCTCTTTAGTTGCTAAAACTGAGTTCCTTGTTGTGATAAAAGATTACGAGAAACAGTAGTTTTGACATTGCAGTTCACATCTTCTTTTCACGAGGAGCAAGGGTGCAACGAATAACCCCTTTCCACTTGATGTCAAGTGTATGTGGAGTGAAGACGAGAAGATAGACGGTGATAGAAGATAGAATCCTCCTTGCCGGCCTGAAAACAATCGCCTACTCCGCGGAGCTCTGGAACTCTACTCACCAGCAGAAACACAACACCACCAAAATGTAGTGATATTTCACTATGGTCTTTTATAAAGAAAATATTTATTAAAAGCATAATCTCCTGGTATTACATATCGTAACTTAACAATAATAATAATTAACAAATATACTATTATCTAATACTAGCTTAAAACAAAAAGAAAACTATAACGAAGAACCTAAAACTATAAACCTTACTAATAAAATATAATAACTAAAATAGATTATTAAAAGGAGTCCCTTAAGGCAAGGTTCCGAAGATACTGGCAGCGTTCCCCCTTTGGATAGCTAGACTAATTCTTTGTCCGAGGTAGCTTCCAGCTCTTCGGTCTCCTGTGATGTCGACTAATCTTTTTGCTATTTCTTTAAAAAGCCTTATAGCGCTAGGACCCTACGGAGTAAGGGTCTCGACACCGAATGGGGCAAAATCATATTCGGAGCCTAGACCCCTATATTTGCCTTAGCTTTTTCAGCCGCTTCAAAAGCCGCACCAGCTCTGTTGTTGGTTCCATGTAAATGGGAAGGGGCCAGCGTGTCTGAACAGTTTGCATCCCATACTAGCACTCGACCCATCTTCCATGGAATCAAATTCATACCGCCTGGTCTCTTGCCATCGTCTCTTGCAATACCAGTTGGCTCAAGTAGACTTGGCACGTTGACGGTGGCAAGGGACCGTCGTATGGTCGTATATATATATCTTTAAGTGCGGCATGTCTCGAGAAACGGCCTGCACTTTTGTAAAGTGGAGGTTGCTTCCCCAGAAGGCCTCTCCATTCCGCTGTGCTTAGGGTTGCCTGGCGCTGGCTTATCAATTCCGGGACATCCCCTCCCCCCCCCCCTCCCTCCCAAGAAATAAAACATCACATCTAAATATAGGTCAGTAACGAATGCCTTTATAATATGGCATGCTTCTGTCGCCCCTCGTATGAGTATAGTAATATTGTGAAAAAATCTGATGTTTTGGAATTCCGGGACAATAAGGTCTAATTACTGGACACGGGACAAGACGCGAAATTCCGGGACAATCCGGGATGTCCCGGCCATCTGGCAACCCTTGCTGTGCCCCTCCTCTATTTAAAACTCCAAACAAATGCAACTCAGAAATGATAAAATAAATATTCATGAATCGAAATCATAGTAATCGCTATATTATAAAAACGCCATGAAAAACTGAAAGCTGTAAGTATCTTAGAACAAAGTGGACATTTAAAAAAAAGAATGAGAAATTACTTATAAATCTCAGAAAGAAAAAAATATCGACTTGATGTGATAGATAAATCAAAATAATAATTATATGGAAAGCTTTTAACGGTAGCGTGTGTTAGGCGGTTGGGCGGTTGACACGTTCCATACAATGAAGTGGAATCGATATCTTTGAATAGAGCCTCCTCCGCCGACCGACGTTTGTCGCCGCTTTAGGGTTGCCCACCATCATCAGCCTATTAATATCGCCACTGTTGGGACACCAGCCTTCCTTATTGATGGTATAGGGAGATTGGTCCATGACCCACCAGGCAAGCCCGATGCAAATTGGTGGGTGGACGACTACAGATGTAGCCGGTACCGGAGAAAGCACGGAGGAGCTCCAGATAATAAATTTTTGGTTACTCATCCGATGACACATTGCAAACCGAACGCGCTATCTACCTGCGCCAGCGAGATCCTCACCTCACTTACCAAATTCTAAATTTAATATCGTTGTTGACACTATTTGAATTCGGCCGCCCGTTTGGGGCAAGTAACCGCCATATTATATACACGTTCTTCCAGCGGTGTTGTGTTTCTAAGTTTAAGGCTTATAACTTTCCCTACCAAGAGCCATGAGGCTCTTAGTCTAAGGCCCTTATTACACATGTGGCGGCGACATCTATATGCCCCACATATATTTACGGATGGAGGAAATCATTACTCACCATCCTCAAGAGATGGCGTTACCTGCACTGCGATCTTAATAGTATGGAAGCCTACATCGCGCAAATGAAATTCGGAGGCTAACTCTTCATATATATGATGATGTATCGCGGCCCCCGAGCTACCATCACCCAGCTCGGAGGAAGATCTTCCCATTTGGCTTTCCTACACAGAATTACAACTAAGTGATGACCTTTACTTGAGTACAGTAAGAAAGGGATATCGCTTTGTGCTATATATAGCGACATCCCTTTCTTACTATACTCAAGACTAGATCAATCACTGAGAATTTTTCTATAATACGGGCCTTAGTGGTACGGCGGGCTGTTTCCACAACTCGACACCAAGTGCTTATGTTGCGTGGGGATTGGCATCAGTCCTGCTTTCCCAGCTCCTCCAGAAAGTCCAGCAGTCCACGTTGCTGCAGTCCTCTACTCGTGTCCTGCCATGTGGCTCTAGTAGGAGCTTTATAGGCCGGCAATGTGACTGCATCGTCACACCTCAGGAAACTAGATCCTGTACCTACTCTTGCAACTGCACAACCCTAATTAAATAAAAAGAATTTAATATTGGTTAAAGAACTATGTTTAACACCCACGTGTGTAGACGCCATCGAAAACTGTTATTTTTCTAGACTTTGTGAATAAAAACCATTGAATAGAATGTCGTCATAAAGCTAGCCATTATTACAGTGACAAATGATTTAACTAAACCTTTTCGGTTATACGTTAATGACTATAAAGTTTACTCATAATATAAGGTAAAAATCCAAAATCATAACTGAATGTCAAGGTACATAGGTCACGTGGTCAAAATTCGACTGCGGTACTTCTATCAAAAATAAACTTATTTAATCGTTTTGTGTGTTTCTAAAGATTGATTGGGACGGTGTGTGTTGTTTTCGTTAATTTGCTTCTAACTAGTAAAGCTAGTTTCTAAAAGATTATAGTTATTGTTCTCAGGCGTGTTTTATACATATGTATATAAACCTTACTCTTAAATCACTCTATCTATTGCTGAAAATTGCATTTAAATCCGTTGCGTACTTTAATAGTTATTTATGCAACTGTTGTATAATGAAAAAACACGAATGCGGGTTTATCACACAAGGCCACACCGAGTGTGATAATAGTATCACATTAGTGTTTTAATACCTAATTGTAACAATTGCATACAAGACTTCATTTACACCCATGATATTCCTCTGTAAAAGATTCCGAAACATGGGTAGTTCTAAGAATTTAAAATTCATGAAAAGTTTCGGCGCTGTGGTAGTGAAGCGTGCGTTAGTGACAATGTTCTTTTTTGTAATTCATAATACCACGCATCCAAAATGAAAATTGGCGCGGAAGGGATATAAAAAGCGAAGAAGTGTTATTATGAAATTTATAAAAAAAAATATTATAACATGAGATTTTTTGATGTTGGTAATCTAACGTATTCAGAATCTTTGATAGCTGTTTTAAAGCATAGATGTAGATTAAAACCATTATAAATGTAAACATTTTAATAATTTTCAGAATAACATCCTTCGCTTTTTAAATCCCTTCCGCACCAAAGGCTTGCTCATCAGAATCTGACAGCCATTATTTTCACATTTGGATACGTGGTATTATAAATTAAAAAAAAAAAGGAACATTATCATTCACGCGCGCTTCACATACCACAGAGCCGAAAGTTTTCATGAATTTTAAGTTTTTAGAACGCCCCTTGGTTTCAGAATCTTTAATAGAAGATTCATGTCATGGGTGTAGATGAAGTCTTCTTTGCAACTTTTATAATTAGGTATTTCCTTGACTAGATCGGGTTTGTAATATATTTTTCTATATTATTAAAGAAAAACAACCTTGTCAGCCAAAAGGAAAAATCTAATATATTTCATAAAACAAAATCATAAACAAACATAAAGAATATACAAAATCATAGACAAAATATTGCGATATCAAAAAGAAGTGTGCATTCGCCCACAAGTTATTTAAGCACGAATGTGGGTTTTGCCTTGTACGATAATAGTATCACATGAGTGGCACTCTTCATTATATAACAGTTGCATAAATAACAGAACTATAAGCGCATATACAGCGGGAGCTACTTTGTTCTTATATATGTAAACATTGGACGTCATTGGACGGATGACCAAAAATCTTCTATCTCCAGTGAAAGGCACGTTAAGCCGTTGGTCCCGGCTGCATCTACAGTCGTTTGCACCCGCCAATTCGCACTGGGCCCGCGTGGTGGCTCATGGTCCAATCTCCTTATTCCATCCATAGGGAAGGCCTGTGCCCCAGCAGTGGGGACATTAATAGGCTGTTTATAATGATGAATAACTTTCTGTACTCCATCTCCATGTAAGCTTTAGTTGCCTTTGCTTAAGTCTCAAACTTCCCCATGTGTAATGGTAGCCATACACGCTACGAGAAATCGTTACGATTAGACTGTACCGTCTGAACGGTACCGACAAATCGTAGCATGTATGTTATAAAACTGCACAGTTTCCTATACGTAGGCCACGTACGATAAACTGTTCCGTTCGAACTGTACAGTCTGATCGTAACGATTTCTCGTAGTGTGTATGGCTACCATAAAAGAGAAAAAAAAGTTTTTATTTCACGTATTAAGATACATATATAAGCAATAATTTATTGTGTCTAGACTGTGAACTTTTGAAAGGACCTTTTCGCACTGTGTGAAAATTTCAAAGGACCTTTTGCGCACTGAAGAACCTTTACTTGTAATTGTTACTTTTTCTTTAATGTGTTGGTTTCAAACAAAAACGAATAACTGTTTGTTAACGATTGCCTAGTATTTGTAACTATAACACCTACTGAGGAACCTACGGTATAGAATTTTCAATGAAACACGATCAACTATATTTTCTAGACTTGTTTATAATATTTAATGAATAGCTTTACGTCGCAACCCAAAGCTTCACCTATTATACGAGTAGTATTGAAAGAAATTATGCGATCTATTTGGCAATAGATGTACCTATTTATACACAAACTAGCGGACCGCCCTCGCTTCGCTTCGGTGTAGAGCTGAAGTGTAGACTACAGTCTTTGTTCTCAGGCTTGTATTATACACAATGACATTCATCTATGATTCTTCTTATACCTGCATGCAAAGTCTCAGCCCGATCGGTTTAAAACTGACAAAGTTTCATACAAAGTTTCATTCCCTATTTTATCCCCTTGGGGGTAGAATTCATCAAAATCCTTTCTTAGCGGATGCCTACGTCATAACATCTACCTGCATGCCAAATTTCAGCCCGATCAGTCCAGTGGTTTGGGCTGTGCGTTGATAGATCACTATGTCTGTCAGTCAGTCACCTTTGAGTTTTATATATTGTTAAACTTTTTTCTGAATAATTTTTCATCATCATCATCAGCCTATTAATGTCCCCACTGCTGGGGCACGTGCCTTCCCTATGGATGGAATAAGGAGATTGAGACATGACCCACCACGCGGCCCAGTGCGGATTGGCGGGTGCTAACGACTGCAGATGCAGCCGGACTAACAGCCTTCCCAAGCACGGAGCAACTCGAGATAGAAGCTTTTTGGTCACCCATCCAATAACCGACCGCTGCGAACGTTGCTTAACTTCAACGATCGCATCCGAACGCGCTAATCTTAAATTGGAACAAACTACAATAACGTGATTGCACACTGGATGTCTTACCATGGTTATCACTATGGCGCACGGTGGAATATGGTAGAACAAACGCATATCAAAATTGATTTTTATTACTGATTGAAATTGGGTAATATATGAATATAATTTAATAGTTCAAAAGTCGAAGTTTAATATTCTGCAGCGTAATTCATATTTTATTTCGTAAAAATATTTTTTTTCATGTAGCAAAGTTAAACGTTTAGGCAGCTGGGAAATATTAAGTTCTTCATTTACGTTTTTCAACGTGAAATAGTTTTAAAACTTGAAATGAAAGGTATAAGGTATTATATATTTTTGAAAAGCACATTTATCAGAGGTTAGAAATAAATACAATTGATTGTTTTTAATACGAATATAAATTTAAAAACCAATTTAAAGAAAAAATGGAGAAATATTTTTTTTTCCTCAACTTCGTCGAATCTTTTAACATTTAGAGTTGTTTACCGATGCTTTGAATTTAATGTTAAATTATAGGTTAGTTACTCATCTAAAACATATAAAAAAATTAGCTGCGGCTTTTTGCGGTTTTCGGAGATATGTAAAAAAATCGAATACTAGTCTGGGAACGGAAATCGCTATCAAATGCGGTTTCGTAGTTTATTTTTATTATCAATAGTTTGAGGTACATTTTATGAATTAATTATTTGATATTGTTATGTAGGTTTTATCATTTCGATGTCATTTTCCGTGAGAAAATAGATATCTGAAATAATTCCCACATTCTGAAACAATATAAAAAGGGCAGTGAAAAAATATGTCTCCATTACCGTTTCAGTGGTCTTTACGTCTACGTACTCTAGTAGGTACGGTTATTTCATTATTCAACATGTCTACTTTTAACTGTACTAAACGTGAGTTAATAGTGTCTTATATAGAAGGCGGAAAAACGACTGCGGCACTTTCAACATATTTGGAGGGAAAACAAATTTCGGATGTCAATATATGTTTTATTATTGACCATATTCAAAGGGATGTCATCCCTTCGTTTAATAAACGCTGGAGTGAAGCAGGACGCAATAAAAATACCTTTTTAAGAAAGAACACCAATTGGTTGGATTCTGAATATTCGTTAACTATACCAACATCAGAAAACATGTCAACAGACTCTACACCGTCTACTTCTTCTGGTAAACGAGGAAGACCGTGTGTGTCATATGGAGACTCTTCAGAATCAAGCAAAAAAAGAAAAAACACCATTTTGCTAAATGAATATGGTTTGGAGCACATTCGAAGCGCATATCTTCAAGGATTGCGTTCTATAGGAGAAGGAATTGAAGCAAAAGTTGTTGAAAAATTAAGGTTGGCTGATGCAGAGAAAAAGGTTTTCGTTATAAATCAATTAGATGATGCAAAAATAATTAAAGGGCTCACAGATGAAAAAGCATTAAGTGTCTTCATCGACTTGGAACTAACAAAGGCACAATATCTGTATCTCAGGAACGTTACAGATGAAAGAAACTGTTCTTTATTTCCACCATACTATAAAATACAGGAAATGAAACAGAGGTGCTATCCACCATCATCAACAATCGAAATCATAAATACTTATGCAAAAATATTGAGAGTTCAAGATCTATTGGATCACACTGCAGCTCGAATTTTATCAATAGATAAGGTTTACAAGAATGGACAAAAACATTTACTTTTGTATAGCAGATGGGGTTGTGATGGGTCATCTGGACAAAGCCAGTACAAGCAAGCACTACCAGAGGAGTCTGAACTTATTTCCGATGCAAATTTATTTATTACTTCTTTTGTGCCTATCAGATTAACTGACGTGGAATCAGGCGCCATCATATAGCAAAATCCAGTGCCTTCATCTGTTCGTTTCTGTCGGCCTATATCTATAGAATTTTGCAAAGAAACGCCAGAAAAAACTAAATCGGTTGTAGATGAAATAAAAAATCAAATACAAACTTTGCTTCCATCAATAAGTAATATAGAAGGCGTGGGAGTCCAAGTCAAACATGAACTTTTTTTGACGATGATAGACGGAAAAGTGGCACAAGTTTTAACAGATACGCCTTCTAGTTCCACATGTACAATATGCGGAGCAACTCCTAGACAAATGAATGATTTAACGAAAGTAATAGCTAGGCCTGAAAATGAAAATGCTTATCAATACGGATTATCCACATTACATGCCTGGATTCGTTGCATGGGAATGATATTACACATATCATATAATCTATCTTTCCAAACGTGGTCTGCTACAAGCGAAGAAAAAAAAAGACTCAAACAAGACAAAAAGGCTGAAGTACAAAAGCGATTTCGTGAAGAGTTGGGTCTAAATATCGATAAACCACGACAGGGGACGGGAAATAGTAATGATGGCAATACTGCTAGGAGATTTTTTTACAATGCTGCCTGTTCTGCTGATATCACAGGGATTGACATTGATTTAATTAAACGGTTATATATAATTTTGCAGGCTTTGTCATCTGGTATAGTGGTAGATAGTAAGAAATTTGGTAATTATGCTCTGGAAACTGCAATACGTGAGTAAATATAGTTGGTATTACATGCCATCATCTGTCCACAAAATTTTAATTCACGGAGAGAGTATCATAAACCATTTCGCGGTATTACCAATTGGGCAACTTTCAGAAGATGCTCAAGAATCTCGCTATAAGGACTATAAAAAATTTCGCTTACACCATGCTCGGAAATGCTCTCGAATAGCTACAAACGAAGATGTGTTTAATACACTACTTTACACTTCAGATCCATATATAACGAGCATAAGAAAACCATATGCAAAAAATGTAAAGGAGCTCGATGAAGATACTTTACACCTTCTCAAGGTTAATGAACTTATTTCAGATCCTGAAGCTCACCGGGTGTAAGATGTCAATCTTGCTGAGCAAAAAAAAAGAAATATATATTGCGATAATTTTGATTTGTTTCTGTATGTTAGCGTAGTGTTAAAAATATTTTACCATTTTTAATTTTATATTATCAATATAATATGATAGTTATCTTAATAGAGTAATTAACGTTAAGAAATAGACGTACAATATGTTTCTAAAAAATATTTCAATAAATAAATAATACTAATAATACTATTTTAAATCATTTTGTGACTTTTCTTTTTTAATTAAAAAAAAATACGCATAATTCCAATTCATCAAACATTACTTATATGAATCCTTATGTATCACTTTATATTATAGCAAAATTTTATAAGTCTATCTTTCAAATTGACGGAGTTACAGATTTTTAATCCGAAACACACCGAAATATTCCACAGTGTGGCGGCTTTGCATGCAAATGTAGAAAAGCTATTTCAATGATTCCATATCCAAACGGTGACTCCGATGCCGGTTTGTGCGTCTGTGTATATGTTGAACAGCGAACATGATTGAACACGAACAATAAACATGTTTTTGAAAAAAAAGTTGCAAATTTTTGCAAAATAACGCTGTACCTATGCTATGTTGCATTATGATTATTACTTTCTAAGATGGAACAGAACTTTTCGTTGTCTTCGTACACTAGCTTACGCATCACGCACTGGGTTGATTTTTTGTTTTTTTTTTTAATTCTCAACTCTGGGTGTTTGTGATATCTTCATTGTTCCCGATTACCATCCTTTATATAATAAATAAAATAAAAAATAATTATGTTTAGGCATGGTAGATAGGAGGAGCTCGATGGCGCAGGTGGTTAGCGCGTTCAGCTGCGATCGTTGAAGTTAAGCAACTTTCGCAGTGGTCGGTCATTGGATGGGTGACCAAAAATCTTCTATCTCGAGTTCCTCCGTGCTTCGGAAGGCATGTTAAGCCTTTGGTCCCGGTTGCATCTGCAGTCGTTAGCACCCGCCAATCCGCACTGGGCCCGCGTGTTGGATCATGACAACACCCTATTCATCCATAGGAACCGCCTGTGCCCCAGCAGTGGGGACATTAATAGGCTGATGATGATGTTGATGATGGTAGAGAAAGTAAAAATCTTCACAAATCTATCGATTTAAAGGTCATTTTCACCCTGTTTTGCGTCAAGCGCTCCCTCGGTCATACGATAAAAACGCCTCGATAAATAATTGAACAGGCAGGTATAGTAATTATACAACATAACAGATGTATAATTATCTATTACGTGAGTATTACAATTTCTGTGGATATATTTAGTGGAGTACCTTGATTGTACCTTGATTATTTTGACCTCGGACTTTTGGGCCGCTGAATGAAATTAATACCTACCCTACAATAATTCAAAATAGAATAATTAAAAGAAAATATAACTAGAAGAAATTCCACGCAGACCAGGCAGCAGACGGGACTCGAACCCGCACCCTTCGCAATCCGGGCGAAATTGCGAAGGGTGCGGGTTCGAGTCCCGTCTGCTGCCTGGTCCGCGTAGAATTTTTTCTAGTTATATTTTCTTTAGATTTAAACATAAAGCAGTTACATGCTTTAAAAAAATAAAAATTATAACTAGAATAATTAACTTATAATTGACAAACTAAAGCTTTTCTCGTATGCATAAGGACGTGTGTGTTTCATTGAAGATTTAACTGGTGTTCCACTGCGTATAGGTATATGTCAGCTAACACCATAATTTTCCATTAAGTAGTTATAAATCTTTAATCCCATTTTCTCCTCAGGATACGTCCCCTAAGCGAAAAGGAGAGAAAGAGTGGCGAGCGGGAGATCCTGGAGTTTCCAGGCAACGGGCAGGTGATCTGCCACGCCAAGAACCCCGGACAGAGGCCCAAGGTCTTTTCTTATAACGTAGTCTTCGAACCGCTGGCGACACAGGTACTTTGACAAACAAAAAAAAACAAATAAAATCTTATTTTAGGGAAATTTAGGGAAGGCAAATGATACTGGGTCTAGGATTGCCAGAGTCTAGAGTTGCCAGATGGCCGGGATTTCCGGGATTATCCCGGAATTTTGCGTGGTCCAGTGTCCAGTAATTAGACTTGATTGAATTGAATAAGACGTGCTAGTTTCGTAACAAAATAAAGTAATAACGAATGACACCCGTTTGATGTTTTATTTCTAGGATGTGATAGGGGATTTGATACTTTATTTTTTCGGGGTGCAAATGTCCCGGAATTGATAAGCCATCATCTGGCAACCCTAACTGGGTCACATACATTGTCTAGTTTTCTCTATTAAAAATCACTTAAGCGATATATATTCATGTATATCATTTATTTAGATAAGCATTTATGTATTATTTTGTTGCTTGTTAGAGCCTAATACGTCCTCGCACAGGCCCTGCCAGAATACCAGCGCTGATAAAGTGAGAGAGTATTCTCCCACTGTGTCTGCATAAGCTGAGGCAGGGTTCTGATTGGCCGTCTTAGTTTTATGTTGTTAGTTTTTGTTTTTAGGTTAAGTTTCTCTTTTATTTCCTGTTTCTATTTATAGTTTTTTTTATTGTGTAAGATGGCCAATACATGTTTTTTTAAAGGTTTTTTCATTTATTTGTTAATTTATCTCTCTCTTATTGCAGACTAAGTGTGCAAAGATATGAAATCAATTTTGGGCTTAAAATTAAGTCGTCCTTTTTTAATGTAGATACTTTGTCATACGGATAAACGAATTATTATAACGAATTCATTTACGTATGCCACTCCTACGTAGTGACCTTTATGTTATTTTTTTGTGTCTGGGAAATGCCTTACGCGTCCTTCAACCACTGGGGGAGCGAGAAGGTATGTGGGACTCCTCCCTGTCCCCTTCAGCCAGCCCTGGAGCTCGCTGAATGGGCTGGGTCCGTCCGTACCCACTTCACAATCTGTGACCATGACTTGACCTCGACTATATGATTTAATAATAATATATTTTCAAATATCAAAACGGCAGACGTGGTCAAATGCATTTCAAATTCGCCAAAAATCGATACCTGTCTTACCTGAGCGCGCGCCGCGTCCACCAGTTGGGGCTAAGTGAACCCCCATCTCACATATGGTAGGTATAGGGGCCTCACTGTACAGAACCCCAGGTCTGGTCAAATACATACAGGTAGCCGTCCACTGGCTCTTAAGCTACTTCTTTTGGTAGCTTTGGCGAAGCGATTACCAAGTGACGCAGTTAATTTTTGTGCCATTTAGAGCCTCTGACTATTTTACATGACCACCATTTCGAGAGTCAATTGGTGAAATTATTTTATGTTTAAGTACACTGTTAATGGACAGCATGGTTTTACGTTCAGTAAAAAGATAAAATCACTGTAGGTATTTAGCGTTGAATAACGAAAAATGAAAAATATTAAATTGTGTACTTAAGTACTCAATTGAGAAGCTCTGGAAAATCGGCGAACGTCCGATCAGTTGCACATAATAGTTTTGTTGCGCGTTTGGATGCGATCGTTGAAGTTAAGCAACTTTCGCAGTGGTCGGTCATTGGATGGGTGATCAAAAAAAATTACTATCTCGAGCTCCTCCGTGATTAGGAGGCACGTAAAACCGTTGATCCCCGTTGCTTCTGCAGTCGTTAGCACCCACCAATCGGCACTGGGCACGCGTAAGTCATGACCCAATTTCCCTATTCCATCCATAGAGAAGGCCCCTGCAGTGGGGGCATTAACAGTTTTTTTTATAGATACGCTCGACAAAAGACTCCACCCCACCTGATGTTAAGTGACGGTGAAGTCGAGACGCGAAGATAGCTGGTACATTAGTTCTACCTGCCACACCAGCCATCCTCACCTTGCCGGCCTGCATGTTGCTTTTTCACGCCTCTTAAAGGATCCCATGTTGTAAGAGGGAGGGAACACGTGAGCGGGTAGAGCATTCCATTTACGGATAGTGCGACAAAGAAATGAGTAACCAACTTCTTTGTATGCGTTGGAATAGTGGCCACAGTTAGTCGGTGACAACGTAGGCCAGCGCGCGTGGCCCTCTGAGGGAATGGGGAAGGTGGAATAAGAGAGAATAACACCTCATGAACACTCGCCGTGGTACAAACGACAGAACGCGCTTAATAACGCCATGTCACGGCGTAATTGAAGAGGCTCGAGGTGTTTAGTCACCTCCTCATCGCCTATGATGCGGATCCCGCGCCGCTGTAACCTATCCAAATCAAAGGTTGATAATTATAGTAATATAAGTTATTTACGGGATTGTTACCATGTACCTTGTTTTTAGCGAGTATCTGCCAATAACAGCCTACCCGCAATTACTTCAGTTACTCCGTGATCATGGCGCTTGCAACAGTGCCGAAATATCGGAAACTCGCTAAAAACAAGGTACATGGTAACAATCCCGTAAATAACTTATATTACTATAATGTTAGTGACCATGAAAGTTTAAAACAAAGGTTGATAATGATTTAAAATCGAATAAGTACCTCCCATGATTGGTAAGTAATAAATAGGTGATGACAAAAAATATATTGTTTTAACAGGAGGACGTCTTGGAGTACTCTGGCATCAAGCGGCTCCTAGAGATGGCTGTAGAAGGTTTCTCCTGTACCGCCTTCTGTTACGGGCAGACCGGCAGCGGCAAGACGCACACCCTCACGGGACCACCGGGATTGGTGAGTTATGTAGATATGTTACGACAGCGCCATCTAGTCACCCTAGGACCTAGGTGAACCTAGATGGCTTGCAATCTTCGCATTTGTGTTCAGGTTTCAACACTTGGAAACTAGATGCGTGACCAAAAATTTGCTATCTCGAGCTCCACGTGCTTCGGAAGGCTGGTTAAGCCGTTGGTCCCGGCTGCATCTGCAGCCGCCAGCACCCACCAATCCGCATTGGGCCCGCGTGGTGGTGCAATCTCCTTATTCTATCCATAAGGAAATCCTGTGCCCCAGCAGTGGGGACATTAATGGGCTGATGATGATAATGATTTAAAAAACACTTTAAGGCGTTACTCCCAGCTACATCTGCAGTCGTTAGCAACTATTAATGTGCACTGAGTTAAGTTGTGGTTTGCTGTCCCTTTTTAATGATATCCATAAAGAAGGCTTGTGTCCTCTAGCAGTAAAGACAATATGCTAATATTAATGATGAATACACTATTTCCTTATGATTTTAATCTAGGTACTTTCATGAAAATGATGGTTACGAAAATAAGCTTTCATGTACACATCTATTATAATTTATTTAAAAATAGAAAAGCAAATAGACGAAAACAATGTGAACTACGTAATTTAACATGTTGTTATAATGACACCGGCGGGTAATGATCGTGACCGCTTCTGACTATCGATTTTGAGTGAGCCCATGTGTAATAGTTGCATATGATGGCACACAACACAACATACTCATACATACCGCACACAAAGGCAGGCAATAAATAAAAAGACATGCTTTTTTCACAATAGGCAAAATTAAAGCTTTCAAAAATATTCAAAATGAAATTAATAGACTAACTTAAGTCTACAGTCACTTTTAAACATAGTTTTTTACTAATATAACTATGATGGAGATAACAATTAATACAGATCTAGATTGAAGATCTCGATTTCGATCTATGTCTGTTAACTGTAGCGACTCATAATAAAAAGATATTTAAGAAAATAAGGACGCTATCGCCCACCTATATATAATATATCTTTTTCACTCAGTTCTATAATGACGTGATACTGTATTTTGTTTACACACGATGACAGGGATACAACCTTAGATTTAATCAAGTTGTTTTAATCAAAGGATATGACCATGTACATGGACGCAGTGTGATACTGGGTCAGTTACAGCCAAGACTTACGGCACAATACATACAAGAGCAGTACTTTGACTTCATACTAGCGCCCGAATCGACGCACGCACACAGACAAACGTCATTTACACGGCCGCTAACCAATCTTGGCAAGACAAATCTACGCAGTGCCACGTCGCCGGCCGCCGAGACTGGTTGTTGTTGGCCGAATTATGTAAGCTGCGCCGCGCCGCCGCCCGCGCCGTCTGCCTCCGTTTCGATTCCGTAACGTGGCAATAGTAACTATACACATACAATAAAAATCTACACAAATATGTTTTACATTTTGTAAGTACCAATCCTAGCGCTCCGCTCAGACGTGGGGATCTATTTCAAGAAAACGGCTGAGTTAAGCTACTGCGCTTGTATGTATTGTGACTTACGGGTCGACGCGCTTTTCTTAACATGCAGATATTTTATTACATACCTACTAGCCGACCCAGCGAACATCGTACGTACGCGACATAAGTTTATTTTTTGGTATTTTTACGTTGGGTTACATTGGTCGAAGTTTTCATACGAAAGCCTTTTTTTTATTGTTGGGAAAATGCTTGACGCATACCCCGCTCCTGGGTGAGAGACGATTATGTAGGACTCTTCCTCCCCCCAACCCACTTAAAAATCCAACAGTGCTTTCTCGCCTGCCGGAACGGGTTTCGTGGGATCCTGGTGACTCCCCACGTTACCCCCGGCAGGGGTTCATACGGAACCTTAACTATTTAAAAAAAAAAACTATAGCCCATGTTCATCACGGATAATGAAGGATTCAGTAGTTTTGGAGCCTATTCAATACAAACAAACAATCAAATCTTTCCTCTTTAAAATATTAGTTTAGATATTGTTATTTAAAGCTAATGCTTGATTAAACTGCTAGATTTTAAAAAATAAAGTATTCATCGAATTTCTCTAGATTATATCCTCTATATTTAATATTTCGTGTATTTTTGTTTGATATGAGTTTTGATTTATCGTTGCCTAATAATGTTGTGTCGTGTAAGTTATTATTATTCCAATTGTGTTTACATTCATTTTTAAATTACGTCAACTATGAACTGAAATTGTTACTAAATGACGTCATAGGATTTTCTACAAGGTTACACGTACTTTACACCATTATAAGATAAACATCACCGTTATGACACTTACAATTAGATTATGTATTTGAATTTGTACTAATGTAAGTACATTGACAAATTGTTCTGTTCTATGTTAATAAAAGATGACATTGTAATAACAACTTCGGTGACATACTGAATTATGAATACATAATCATACAAAGAGGAATAACTAATGAGATTTGTCACAAACTGCGTTGTACAGGTAAACTTATTAACAATAATGGTTCTAATCTATAATGTTACTTTAAGGCCATAGAAAGCAATGATTGTTTGAATTTTGATTCAATTAAGTAGGTACGTAAATTAATTTTGGACAGCTTCAATTACAATTTATTTTGTTAAATGCTTCCTAAATATTCAGGGAAACGTAAAAAAGTCTTAAGATCTCTTAAGAATATTTTAAGAAAGGCTAGGGAAATTTTGACACGTCCATCAGAGCCGCGGTAGCATAATGGTCAGTGCATTCGACCGGATAGCGAAGGATGCAAGTTAAACTCCCGTCTGCTGCCTGGTCCGCGTGGAATTTCTTGTAGTAAAATTTTCTTTAGATTTAAACAAGTTTGTTTCCAAGGATCCGGACATTCAAGCAAAAATCTACCTTATTGTTTTGAAATAGTTGTAGAAAGCTAAAGTTTAAGAAGAAAGAAAAGTTTAAAAGATTAGCTTATGGTGGGTCAGGTTTTAATTTTGCTGATTATACTTAAATATTATTGCTCAGAGACTCTGAGGCATTTGTTTCACCAGCTGCGATAAAGCGACCGTTTATAAGTTAGCTTTAGATAGAACAGAAAGATGGCCACTTGTCCACAGCGCCAGCATAAGCATTCTGTAAGATTCAATCTCACTTAATTTCTCTGAAACCGATTTAGAGTACCCCGACGATGAAATCACCCGCGCCAACGCGCCTCCGACTCCTCCCACACAGGCCACAAACACCAACACTACACAGCTAGCATAATTGCACACTAGCTTAGCACTAGGAAGACACCGCACCCGTAGGATAAGAGTGCGAAGACCCGGTCTACACACGACACGCTATACTAGGGATGTTCGATATCGATTCGATTAATCGATTAATTGTTTGTAAAATTTTGCGCATTAATCGATTCGTCTACAAAATAAAAATAATCGATGTAATCGATTATTTTACATCGATTAATCGATTCGCAATTACCTTCATTATGGTCTTGTCAGCTCATACATAGACAATGCCTAAAGATGAAACACGTCTCAAAAATCATCATAACAAGCTTCGACAGCCGACAGCTTTGTTCATACAATACCCACTGTTACTTTAGTTTTTAAAACCATCTCTGTCTATATGTAATAATGTATAACGTTTATGCAGTATGTTACAATATGTTACAAGCTACGTATGTTTCTTCTAGATGTCAAACTGGAACAAAATGTTCATGGTGGCAAAAGACCATAGTCATTAGTCATTTATTCCATAAAAACAATATTACATTGTATTCCACGCGGACAATGTCAAATGTGGGTTACCTATAATGCGAAGAGATGGCGCTGCCTTGCAGCTTAAGAATGGCTAGAAGAATTTCGACGCGGTCCGTGAGGGCCGCGGTAGCATAATTGGTCAGTGCATTCGCCCGGATTGCGAAGGGTGCGGGTTCGAGTCCCGTCTGCTGCCTGGTCCGCGTGGAAATTTTTCTAGTTATGAAATTATGTTAAGTACCTACATAGAAATAAATCCCAATAACAAAACCATTACAGCCTGGGATACTATTAAAAACCAATATCCAAATATTTATAGAGTGGCAATCAGACATTTATCAAACATTTCCACATCTGTGCCTTCTGAAAGACTATTTTCAGAAGCTGGGCAAATCGTCACCGACATGAGAAACAGATTGACTGGTTCTCATCTTTCGATGTTAATTTTTCTGTCATCCATAGATGAATCTCAATGGAAATGTTAGTGATTAAATAAACATTCTTATTTTAAAATAAATGATAGTTGAGCCGACCTCTCAGGTTCGAGTGGTGTAGAGGCTCCAGATGGAAAGGAGACTCCCCCGTGTGGAGATGGCATACGCCTGGAATACCTCTTTAGGCACTCGCCAATTCTCGGCTTGAGGTCTCTTTAGGATCTCACCGTCCCCAAAGCCGGTGACGTTGTAAAGGTCATCTGCGACCAACACAATACACACTCAAAAAAAAAACTTACTTACGATCTCATTTATTCGGATTTCTGACAAATGTCAAATATATAATACTGGCTGCTTCTTCAGACATAGCGACATTTTGTTAGTGTCGCCGCACACGGGCCACAGGCCACAGCCGCAAACGCCGCCACGAGAAGCTAGAAGCGGCTACTAAAGTGGCTGAAGCGCGCGACAGCGGCCGACTAAGGTAAGGGAGACGATTTGTAGCGTGTGGCGGCCACCGGCGAACCGTATGTGACGAGTCCATATAAAATGTATGAAAACTATAAGAAATATGCCGGTGGCGGCGTTTTGTGGTTGTGATCGGTGGTCCGTGTGCGGCGACATTAAGTTAAATGCGCCGATACAAAACGCCGCCACACGTCACTCGCGCGATTCCCCTCCCCTCTCTCCCTTACCTTAGTCGGCCGTTGTCGCGCGCTTCAGCCACTTTAGTAGCCGCTTCTAGCTTCTCGTGGCGGAGTTTGTGGCTGTGGTGTGTGGCCCGTGTGCTACGACACTAATATATAGGTAGTACCAAAATCGCAAGTGAAATTTTATTTTACAGAATTTCTTTACTGTACAGTGATCGATAGCAATCGCAAATGTGATTACAATTATGGAGTTTCTCCAATAAGTCATAAATCATTTTACGCCTATCAATCACATCGGTATCATTCTATATAGTGACGGGGCGGGTGAATCGATAGTTAAGCGACAGTTAACGATTGGGTACCCATTTAATGATACGTTGGAAACAAAAAAAATGATGGTGGGCGATTAAATTGTTGCTATGGGATCATTAGAACTCCTTTTTGTCCACCGGTCAAGAGAGTTTTGGTTTTAGCTTATAAATGTTCATTTAAGACCTTTGCCCTTGGGTACTACGTTTGATCATCATCAGCTTATTTTACAGACTTTTCATATGGATGGAATAGTGAGATTGGGCCATGACCCACCATGTATGTACAGAGAGAAAAAAAACAGCCCTTGCTGAGTTTCTTGTCGGTTGTTCTCAGTACAAGTTCTCCCGCCGTAGTTTTGCGAACCGATGGCGTACCTTCTTGACCTTCACAAGTGCTAGTTACAGCCTAGACTGAATAAATGACTTTTCATTTCATTTTATTTCATGTGGGCCCAGTGCGAATTAGCAAATGCAGCCGGGGCTTAACGTGCCATCCGAAGCACGGAGGAAGTCGAGATAGTAAATTTTTGCTCACCAATCCAAGGACTGACCACTCCGAAAGTTGCTTAACTTTAACGATCGCAGCCCGAACGCGTTAACCACTTACGCCATCGCGCTCCAGAGTATCAGGTTTATGCGATAATAATTCCTACCAGTTTAACCGATAGGAGCAAATCACTGGTATCGTTTAAGAAGTGGTAATTAACACATTATTTGGCCTATAAACTCTTTACCTTCGAAGTACCAACAGTAAAAACCCCGTTATTACTCCTTGAGTATTTGACCTTTAAACTCTTGGGTGTGATAGCTTATTTAATACCTATCTGACTTTGAACCGTAGCTCAGTAGGTACAATATTTAGGTCGTAACAGGTACGAATTTCACAGTCGTTGAGTAGGTATTCTCAACGATTGTGAAATTTGTACCTGTTGTTCGTACTATTCGTATTTGTTCGTACTATTATTATTCGTACCTGTGTATAAAATTGTTTTAAACTTTTATTTCACTAACATTACAGTTTTTGAAGTGAAACTTCTTTAGGCACGCTTGGATGGTAAACTGGCGAATGCATTACGCGTTACGAAAATTGACACCGGTGACTCTTCGGTAAACAATGACCAATATAGGCACGATTGACTTAGGGGTAAACTGTCGAATGCGTTACGCGTTACGAAAAGTGTCACCGGTCGCACACATACATACAGATGGAGCTAAAGAAGTTTCACTTCAGTCTTGTGGTCATAAGCACACTCGTTTCTTTGTTATCTGTTGGCTTGCAACCATGTACCTTGTTTTTGCGAGTCCCCGATATTTCGGCACTATTGCAAACTCAAGAACTCGCAAAAAACAAAGTATATGGTAGCAAACCCGTTCGTAAATGTTTTAAATACTTCATATACTTTCGACCATTTGAGTGTGTTATATCAATCTCGATGATTTTGTCACCAGGTGGAGAGTGGAGCGAGTCCCCTGGCGCCAGGCCAGGGTCTGGTGATACGTTCGTTCGTGTACCTCTTCCAGCTCATCAACGAGCGACCCGACAGCCACTTCGTACTGAAAGCCTCCTTCTTGGAAATATATAATGAGAAGGTTAGCACATTTCAGAACATTTCCCTTGTACCGAAGTTTTAATTCAGGGCACTACACTGAACAAAACATCTACACAACTCTGATCAAATTTCTTGCAATATTTGCTTACTCTGGAAGCCTGTCATCATTGCTCCAATAACGAAAAACAAACAAATCTAGCTGAGCATTTAAACTCAAAAAAGGTATCGCAAACATGGGGCTTATTGACACCTTATTTCTCCGTGCTGTCCAACAAGTTAGCTATAAGCATCGACGAGCATTTAACTTCGGAGTCACGTAACTTTTTCCTGATAATTTCCCATACTTAGATGGAAAAGTAGAAGTGTACCTAAATTATAAATCTTTTTCACAGGTTATAGACCTATTGAATCCTGGCAGTGCCAGAAAGCCGCTGCAAGTCCGATGGTCTAAAGAGAGTCGCGGTTTCTACGTGGAGAACCTCTTCACCGTGGACTGTGAGCAGCTGGACGATCTGTTCGCAGTGTTGGAAGAAGGTAACACCTGTTAAATATTTTTTACCTCATTAGTCTAGATATTAATGGCTTCAAGAACAGTTTGATAAGAATATATGCATTTGAAAGGTTCATCAAAGTGTGATGGCAAATATAAAGTTTACTATTGCCCTGATTAAACCTTTACGCCACGTAAAACTTATCGTCTTGACAAGACAACTGCGTTGGTTTAAAATAAATACAAATGTTTATCCAGGCATGCGTAACTCGCTCGCGATGAACACATACTCGTCCCACTTACAAACGGTGCTGAGCGTGCGGTGCACCTTCTTTATAGTGAACCTATAGTTTGCCTTTGCCCTGATAAGACCTCCTCGTTTTAATAATGTTGACTTTTACCCGGACTAAAACAGCACACATATGTTGAAGTACTTGGCGACGTCGTCCTAAAGGTGTGAGGAATATTCCACACAGGATCGCATTTGTGTCTTGTACAAGAAGCTTAGTTAACCGAGTACTCTGCTCGATTTCATAGTGGGTGGCCTTGGCCCTGTTCAGACTTGACGTCTTCTTGGAGCTGGGTTGGTCGCAAAGGCATGGTCTAACTCACGCGACGACCGCAACTTATGATTTGATTCATTGCACTAGGGCCGGTATAACAAGCCAGTCCTAATACCCCGTTTCATCATCATAAATACGTATACCATGAAAGTTGACCTCAACACATGTTTGCAAGTTTGATGTCAACTTTCAATTTGACGACACTGTATGAAATAAAACAGGGAGAAAAAAGCAGCCCTTGCCGAGTTTCTTGTCGGTTCTTCTCAGTACAAGGTCTCCCGCCGTAGTTTTCCGAACCGATGGCGTAGTTTTCGACTTTCACATGTGATTGTAGAAGCCTAAACTGAATAAATGATTTTCGAATTGAATATATTCCCTTTCACGCAGGCATGCGTAACCGCGCGGTGGGCGCGCACGCGATGAACGCTCACTCGTCTCGCTCGCACACGGTGCTGAGCGTGCGCGTGCGCCGCGAGCTGCGCGCCGACGCCTCCGTCAACTGCTCCACGCACGGCAAGATCAACTTCGTGGACCTGGCCGGCAGCGAGATGACTAAGCGGACGCATTCTACAGGCAAGACTTTGGAAGAGGCGAATAATATTAATAGGAGCTTGATGGTTTTGGGTGAGTTCACTTTCAGTTGTTTTTTTTTCATTGTGTATCGGCGTTATGCGTACTCTTCAATAAAGCTCAGTTGTTTACTTGAATAATGCGTATATTGCGAATATAATTACAAATAAATAAAATTAAACGAAAATTGCGAAAGAAAGTTGAGCGTACAAAATTTGAATTGCGTAGAGAGTGAAGTGTAGAGGGGGTTTTTTTGATCACGTGGGTCAAAGCTGCTTCTACTGGTAGAAATGGAATGACGTTCCGGTGCAGGCAGAACTTCTTAATCATGTGTTAACACATTGGACCCACTGTATGCGAAAAGTGCATGTGTGTGAAAATCTGTTGAAGAATGTCCAGCAGTACACGACCGTCGGCTGATGATAATGATGATGAAGTTATTTTTATAGGAAGTCTGTTTTAAGTTTTGAGAGTTAAAGTAAACAAAGAGGCAGGTAAGCCTAAGCATAGACAGCTTAGTGATAGGAACTAGACGAGCCTTATCAAAATCAATTGATTAATTAAATGATCAGATACCTTAGAATCAATTACCAGGTATTTTCTACGATAGGCATTGAGAGTTGCAATTGTGGTTTACATTGGCTCTCAAATGTTTGATACGGTGATATAAGCTCGATGATACAGTGGTGGACAAAGATATTAAGGATGTCGAACTTTATTCAGGTTCATGGACATCGAATAAACATATAGATTATTAGACAAAGCAAGCACGGAATTCATATGAATTATTTCCATTTAGGGAAAAAAGTGTTTTATGAAATAGAAATAATGTAATTTCTACTTCACAGGGTATTGTATAGCGCAGCTTAGCGATGGTAAGAAACGGGGGCATATTCCCTATCGGGACAGCAAGCTCACCAAGCTACTGGCCGACAGCCTCTCCGGCAATGGAGTCACACTCATGGTGAGTTATCGTAGAATTCTTCTAAATTAAATTCTAAGTGAGCGTGTGTTGCGCCGATTGTCTCTCCAGGTGTACCCATACCACAGCGGTGACACTTTCTGTACGTGAGAGTTCCATCGTCAGTGACCTTGAGCAGGAGCGTGTATGCGCTAGGGTTGAACCGAACATGAATTTAGACTTGTGCCAATGAATATTTATGCATAGTAAGTTATTAAATGTAAACTGATTCAAGGATACTGGGGTAAGTAATGAAGGATAGGTTTCATTTTATAATCGATTTTTGATCTTTTAATGTAGGTACTATGACAAATTGCTAACTTTTATATATTTTCTCCTTTTTCGATTCGTTTTATAATTCTTATTATTATCTAAATAATAATAAGATTGCGTAGCGTAGTCAGTCTGTGCGTGCAATGCAGTGCAACGCTATTATTTTACTATTTCGCTACTGCCATGCCCTCGGTCGAGGCAGTCGGCGACTGCCCTCTCCACGTCCCGCGCGCCGCGCAACGCCCCCGCGCACCTCCAGACACCCACACATAGCCGCGAGCGATTTTACGAGCACACATGCTTAAGTGTCGCTTCTTTTCGCGTAGTGTATATATTCTGTGCCCATACGCAGCTATCTCTGACATCCGTTTACGATTATATCCGATATCCGTTTCGTTCAGCGCTAGAGTAACATGCCGCGACCAGTACCCTTATTACGAGTTTGAGCTCACGAAAACTATCATAGTTTTCGTAATTATAAATTATGTTTCTATGTCAATTTTGGTGAAAAGTAACCAAATATACTTAAAATTTAAAAAGACGCAAATGATTTAATGATAGAATTTAAACACTGTTTATTTGTATTGAAACGAAAACAATAAAATCAGTACCCTTAGTACGAGTGCGAGCTCACGAAAACTATCATAGTTTTCGTAATTGTAAAACTCATTACCGGAACGGTAATATCCACTGTTTATCATACGGGCTCTATCTTCATCATCATCATCATCACCATCATCAGCCTATTAATGTCCCCACTGCTGGGGCACAGGGGCACTTCCCTATGGATGGATTAGGGAGATTGGGCCATAACCCATCACGCGGGCCCAATACGAGTTGGTGGGTGCTGACGACTGCAGATGCAGCCGGGACCAACGGCTTAACGTGCCTTCCGAAGCACGGAGGAGCTCGAGATAGTAAATTTTGGTCACCCATCCAATGACCGACCACTGCGAAAGTTGCCGAACGTGCTTACCACTGGCGCCATCGAGCTCCTCACGGGCTCTATCTACGGGGTAAGAAATGGAATCAGGCATGATACCCTAGTCCTAGTGCAAGCCATCTACAGATAAGACCTGGTGACCGTTTACCATCAGGCTGGCCCTATATTTGTTTGCATTTCCAGCTGTTTTACATATTTTTTTTTATATAAAAATTGGCATGTATAAATATTTTTTGAAAAGTAGGGTAGTATAATACTTTAGGCTTAGATTATAAACAAAAAATTAAAATACGTCACTCGCGGCTCAAAAGTGATCCGCTTAAATTGTGGTGCATGACCACAATTCGCTTTAGTCACAATTGGATATTCAAACAAGCTGCACGTGCACTCAATATAACAATATTGCGTATATTCTGTGTTATAAAGATGAAACGCCTTGGATGCTTTTATAAAGAACACAAATAGTTCAAAATTAAATAACAAATGACTCAGCAACACTTGCCATTCGTAAAACTGTAAAAACATTATTTTCTCAAAAATCACGGTTTTTCGTGAATGTTATTTACGTAATCGCCATTTTGTTATCAAGAAAAGGACAAAAATACAGCTCAGCCTTACGGACTCGCCGTTTCACTCGCACTGCGTTGATGCGTTACAGTTCTGTCTCGCTCGCTCGATTGAATGTATAATTACAGACGTGTGCGAGTGTGAGAGTTGCTTATGTAGTTGAGTCGGATCATATTTTATTTGATGCTAGTATGAGCGTACCGTATCTTCCCTTTTTGTTTTAATCTAAGACTATAGGGTCTTCCCGGTCAATAACTGCTTCAGGATTACTTACATATCCTCAAAAATTAAAAAAAAAAATGTTTCCTCTTTACAGATAGCATGTATAGCTCCAACGAAATCTAACTTGAGTGAAACCATCAACACCCTGAGATATGCCGCTAGAGCTAAGAAAATTAAATCCAAGCCCATCGTCAAAATGGTAAGACTTTTTGGTTTATCGCATACTCATCAACTCTTCTCTCTTACAATGATAGTTAAATATATTTCAATTTTAAAGCATTAGAGTTGGGGGTGTCAAAATCAATAGGCTGTTTGACAGTATGAAAAATAAGTACCAATAGGGGTGATGACGGGGTACAGTAAACGCAATTCTATTTAGTCCGTCGTCAGTTATATTAGATGTTCAAAAAATAATGGACACGTATTTTTTCTTTGGGCAATCAACCAAAAAATGACAAAGTTATAGCGCGTCAAAGTTTGGGAGTAGGAGCTCGTGACGTCACTTTTTAGTGAATTTTCACTTGAAAGTGTACCAAAACGTGACGTCATGCGACTTTTCAAATCAATATATCTCTGCAATGTATAAACATAATATAAATTATGTGAAAAAATAAAAAATACGTGTCCAATACTTTTTAATAATCTACCTGATAAACGAAGAAAAAAAAATTAGTCATCATCCCTATTGTTGGCATCTGTATTTAATATGAATATTAGCAGCGATTTTACTGTTCTGAAAGAACAAATAATTAATAACTTTTCTATAAAATTGGTCCATGGTCACGTGACCGAAAACGCCTGGGATTGGCCAAGACTAAAATGACGTCACACGCTAGTATACTTCAGGCCAAAGTGACATTACATTGTTTTTTCGAATTTCTGACAAATGTCAGAAATCTAATACTGACTGCTTCTACTGGCATAACGACATTTTGCCGTGTAATGGCGTAATGCATATCAAACTAATATCTAAAATGGCAGCCACCGACATCAGAAGTGAGATTTAGTTTTACTGAACGCTAGACGAATGACTTTGAACTCGTTGTGATTTCTGTAGGATGCAAGAGACGCCCTCATATTGAGCTTGAAGAGGGAGGTGGAAGCTCTCCAGGCGGAAAATCAGCACCTGAGGACGGCGTTACATGTGCAGACTGACTATAGCATGGACACTTACAGTACGTACAATGACCTGCCATCATAAGTGCCGTCATCATCAGCCTGTTAATGTCCCCACTGCTGGGGCCATGAACCACACGCGAGTCCAGTGCGGATTGGCGGGTGCTAACGACTGCAGATGCAGCCGTGACTAACGGCCTAACGTGCCTTCCGAAGCACGGCGGAACTCGAGATAGAAGTTTTTTGGTCACCAATCCAATGACTGACCACTGCGAAAGTTGCTTAACTTCAACGATCGCAGCCGAACGCGCTAACCACCCGCGCCTTCGACTTCCTCGAGCAAACTATAATAGTTATTGACATTAGGGCGCCAAGACGAATGTAATCCCGAAACGAAATCGAGGTCTTACCATAGTCACTACTTTGTAAATACTAATTCCGAACGATGTTATACAACGTTTTTCAACACATTTGCGAGAAAACAGTACTTATAATCAATTAAAATAACGAAGCAAACTTTTTCTAAAAAGCAAACAGCGCTCATTACCAAATGGCGCCACGTGCGAGTGGTGAAAATTAGAACTACATCTTTCGCCTGTTTTTCAGAGGACAGAGGTATAGATTAAAAAATCTTCTAAGGAGGTTCGACCGAAATTAAAAAAGAAACCGTAAAGGATACGCACGGCGCCATGTATGGAGAGCAGTAAAATGTTTTACCGCACGCTGCGTTGTACGGCCCGTAATTTGAAACTTGCGAACAATGTACACAACCTGCGTAAATGCATTTTTTGAGCAAATGTGTTGAAAAATTAAATTTACCAGCATAATGCAAAAGAGGGTTAAGTGCGTCTCCAAAAATATTAGTTCTTTTCCTTTCGTTTGAAATTTTGACGTTTTTCTTTGCAACTTGCAACAACAACATTTAGAAGTAGGTATCACTTACATAAGTAGATTGAACTTCTTTTCATTTTGTAAATCTTAACAGTATACCTAATTTTATATTATACAATAATTAAAAAGTGATACATTGACGTACACAGAAGCTCTATTTTCTTTCATCTTTATCATACATTCTTCTACGTGTCCAGAAGAACTATATAAAACTTTCCATTATTCGTTAACAGGTCACAGACGCACCCCGCCACAGATAGAGCCGAACAAACTGTATCAGCTACCTCGCTCCGAGTTAGTAGACCTAGTCCAACTGCACATGGACGAAAACTCAGCACTGAGGAAGGAGAACACGGAACTGTTCACAGTCAGAGACCAACTCCTGAGAGACCAGGAACTACTGAGCAGGGAGAACGAGAGGTTACTCAAGAAAATGGAGGACGTCAACACGTGAGTTTATTGAGCTGATGGAAAATGCAAATCGTTGTCCTCGTATGTCGTGAAACTTGCTACCGAAGATTTACATCGTTAGATATGCCAGCCTTGAGCACTTTCTTCAAATAGGTAGGTAATTAATGTTGCTTAAATTGACAAAACACTACAGTTCAAGTGGTTTTGGTAATCCGTTAAGAACACTATTGACTATTGCAACAGTATCCATGATCAGAAAACCACTGCCCCTACATTAGGCCTGTAGTCTAACTGATTTATGAGAGTAATTAGATATAAAGTAAAATTCTTCTTAATGTTACCATAAAATAAACTTGGAACTGAAGGGTCAAAATATAGCCATATCTCTTCAATTCCACCCATTCAGTTTGCAGTCAAAACAAGTGAGCTCGTTCGAAAATGGTAAAATTTCTATTGTAACGTAAAGGAATTATTGAAAGAAACACTGTGTCAAATACAATGTTAGCGATAAAAGAAATATCTGAAAAGAATTCAGTTTCGTGGATGCTGTAAACACTGGTTCTTGCCAGACAAGAAAATTAAACCTAAATACGTAAGTTAGACACTTTGCGAAAAGGTTTCAACATGATGAATGAAGAGAAAATAAAGATTTACACCTTTTACACCACTGAATTATTGGGGCGGGAGCATATCTAACGATTGAAATCTTTGATAAAAACCACGTAATCGGTACGTCACACAGAATGCCAAAACAACGGAACGCGCGTGAGCCTTGGTTGTGTCCATTCAGTCGGCAGCCGGAGCGTTTCAGTCGAGAGCGCAAGAAAAAAGACAAAAAAGACGGTAATAACTCAAACAAATTTATGTATCAATACGGCAAGTAGGATGGCCGTGCGGTCGAGTGGTCGAAACAACTACTGGACTGGACTACGGAACCCACGGCTCCGGGTTCGAATCCCGCTAGCATAACTCAGTTTGTGAGAGACGGTAATGGACAGTTTTCTACCGCGTCATGGGTGTTTTTATGTAGGAAGTTACTTCACTACACATTGGTGGCGATTCTGGCATGATTTTCTAAACTTGAAACTAAATTTAACATCAGTCTCTCCTCTTCATGCTGGTGGTATAGAGAATAACAAGGATACACTGTTGTCAAATTTAATTTTAGTTTTACAGAATCATACCAGAATCGCCACCATTGTTTTAGTACCCCAAAAACTGGCTACTTTGGTGAGTGTTTGGGACAGAATGAGAGGTGTATGGAGGTTTTTCATAAATATCATTATTATACACAATCACAACTCAGTCACCGTCAGATATCACATAACATCACTTACGTACCATCACGGTCTAGTGTAGCAATGTTTAGAGCAAAGTCCTTTACAAGGTTCGTTTAAGAGCGGCACTCGACTTCTCTTATAATAATTCTTTGTATAATATTTTGTATTACATTACCGATGAAAACTATGGCGGTAGTTTGCATTATGCCGATCTAGTTTTACGGATTCACACTTCGCATCAATGTATCTTGACTTGACCCTAATGAGTACTTACGTGTAGTATGGCCATATAAAAGGCAAAAATACCTATTTATAGAATTTGTATTAACAATCAGAGTGCGTTCAAGCTACTCAAAGAAAAAGACAACTTTTCTAAAGGGGCTTCACACTAGAGACCGTGATTGTACAGTCACTCAATAAAAGAAAATTGGCATTCTACGACTTTTAGGGGTAAAGAAACGACAAAATAATAATTTGACTAAAGATAATTGATTGTTTTTCGCCTAAAACTTTATAGCCAACTTTCTTTCTACATGTCAACTCTTTCAGGCACTTATAAATAATGAATTATTACATAAATTACTTCCTAATTTCAACTTTTAAATACATGTATATTCAAAAGACTTAAGGTACCATGAACATCATCGGTAATAGGACTACACACTTACTTTTTGACTCAAGACGATTTTTACGATACACATTTTTTTATTATTGTAATATGATCTTAATAAGTGACATAATATACCTAGTCCATCACAAACGTTTTGAGAACAAATGTAAGCAAAAACTTTATCTCTCAAAGAGGCGATCTAAAGAAGTATTCTTTAGAGATAATCAGTCAATTTATCGATTTATTTGGATAAGGCCCTATGAATTCCCATCACTACTACGCTTTCCACAACGGTTAACGTTTCCCCTTTTCCCTGATCTGTTTGTTGACTTTTGCTCTCAAAACTTTAGAAATGGACTTTAAAACAAAACAGATTTATCAAATAAAAACTATAGAGCAGAAAATTGCGGTCTCGTCAGTTTTGAAAAAAAAAAGATTTCCCGCTGCCGCGGCGGACGCGGGAGACAAACGCTTCGTGAGAACAATCGCGCCGTGAGTTTCTAGCCGAGCTTTAAATGACATTGGTGTCGATTCTAGCACGATTCTCTAAATCTAAACTTAAATTTGACAACAGTGTTTCCTTGTCATTCTCTATACAGAATGAAAAAGAGAGACTGATGTTAAATTTAGTTTTAAGTTTAGAGAATCACGCCAGAAACGACACCAGTAAACTACCTAAAATTAAGTGATTTTCGATTCATAGCGCTAATGTAAAACGGCCTTTATGTGAACAGCTGAAGTTGGTGGTCTGTTTAAATCAAAACAAGTACCTAGAATATTAGCTTTATAATATTTATTATAGATTTTTAATATAGGAAGACCACCAAATTCTTTTGTCACGCAACACGCTGAATTATGCTTCCGAAAACCGACTGAATTGCCAATGGCCATTGCTAAAGATAGCATTTTCCGCTAAGGGTAGCATTTTCCGCTACAGCCCTTATTTTCATATAGTAGTACCTACATCAACAAAAGCATAGGTCAAATTCGCGAGTAGAACGCACTTAAATTCCTGTACCTATTCACTTATTTTGATGATGTTCATAGGACTTTGATGGGAAACAGCTGACAAAAGGGTGTAAACGGGAGGTCAGTGGTACGAGTGAGTGCATGCACCCACCCTTCACGATCTGGCATAAATAACTAAAGAACTTTAAAATGAAATTGATGCATGACTAAATTTCTAAATTAACTAAAATTGGCACTCAACACGTGTGACTTTAGATTGTAAGTTGGTATAAATTATTAATTTTCTTCTATCAATAGGTATGTATTAAGGGGCTTAGCTTAAGCTGTTAAGGACATGAAAACATTCTTGATCAATATAAAAGTGTGTGAAACTCGTTTTAAGAAGTGTAAAAGTTCCTATGGCTGTTAAAGCTAACTAAAATGTTTGAAAAATGTATGTAAACTAAAACGTTGATTTGGGGGTATTGTGACGTCAGAATTTGCGGGATTCGAACCCGCGTCTATCCACTGGCTATACCTAAGTTTATCTAAGTTAATTTCTACCCTTTCAATTGGTGATTAGTGAACACCTTCATGTCTATAACGATTTTAAAATTCATTGATATGGAAATTCTAATCGGTGCACATGAATATGCTATTAGTAATTATTCTCAACATAACATTAACTCGGGGCGTATTTACCCAAGGATCAAGTGGGCCATGGCCCGGGGCAGCAGGCTGCGAGTGCTGGCAGAAGCCATACAAAGGCATTCGTCACTGAACTATTTTTTTTAATACGCCTCTGCATTACATGCTTCACACTCTTAACTTTTGCGTGGTTGGTAGAGCAACAAAAGTCGACATAAACACTGTCAATACTATAATCTTGCTACATTTCGTATTAGATCTATCTAAGCTTAGATTCACATGCCAAAAATCAACGCGCGTCTTCGAATGCTCGTTTAGAGATAGTTCGCGTGTTGCCCTAGAAGTTAGACCTTATACACGGTGTTTCAAAAATACCCCTAAAACGAAAAGGGTGTTACAGGGTCCCTTAAATAGAGCTCATTGAATTTCATTTATTTTTTTATGAAAAATAATAATATTAAGCTACAGTTGTTTTTATTGGCAATGAGCTCTATATAAGGGAACCTCTAACACCCTTTTCGCTTTAAGGGTATTTTTGAAACACCGTGTATAAGGGGGGCTCAGGTATGGTGAGAGCACTTTAGAAGGGGCAAGGTTATGTACCCCCTAATGTTATTCTGCCGCGCTCGAGTAAATCCCAAAATCCCCGCTTGGGCTTCCCTACTCTTAGTATTTGTGCGAGAAAGTTAGCAACTCACATATAATTGTAATGGTTAGTTCACTTCTAGTCCAGCATAAGAGGTAAAAATTGTCCATCATATTTATGCTTGTGGCACATTTGTCGGTTGGTACCGAAGAGCGTATTAGACTGCGCAATATTCGAGCGAGCGATTCGGAGAATAACTAGTCTATCTAGCGCTACTTTCATCGGGTAATCTTGAAAAGGCCACGATTCTGTCAGCGCATCAACGAGTCTCCACCCCTAGCACGAGCACTGCGATATGATATATAACTCGTTTTTATCACGTTTAATTGTGAAATTACTATGGAATTTGACGGTTGGACGCGATAAAAAACATGATATAATGTAAATTGAGGTGCCCATGCTACAGGGACACGTGTTAGTAACTACTCGCTATGGGAACGAATTTCGTCACCTGATGTTTGACCACGCGCTCGCTGCACTCCCGCAGCGAGAACTGTATGTTCTGCATAACCACTGACAAAATCTATGAGACTGTATTAAAGTACGTGGCACACCGACAATATCACTGAGATAGTCTCCTCTTGGAAGTGGAGCCAATCTCTTCGGATTATCGCAAGATGAATATTGCGTAGTTTGGTAGCCTTTAAATAACGTGAACTAATCTTTGCAATTACAGGAATGTGTTCAATTGATTCACCCGTTGAAAGGGTGGTGTGATAAATGGTTTACCTATATTTTGTTTTATACTACGCGCAAATTTAAATAACGCAAAACCTGATACTTATAAATTAAGTCCTTTATGTATGTAGTTGCAAACTAAATGGAAATGCCAGAATATTGACAATACAGCCTGGGGCGCATCTTATGCTGGTCGGACTAGCCTGGTCCTTCAGTCCCTCTGCAACTACTCTATTGCGGACGCGATAAGCATATCAAACAAAAGATTAGGCGCGGCTGCAGACAAAGATTTTGGGCGGATCATCATGCGACCCAAAACTTTTGTATGGGGTCAACAACTAACGGATTTTCCTTAATTATTTTTAAAGGCACAGAAACTTAATAAGTTTCTCTAAAATAACACAAATACCTACTATTTTAAAATTTTTAGGACTTACGACATTTCCCTCTCAGACTGCCACCGCAGCACAAGGTACAGTATCCGAAGCATAAGGTACAGTATCTGAGTGTTCACGCAGGTTTCGCGTAACTAGTGGGCAAGTCCGCGCCTGGCGCGAGCTGCGCAACAGCGCCCATAGCAAACTCATGAAGTTGTTTGTGTGTGTACACGTCGAATGGCGACGCACGCGCATCATACGCGCAGCGTCAGGTAACTTCATCCAGTTACAAATTATCGTTGCATTCTCTAAATGCCTTTCGATTCAAAAGTTTTCGTTTCGTTAGCGCTATTCAGGCAAGAATTCCAATTTGGCAAAGGATATTCTTTAATTATAAATGTTGCGCACACCAATTTAAGCTTTTGTGGTGTCCCATTTGAAGTGAGAATTTTCCATTGAAAATAAAATCATTGTCGTTCATGTTACAAACTTCTTATTGTCAATCACACTTACTCAAATGCCTGAAATCATTCACCGCTCCAGTCGCTGATGCCGAGCCGCCATCGCACCCCTGGTCTATTATTTCCAGAAGCCCCACCAGCGGCATCTAGAAATTTGGCGAATTCCCAGTGTCCCCGCCACTAGCAACTGGGCAATTTCTTTTTAAATATCACCGCTAAAGACGCTGCCATAAAATATATTTCACCAGTTGTATTTTTACATTGATCGTCACTAAACTTCAATTCTATAGTTTTTTTGTTTGTCGTAATGCGCTGGCCATTTAGTTATACGATACAGCATGCTAAAGCTATAAATAAGTCGACCAGAACAAATATTATTCCAAGTAGGTATCATGCAAGTAAATAAATATTCTCTAGGTCTTGGTTTTGCGTTATTTAAATCACACGTTGTATATTGTTGTTACTTTTAAGCTTCACCAATTTACATACACTACCTACCTACGTAAGTTCTTACATTTACACTTCACAAACACTAACAACATAAAAATGTAAGTACACTTGTTCATTGACAAACACACATGGAACTACTTAAAACAAAACTGAATATTGTGGTTATTTCCAACGGCCTCATGTAGGGCCTGCGTTGCGTAAGCGAGAGTGTTTCGTGTTTCCGCTTAACACAGCGCACGCCCTTATTAGCTACCAATACAACAGTCTAATGTTTGCCTCGACCATTCCTACAGTCCCAGTCCCCACTGGGGTCAGTGGGAATAACCCCAATATTCTTTCCAAATACCCTACTTTTTCACAATTCTCTAGCTATACAACTCTACGTTGTAATATTTTATCGGTCTTTGCTTCCAGTGTGTGTGTCCGATCGCCCATCATCCCCGCAAGACCCGCCTACGGAGAAGCTAGCCCCGGAACCAACCCCGACGAACCCAACATTTGGACAAATCCAGCCACCAACACCACACCAAACCACAGCTAGTACAGAATGAAAGAGACTTGGCTATCGCAAAACTTAGATTGCTTCCACACGGTACAGTTTGACAACGAGTTTGTTTATCAGTTGAATTGGTTATCAAGGTGTCCATCTGTGAATAGTATTTGATAGTGACAGCCTTAGATTAAAACAAAAAGGGAAGATACGGCACTCGCGGCTCATAAGTGCTCCGCTTAAATTGTGGTGCATGACCATAATTAGCTTTAGTCACAATTGGGCATTCAAACACGCTGCATGTGCACTCAATATAACAATGCCTTCGATGCTTTTATAAAAACCCTCGGCAACACTTTTCATTAGTAAAACTGTAAAAATATTTTTTTCACAAAAATCACGGTTCGTCGTGAATGTCATTTACGTAATCGCCATTTTGTTATCAAGAAAAGGACAACAATACAAAAGAAGCGTACAGTTCTGTCTCGCTCTCTCGATTGAATGATTATATACATAAGTGTGCGTGTGAGAGTTGCTTATGTAGTTGAGTCGGATCATATTTTATTTGATGCTAGTATGAGCGTACAGTATCTTCCCTTCTTGTTATAATCTAAGGTGACAGTGCCTTTATTGCTACGTACAATAAGAGCGATATTATAGGTGTTTTCCACGTTGAGCGGTTTCTAATTATTAGCTGCGAACGTCGTCGTTTAGCTAGATCTCATGTTATGACGCCCACTGGTGAGCGTAGGCCTCCTATCTCCACAGCAATCGGTCATATCAGCGCCTTCCACCAGGTCGCTGGTTCATCTGGTACCGGTCTGCCTACGGAACGTCGTCATTCAAAAGCCTATACCCAAACGGCCATCTTCTTTCAACTATTTGTACCGCTCCTCTTAACGAAGAGCAATCCTCTTAACGATGTCGATTCGGAATCGGAAATGGTTTATTCAACATATACAAAAATGTTAGCGACAATGATTCAGACGCTCACTCGAAATTTTACTTAGCGACGCTGCATTGGTAGGGTAAGTTTCCTTGTAACTTCCGTTTTTATTGCAGATAGATAAAGGCGCTTTCAAAGAGTATTTCTACCAAAGGTGCCTTGACTGTTCAATCTGATAACAAATTTTCGTATTAATTTTGTATCGCGAAAAGCTGTAACTTAGCTACGGCAGTAAATTTTTTAAATGTTTCTACTTACTTTATAACTGCTTTGTAACATGCATAAGCGTCCTGATTAAAGATCTATTATCTTGAAAGTTATTTCATTATGAAATAAGAAAATTTTAAAAATTAATTAGGGTCATCAAAATTGGTGTGGTGGTAATTAAAAAAGAGTGTAAGGAATGAAACTACTAATATCAAAGACGATTTGACGAAATAATCTACTTTGACATGACAGATTACAGGGAGGCATCGGAATTTAAAGGCGAAGAAGAGATAGAGATACAAGTTATTGAATTAAGTTTTCTCTTCTTAACTCTTTACCAATATATGCAACGATTGTATACAATCTTTTATAAAATTTTAAATTGTCATTCATACAAGAACTTCGTAGTATTAAAGTACCAATTAAGTGTTTTCGATGATGTAACATAATGTACAATAACAAAAGTGTTAATAGGTTTATTAGCTTAGGTACCTTTTTATTGTATAGAAAAACTTAATGTCATTACTAACAAAAGTGAGAAATAAAGAATTTTAAGAGAAAATATACATTTATTTTTGAAAACCCTGATCCTTTTAAATTTTACATGAAAATTGTATGCCAAAATATCCATAATTATTATTTACTAATAATACAAAGAGGAATGGTTTTTATTTTTGTAACAATGAACTAAAAAACTAGTGGACCAATTTTATATTTTTTTTTTTCACCATTACAAGCTACATAATTGATACAAGCTACATAAATGAAATAATAAAAAAAGGCGTGAAGTAACAACATGCAGGCTGGCTAGGTGAGGATGGCTGGTGTGGCAGGTAGAACTGCTGTACCAGCTATCTGAAGATGAACGCGAACGCCTGGACTTCACCGTCACTTAACATCAGGTGGGACGGAGTCATTTGTCGGACCTATCTATGAATAAAAAAAATATGAATAAAAAAATCCAGCTACATGACATGTTTTTTATTATGTTTAAGTTGATGTAGTAAATGCATGTTTGGAATTGAACACAAACTTCAGACCACAAACAAAAATGATGAATTAATAATAAATAATCCACTTATGAAGTCTCTACTTTACAGTACTACAATATTTTCTAAATGTAATAATTGTTCACCTTAGTTAAAGAGTAAAACAATGTTCTCACAATTCATGACCCAACTCCCCAATAACAACAGAGTCATCAATATATTAGTTTTCATAGTTTTGGTACAGAGGTTTAGAAATATGGACTCTTTAAGCACTACTTACCGAATCTACTGTGTCTCTGTTGATAAGCACTTAGATCTGCACAGAAAGTTTAGCAGGTGATGAATCCTATGTTATGTTTTGCAAGGGATTAACACTTACTGCCAACAACTTAATACTTGACTTTAAACAATTTACATTTAATTAAATTACCTTCAGTTAAAAATAAACCTTTAATTACAAAAGAAGTAATTAAGGTTTTTGAATCTTGGGTCAACATATTTTATGAATTATAAGTCTTAAAACTTTAATAATCTATCTGAATTACATCATAATTAATAATAGATTATTATTATGTAACAACGCATATGAATTACACACGAGTTATGTACCTAAAATTTTGCTCACAGTTAATGTCTTCTAAAACCATATTTCTTTCTCTCATAGAATAGATCAGTCTTTGAACTTCCCAAATTCACAATCTTCGGACAGCCATCCCTCTGCAAAAAAAGAAACAAATTGTGTAAATTTAAGCATATTTTTTTGCCAAAAGTTAGATAAGACATATTTTTGTGACAATAATGTATGATAGGTATCCTTATCAGATTATTAATGCCCTTTTGCAGGAATATAGAACTTTCTCATAACCACAGCAAATTTTGACTATCTTCTCTAAAACAATGATACTATTCATTAGAAATATAACTAGGAATAGACGGACTATGTATTTATTTGTCTTACGAAGCTATTTACTTGACCCACTGAAGAATGAAGAGGCTTCAGTTACCTTAAAATGCAGCAAATAATCCAGGAAGACGGAAAAGTAAAATGTTGCAACATTAAGATTTGTGCTTGTGAAGGTTTACAGATCATGGCTCTTATGACTAATATTTTATATTCAAGTTCAATATTTTGCAAAAAGATATCTAAATCAAAAAATAGTCTTAGGAACCCCTAAGTAATTTTATAGGACCTATTCAACGATATCCCACACGATGGGGTAGATGATGAAAAAAAATCATCCCCAGGTTACATGTAGGGGAGCTACCCTAAAAAAAATTTTATTCTACCATTTAGTCCATGTGATCTAAAAAGTATTTAATTTGCCATGTTTGATCTACCTTACTTTGGCTCAGCAATTGTGGTTGAGTAAATAAAAAATTGGATGGGCTGAACACTTAGAAAAACAGTAAATGTGGCGTTACAACAACCTTTAAATCAGAACCGAGTTCCTCAACCCCGACACTCCGCGCCGTGGTCTTGGTCTGCCCTACCCCTAGTATTATTAAGAGCCCGGAGGCGCAGAAGGAAAGCAGCCCCCGTCTGCTATGACAAAGCCGACCATCGCGCGACCCTTAGCGTCGGAGGCTGGTCGTGTGCACCAAGCGTAGTAGGATGATTACAATGTCAAATCAAGTATACTCACATCTTTTTCCTGTATTGTACACTCCTTACAATAATATGCGTCTGATACACCAGGACCTCCGCATATTACACACCGTCCTTGGTAGGATCCATAGTTGCATTCATCACAAATGCGTACTAAAGTGCAGGGACGTACATAAGAATCGCAAATCACGCATTTACCATCACACTTTTCGCATAAACGACCTATAGCTGTAAAAAATACGTTCACACATTAAAGATAAATAATACACCGCAAACAATACGATATGATTAAACTATTGACCAACTATAACCTACCAACTCCCGGTTGCTTTCGGCAGAAAATTAAATCTGGATGATGCTTGGCCATTTTCGTCCGTATTCAGAACTAGTTATTGATATATTTACCGTTGTAAATATCTCTGTGATCTTAGTAAATTTGTAATAAATCACAATATTTTCTTCTTTGTAACCTCAAAACACAACCACAACAAAAATTCTTTCGGTTTTTTTTATGTTCCCAAGTCTAGCAAAAGATACTTAGCATAAATACAGCCTTTTCTTTGATATCGAAATAGCGTATATTGCGGCACTTCACGTGGCAGTTCGGAATTTCAATTTTTGTAGACCCGAGGGGTCTCATTTTTAATTCTTCTATAGTAATTCAGTTGCGCTGATGGCTAGATTACAAAATCAAAAAAAACATCATCACAATGGTGTCAGTTATAACATGATTCTCTAAAACTAAACTTAAATTTGACAACAGTGCATCCTTGTCCTTCTCTATACAGACTGAAAAGGTGAGACTGATGTTAAATTTAGTTTTAAGTTTAGAGAATCACGCCAGAATCGACACCAGTAGCTACATTAGCGATTTTAATCTAATAGTAGTAAACGATTATCAAAAACATAGATCGACACAACACTAGATCAAAATGAAAACGTCAAAGTAACAAAGGTGTGTTCAGATCAAGGAACTTACACTAGATCAAAATGAAAACGTCAAAGTAACAAAGGTGTATTCAGATCAAGGAACTTATATAGTTTAAAATTTCTTGATTCAGACTAAAGTACAAATACTCTGATTTATTCATTGGGGTTAGGGTTGCTATTTAAAATTTTTAAAAGTCCTGACAAAAAGCCGGACATTTCGATAAAAGTCCGGACACTTTAGTCACAGAATGCAAACATAGTTACAGTGATATTATACGCGTGGTAGCAGACGCTCGCATCACGAGGGGGGCCTCGTTGTTGATTTTTAAAGATGATTTATATTTAATGAGAACTTATTAAAGATTATGAGACTTATTTGATATAATTTAACTCATATTCCATTTAATTAAAAAAATCTGGACGAATTAAAAAGCCGGACGAAGTCCGGACAAAAGGCAAACAAACCGGACATGTCCGGTCAAATCCGGACGGATGGTAACCCTCTTTGGGGTAGATTCTGTAATTATTCTCTAAACCTAAAATTTAACAACAGTGGTGCCAATTCTGGCGTGATTTTCTAAACTTAAAACTTAATTTAACATCAGTCTCTCCTTTTCATTCTAAAGAATGACAGGGATATACTACTGTCAAATTTAAGTTTAGGTTTAGAGAATCATGCTAGAGTCGGCACCAATATATCCTTGTCATCCTCTATAATGAATAAAAAGGAAAGACTGATATTTTTAGTTTCAAGTCTAGATGAAAACTTGGTAAAAAAATGTTCTATTAAAAGTTAGCATTTCTTGTATCAAATTGCGAAAAATAAATAAATACAACAATTATAAGTATTATAATTGTTGTATATATTATTATATCATATATTTAATACAGCCGTTGTATATAATTATATACAGCCGATATGATAATTTCTAAAACGATAAATATTTTTCAGACCGAAATGGAGAAATTCACAGCCGTAAAACTAAAAAATAATAATATATCCGTCTCGCCCGCACTTGCCATCATCACAAGTGAAATAGTTCTCCTTTCTTTCTCCTCTTCTGCGTAGGGATGTTCCGATACCATCAAGGTATCGATACCTACTCATTTCGATAGTACTCAAATCTTTTTTCGATACTACTTAAATAAATACTCCTAAAGTATCGATACTTACTGATATCGATACTTTTAGCACTTATTTTTATTTATTTTTTACTTTGAGGAAACTAAAGTAAAAACAATAAATGTCGAAGAACAAAAATTAAAACAAAAGTGAGAAAAAACGAGAATATAAATGTTTTGCGTCACTTTTTTTTAACATTTTAGGAATTCAAAGGGATTATTTAACATTTTAGGAGAGCAGTTGCAAAAAATGGTTGCCTGTAAAGTCGGTTTTACGGGCGAAGATTTTACGTGACAACGTCTTTTTCTCGGTAGAATATTTATTGATATGAATATAATTAAATTGCACAATAGGAACAAGGAATTGAATGAAAATAAGAATTGCACAAATTTTAACTATAGAAATATATTTTGTTTACTAAAACATTGTACATGTAAACTTAAACTTAACACGAGAGACTCATCGTAACGTTACCGAGCGTTACACTTTTTCATAAGTGACTCCCAGCCGCAACCTAATTTAAGACGTTGTCACGTCAAAAAGAAAAGTATAGGATCCTACCTTTCATTGGTCCCTTTATTTGCTTATTCTCTAATTTGCCTTTATCAAAAATTCACACAGAATTCACAGACTTAAAACATTGTTTACATTTTGCAATTGTTTCGTTTTATTTGGTAAAATTTTATTGATTTTGGTGGTGCCATGATAACACATTAAATAAAATTACTTGAAAACAATCATTTGTATATGCAAATTAAATCTCGACTTGACAGTTTGAAAATTCATTATGTTGCCAATGATGACAACTTACATGGCGGGCGGACAGCTCTCTCGTTTTCGGCTCGGGCTCGGATGAAGTTGGACGAGTTCGGCTCGCCTGGCGCAACCACACCGCTATGCGATGAATACCGGTAACCGAGCGAAAGGGCTTTTGCTCTCTCATACTGTCTGCGTTCGGAAATTTTATCTTTTTTAAATGGTGGTGCTGATTCGATTTGATACCAAGTACTTTTGTTTCGATACCGAGTATTTATCGCAAGATTGATTCGATGCTATAAATACTTGGTATCGAATCAAAAGTATCGAGTACCTACTCGTATTTACTAGTATCGGAACATCCCTACTTCTGCGAATACATCATGAATACATTCAATTATAAACACGTGAAGTCGTGTTAAACAGCTGATGCATACATCGTTTATTTTAGTGAAGAACTGAACACATTCTTTACTTTTGATAATGAAGATAACTTCTTCTAATGATGAGGTTACTGAAGAGACGGGGACGTTCAAAGATTTGGTAATTTGCGTTGTAAACCTTTACTTGCTTTAGAATAAAAGATTAGGTTAGGTTTATTTACCTCAAATTTCCTTTTTTTCAGGGCGTTGTTGACGTTTTATGTGAAGCTTGCGAAGAGTTAAAATGGAAACAGCCATCAAAAATTCAAAGAGAAGCCATACCAGTTGCTTTGCAAGGAAAAGACATTATAGGCCTTGCTGAAACTGGTTCGGGGAAAACTGGTGCTTTTGCCCTGCCAATATTACAGGCTTTGCTGGAGAATCCACAGAGATATTTTGCACTTATATTAACACCTACAAGAGAGCTTGCATTCCAAATATCAGAACAATTTGAAGCCCTTGGTAAGAAATAGTTTATATTGCACAGGAGCCATTATTATGGTTTTATTTTATGACATTAGTTCAAGACTAACCTCATAAGACAAGACATTGACTTAATATGAGACCATATCCAGCCATAATCCCCAAAAATTTTAAGTTAAATCTGGTTAAAGTGATGCTGTCAATATTGTTTGTTAATAAGAAGACAAACACGGCATTACGTTTAAACCATGACTAACTTTAGTCTGCATTTTGGAGTAAGAGGGAAACATATACAAGAATCCAACAATTACACCTAGTCCATCTTATCAGCATTTGTATCTTATGAATATTATAACCCGTAGCTGTAGCTACAGGAAATGAAAGAGGGAACTAATACAAAAGGTTTTTTTGATGTGTAACATCTTTCCTCTCGCTTTCCTGCAATTTGTTGGAGTGATTTCGTGAAACGGGACGGAAGTGTGTAACAGGAAGTCGCGAAAACGCTTGCTATTCGATTTGATTTTAGAACATAATGTTCAATTGGCTTATTCCATTTGTAGTAGGTTTTATTTCTTTTTTTACTGATATAAGGTGAGGTTTTCAAATGTTACACATCAAAAGCGACTACTGTAAGGCTCTCTTGGTTTTTTTTCATTGCACTTAACCTTGTGTTAAATCTTTTGCCATGGCATGGAACCCTGAATTCTGCATGTACAACTTGCACTTGGTCAGTTTTAAACTAATAGTATTTTTTTTATAATCATACAGAATTAGCCAAAGGATACCATGCCACATAAAGACATAAGTTTTAGGAATATTTATTTGTGTTTATTGTTTGAGAAACTAAGCACTATAAGGCTTGTATTATGGGATACTAGGGTAAAGGATAGAATACATATACTGTACTTATATAAGTATATTTATATAGAAATTCATATTAAACATTTATGACTGGAGTTCAAATGCTGGTATTCATCACACAAACATCTGCCTCCTGGATTCAATCACAGGACTACTTGAGCACCATGAAACCCGGAGTACAAACCACTTGGGCACGGAGGTCGTTGTTGACATTTTTATTCTAAAGGAGAGTGAATTTATCATTGTGACTACTTTTTTTTGACATTCAATTACAAGCATTTACATAATTTCTAAAATACAATCTAGGAGCAAGCATAGGGGTGAAATGTGCAGTGATTGTTGGTGGGATGGATATGGTAGCACAGGCCCTCCAGCTGTCCAAGAAGCCACACATAATTATCGCAACACCTGGCAGACTGATAGACCATCTAGAAAACACAAAAGGATTTAACTTGAAGGCATTGAAGTACTTGGCAAGTATCAATATTTGTATCTTATTACATTTTATTCATAGCTGTCGCTCACATTATTATTGGATCCTGATATTTTTCCAATATAAGCTACATCCTATATCTCAATCCAGGTATATTAATTACTATAATTATGTGTGCCAATTTTTATCCAAATTAGACTTGCAACGAATAGTATAGGGCGAGGCCCCTGACCGAATAGCCGAATATTAGGCAAAAGTATTCAGCTGGATTTTAGCACCAAAAACTTGTACAGACGTGATTGTTTCGGGCTCCTTTGTTTGCAGTGCAATTCAGTCAAATGCAGTTTGAACAGAAATGGATCTTTTCTTAAATATTAGTAATATATCACGTCATGACAACCCGTATACATGGTGGCAGCAAGGAATTTGAATTTCCATGTTTGATTAAGATTGCAGCAAAATATTTGTTGGCGCATGGAAGTAGTGTTTATTCAGAGCGCCTTTTCTCTGAAGCAGGTATGGTCTATGAGAAAAAAAGAAGTAAAAATGCAGAAAAGTTAGTCTTTCTGCACCATAACCTTCCCCTTCTAAACTTTGATTATGAAAATAATTGAAATACATAGAAAAATTCTTAACTTGTTTAATACAGAAAATGATTAAACTAAGTACCTGTTTTATGACCTAATGACTACTTAATAAATGATTATAAAAGAAATGAGAACCTTACCCTTCTAAATTTTGAATTCCACAACAATTCAAATACATAGAATCCTCCATTTTTCCAATTCAGAATATGATTATGTACCAATGACTTCTTAAATGATATATATAACAGAAATGAAAATATGAATATACGCGCAATCAAACGATTTTAATTTCTCATTTTACCAATTATTTCTCTATGACGAAATATATTATTTAAGTATTCGGTATTCGGCCGAATAATATGTAGATATTAGGTATTCTGCCGAATATAAAAATGCAGCCGAATAGGCCGAATACTAACTGAATATTCATTGCAAGTCTAATCCAAATCTTCTTTACTTAGTCACAATAGTAAACGCTAAATGCGTTTACTATTGTGACTAAGTAAAGAATATAGAAATTTCAAATTTATAACATTAGCAGGATTAGGTACTTAATTTTTAATGTTATTTATTAATATAAGTCTGAATATTTCATTAATAGGTAATGGATGAAGCTGACCGTATCCTCAACATGGACTTTGAGGTGGAAGTAGACAAGATATTGCGTGTAATCCCTCGTGAGCGACGCACATACCTGTTCTCGGCCACTATGACGAAGAAAGTGCAGAAGTTACAACGCGCCTCATTGCAGGACCCCGTCAAAGTGGAAGTGTCTACTAAGTACCAGACTGTCGATAAACTGCAGCAGTACTATGTATTCATTCCTGTGAAATTTAAGGTTGGTAAATTATACCTGTAACTTAGATATTTAATAAGAAAGAAATGTTACAGTAAATTATTGAACTCATCCCAGTTGGCTGGAATTATATCATATTTAGAACCTATATCTAGATTAACTTGAAGACAAGAATCAATTTAAGAATTGAATAATACATTCTTATTAAAGAAATGCATGCAATTATTGGATAAAAAAAATGATTTTAAAAATTGGTAATTTCTGTGAATACTTAAGTACACACTCAACAGTACTTATTCTGTAGCTCTTCCACTTGTTTAACTTACAGGATGTATAGCTTGATGCACATACAGCATGATTTACCAGGCAACTCAAACTAGGGTTTGGCTGCTGCTCGTATACAGGGACAGATTCCGTGATTTATTTGATAACTTGACAACCAATAGTAATTCTTTTTTTTTATTTTTGGTTTGCCCCATATATAAATGGCAACATATGGCACTTATATACAGACACCAGCTGATATTGGGGCCAAGTAAAGCCCTGAGGAAAATCTTGCCTTTAGCAAGTGCACTTTTTTTTTACACCCACTCCAATTAGCTTAGCCCCAAAGTAAGCACTGTAAGGCTTGTATTATGGGATACTAGGATAGAATACATATACAGTACATACATTTATATAGAAATACATACAACCCGAATAAAACAGAGCTTGTTCTTTTCACCAACAAAAGGAAGCTACCCGAACTACAGTTACCAAAACTGTTTAATACCAAACTCTCCCTATCAACACAAGTGAAATATCTGGGCGTAATCCTTGATAACAAATTGAACTGGGCGAGTCATATTGAATCTAAAACAAAGAAGGCCTGCATAGCTTTTAACCAGTGTAGAAGATTAGTTGGTAAGAAATGGGGTCTTAGTCCAAAGATCACTCTTTGGCTATACACAGCAGTTATCAGGCCAGCAATAACCTACGGTTCAGTTGTTTGGTGGCCCAGGACCCAACTGACCACAGTGAAATCTAAACTCCAAAGTCTGCAGCGCTTGGCGAGCGTAGCAGCAACTGGATGCATGAGAACAACTCCATCTGCTGCATTAGAGTACCTCTTGAACTTAAGACCTCTAGACATGGTCATACAAGAAGAGGCAATAGCAGCAGCCTTGAGACTAAAATCTTTGGGCCTATGGAGATCAAACACAGTAACAACACACTCCAATATTCTCCAAAGGTGCATGACGGAGATCCCACTCCTGGAGGCACCTATGGATAGATATTGGGTCAACACGTCTTTGATCGAAGATACAACATCCAACTTACCGCGGAAAAGGTAGACTACTCTGGCGCCGGGGAAGTTAGGATATACACAGATGGCTCCAAAACCAACATTGGTACTGGAGCCGGTGTCTTCTCGAACGACCTCAATTCACAACCTTAGACAAACTAAGCACAATCTTCCAGGCGGAATGTATTGGCATTACCAGAGCGGCACAGGCGGTTGCAGCCAGAGACATCAGAGAGTTCAACATTAAGATCATCTCTGACAGTGCATCCGTGCCCTAAGTAGCAACACAATAAACTCTGTCCTGGTAATGGAGTGCCACAATGCCCTTCAATCCATTGCGGTAACCAACACGGTAACTCTGCAATGGATAAAAGGACACAGCAACTCAATCGGAAACGACGCAGCAGACGAATTGGCTAAGAGAGGAGCAGACACAAAAGTGTATGGTCCGAAACCTCTTCTGCCCATACCTCAGGCCCAAATTAAGACGTGGCTGCGTGAAAGAACTCAGAAACTACACTTGACTGAGTGGAAAACAGGTGAAGGATGCCGGCAAACGAAAAACGCAGTTCCGGCGGCAAACAAGAGACTTGCCCGCACCCTTACCAGACTTAATAGGGACAAACTCCGCATAATTATAGGAACCCTAACTGGTCATTGTCCCCTAAACAAGCACCTATACACAATAGGAGTAACAGACAGCCCCTATGCAGAGGATGTATGGAGGCAGAGGAAACGCCACAACATGTCATTATGGAATGCAGGAGTGTGGCCGACCAACGGGCACGACTTCTCCAATCACCCGCATCGCTTCCGGAAGCTTGCAGTAGTCTGTCAAGACTGCTTTCCTTCTGGACTAACCTAGGCTGGCTGGAGTAAACGGGAATGTTTCAAGACACGCACAATGGTCCAATGATTAGGACTAAGTGCGGAAACCGCCCTGAAAAACTAACATAGAAATACATATTAAACATCCATGTATACTACTATATACTCCAGTACAAATGTGCGTATTCATCGATTTGAATCCGGGACCTCGCGAGTCGGCAACACCATGAAACCCGGTGTACAAACCGCTTGGACCTCCGAGGTCGTCATTCAGTCACTAGTAGTGGTCACTCGCAGTGGATAGTATACAAAATACTCGTATGACTGGTCATTGTCCCCTAAAAAACACCTATATACAATAGTAGTAACAGACAGCCCCCTATGCAGAGAATGCATGGAGGCAGAAGAAAAGCCACAGCATGTCATCATGGAATGCAGGAGTGTGACCGGCTAACAGGCACGACTTCTTCAGTCGCTAGCATCGCTTCCGGAAGCCTAAAGCAGTCTGCCAAGGCTGCTTTCCCTCTGGGCTAACTTAGGCTGGCTGGAGTGAACGGGAATGTTTCGAGACACGCACATTGGTGCAAGAATTAGTATACACAATGTATGAAAAAACTCGTCCTCAGCTTGTGGCTGCTTTCTCTTAGGCTTTATAGGGATTGTGAATCCCACTGTTCTGACGAGCCCGATGGCACAAGTGATAAGCGCGTGCGGCTGCGATCGTTGAAGATAAGCAACTTTCGCAGTAGTCGGTCATTGGATGGGTGACCCAAATATTTACTATCTTGAGCTCCTCCGTGCTTCGGAAGGCACGTTAAGCCATTGGTCCCGGCTGCATCTGCAGTCGTTAGCACCCACCAATCCGCACTGGGCCATGGCCCAAACTCCCTATTCCATCTAAAGGGAAGGCCTGTGCCCCAGCAGTGGGGACATTAATAAGCTGATGATAACTGATCCTACAGTTTTATAACTTGAACTTATTTGATTCACAGGACGTGTACTTGGTGCACATACTGAACGAGTTATCGGGCAACTCTTTCATAGTGTTCGTGTCGACCTGCGCGGGCGCACTGAGGGCGGCGTTATTGCTCCGGAATTTGGGGCTGGCGGCCGTTCCGTTACACGGGCAGATGTCGCAGAATAAACGGCTCGCGGCGCTCAACAAGTTCAAGAACAAGAGTCGCTCCATTCTTATATGCACGGACGTCGCTTCTAGGTGAGCTTACTAATACTTAACTGTACCCCTAGCACGAACTACTATCGAATTCGAATAGTTTGCAAATCGAAATGTCAATGTCAAATTTTGTATGGAAACTTGAACAGCAGCGGCACAAAGTACGTAACAAGAAATAAAAATCAGTACACATTTGATAATGAATGACATTTCGGACTCGCAAACGATACGAATTCGATATTGGTTCGTGCTAGGGGTAATGTCTATTAAAAAAAAAACGATCAAGTGCGAGTCTGCCTCGCCTACTGAGGGTTTCGTACAAATTTGCAAGTACGCAACATAAATGGCCTGTGTCTCATTTTTACGTTAACATAGTAGTTTGAAAATATTAAATATCCACGCAGACCAGGTAGCAGACGGGACTAAAACCCGCAGCCTTCGCTATCCGGGCGAATGCACTGACCATTATGCTACTGCGTCCCCAATGGCCGTGTCGAATTCTTTCTAGCCTTTCTTAAGCTGCAAGGCAGCGTCATCTCTTCGCATTGTAGGTAACCCACAATGTCAAATGAATACCTTTACAAGCATTAAACATTTGACATTTTTTTTCTTTAGCTATCTATGTACTTTTTTTTGTGTTACCGCTCACTGCGATCAGTCTACACTATAAGCAGAACATTTCGATGACTTTGTACTTAAAAATACTTTTTATTTTATGAGGTACTAGCTGGGCTCGCTCGTAGCTTTTCAGCCTTCGCCGACTTTTCCTCCCAACTTTCATGCTCGCCGGAAGAACTGCGCACTCATCCCACACACACACACACACACACACACACTCAAACATACATGTATATATAAATATATACATACATAGTCGTGTGACGCTCGCGACGCATTTCCGTTTCATCTTTTCCATAGGATTGTTCCATTGACGACCTCCGTGGCCGAGTGGTTTATACGCCGGGTTTCATGGTGTCGCCGACTCGAGAGGTCCCGGGTTCGAATCCCGGTGGGGGCAGATGTTTGTGTGATGAATACGAGCATTTGTACTCCAGTCATGGATGTTTAATATGTATTTCTATATAAATATACTTATATATGTACATTATATGTATTCTATCCGTTACCCTAGCATCCCATAACACAAGCCTTACAGTGCTTACTTTGGGGCTAGGCTAATTGGTGTGAGTGTTGAAAATATAAAAAAAATGAAAATTTAAAAATATTTACACCCCGTCTGAAGTGTCACTTCAATAAAATAATTGTTGACATTTGCAGAGGCTTGGACATCCCCCATGTGGATGTGGTGATGAACCTGGACATCCCGCTGCACAGTAAGGACTACATCCACCGCGTGGGGCGCACGGCCAGGGCTGGACGCGCGGGCAAGGCCATCACCTTCGTTACACAGGTATGTAGAAAACTGAGGCCCAAAAACTCCGAATTTTGACAACTCCTTAAATATTCCATTTACTCTATTCTATATAACTATTCAAATTCGATAATAGTTCGTGCTAGGGGTACTGTAGTCTTAGCACGTATCACTATCGAATTCGTTACGTTTGCGAATGCGAAATGTCATTGTCAAATTTTGTATGGATACTTGAACAGCAGCGCCACAACGGATGAAATGAGAACTAAAAATCAGTACACATTTACCCCCTTATTAATAAACGAAGAATAGGGTTGAATTAGTTAGCCCATGTTTTGTCTCCGTTCGTTGGATGACAAATGACATTTGAGTGATATGAACTAAACACGGCGTAACTAGTCGACGCTTATTCCTCGTTTAGTAATAAGGCGGTTGAAATTATAAATTAGATCGAAATTAGAATTCGATAATCCGAAGCTGTATCGACTAAAACTCCGGGATGTGCCCTCCTTGATAGTAATGAACCAGGCTAGCAAAGGCATATAACACAGCAGTGATTAAAAAAATAAAAAATAAAACGAGTGTGCTTATGACCACACGACTGAAGTGAAACATCTTTAGCTCCATCTGTATATATATATATATATGTGTGTGTACAATATATACATGTATGTACATATACATATTTCATCTACTAGTCATAAGAGAAAGAGAGAAAGACAATGTGCGCACGCACTGCTTGCTCTTGCTTATATCTTCCACTCATCTCCCGTTCGCCTCGCCCGATCACACTTTTCGTAACGTGTTCGCCAGCTTACTCCCCAAGTCAAGCGTAAAGAAGTTTCACTTCAAAAATACTTGTCATTGCATTCTCTGCTGCATCAACAATGTTCCTGAACTACCACAAAATCTTAATTTATCTCGTGCTCTTGTATTTCAGTATGACGTGGAATTGTACCAGCGCATCGAACAGCTGATTGGCAAACAGCTGCCTCTCTACAAGACGGAGGAGAGCGAAGTTATGGTGCTGCAGGAGAGGGTGGCAGAGGCACAAAGACTCACCAACATTGTGAGTATATCGACACTGTCCCCTACTGAGGCTATTGTTATAGAATATATCTGTAGATGGCAGAAGTTACCATTTACAAGACTGAAGAGAGTGAGGAGAGGGTGGCAGAGGCACAGAGACTCACCAACATTGTGAGTATATCGACACTGTCCCCTACTGAGGGTATTGTTATAGAATATATCCGTAGATGGCAGAAGTTACCATTTACAAGACAGAAGAGAGTGAGGAGAGGGTGGCAGAGGCACAGAGACTCACCAACATTGTGAGTATATCGACACTGTCCCCTACTGAGGGTATTGTTTTAGAATATATCTGTAGATGGCAGAAGTTACCATTTACAAGACTGAAGAGAGTGAGGAGAGGGTGGCAGAGGCACAGAGACTCAGCAACATCGTGAGTATATCGACACTGTCTCCTACTGAGCGTATTGTTATAGAATATATCTGTAGATGGTAGAAATTACCATTTACAATACAGGGGAGAGTAAGGAGAGGGTGGCAGAGTCACAGAGACTCGCCAACATCGCGAGTATATCGACACTGTCCCCTGCTGTGGATATTGTTATAGAATATATCTGTAGATGGCAGAAGTTACCATTTACAAGACAGAGGAGAGTAAGGAGTGGGTGGCAGAGGTACAGAGACTCACCAACATTGTGAGTATACGTTGTAATGTAACCGATTTACTGTGGTCACTATTCCAACGCGAACAAGAAATTTCGTGGCTCATTTCTTTGTCGCACTATCCGCAAATTTGTTAATTTACGCTGTTGATTCAAATTTTGTTGAAATACTTAGTATAAACTGATTTAATATAAAATATTTGTGATCTTCAAATGCATGGTTGGTTATATAGCCGTCTCTTTTTCTCGCGGTCCGTACCTGCTATATTGCTTACAGCGCATTCAGAATTGCGCGTAGAGTCAAAGAAAAAAAGTCCATATTCTACTGCATATAGCAATATGTAAGTCGTAAAATTTTACGAAGTCGAATTTCGAACTGTCAACTATTTGACGAATGCGTTTTAATTAAGACTTTATACCGTACGCATTAAAGGTGACTTTCAATGTTAAAATGTTGCCTTTTATTATTTTTGACTACGCGATCATCTTACGGAGCTCCGTGAATCGTCCAATGTACCATTTGGGCAGATTTCGTCAACAATTTTGTTCGTGTTGTAGTATCTACGGTATTTATTATCGTTGACTTTAATAAATGTATTGTTATCCCAACAGGAAATGAAAGAGCTGGAAGACAAGAAGGGGGGCGGTAAAGGAAAGAAGCGCTCGGCCGGCGCGGACTCCGATGACGACACGGAGGAGGCGGCGGGCGTACGCCGACGGATACGCGGACGGAAATCGGAAAAGAAACGAAAACATAAATAAATATACCATACGTTATATTTAAAACTGGTGTTTCATTTATAAGGACCATGTCGTTTCTTCATCATATTTACTACATCCCTTCCTTTCTTACGCACGCCAGCCGCCTCCTCCGTGTCGTCGTCCGAGTCCACCCTTCTTGCCTTGCCATAGGATTTTTGGCCCGGAAAAATGTTAGATTCCTGTGGGATCAACAAACTGAAGCTGTCGCTACGGCCGCTATAGGTAAATTACTCAACTGAGACCTCGTCTGCGGGGTACAGGGTGTGGGGGAAGAAGAGAACGAGGGCCTTGAGCGGCGGGCACTTGTAATTTTGACAAGAATGTGCCTGCCGCATCTTTCCGGGCTAAAAAAGTATCCTATGTGAGACAAGAAGCGCTCGGCTGGTGCGGACTCGGACGACGACATTGTTCAAACAATATATTGAAGAAAACCAAATTAAAGATGATAAGTTTTTTCTTAACCATGGGCCGAACTGTGAAAACAATGCCTAAAAATATTCAAGCCAAATTAAAGGGCGAAATTTTCTGCCTAATAAATGAAATGGAAATAAGACTTGCCGATGACACCGGTGATAACATAACACAAGATACAGCTGAATTCAACTTATCTGCCACAGGAAATAATACAACCATGCCATCTTCTTCAAAGTATCCATTGGAAACAACCAGTATCAGTCCTAGATCTGTGACAGAAAATTACAACGCCACTAACATTCCAACCACATCCTTTTCATACACACCATCAATAATACCGGCTGCAGAAAAAAAAATCTATTAGATCTTTTTCATACAAACCATCCAAAGTACCGTCAACTTCAACAAGTTATCAAGAAACGAACAGAAAATATCTACGAGACAAACTCCCCACTTCCGATTTATTCAAACTCAACTTCCAGATCTAGTTCATTCGACCCACCTCCGTCGCCTTATATACCACACGCTATGTCGAAATCACAACAAAGATCCTCGGACTCTGTATTGCGTGAAGAGGATTACGAAACCAATATCGATACATTTGACTATTAGATTAGATAAAGAACTGTTGTCTTTCAAACTATTTTTTTTAGAATAGTGTATATGAACAGTAAACAACAATACAATTGAACCATATATTTTTTATTTATTTACTCATCTGAGGCAGACTGATAGTCTTTCTTCAGCGGAAATAGCCAATCTATAATTGGTATTTTGTTTTTGAATATGTGGCCTGAGAAAATCTAACAAACTTTCAAATTTGTCATAGTTCTTTTTATAAAAGTCACTAGGATACAGATGTAAATTTGTGCAAAATGTTTGAAATTGGCCAAACAAACATCTTTTCTTCCACAGGTCGTGTACCCAAAAGTTTCTTTTTAATCTTTCCCTCCTTATCTCTTCGGGCTCTTCCTCTTCTTCTTCAATTATATGTGCAATAATAATTAAATCCAAATACCCATTTTCACTGCTTAAACACAAGTTTCCTCGAGTTTTGTTGGAAGTGAACTGCGCATAGGAGAGCGACCCGTGAATTCATCGCGGGCGAGCTTAAAAAGGCGCGCGGAGTCCCTTATCTACCGAGCGGGTCGCTGCGCTTCGCCGCTCTTTCGGTGCGAGTTGACCCTTACACTGTAATACGGGCTGGAAGACGGTGTCGAGTAACTACGGGCGTACTCGACTCCGTTTATTTAAACTTAGTCGTTTACCCGATTGATGAGCTCGATGGCGCAAGTGGTTAGCGCGTTCGGCTGCGATTGTTGTTCGCAGTGGTCGGTCATTGGAAGCAGCGGCGGCGCTAGGCGTCGGCGACGTCGACGGCCTCGCGTCTGAGGGGGCCTCGCAAAAAATTTTTACAAGTTACCTATTTATTTTCGTTTCTCCTGGCCTGGCTTAGGTAGCCTACCCCGAACAATTCGGGGAAAAACTTTTATTATTTTCGAACACGTGCGTGATGGAAGCGAGTAGTACTTTACGGGTATTCAGAATCGTCTGTCTGGCAACACTATTTTTGTAATGAAATTTCTATTTTTTTATTTTTTTTTGTCATCATTTGATTATCAACAATAAAACTCGTTTACTCATACGTTATTTTATAATTTGGCTCACTTAATTTAACGGTTTTTTACTGCGAAGTAAAATAGGCCTCGCGAACTTGATGTCGCCGACGTCCACATATGGTCTAGCGCCGCCACTTGGAAGGGTGACCAAAAATTTGCTGTCTCGAGCTCCTCCGTGCTTCGGAAGGCACGTTAAGCCGCATCTGCAGTCGTTAGCACCTACCAATCCGCACTGGGCCCGCGTGGTGGGTCATGGCCCAATCTCCCTATTCCATCCATAAGGAAGGCCTGTGCCCCAGCAGTGGGGCTGGTGATATGTTTACCCGAATTCATTTGGCACTCGTATTCGGGCTAATGACCACATGTAACCACGCCATTTACGTGGTATGGAATCCCAGTTTTTAAGGTCGCCTACTGAGGTCTTGGGTTGGTGATCCCGGTAGGCTGATGTTAGTATGATGAATACGATCATTTGAGCCGGGGCTATGGCTGTCAGTGATATAAGCCTCCCGTTATAAACGATAATATCAGATGCGTTATTACGACATACTTCTAGTGCTTCGTTATCACAGCAGTGTGCAACTTCGTAGCTGTCTCATTCATAATGTACTTAAAGCAGATAATGTATCCAATTTTATTGGCCGATAATAAGGCCCTAAGGAGGGGAGGCTTTAAGCGTTAAAAAAAAATTTAACGTGGAATAGTGTGCAGGAGGATAATGTTCCTTTAATGTATTTAATTTTGCTTGTCTACTCATTTTGTGTTATGAGCACTTACAAAGGTAGATTATTTGATTCTTTGTAAAATGTTTTATTTTTCTTCCACTACCATCAGCTTTCTTTTTTGATTAAAAATGCTCAATGCTACTTATGAACATTATTGGTTTCGACAGTGCTAATTGTTCTCCACAGAAGCATGAAACAGGATCTCAAATCTCAATTACCAAACAAACAAATGTTTTAAAATGCTTTCTTACTTATTTATTCTATAAAGTAAACAGTCATTTCTTTCAATAATAAAAAATAAATTAGAAAAAATAAAAGAAATGCCAAAATCGCACCGCACTCGCACGGTGCCAACACGACCGTACACACTTAAAAACTAAGCGTAAGAAGAGAAATCACAACGTTAATTTTAAATTTTTTAATCATTATTTATTATTTCTATACAAATAGAACTGTACAGATATTTTTTTAAATTATTATTTACCATTTCATCTTCTCTCACGATAGACTTTTTACAAAAGTGAAAACTATCAACATACGCACGGAATAGACGAGATCGTAGCGCTCGCGCCTACCCGCCTCTGGCAGTGTCATGCGAGCGTGTTCACCGAACAATTCTACACAAACCGCTCCACCCCCTTAGCTTATGGCACTTTGCACTAGTACAATGTCATAGAGACTAAAGGACGAGCGGTCTGGTTGCCCCGTAGAAGTGTCCAGAAAGAGCGGGAACAACCTTCGATGCCCGCGCCCCCCTCGCCACCGCCTCGCCCCCCGCATTCATTACGAAATCTATCACAAAATAAATAAGTACAATTCAAATATTCCGTAAGTCTACCCCTCGTCAGAGGAGGCGGTGGGACCGGTCCGATTCAGTTTTTGTTTTGTTCGATTTAAATGCACTAATGTTAATAATATACACAATGGAAAAATGGTTAACGGGTGGCGTGGGAGCGCGATGCTTTACCATAACTTATGTAATCACACTGGAGATCCGACTGCAGCTATATTTAGGCCTAGCACGCGTGTACAACTAGTGCACCGTCACATCATGCACGTATCGGGAACGCACCGGTACTAAAACTGATACAAAATATTCACACTCGCCGCGCCGAACTGGGAAACTTTATACATCGCTATCTACTCTGATTCTAGTAAAACAATTTTTTACAAACTTATCACAATAATGGATAAAGCTAGACGGTGGGGATATTTCCAGACGCACCGCTGCCGACTGGTTACCGTGTGGGGGCCTCACGTGACTCGACATGCGCACGATTTAGAGCACCACGCGCTGTTTCGACTCGCGTAAAGTTGTTTGCGAACAGTAACTGACCGGCAATGGCGCGCCTCGGAACCCCTTCACTATAATAGTAATGTACACGAGTTGTACGCGTGAGTTAGCACTTAAATTAATCGCAAACTATTCCGAATGGCTGACTATACACAAGATTAAAACGAAAGCGCCGGCACAGCGAGATGACTCCGCGGAACACCCTTCGGCTACTAGGCTGAGATCGCAGAGGCTCAACTATTAACTTTGGTACGGATAAATTAGTTTGAAAGCTGATCCGGCCAGTGGTGAAGCGCGGTTCCTACATTCCTACACCCGTTATTGTCATTTTCGAGAAATATGTAATTTTAGAAAGAAGTTTATGTGCTAAAATCTGGCTACTTTATTAGATATAACAAGAAATTTTAGTTAAATGAGTCAAGTCATTTCTATAAAGGCTTCTGGTAAGAATCTAGGAACTTTTTAGGTGATTTTAACAAACAGTTGACAAGTAAATGGGTGGTGAGGAATATAGAAGCCGGGTATTCAACGAAGGATAGTTCCACAGGGTTTGATACAGAATCGCTCGCGTCCGGTCAACGTCACCGCGCACGCGTCACCCTGTGATGTCCAACATTGTGCCTCATACAAAATTACTTCAACAGTTACTTATCTACAAACTGACAACGTCTACGCAACACTAGTCTAATCGCTGAGGCTCTGACTGCATATAAATTGTGTCGCAACAGCTAAATTTTTGATGTGATAATATGGCATTAATCTCTAAACACCTAAACTTAAATTTGTCAACATTGTATCCTTGGCACACTCTATACAATATGAAAAGGAGAGACTGATGTTAAATTTAAGTTTGAAGTTAATTTAAATTTGAGAATCATGCTAGAGTCAACACCAATAACTGATAAAAGGTTAATGATGCTGCTTTATAACAGCAAAAACAGTTGCATGCTTTAACTGTCATCAAGCTGAGTCAAATATTTAGCTGTTTCGATCCAATTGCAATGCAGTCAATGGCTCAGTAACAACAGCTATCCTCAACAAGCTGCCCTCAGATAGTGATAGGTCTACTTTAATACAATCGCTTAGCATTTCAACCCCAATAATTCAACAAAATTACACCCCTACATACATAAGTCTTAAAACGAAGCAACTTTGGAACAAACTAAGCAACTTCAGAACGGACTAGAAGTCTGACGTGAGGTATTATTTCTGCGATCGAACTGTTCAAGCTAAGGCCGCATTGTAAAATTTCATTGCGATATATTTTTCACCGAATTTTGGGTCCAATGGAAACCAAACCTTACATACTATCGGAAATGACGCGTAACGATTTTCTTAAACAAATAAATTCAGCGAGGAACATTCACGCGGCACACATAATTTCGCAATGCGGCGTAGCTTTAAGACTTATTACTTCTAAGAGCAAATTATTGAGGGAGAAGCGTTAAATTCGAAAAAAATAGTAGATTCGGGGTGACGCGGGGCGGAAAAGGGGTGGGGCGGCCTCCCCGGGGCCAAAAGGCTCGAGGGAACGGGAATACCCGGGCCGCGCCCGCTCTATATCAATATCACATTGGTTTCTTTAATTATAACAACTAGAGATGCGCAGCGCAGTGCATCCACATTGGTACACTCGGCGTAGTGACGTCATCCATCTCAGTAGGGTCGTGTGTGCTTCAAAACTACATACCAAACGAGTAACTCACAGTATATGGCGATTCTGGAACTCCGACGAGGGCCAATCGAGTCTACATTCCATCGCTTCTCAACAGTGGATCACTAAACGAATAGTCTCAGACGTGTCTTAATTTTCAACTATACACAGATTTATCAGCCTCTTAACGATACAATGCAAACGTAAAAAAATATAGTTTCCGCACTAACAAGTTCAGATCTGTCGGGGCCCTAATGACACACACTGATACACCGAGTAACACTGTCCGTAGAACACTTCACATAGCGGGATGTTCGTTGCACCTCCGTGAGCCAGACGAGGCCGGGCGGGTGAGCAGGACGGCGGTATACGGCGTGTATAGCGCCGTCTCGCTCCCTCTCGCCGACGAGGCGGGGCGGGAGTAGACAGGGCGCCTGTCAGACTGCCAGACGCGGTGGGCGGTTCCGCTTCAATTGAGGTCGCGGTCCTCTAAGTACTTGTACTCGAATGTGAACCCTTCCTTCTTCCGTTGACCCCATTTCTCGTAGTCGAAGTATATGTATGTGCCCTGTAGTGACAAAAAGGAGTGAGTTAGGCTAAAAGAACAATATTAGCTCATAATTATCAACATTTTTTTTAACACACACAAAAGTAAGCACTGTAGGCTTGTGTTATGGAATTATTATAAGGATTCTGTCGGTTACCCACGATATAAGTATATTTATATAGAAATACATATTAAACATCCATGACTGGAGTACGAATGCTCCTATTCATCACACAAAAATCTGACCCCACCGGGATCCGAACCAAGGGCGTCTTTATACGCCGGGTTTCACTCGGCCATAGAGGTGTTCAACATTGACTCCTTTGATAGCAACTCAGTTCAGACAACCGTTAGTGAGTTTTAAGGACCTGTTATAACACTGATTGTTATGACATTCGAGATCCTCCTATCTTGTGAACAAACAATACATAAGCTCTTTAATAGCATCAAAAACTTGCAGCACTACTATCACCCTCACCCTTAGGAATTTATAAGTGTATGAAAGTCGAAGAAAAATTACAATAAATTAACAAGACTACAGACAGCAAACTTTTTCATTATAATTTCGTCAACTAAAAAGCTCGCTCTTTGCAATGTAATGCCGGCAGTTCACTTGGATATTCGTATTTTTTCCTTTGATCTGTTTTATAGACATTAAGCTGGATTTTATGAATTTGGAAAAAAAGATGTTGTGCATGTTACATATACCATGTGCTCCAGTTATCAATCGAAATTTGAATACCTGTTCATACTCCTCATTGATGACCTTCGGCTCCTCGTGTCGCTGGAACCACATCATGTACTTGGTGTGGAACCGCCAGCTCTGCTTCTTGAGCGCCTTGGCGGCGAGATACTGCGCCTTCGTGCCCTCCATGTAGTAGAACACGAAGAACAGTGTCTCCGTCGACAGCCGCTGGAAGAACTCTACGCTGTCCGAGTGAGGTAGAAGCACCTGCACATACGTTAGAACCTCTTGTTAACTCTAACAAACAACAGGTCAGAACCGTCCGGTACAGGGGGTCAATCGCCTAACGGTATTGCTATGGCTATAGCTAACGCTTACGATTTCGTTTTGTTATTTCTGCCTGTTGAAGGTTTTCAAATACCTTACGGTAATTTTTTTTATATTGTTGTTACCAATAAAAATTAAATATAATTAAAAATTTGCGAGAGGCATTTGAAAACCTTCGGTCAGAAATAACAAAATGAAAACCTAAACGGAAGCGATAGCCATTTTATTTACTTTTAATTATTTATTTAAACTTTATTAGACAAATAGTAGCCATAGCAATCTCGTTAGGCGATTGGCCCCCAGGTAACTCTAGCGCTGAAGACTGGAGAGACAATCAAAATTTTTACTTCTGCTCAATAACGGTCAGTCAAATAAATCCAATGTAAATCTTTCTGCTCGGAGTGTTTTGATAGACGAGAAAGATTGATCTGGTTATCTGTCATATTTTGAGATTAGTTTCTTTTTGAAGCAAGATATTAATCTACGATTGGTCGGGCCGTTCGGTAATAGCAATTAGTTCACATTAATCTGTGATCGCGTGACCGAAAATCCGTCGCCTCTGCGATGCAAAAACCGACCGCTAGGTTGAAGTGAAAATATTCACGTTGCCACTTGGTTATATGTGTTTGTTATTTGTAAACTTGACATCAGTGTGCCTTTATAATGCATGATAAGGAGAGTCTGATGTCAAGTTTACAAAATAGCAAAAACTAATAGCCAAGTGTCCACATGAAACATATCGGAGTGCACCAAACACTAGGCTGTAGTAGACGGGTTTCTGGAATATTATGCCATGCTGTATCTTCATATTTTTGAATGAAGATGATTAAGGACAGTATTGAAAACATTATTTTAGCAAATAAGAGTTATAGTTATAATTTGTATTTTTTAAGCATGTAACTGCCCCATGCTGCCCCCAAGAAAATAATATGTACTAGAAAAAATTCCACGCGTACCAGGCATCAGACGGGACTCGAACCCTACGCTATCCGGGCGAATGCACTGAGCATTATGCCGTGTCGAATTCTTTCTAGCCTTTCTTAAGCTGCAAGGCAGCGCCATTTCTTCGCATTGTAGGTAACCCACAATGTAAAATGAATACCTTTACAAGGTGCGAGCCCCGTCTGCTGCCTGGTCCGCGTAATAAGATTTATGTTGAACATATTGGAGTGCACCAAATAACTGTTTCTACTAGACGCGTGTCTTGTATATTGCGGGGCAAAAATCATGATCATGATGAATAAAGACAGGATTACATGCATGTTTTAGCTGATTATAAAGTGATTATTGAATATTTCGTGCGTATCAAATACCTGGTTGTAGTATACGGGCGTCTGGCATATATTGCGGGGCAAATAAGCTCGCGTTCTTTCAGAGTCCGATGGATGAGGCATGTGGTAGAACGACGCTTCCATCATCTGGAACTGGAGCTGGTGTTCCTGAACGGACGGTCAATAGTTATTTGTTATGTAGGCCATACCTATATCCCGGCAAACTTCTTGAGCAATGACCATAGACAAGGAAGCCTGCGCAGTAGCAATTTTACATACAAAAACGTCTACTGCACAAGATTATTTATCTGTTGTTTTGATCAAGAAGTTTGCCGCTACCTATATTAAAGATGCTGTTTGAATGTCATTCTTTTTGTTGATGTTGTGACATAAGAAGGATATCTTTGCCTTAAAAATTATAAGACTTAGAGTGCATTATTCAAATAGGATGTTATCGACTTATGCGCCACAAGTGCGAGGGAGATAGCAAGTTGTTGTCCCTACACTAACTCATTGTGATATTTGTATTTGAGTTAATAATTGCTGTCTTGTTCAATGGTCGATTTTATTTGTTTTCACAGAAAGGTAAATTTGATATAGCAGTGATATTTAGTTTTGTGTCATATCTCTCAATCCTAGTTCAGTATGTCAAAGTATATTGATACTTACAGAATTTAATGGCAAGGGTCCTAGAGGCGCGACTCCTAATAAGGGTGGGATGTGCGCTTGTGCTAATGGTACACCTCTTCGTACATTCTGAAATGAAAACCGTATCTTTAAGTACAGAATGAAAAAATATTCAAAATATTTTTCAGTAATTTGGTTAACTACCAGCCGATTACAAGTTTTCATATATAACTAATGAATTTCTAAAAGTATACAAGGTTGTGGCAAAAATAAATACAGACGCAGATAGGGTTACCATCCGTCCGGATTAATCCGGACTTTTTGACTATAGTCCGGACTTGTACGGAATTTATAAATTACATTGAATATGAATAATAAAAGTACATATTGATTTAAATACCATACCATTGTAACTAAGTGAGTAATGGTACAATTTTGTGACTAAAAAGTCGCAACTTTTTTCGAAATGTCAGGATTTTTGTAAGGACTTTTGAAATTCTTAAATGGTAACCCTAGACGCAGACGAAACTCACACATTATTATTATGTCTACGCTCAAGTGTTATATTCATTATGTTAAAAATTTATTTTTCTCAGTAAGTGAATTGTATTATTAATTTTTGAGAAATAAAAATTCTCTAACTACAAAAAACTTACGAGTGCCGCTTGTGGGAATCCACAACGATGTCCAGTGCAATTTTTTTGGGTTAGTAATTTGTAAATGGTTGAGTAACCAGTGCTCGTCTTAACGCCGCAGTACTGTCATAAAATATATAATCAGATTCGCGTTGTTACTTAGTGAATTGTATACGCGAATCTGGATAAGTGACATGAACGTACAAAATAACAATTTTGACGATAGTTCATATGCACTATGGGAAATTGCAATTTGAACTTCTTGCTATGAGTGGTGAAACTTTGGGTTAATTTATATTATATCCAAAAATTTCAGAGCAAGTTAGACGAGCGTGGCGTCCTCATAGCGGGCGCGTGTCGTCTGATCGAGCTCTGAAACGTTGAAGTGTACCTGGTGGTGGTCGAGGCCGGCGCGCTGCACGGCCTCCTGCGCCATGGCATTGAGGGAGGCGGTGCCGGCCTTAGATTAAAACAAAAAGGGTAGATACGGCACTAGCCTCACAAAAGTGATCCGCACCAATTGTGGTCCACGACCCTAATCGCTTAAGTCACAACTTAACATGCAAACGACGTACATGTGAATGCCAAAAAGAAATATTGCTAATATTTTGTGTTTATATGATAAATAATAAAAAACCCACGGCTTTACATCACTTTTCATTCATAAGTACTATAAAATATATTTTTTCATTAAAATTGTTGTTTGTTTTGAATGTTATTCGGTAGTGACGTCGAGTACTGGTCGCGTGATTGGTCGGTAGTGCAGTGACGCGGATCTCGCCGTCTGGTTTGTGCTGCCGTTGAAACTTAACGTGCTGTTTCGTTCGGGTCGGTAATGCAGTGACGCGGATCTCGCCGTCCCGTTCGCGCTGCTGTGGGATCAGTTTTTGTTTGATGCAAGTACGAGCGTACCGTATCTACCCTTTTTGTTTTAACCTAAGCCTATACCTAGTTTAAGTAATGAAGCAAACTTTTTCTAAAAAGAAAACGGTGCGTATTTCCAATTGATATCACGGTACTAAAGTGAGACAAAGGTATAGATTAAAAGCGCTTCTAATGAGATTCGTCCGAAATAAAAAAAACGTAAAGGATACGCACGGCGCCATGTATGAGAGCGTGTGGTAAAGTGTTTTACCGCACGCTCCGTTCCGTAATTTTTATTGGCGCTGGCGCTGGTCACGCTCCAAGCCTCAAGCGGGCGCGTGTCGTCTGACCGCGCTCTGAGACGTTGCAGTGTACCTGGTGGTGGTCGAGGCCGGCGCGCTGGACGGCCTCCTGCGCCATGGCCTTGAGGGAGGCGGTGCCGGCGGGCGCGGCGCTGGCGCTGCTCACGCTCGTCGCTCCGCTCGCGCTCGACGCTTCGCTCGCTCGCCCGCTGTAAGCAATACGTAAGGGAACTCTCAAAAACATGTGCGAATACAATCGTAACGGTTAGCTTACTGCTTACTAAAATATTTACAACTTATTTTTCAACTTGACGACTCTGTATATAATAATACAGGGAGAAATAAACAGCCCTTGGGTGGGTAGCCTGCCAGTTCTTCTCAGTAAAAGGTCTCCCGCCGCAGTTTTACGAACCGATGGCGTAGCTTTACGACCTTTACAAATGTTTGACCAGCCTAGACTGAATAACTATTTTATTATTTGATTTGAATTGTGAATATGCTATCCCATGTTAGAGATTTCTCGTATCTGATTAATAATAGTCCCCTAAAAGATCTCTCCTATCTGAAATCTGGATACAGAGACTGAGGGTTTCGCAAACTGTACTGAGACAAACCCGAAAATTTAACTAAATATACAAGTACAAGCGTATCGTATTGTGCGATGTAATCATGTAATGTGCAGTATGGTATAGTATTTTGGTGCGTACAAACTGTTTCCTAGGACGCAGTGGCCTATTTCTGAGAAGAAGATAACTCGTGGAAGGAGGCCACGGAGCGGGTACTAGAGGACTCTGCCTTTTAAGATCTGATCGAACGCAGATGACAGGGCGAAAGAAGGCGGCACTCTGTTCTCCTTCCACCCTAATCGCAGCTAGTGGGCATTGGTCTGGTAATCCCGCGTCCGCATTACGCAGTCTCGACGCACTTGTTGAGCGTGAGCGTTCACTATAGTTGGAGAGTTATTTATTCGTTCGACCCCCCTCTACCGATAGCTACGTGACACGGTGTTAGTGCAGTGTGTGGTTGAGCGAGTTGACTCACTTGTTGAGCGCGTGGTGCGGCGCGGGCCCGTTGAGCGTGAGCGTTCACTATAGTTGGAGAGTTATTTATTCTATCGACCCCCCTCTACCGATGACTACGTGACTCAGTGTTAGTGCAGTGTGTGGTTGAGCGAGTTGACTCACTTGTTGAGCGCGTGGTGCGGCGCGGGCCCGTTGAGCGTGAGCGTTCACTATAGTTGGAGAGTTATTTATTCTATCGACCCCCCTCTACCGATGACTACGTGACTCAGTGTTAGTGCAGTGTGTGGTTGAGCGAGTTGACTCACTTGTTGAGCGCGTGGTGCGGCGCGGGCCCGTTGAGCGTGAGCGTTCACTATAGTTGGAGAGTTATTTATTCTATCGACCCCCCTCTACCGATGACTACGTGACTCAGTGTTAGTGCAGTGTGTGGTTGAGCGAGTTGACTCACTTGTTGAGCGCGTGGTGCGGCGCCGGGCCCGTTGAGCGTGAGCGTTCACTATAGTTGGAGAGTTATTTATTCTATCGACCCCCCTCTACCGATGACTACGTGACTCAGTGTTAGTGCAGTGTGTGGTTGAGCGAGTTGACTCACTTGTTGAGCGCGTGGTGCGGCGCGGGCCCGTTGAGCGTGAGCGTTCACTATAGTTGGAGAGTTATTTATTCTATCGACCCCCCTCTACCGATGACTACGTGACTCAGTGTTAGTGCAGTGTGTGGTTGAGCGAGTTGACTCACTTGTTGAGCGCGTGGTGCGGCGCGGGCCCGTTGAGCGTGAGCGTTCACTATAGTTGGAGAGTTATTTATACTATCGACCCCCCTCTACCGATGGCTACGTGACACAGTGTTAGTGCAGTGTGTGGTTGAGCGAGTTGACTCACTTGTCGAGCGCGTGGCGCGGCACGGGCCCGTTGAGCGTGAGCGTTCACTATAGTTGGAGAGTTATTTATTCTATCGACCCCCTCTACCGATGGCCACGTGACACAGTGTTAGTGCAGTGTGTGGTTGAGCGAGTTGACTCACTTGTTGAGCGCGTGGTGCCGCGCGGGCCCGTTGAGCGTGAACGTTCACTATAGTTGGAGAGTTATTTATACTATCGACCCCCCTCTACCGATGGCTACGTGACACGGTGTTAGTGCAGTGTGTGGTTGAGCGAGTTGACTCACTTGTTGAGCGCGTGGTGCGGCGCGGGCCCGTTGAGCGTGAGCGTTCACTATAGTTGGAGAGTTATTTATTCTATCGACCTCCTTCTACCGATGGCTACGTGACAGTGTTAGTGCAGTGTGTGGTTGAGCGAGTTGACTCACTTGTTGAGCGCGTGGTGCGGCGCGGGCCCGTTGAGCGTGAGCGTTCACTATAGTTGGAGAGTTATTTATTCGATCGACCCCCTTCTACCGATGGCTACGTGACATAGTGTTAGTGCAGTGTGTGGTTGAGCGAGTTGACTCACTTGTTGAGCGCGTGGTGCGGCGCGGGCCCGTTGAGCGTGAGCGTTCACTATAGTTGGAGAGTTATTTATTCTATCGACCCCCTTCTACCGATGGCTACGTGACATAGTGTTAGTGCAGTGTGTGGTTGAGCGAGTTGACTCACTTGTCGAGCGCGTGGTGCGGCGCGGGCCCGTTGAGCGTGAGCGTTCACTATAGTTGGAGAGTTATTTATTCTATCGACCCCCTTCTACCGATGGCTACGTAACACAGTGTTAGTGCAGTGTGTGGTTGAGCGAGTTGACTCACTTGTTGAGCGCGTGGTGCGGCGCGGGCCCGTTGAGCGTGAGCGTTCACTATAGTTGGAGAGTTATTTATTCTATCGACCCCCCTCTACCGATGACTACGTGACACAGTGTTAGTGCAGTGTGTGGTTGAGCGAGTTGACTCACTTGTTGAGCGCGTGGTGCGGCGCGGGCCCGTTGAGCGTGAGCGTGAGCGGGGAGGCGCGCTCGGAGCCGCCGCCACCCGTCGCCGGAGCGCTGCTACCCAGCGGCACGGAAGCACTTTTCACAACCTACGCGTCATAGAAACAACTAGCTACAAAGATGACCAAAATTTAGATACAAATTAGCTTTAGCCCTGACATGTAAGAAATAAAACACGAAAAAATAACTTGGTTTATTGATTTTGAAAATAAAAACTGAAAACTAATAATACTTATATAATTACAATATCAATTTGATTAGACAAAAAACTGGGTTCCATCCCAGCAACATAATATTACTGTTCACGTAAAAGTAGCTATTAAAAATATTATTCATGAATCAGAAGACAAACTTTCTGAGCAATAAATCATCAAATTATACATATCGCTAGCTTATTTCAACAAAATTATTTTATTGACTAATGTAAGACAAACAAATCAAATAAACCTTTTTTTATACACCCTAGACACCATATTAACTGCACAGAAGCAGCACAAAAAATATGTACTACATATGGTAGATAGCTCGTTGCTATAAACGCACACATTGACTATTTTAGTAGAATCTGACATTAGAGTCACGCACATATTGTGTAAAACATGACCCGTTTTCTTTGCGTAATTTATTTGGATTATAATATATAAATAAACAGAGCAGAAAAATAAATTTAAATTTTCAATTAGTTCAATAAAAAGACTTACTGGGGGCGGTTGCGTGACTTGCGGTAGATGCGTCGTCGTGTGCGCGGGCGCGCTCGACACGGGACCATTCTCCACTACTTCTGCAAGACAAACGAAACACGTTAACTTTAGTTGCAATTCAAACTTTATAGCTGTTGTGAAGTTAGCATCGAGATGATTCTCAAAGGTCCAAGCACAAACTTCGACGGAGCCATAACCGTATCGTCATCGTCAAATTTTAATAATAAATAAATAAATATTTCCAACACTCACACCAATTAGCCTAGCCCCAAAGTAAGCACTGTAAGGCTTGTGTTATGGGATACTAGGGTAACCGATAGACATATACAGTACATATATATAGAAATACATATTAAACATCCATGACTGGAGTACAAATGCTCGTGTCCATCACACAAACATCTGCCCCCACCGGGATTCGAGGCCGGGACCTCTCGAGTCGGCGACACCATGAAACCCGGCGTACAAACCACTCGGCCACGGAGGTCGTCAAATTTTGTAAGTAAGTAAAGAAGGAGCCAGTTTGTTCTTACGTCCGGTCCGCAACGATAATTAATACCCTAGACACACCACGTGCGCTCAAAATGTGTCCAAATCAAGAAGTGCTTGAACACCACTCAAGCACTTCTTGGTTCACAGTGACTCGCGGACCGTTGAAAAGTCAAGATGCCGCAGAGCTACGTGAAAAAATGCGAAAAAATACTTATAATACATAAAGTGTCGTTTCTTCGACAGGTATCTAATTAAAGTTTGTTATTTAACGCTTATGAAGAAAATTTTGTTGTAATACTTACTATAAACTGATTTAATAGACAACATTTGTGATATTCAAATGCACAGTCGGTTTTGCTAACAGCGCAATCAGAATTGCGTGTAGAGACAAAGAAATAAGGTCAATATTATTCCGCATATAGCAATAAGTCGTAAAATTTTACGCAAGCATTTTAATTAAGATCTTATACGATATGCATTAGGGGCCGTTGAAGTATTACGTAAGCACTGTAGGGGGGCAGGGGGGGGTCTTTGCTTTGCTTATTTTTGATGACAGGGGGGGGGGGGGGGTGTTATGGACTGAAGACTCTGAATTGGAATTATTATATATACCAAAAATACGGAAGAATTTTGTTTTGTTCGTAATAGTAATACAGTTTGTTTAAATGAACTCTAAGTGCATTAAAGTCCTCTTTAAATGATGGTATTCTATGAAACGTTTCCTTTCTCTCTTTAAATGATTAAGTAATGCCTTATATTGTTTTTGATTACGCGATCATCTTACGGAGCTCCATGAATCGTCCAATGTACCTTTTGGACAGGTTAGGCCACGATTTTGTTCGTGATGTTATAGTTATATACATATAGTTGCCGGTCCGCTGCTTAGTTTCCATCAGGTGTCAGTTCAGTGAAACATCACGCACACTTACATTTCTTTTTTTGTTCATGGATAACGAAAAATTAAATAAAACAGGAAGCAAAAGCAGCCCTTGCTGAGGTTTCTTGCCGGTACTTGTAACACAGTTACAGTGACAATCTCACGACGTAGATTTGCGAGGGTATTCGACTTTCGATTTACAAAGCAATTGGAGCGCTATTCGATCTAACGACCGATGGACGATGGGGTCCCAAGGTGCTTTAATAACGACCTCGCACCGGGAAGCGCAGTGTCGGTAGACCCCTCACCAGATGGACTGACGACATCAAGCGAGTTAGCGGGACCCACGGGATGTCGAAAGCGCAAGGCCGTTGTGTATGGAAATAACTTTTTTTTTTATTATTATGTTATAGGGGGCATACGAGCAGACGGCTCACCTGATGGTAAGTGATCACCGTCGCCCATGGACGCTTGCAACACCAGGAGTATCACAAATGCGATGCCGGCCTTTAAGGAAGGAGTACGCTCTTTTTTTGAAGGTTCTTGGGTCGTATCGGTCCGGAAACACTGCTGGCGACAACATATTCCACAGTTTTGTCGTACGTGGTAAAAAATTTCGACAAAAACGCACGGTTGTGGATAGCCACGCATCAAGATGATGGGGGATGAAATTTATGTCGCGATGTACGATGGCGAAATGCAGCAGCTGGAATTAATCCGAACAATTTCTCAGAACACTCCCCGTGATAAATGCGATAGAAGATGCAGAGCGAAGCTACATCCCTACGCAAAGCCAAAGGATCAAGCTGATCGGAAAGGTCCTGGTCGTCGACGATTCGAGCCGCTCGGCGCTGGATGCGATCCAAAGGGAGAAGCTGGTACTGGGATGCCCCCGCCCAAAGATGAGAGCAGTACTTCATGTGAGGCCGAACCTGTGCCTTATAAAGCTGCAGTCGGTGGCCCGGTGTGAAGTACATTCTCGATCTATTGAGCACACCAAGCTTCTTAGAGGCCAATTTGGCCTTGCCCTCTAAACCTTGGGAGGCCTATGTCCAGCAGTGGACGTAAATCGGCTGATGAAGATGATAATCGATTTGATCTAAAGTTAACCGTCTATGTAGCCATCAATCAAACAAGGCTAACTAATCTAAAATCAATATATCACCCGTATTACTATTGACGGGGCGAAGTAATGGAAATTCTATTTATTGATCAGTTCCACTATCGAAAAATTATGGACACGTTTTTTGTGTCAATCAACCAAAAAATTACAAAGATAAAGAGCGTGTAAGTTTGGGAGTGGGGGCTGTGACGTCACTTCCAAGTAAAAATTGTACCATGACGTGAATTCATGCGACATTTCAAATCAATATATCTCTGTAATGTTTTAATAATATGGATTAAAAAAATATGAGTCCAATACTTTTCGATAACCTTAGGCGAAGAAACAAAGGTAAGTTATCATCCCTATCATCATTACAATAACACTTAATAATATTATTTCTTTATGTATAATTATGGAATTCATTGATATTTCTACCGGCTATGATGATTCATTGTTATTGTGTACATTTTTTATGTGTGCACCGCAACACGTCTTATGAATCAACGGACTATGGCATTGACGTATTAGAAATATGTCGCCATACTAAAATAAAGAATGATTAACAACAGCGTTATGCCGATATTAACCAGTAACTCCTTTTTTTTGGAAATTATTTCATGCAAAGGTGAGTTTAGAAAAATTACGTTTGCTTTCCACACAAAATTCTAAATTTCCTCATTCATATTGGAAGCATAATACAACTCTTTTGAAACGTCCATATTTATTTCCTTGCCACCCGTTAAGGACGTTTAAGCTAAGGGTTAGACTATGTTACAATATTTACAAAATACTATATTAGCAATATAGCAGTGTCAATAGGGAGGATGACTAATTTTTCCTTCGTTTATCAGGTAGATTATCAAAAAGTATTGGACACGTATTTTTTCTTTTTTCGCATAATATAAACATTGCAGAGATATATTGATTTGAAAAGTCGCATGACGTCACGTTTGAGTACACTTATATGGGAAAATTCACTCAAAAGTGACGTCACGAGCCCCCACTCCCAAACTTTGACGCGCTATAACTTTGTCATTTTTTGGTTGATTGCCCAAAGAAAAAATACGGGTATATTATTTTTTGATCATCTAACTGACGGACTAAATAGAATTTCGTTTACTGTTCCCCGTCATCACCCCCATTATAATAATATGGTTGATCATATTTTATCAGGTAGACGTATTCATAGTTAAGCTACAGTTACACATGCTCTAAAATAGCATGCTAAAAAGCATGCTATTGAGTATGCTCAATATGAGCATGCTTATGAGCAGTTTACATTTGCTAGCAATAGGCATGCTAGTTTTAAGTATGCTCCTGAATTAGCATGCTCAAAGCAAACACTCCAATACACATGCCATTTTATAGCATGCTCTCTCACTCTCTGTCAGTTCAAACAAAGCCATGGACAATCAAACAGCTATCCGTATGGAGCTGAATAAGATCATCCTTTTGCTGGCGATGCAATGCATCCAGAAGCTTATATCAGCTCGGCAAAAAAAGAAAAGAAAGAGAAAGATTTGGGTTCGTGATTGGATATCTAGAAGATTTATTTCGATCAACATTATTTTTATACTGCGGTATGCGGGGATTCCACAAGCACTCGTGATTTCTTTATAAATTTACAAATTTGAGCGTTTTTTCGTCGCCCCAGCGAGACATTTTGCGTGAAGATGGTGCACACGCACCTGTTGCGAACGACTGATCGATACTAGCATGCTCAATAGGCAAACCTGTTCACACGCGCTAAAAGCACGCCCCCCTCCACCCGCGCTGCAGGTAGCATGCCCAAAAATCGCACGACCGTTGATTTTTGAGCAAACTCAAAATGAGCATACTCATTATTAGCAATGTTTCGACACACATACTACTAAGTAGCAATTGCTCAATAGTGGCATGCTTTCGTGCTAGTAATCAGCATGTGTAACTGTAGCTTTATTAGAGATATATACAACTTACAATGATATTAGTATATTAAGTAACTTTTTTAATTAGGCTTGTCAAGATTTGTCAGGAAGGCAAAAAAAATTGATAATACTCAATATTCCAGTGCATGGTAAAATTTAAATAGGCCTTTGGAGCAATAATATAGGTGGGTTCAGACCGGCAAGGTGGGAATGGCTGGAGAGACTCCACTTACACTTACCATCAGGTGGGGCAATTAATGAAACACTAATAACAATAATATTCAGCATCAAAATAAATGAAAACAAACAAACATTAATTTGTGTTTATCAAAATAAATGAAAAACAAATTCATTTGTGTTTATAATTACACTTGCCATCAGGTGGGGTAATTAATTAAACACTAATAACAATAATATTCAGCATCAAAATAAATAAAAACAAACAAAAATTCATTTGTATTTATAAGAATAAATGAAAAACAAAAATTCATTTGTGTTTATAATTACACTTGCCATCAAGAGGGGTTATTAATTAAACACTTATATTCAGCATCAAAATAAATGAAAAACAAAAATCATTTGTCCTTATAATTACACTTGCCATCAGGTAAGGTAATTAATTAAACACTAATAACAATAATATTCAGCATCAAAATAAATGAAAACAAAATTTTATTTGCATTTATGTTCAAATCTCTTTGTTAGTGACAAACAAACAACGCCACGCGTCACATTACAGAAGCCAACACAACGGAACCATCGACTCCTTTTCTCTCGCGTCACAACATTCCATCACAACGCTGTGACAACATTAGTTGTTCTTCCAAACGACATTACATAACTAACATTGAACTTGGTAAGAAATGCATCAAAAAACAACCAACTACGCATTAACAACGCACCGCATCGTCGTATCCGAAAATCCGACGGTGGAAAAACACATGCACACACGCACGCCAACTAAACTCGCTTTTACCATTGTCCATATTCTATCCGGTATTTGCGAGGGGAAACATCATTAAGGGTTTTTTTTTTGTTTTTCTAGATTTTTCGTTAGTTAGGCACAGGTCTCCGCCGATACCGCCTGGCGACTGAATAAAATACGTCGTGTCATCGCTTTGGCTGTAAGCCAATTTCAGACGTTTGTACGTGAGTTTGGAGGGACGCCAAGTTATGGGGACTTTCTGTAATCGTTTTTGTAATGAGCGCGCCGAGTGGTAACTCCATTCACATGGTGATAAGCGTTGTTTGTTTTGTAAACAAGTCGCGTTGCTTTATCGGCGCTCAACCGTTGATAACTTTATCTTTAATTAGTTCTGTATTTAACCCTTTCCTAGAGTATGGCTAAGTTATCAGGTTTGATGAGTTTATCGATTATGATCTACGTTTTTTTTAGCATACACATAATTGTTTTGTTTACTATTATTCAGAGAAGTCATGACTCATCAAAGCTATATTTGGTATTGATTTAATGTACCATATTACTCACAATAGTTTCCAGGTAGCTAAACATTGATATTACCCTTCCGGACTATCTATTGTATATGTCTATGGTTGAGCAATATTTTAAAAAAACATATGAATGGGTGGTTAATAAATCAGCTTCCAAATTGAGTAGGTAATAAGTTTTGGCTCAATGTAACATTTATTTTTATGTACGGGCTTTAAAATGTTAGGTGGGCCGATAGATGTGTCCGGAAGTATATTACATGTACGTGAGATGGTGATGAATTGGAAGGCTGGATTTATGCAGTCAGTCAGTGTTGATGACTGACTGCATAAATTGATTTTTGACTTATCAAAATTATTATCAACCTTATTAATTACAGGAGAACGGAGAACAAGTAGCTTATAGTCGTTAACCATGGGTCTAAGAAGGCTCAAGGTCGCACAACGGGCAATGGATCTCTCCTTTGCCATGCTCGGTACTTTCTTGCGTGATAGAATCAGATATGACCAAATCCACAGGAGAACTGTAAGCGACATCGCTTAAAAGTCAGAAGGGTAAATACAGCGAGCAGAACTGTACTCTTACTAAGATTAATTTTTTGCACTATGAAACTATAAGAATTCTAATAGTTTCATAGTGCAAAATATCATTGTCAAATAATGTATGGAAACTTGAACAGCAGCGCCATAACGGACGTAATGAGAACTAAAAATCAGTACACATTTGACAATGACATTTCGCACTCGCAAACTATTCGAATTCGATATTGGTTCGCTCCAAGGGAACTGTACCCCTAGCACGAACCAATATCGAATTCGTATCGTTCGCGAGTCCGAAATGTCATTGTCAAATGTATATTGATTTTTTGACATTGACATTTCGGTTTGCAAACTATTCGAATTCGATAATGGTTCGTGCTAGGGGTACTGATGACCGTTGGGGCGGAAAGGTTCTCGAATGCCGATCGCATAAGGATGGCGCCCAGCGGGCGGCGGCGGCCTTACCTTAGAGTGAAAAAATAAATTTGAACGATTAAAAAGAGTTTTACTATACGTCCAACTTGATATATTGATTTCTGAGTACGGACACAACGATATGCTGACTCACCCGCAGTAGGGCGCGGCAGGAGACCGCAGCTTAAAATGTAGACAGTCACTGACTCACCTGTAGTACAGCGCGACTTGCTCTATCGCTATGTCTTTAACACTTACCTGGTTGGTCTCGGCTGCATCTGCAATCTGCGCACTGATTTGGTGATGACAGCCTAATCTCCCTTTCTCATCCAGATTTCTTCTGTGATGGCTCCTTAAGGATTTGACCAACGCCAGGTGTGTGTCCAAAATGAAATGTTGTTGATTTGTCCGGTGAAGGCTTGTCCGTTGCTTTTAACTCTGCTTATGCTGTGAACGGGCTTTGAGCAAGTACAAGGACCTAGAATTTGGGAAAATCAAAAGGGAAGACTTGTGCCCCAGCAGTGGGGACATGAATACGTTGATCACTCACCCGCAGTAGGGCGCGGCAGGTGGTGCGGGACGGGGTGCGGGGCGGGCGCGTGGTGGGGCGGGGAGGGCGGGGGCGGCGCCTTGCTGGGCGTCGACGATCCCGACACTACGCCCGCGCTTATTGTGCTGCAAACACGATCAACATTCACACAACCACCACTAAACGCTAAAAGTTATTTATGATTAAAGTGCGGTAAGTTGGTTGTTACAAACGAGTAGACGACTCTAAGGCTCGTATTGCAGAATGACAACCAAGCGCTGATCCCCACTTGAGCACAGTTAGAAAGGAATGACGCTATGTGCTATACAGAGCGACATCCCTTTCTTACTGTACTCAAGCAAAGATCAACACCCAGTTGTCATTCTATAATACGAGCTTTACAGCCGTCAGTCCCGAGACGAAGTCGAGTCACCATAGAGCTTATAAAAAACGCATGAATGTCATACAACGTTTTCAACACATTTGCGAGAAAACAGTACCTATACCTAGTTTAAGTAAGAAACTTTTTCTAATAAGAAAATGGCGCCCATTTTCAATTGGCATCACAGTACTAAAGTGTGAAAAAGGTATAAATTAAAAGCGCTTCCAATGAGGTACGTCCGAAATAAAAAAAGAATCGTAAAAGATACGCACGGCGCCATGTATGGGAGCATGTGGTAAAAAAAATTACCGCACGCTCCTTTGTGTGGCCTGTAATTTTGAATTCAATCTTCAAGTACATGCGTTTTTAAGCAAATGGCTGAAAAGAAAATAATGTGTCTACGAGGAACTTCACTTGGCAATCACCAATGTAAATGCGCTACAGGTACTTTCGTGTTGCAGAAACGCGCGTTGCAAAGAAGTAGAAGGTGCCTTTTGTTAGCACTTCACATAGCTACACGTATTTGCTGTTATAGGTTGCCCGTGTCTTCGTCTACTAAAAAAATTGGGATTCCCATCACAAAGCCCCCCACTAGAGAACGCATTACTTAATTCAAATTTATAATCGCCAAAGTAATAGTAGCGTCAAACTTCTTGAGCAAAACCAGACAAATAAACTTGTGCAGTAGACTTTTTGAACGTAAAATTGCTAATGAACAGGCTTCCTTGTCTGTGGTGGATCAACGATATTATATACCCTAGATACACCATGTGCGCTCAAAATGTTTCCTAATTCACTTTTCCTAAGCACTTCTTGGTTCCGTGACCGTTGAAAAGTCAAGATGCCGCAGAGCTCCATGAAAAATGAGTAATAAATACATATAGTACGTAAAGTGTAGTTTTTTCGACAGGTATCTTATCCATAATTGTTTATTTATCGCAGTTGAAGCAAATTTTGTTCTAATACTTACTATTAACTGATTTAATAGAAAATATTTGTGATATTTAAATGCACGTTCGGAAATATAGCCCTCTCTTTTCCTCGCGTTCCCTACCTGCTATTTTGCCAACAGTGCATTTCGAATTGCGCATAGAGTCGAAGAAACAAGGTCTATATTATTCCGCATATATCAATAAGTCGTAAATTTTACGAGCTTGCATATCGAACTGTAATAACTCTTTGACGTATGCGTTTTTATTAAGACCTTATACAGTATGCATTAAAGGTGACTTTCAATGTTTAAATAATGCCTTATATTGCTTTTGACTACGCGATCATTTTATGGAGGTCCGTGGATCGTCCAATGTACCTGTTGGAGAAGTTTCGGCCACGATTTTGTTCGTGTTGTTGTATCTAGGGTATTCAATATCGTTGGTGGTCGATGTTCAATAAGTTTTTGCCAGGATGTTATGGCTTGCGTGCGCGGAGAGTTAGCCGCGTTTTGATTGAATACCTCAGTGGACGTCTCCGACAAAATATCAAATTAGGTGAAAAATTGTATGGCGACGTTTGAGGGTATGTCACACGCCTATGCGGTATTATTACTTCATAAACTTGGCACAAGGGTATGCTACCTGTAGTGGGGGTGCTCTCTGATTGCAATACAAACCCTTTTTCCTCCCTTTTAAATTATATTTATATAGAAACACACATTAAACATCCATGACTGGAGTACAAATGCTTGTATTCATCACACAATCATCTGCCCCCATCGGGACTCGAACCCGGAACCTCTCGAGTCGACGACACCTTGAAACCCGGCGTACAAACCACTTAGCCACGGAGTTCGTCAATGAAAAGGGACCGTTGTTAAATTAAAAATAAGAATACGAATAGCCATGTAAATGTAAGCATTTCAATCAGAATTCAGAAAAAACAACTCACGATAAACCTACACAGAATTTTTTCATGCAGATAGTTAGGAACGATGTTTGGTAACTCGACTCGTAAAACCTCATACCCCAAATATAAGTCTAAATAAAGTGGAGAAAAACCAATAAGTAAAATGAGCAACCAGACCGATGACCAAAAGTCTGATTTGGATAAGTATGAGAAAATAAAATTCTTTGTAAGTTTTGTTTTGGTGCAAGACTATAGTGTACTCACTCATGCAAAGTGCTAAAGGTTTGCTTTAAAAACATCTTCCTTAGATTTTTGAACCGAGTTGACACAAAAAAGGTAGAACTTCTTTATCTTCTTCGTCGTGTATTTAATATCACATTGACAGCTCTAATCTGTTACTGATTTTCTAGATATTCGTCAAAATAACATAGAAATACATAGAACAAATACATAGAAATGCAAAATTTCGTTTCAATGAAAAAAGAAAGACATGCATAACCTACATAGCGAAAAGTTTAAGCACTACACTTTTGTAAAGTAAATTATTTTTTTCTAGTGGCCTAAGAAACGATATTTCGTTTAGCGAGTATACACAATTATAGATCTAAGCAAGCACTTTGATTATCTAAAAGCAGCTGCTTACACAACTGCTGCGGTGGCAATCATTTCTGAATTGGCCCTAAATTGCCCACTCAATTGTGATATGTGAAAGGGGAATAGCCTAGATTGGTTGGTAGGTGTGACACCTTTCTAGCAACCTAGATCACCACTCCAGCCAGATAGCCACTTGATCTACGAGTTGGCGTTACTGGCCTGAGGGGCGAATAGAGGGCGACTCGATAACTCGAACCTCGGCTCTAGTGGCATTTATTATGTGAGGGTTTCTTACTAGAGTACTTTTGTTAAATTTTCCATAACTCTGTCCTTTTCTATCAAATCAGGGCGTCATTTGTTATTGCAAGAAGAAAATCATTAATATAACGCAAGCACTTATCTTTTAGTCATGAAAGCCCATCATAACACCATTCTTATTTATGCTGTATTACATTTCGTCCTTGGGTGTGCATTTTGTTGTTTGTAAAAAGTAGTAAACATAATCTATTGTTCCCGATAACATTATTTGACATGCAAAGAGAATTTCAAGAGACCTCTGATCCTCTGTTGGCAGTAATAGAAATTTCGCATAAAGTTATTTACATCAGGTGCTTCTCGAGTAAGAGCTACCTATAGACGCGGCAAAACCACAAAAAATACACAATAGAGATGTTACAAAAACATTCTGAAACCGTGTGAAAGTAGCATTACAATCAAATCAAAACATTCAAAGAAATGCATGAAATCTACACAAAATGTATCATCCACTGCCAGCATACATTCAGTATAATCTGTATAGCATATGAACATAGGGTTCAATTTTGCACTAGATAAACGTAACATACATTTTCACATAGACTTCAGTCTTTAATTTGCTTTTAGGCTATATTAAGGTCTAGCCTTACACAGTCTGAATCAGAATCTGGATATACAATATGAATTCATATTTGTTAATTCAGAACGCACGGAATTGCATACAATTTTACTACAATCTAAAATAATCAAATTGTGTGTGTGTGTATATGAATTCATGTCATGAATCAAGATTCTGAATTAGACTGGGTAAGGTCAGCCTAACGGAAGATATGCGGGCAGCAGTAGGATGGCACTGTTAGAGGAATTTGTAAAATTGACGTCTATGGAATCCACCAATCATGTTAACAATGGCATAAGTCACTATTTTACCTTATTTGAGTACTGATTCTTGAAACACCTATTTATATTATATCTTTAAACATATTATGTCTATTTGTAGAGTTAATGAAATATTATGAACAAATTGGATAAAACAAACATTTCATTATTCGTCAAAAAAAATACAGATTTACATTTCCATCTAAATGGGAACTTTGCTATGTATGTATGTATGTTTTAAGATTATCAAAAACAATTCCACCTCAAAGTCAGTAACAATATGCCAGTTTTACACGATTGCCATATTCCACGGGCATCAACTTTAAAGACAGAGAAGTGTGGCAATAACAGTGTCAGAGTGGACTGACCTATTGGTGGATGCGGCGGAGATATTGAGCAAGGAACTAACGTTAGGCGCGACAGTAACCGCCGCGCCCGCGGTCACGGCCCGCAGCGGCATCGGTTTGACCGGCTGCAAGTATACACACAACACTTCACTTTAGATTCACCGTATCTCGACTTTAGTTTTGGGTTCGATCGGCTGCTCTCGTAATAGAGAAAAGATCTATAGCCATCTATGAAGCTGAGTACCGACAGCGCGTAATGTACGCGTGTTTTGGAACGCCATGTCCGTACTAATAGAGACGCGTAGAGTGTACGCAGCTACAAGTATTTATATGGTGTTCCAATAACCGACTACGTGTACTGTAATATACGCGCTTTTCGAATGCAGCTTGAAATCCTTTAGTTTGGTAGGTAAGAAATAAGCGAGCAGATACGCTAAAGGCAAAATTGATATTGTATGAATTGTAATTTTTAAAAATATAAGGCGGATGAACCATGGAAGGCCGTACTCTTTTGAAGGCCAATTTAAAAAAAATAGTTATTGTCATGTGACGATAAATCCTCCCACTCACACTAAGGTCCATTAAACTCATGAACACAGACGCCGCGGCGAGTCGCTCGCGTCGCTATTTTGTGATTGCGGTCCCTCGCTTCGTAGACTTCGGTCATCGACGGTAAAATTCGCGCGCAACAACTAAAGGTAAATTTATTATTTGAATAACCCAATACTGGCTTACTTTTTACAATTTCAGTTAAAACATTGGTAGTGACCTATGAAAGTCGGTAATTCCTTATAAGGCCAATCAAAAATTTTACGGTTGGCCTTGCTAAGATAATTATATGGACCTTACTAAGAACAAATCATGGAAATATGAACACTTTGTTTATGGTTATAAATATGTACCGCAAAGGTTTTATGTTTATAATATTATAATTTATAAGGGTTATACAACTTGACTTTCTTAGAATCATTTTGGCCTTAAGAATGGACCCATAAAAAGGCCATTATAGCCCAATTTTGTTATATATAATTTCATTCAAGCATTGGGAAGTAATTTGTTATTGTTTTAATAGTCATAACTTATTTTTTTAATAAATCAGAATATATTCATGAAAATTTTATAATTTTCATTAATGCCATATTAATGAGAATCTTAAGAATGAGAAAAGTAATTGATATGTTACACAATAAAACAAAGTGTTAATTAATAATTTGTTTCTTTCTATATTTATCCAGTAAATGAACTAATACAAGCTCTTTATTCGTTGAAAGTGGCCTTCTATGATCCACCCACCTTATTAGGATCTTTTCTATGTATATAGGAATTTTGATGAGTGAAAAAACATTAAGAATGCTTAAAGTTTTGAAGCTCAACTAAGATTGTTCGGGTAGTGAATTACACACAGTAAAACACACCTGTAAAATAAGTAAGTATATGAAATACTTTTGAGGCTTTAGTAAACAACATTTTGTACCATACCAAATCAAACCCAAAATTAATAAGAGATAAAGAGTAACTTTGAAACAATATCCACATCAACACTCCACATAACTACGAGTCAATATTAAACTGAAGTTATCGATGGCAAGGTGTAATGATGGTGAGAGGCGATACAGGTAAAGCTTACTCACTTTCGCGATCACCTCCTCCTTTTTCTTTTTTTCTACGTCTATGGAGTCTGTAGAGTGATTGTGGACATCTAGTGTAGGAGACGTTATAGGACTTGTGCCTGGAACAATACAAGAAAGCTGTTACTCTCTCCAAATAAAGAATGAGAATCCATAAGAGATTTTATTTGATCATATCAATCTTGTTTCATTTTATATTTATTAGAGTTAGTAGTAAGTTTCTGAAATAAATTATCGAGTTAGTAGGGTATAAGTTAGAGCTCATTCCAGCTTGTCAAGCTCTGATTTAAAACAGATGTTCTAGCAGAAGAGCATTTTTTATGAAGCTATCACACTTGTCAGAAACTGAACTTGTGTCAGAGCCGACATGAAATCATATAAAATGCTCTGCCACTGGAACATCCAATTAAAATCTGGGCAACACTTTACAAGTGGGAATGAGCTCTCACTGTTTTATATATTTCATTCTGATATTTAAAGTGCCATTCGTAATTATCCCAACAAACTTTTTTTAGCCAATTAAGTAGAGTATACAATAAGATATGTATAAAATTTAACTGAAATAAATTTACAAACATTATCAAGTCACACGAATAAAATCTATATAAATAAAAAATCAATTGCTGTTCCTTAGTCTCGCTGAAATTCTAGAACGGCTGAGCGGATTTATCTTATCTTAGTCTTGAAATGTTCGTAGAGATCTAGGGAAGGTTTAAAAAGTGAGAAAATATGGAAAAATTACGAGGAAGATAGTAAAAACGTCAATTGAATTTTCCCATATAAACTGTTCTATCTTCTTTCATGTCAAACATTTGACGTTCATCCCTTTTGGTACGATAATCTCGGGTCCGTCATTTCTTCAAAATTATTGTAACCCGTACGAAGTACGCGGGGTCAAGTAATTCTTATATTCTTCCACATTTGGCACTATTTTCTCCTAACATCAACATAACTGCCATTCAAAGAAATAAACTAGGTATTTTAGTTATAAAATGGTATTACTTTCTCAACACAGTGATATTAATCTAAAGGTTTTAAATGTAAGGTAAATAAGGTGGGTTTGTGCCGAGTGTCACATTTATTGTTACAGTTAAGTGCTTATAGCAGTAATCCATATCCATCCAAAGTTCCGATTTTATTTTATTCCCTTACATGTAATAGCTAACATGACATCGGTGGAACTGTTATTACACACAAAGCAAGACACTATAAAAAGAAAAGGATAAGGTGGGTTTTGTATGTTCTGTGTTATACCTGACAGTATGCTGGTAGGGGAGCCCGCAGAGTCGTTGCTGTTGTTGCTGTCCGTGGTGGCCGATGATGGTAGACCGACCCCGCTAAGCTCGATCTCGTCCAGGCCGCGGATGTCGTCGTATATGTATTCGTTCTCCTCGAAACCCGGCTCCAGGGAAGAGTCTATGTAGTATTCTACGTCGTCTTTTATCCTTTTTATCTGCAAACGTTATGTTGGTTAGTATAATCATCTTTGGTCTTCATATTGTTGGGGCACAGGCATTCTCTATAATAAAAGTAAAAGACAAAAAGAATGGATCGTGGGCGAATCGCCAAAAGGGTTTGCTATGTCTATCCGCCGAAGGTTTTCATATACCTCACACTCATTTCTTTAATATTTTTATTACCAATTCAAAAAAAAAAAAGAGTGGGAGGCATTTGAAAACCTTCGGCGGTCAGAAATAACTAAAACAAATTGTAAGCGATAGCGACAGCCATAGCAACCCCGTTTGGCGATTGGCTTCCAGGTCCTGCAATGCAATCTTAGTGAATGCTAATCTATAGTTTACTAAATTTATACTTTTATTAAGTTTACATTAAGTGACAAATTCATAAACTTTGCTTTATTTTGCACTTTACTTCAGATTACAATTCTTTGAGAAACTTTGGCATAGTATACAAGTCTAATTTACACACTTCCAAGTCACTATTAAACAATGTTATAGCATTTTATTGCATTTAGAGATTTTTTAAAATTTTCAATGACACTTTTTCAAATAATATTCAAGCCCATTATAGTATGATTTGTCAAACCCCTTTAATGTTTATAAGAAAATCACAATATTGCACTATGTATTTTGTGACCCCTAATGCTTTTAAAGACATCGATTGCAGCCTTACTTACTGCTTACGTTTGAAATTTCAATAGAGGTAGCCTATTGAGGTGCTGACTCATGAAGAAATTACTGTGTCACTAGAACAAACTTGCTGTACGAAACTGCACAACAATCAATTTAATGTGTCAGCATATTTTATCAATGACATTTCTCAATAAAGATCGCTAATAAAGGTATCAACAGTAACAACTAAATATATTTTACAATAATGTAGAATCTCAATGCAGAATTACTTATCAGGATGTGCTCCGACCATATTATTATGCTACAAATAAATAACTATTAAATTTCACACCTAAATAATTAAAACATTTAAAATCCTACAAGCTTTTCTAAGAAACCAAATACTCAAATACAGTAAGAAAGATTCATTCAATACTTTCAAATTTTAAATGGGTACAAAAAGAGTAGTATATTGTCACTAATGATTTTCCCCAAGGATTTCATAGGTATTGCAACAATTATCACCTTTCATTGCAAATATAAAAGTAATGATTTGGTTTTGGTTGTAAATAAAAGAAAACCTTGCATATCCTTTCCAATAAACTATAAATGCATATTCATAGTGAATAATAAGACAACGAAAGCCAATGTAAACTCACTGTCATTTCATCAAGCATCAAAATATGCTATCTATAAAATCTATACAGCACTTTCTCACCTGTTCAACTTCAACAGACATGTTATCTAGCATGCGTAGCAGTGTCTCGAGCTTCTTTATATGGAACCTATGCTTCTCAAGCTTAAGTTTGAGCTCCTCCATGCGATCCTGCTTCTCCTTGTCCAATCGTTTCTTCTTACCAACTAACAATGACTCTACTTCAGACTCGAATTGATCAACCTGAAAAGAGACTTAATTATAAGTTATTAAAGCAATTTAATTAATAAATGAAATATCATTACATCCATAAAGTTGTCATTGGTCCTCTTTAATTAAATAATCTTAGAATGGACACCAGCGTTGTTGTACATACTGTAAAATATCTTTTGTATTGTATGTGTTTCAAATCATATGTTTTATTAAACAAAATTAACATGTGAATAGCCAGTTATTGTAGAGAAAAACATTTATATTTTCTTGTTCATACATAAACAAAAATAAAATTACACAGCCTTAAGCTATGCCACATAAAAATATACAATTCCACTTCCACATGGTCACTATGAGCGATGATTCTAAATATACAATTGAAATTTGATTTAAAAAAGCCACAACAATATACTCAGAAATGGCAAATTAATTTTATATTTTAATGTATCATTAAATCACATATTGTCTCATTCTATTCTTATCAAAAAGTGATATCAACATCAAACTTACAAGTTAATTGACTTGTATAAGTGAGACCCTAATAGTGTTGAAAATTACCTCGAAAGTTTTCCTTTTCAATGGTAAGTTTCGCGAAAGTTTCCAGAAAGTTTCCAATTTTGGAAGTTTTCACAAAATATTTTTTTACTGAAACTAACATTGAATTCATATACCCGTCACTTAAAAAATATAATACCACTCAGAAACATACTTATTTCTATGTAACCTAACTTGTTTTCAAATAATTCTGTAGTATAAATACCTATATGATTGTTTTAAAACTAATAAAGCATCCCAAAACGTAAGATACATTTTGGGATGCTTGATTAGTATTAGGTACATCCTTTAGTCTTTTTTTATGTATTTTCAGTAGACTTTGATGTCGATTCTGGCATGATTCTCTAAAGCTAAACTTAAATTTGACAACAGTGCATCCTTGTCCTTCTCTATACAGAATGAAAAGGAGACACTGATGTTAAATTTAGTTTTAAGTTTAGAGAAAAAGCAAGAGTTGACACCAGTATCTACTACCTAATAAATACGTCTCTAGCTGACAGCGTAAAACTTCGGGAAACTTATCTTGGAAATGGTAAGAAGACAAAAGCGTTTAAAATAAGCGGCTGTCGCACATTTGTAAGAAATAAAATCATTTTTGAAAGTAACTTAAATTACCTAATTTCGTTTCTTACCAAAACTTTCGGTAATTTTCAACTCTAGACTCTTAAGTCTCTTTTATGATTGAATATGGATTTATACCTGTAAATTAAGTGCATCTATTGATGAGACTAGCCACGCAGACATTTCTTCCCTCTCTTTCTGGGCAGGGTCCAGTTTTTGTGCTGCCCCTAACCCTTCCTTCGAGTATGCCTTTGTTTTAGTCTCACGCTCCACAACTTTAAACCTCTCCATTTGCTAGAAAAGAAGGCACTCATTTATTTATGAGAAAGTTACAGAAATAGTAATATAAGAAAAGCTTAAGGCATGAAACTTTAGGGGATAAACCATTAATTTTCCTTTTTTTCAAAAAAATAAACAACAAAATATTTCTAAGCTATATGTTAAATATTGCATATCTTTTGAATGAGAAATCAATATTGTTATTAAATAAAAACACTAGTTTTCCAACCTTTCAATTCCCAATAAGTCGCAAAAAATAACCATTTTTTTCTCCTACCATACATTAATTATGACTTTTTCCAACCCTTTTTCAGTCATTTTTTTTATAAACATGTGAAAACTTAATAATGAACACGATGCATTATACTCTTAATTTAGTTTCCACAGTTCTGCTTAGTTTGGGACTTAATAAATGTCGTCCAGAATTTATTATGACACCAAAGAAACTTTATCCACCTAATTCCAATGTGAACTAAAGTTAGTCTTGGTTTAAACCTATTGTTATCTCTGTCTTTTTTAGTAAACAAAAGTGACAGCATCAGGTTTAGTCTAGGTTTAACTTTTTTAAATGGTGAAGTTAGTCCTACTTATATTATAAATGTGATAGTTTGTTACCCAATTACCCAAAAACTACTGAACAACATTTGGATGAAATTTGGCACAGTTAGTTTATATCAGGATAAGGAATAGGACACATTCCATAAAAAAAATGATTCCCGAGGGATTCTCAAAGACCTAGTTAATGCAAAATCACTGGTGGCCACTAGTATTAATTACTTGTCACTATCATGAACATAGAACCAAATAAATTAATACCAAAATAAGTTAAAAAAGAACTATTTCAATTCATAAATGTACCCATTAGAATAAACTAATGTACAAATATCAAGACAAATTGTAACATTTATTTTTTCAACCTATGAGTCGAACCTTATAGCCTGTAGACATGTCAGCATCACCCCATTTAACAAACTAGCCAACTTACTATGTAGTTGTTGTTGAAGCACCAATACACAAGTAATTACTATTCACTTAAAGCACTTTCTACAACTTGAATCAATTAATCATTTAAAACACTCACAGTTTCTATTAATTTCCTATATTCTAAAAGTGTACTCTTATCCTTAATCTCCCCGGAGGCGATCCAGGACTTGATCTGATCCCGTAGCCTCTGGAGTTTCTTAATCTCCTTCTTGAGATCCGCCTCATATTTCTCCTTTTGGTTACTATTTGTTGCATTGTGAACCTTCTGCCAGATATCTTCAAAAGTCTCCACCCCTTCTGTTACTTTTTTTAAACACCTGTCTATTTCACCTGCAATAAGAATAATTGCATTAATAAATTGATCTAGAAAAACCAGTTCTTGTAGAAATTTTATTATGTCAATAACAAAACCTATTTTGTGAGGCAATCGAGAAAACGTTTACAATGAGTTTTGTACATTATCTACAGCAGTTATCATCAGGTTTCGAAACAACCTTCATTCAAAATTGAATCAGCTAAGATTCCAACTAAAAGCAGGTAAGAACGTGTAATCGTTCAATATTCATAACATATTGGACGGTATTTATAAGCGTTTCATAGAACAAACGTGAACTTAGGAATATTTGGCAGTCTGGTCATCTTCAGCGTCACCAACTGTACGATGGGCTCGTCAATCTGACAATAATGCTCTAGAACACGTACGTACATTGGTTGGGGTCAATCAATCTCTAACCTGATAACATCGAGTTACCTTGTAATTTCCTTGTCGCTGCCATAGCTATTTACACATATGGACGAACGTTCCGTACATATCCTAAACATACAAACTATTTACAATAAAATGCACAAAAATTATTGATAAACAGTCAAACTACACATCTGAAGCTTTGTTCGATTCCAAGATGGCCACCGTCCGTACACCGCTCGTACTGAATATTAGTGACTGAACGCATCCAGGGCGACAGTCACCACATAATTCAGCCTCGCGCTTGGAAGGGTAATTAGCACGGAGCTTTCATTAATATTAATAAAATAAAGGTTGTCACTAATAACAAACTTCAAATTTTCCACTAAATGATTTTATGTGTGTCGCGTAAACCATCAAGTGCGCAGGCGCAAAAAAATAATAGACTGAAGCATAGACAAAATAGTCCAAATGCACAGATAGATGTAAAAAACATCATAGAGAAGATTATAGGCAACTTTTTCAATGCGTATAGTTTCAGTCTAATGAATTTTATTGTTATTTCCGTTGATTATTGTAAATAAGTATTAAAACAGATCCGTAAAATAAGTGCATATCAATAGAAACTTTGATATTACTCTTGATCACTTATCAAAACAAGTAATTCATGGTGAATTGGTGAGTGATGGCCAAGGAATGTTTATACTTGTTAAATTCCTTAGCCCTGGCGTGTCACGTGGCTATTTGTTTTGAGATAAGGATCACGATAAGAATAAACCGCTGTTTAGTGTCTTTACTTTAATGTGTTATTTTATTCATGTGTACACAGCTTAACTGTTGCTATAACATTCTGTTACTAGATGGCAGTGCTGAACAAAAAAAGAAACAAACAGTTTCACTTAGTCACTGAAGGTGGCGTTGTTAGAAGAAAACAGGAAGGGAAAGGTTACATTTTTATTACTAACTGCGCGATCTGTATTTATCAGTAAATGTTGCATTATTGACAGTGTGGTTTATCAATTTGATTCCTTATGGCTTTATAACAAAACGTAGACCAAAGTTAAACCTGGAATAAAACTGCTACTGGCACTTTTGTTTGTTAAAAAGAAGACAGAAGAACCACTATTATAGGTATGTTTAAACCGAGACTAATGTTAGACCGCGTTTTGGAATAAGGCGGTAAACTTTTGAATTCAGATCTGTGGTTTTGGGTAATAGAGTAAACTCCTTTGTTATATTGCGTTGTCAAAACCGATTGAGTAATGTTGTCAGAATAAAACAAAACTCTGTTATTATAAAAATTGCTATTCTTTATGTGTGCCTAATATATATCGTTTTCTTTAAATTATCTTTAATTTACCTACTGCCCAGTTAGCTCCTGCTAGAAACGTACTGTGCTAAGTGGTTATGGGCTTATTTCACTGAGAAATATGGAGCTAAGTAAAATGCAGATTCCAAAACTTGACGAAAATGCGAACAATTGGATACCATGGAAATACCGTATGTCGGCGGTACTCCGCGGCATGGACGGAATTATGGATATTGTGGAGGGCATTGTTCGGAAACCTGAACGAACGGCAGTTGGTGGTGGTGACGGTGATGCAGCGGCTGTTAATGCACTGTATGAAAAACGTCTGAAGGAATACTGTACTCAGGAAAGTATTGCCTTATTATTGATAACAAATAATATATCAGATGAGACACTGGATAAAGTTATTAGATTCACAAACCCGAAAGATGTTTGGGACGAGCTACATCGAATATTTGATGGTTCAACAGATGACAGATTATACGAAACTTGTATTGAATTTTTCCAGTACAAAAAGATGGACACGGAAAATATATCAACACACATCTCCAAGATTAAAAATATTTGGCATAAGCTGCACCTAGAGTTAGCTAAGAATGAAGAAAAAAGATTACCAGATTTTTTGTTAATTTGCAAAATTTTGGACACTTTGCCAGAGGAATATTTTTCGTTCAAGTCGAGTTGGATGTTGATGTCCAAAAAGGATCGTACTGTCGAGAACATCACAAGCCAATTATGCTCTCATGAAAGAGCGTTAAGAAATAGTTTAGAGGGAGAATCCAGTAAGTCCGGTGAAGCATTGATAGTGAAAACGAAAGGATCGGCACGAGCCAAGAAGGAATCAAACGGAGGATCTAAAGTCAGATGTTACATTTGTAAGAAAGTGGGACACATCAGAAAGGACTGTCCTCTAAAGAAAGAAAAAAATGGTGGTAGCATGAGTTCGGCTGAACGCACTACGAGCACCAATATGAATATCTTCAGCAGCTTTGTGGAATCCAGTCTTGATCGTGAGTCTTGGTACGTAGACAACGGGGCTACTCACCTTATTACGATGCGTGAAGACTTTTTTGAGGATTTCATACACTTTGATGAACGTCATACTGTTACTACTGCAAATGGTAACGTTGTTCAAGCTGTAGGAAAAGGCTCAATTAGAATGAAAGCTAATGGTGAAGAATTCTTTCTAAGAGACGTTTGGTTTGTACCGAGTATAACAAGAAATCTGTTTTCGGTATTGGCAGCACACGACAAAAACGCATATAGCCTGTTCCAGTCGCGGTCACTTCATGCATGTTGGAGATAGACAAAAAGGTTATAGTAACTGGACAAAGACAGATGTTTGGTGGACTATATAAGCTGAAATGCACAGCGGTGCAACCTAAAATAATTGCATCTGTTAATGCTGTGAATAAATTGCAGTTATATCACGAACGTATGGGCCACCAAGATAAGCGACATGTGAAAAGTCTAGTCGAGCGAGAATTAGACATCAAGATTCTTTAATCTTGATGTCTGTATCTTTATACAGGAGAGTTATGTGAAGGCTGTTTGTTCGGTAAGGCGCATCGACGTCAGTTTGGCACAAGGATAAGAGCCAAATCGCCTGGTGAAATAATGCATGCTGATGTTTGTGGTCCCTTTCCGCCTTCTTTGTCGAAACAAAGGTACTTTCTACTCTTTAAGGATGACTACTCGAAATTTCGCTTCATTTATTTCTTAAAGCACAAATCTGAAGTTCCAGAGAAGCTGGAGGAAATGCTTGCTTTGGTGAAGACACACGGCTACGTTATTAAGGAATTGTTGACTGACAATGGTGGCGAATTTATTAACAGAAGATTTGAAAATACTTTAAGAAAAGAAGGTATTAAGCATAGACTAACATGTCCTTATACACCTGAGCAAAATGGGTGTTGTGAAAGAGATAATCGGACTGTCGTCGAAATGGCTCGAACGATGATGCATGCACGTGAAGTTTTTCCTGAGTCTCTGTGGGCTGAGTTGGTATATACTGCTGTATATATTCTTAACAGAACAGGACCAACCACAGTGGAAAACAAATCTCCGTTTGAGATATGGTTAGGGAAGAAACCTCGAATAACGCACTTGAGGATAATAGGATCAGTGTGTTACGTGCATGTTCCTAAAGTAAGTAGGAAGAAATTACATAAGAAAGCCAAAAAGTGCCTGCTAGTAGGTTACGATAACGACGATGGATACAGACTATGGCACAGAGAAACTAACTCTATAGTAAGGTCGAGAGATGTGACGTTTGATGAAAAGTCTATTTTGTCAAAACTTGAGGACGTTCAAGATCAGTCGTTAATGACGGAAACAGAGATTCAACTACGAACGAAGTCTGAAATCAGAGAAGAAGATTCCATTATGAATGATCCAGGTATGGTTGATATGGAACCTGAACTTGACAGCAATGAACGTGAGTTTGATAACGCATTCTCTCATAAGGACATAACTATTGAATCTAGGGGGGAGATTGAAGATGTCGAAGAAGTTATTGTTGAGAACGAAACAGAAGTTACTGTTGAGAACGAAACAGAAGTTACTGTTGAGAACGAAACAGAAGTTACTGTTGAGAATGAAACTGATGTTGATCTTGAATATGAAGACACTATGGAAGAATTGGTGAATGAACAATCTGATAGGGTGTTAAGAGATCGTTCAAGGCTTCGACAACCTGCTAGATTCAAAGATTTTGTCATGAATACCGAAGAACACTTTGAGCCAACTAGTTATAAAGAAGCAATAGTCTGCCCTGATAAAAAAAAATGGAAGGATGCAATGGATAGTGAAATTGATTCACTGAGAGAAAACTGTACATGGAGTCTGGAGAAGTTACCGAAAAACAGAAAGGCGATTCCATGTAAGTGGGTTTTTAAGATAAAACTGAACGCTGATGGATCCATAGATAAATACAAGGCTAGATTGGTTGCTAAAGGGTTTCGTCAAAAGAAAGGAGTAGATTACAACCAAACCTTTAGCCCTGTTGCAAAAATGGCGACGGTTCGTTCAGTTCTCAGTATTGCAGCAAACGAAGGGATGAAAATGCGTCAATTCGACGTTTCCACAGCTTTTCTGTACGGTTGTTTGTCACATGAGACAATATACATGAAACAGCCTGAAGGGTATGAAGATGGTTCGGGTAGAGTTTGTTTATTAAAAAAAGTCTTTATGGGTTAAAACAAGCTCCCAGATGCTGGAATACCACAATACTGACTTTCTTCAAAGATACTGGGTTCCAAGTCAGTGAAGCAGATCCATGTCTGTTTAAAAAACAAAATGGCGAAGAGAAATTGATAGTCGCATTGTACGTAGACGACGGACTGGTGGCTGCTACCAGTCAAGCATTGATTGATAGTTTTCTGGAGCAACTGAAACAGAAATTTAAAATAACTACGAAATCAGTCGGTTATTTTCTCGGAATTGAGATAGTGAGTAGAGAAGATGGTTTATTGATTCATCAGACATCTTACACCCAGAAAATCTTACATAGATTTGGAATGCAAGAATGTAGGCCAGTGACGACTCCAATGATAAAAGAAGATACTCCACAAAGAGCTGAAAAAATAGATGAATATTTTCTTAAATGCTATAGACAAATAGTTGGGGCTCTGGCTTACTTAATGGTCGGAAGCAGACCTGACATTGCTTTTGCAGTGAGTGTAGTTTCCAGAAATTTGGAGAAACCAACACAAGCTGCTGTAGTCAAACTGAAGAGAATTCTACGATACCTACAATATACCTTGAGTCTAGGTATCCTGTATAAAAAGGATTACAAGAAAGGCATAATTGAATGTTATAGTGATGCAGACCATGGTGGTGATACAACCACAGGAAGGTCCACGACAGGTGTGTTGTGTTTATATGCTGGTGGTCCAGTCTCTTGGCTAAGTCAAAGACAAAGCAGTGTTGCCATTTCAACAACTGAGGCAGAGATTGTTGCAGCCAGTGAAGCTGCGAGGGAATGTATCTGGCTAACCAGACTAATAAGCGGCTTGGTAGAGCTAAAGGAAGTGCCTGTACTTCAAGTAGATAATGAAGCTGCTCTGAGATTGGCTGAAAATCCGGAATTTCATCGCAGAACAAAACATATACGCATTAGACACTTCTTTGTAAGAGAGCTAGTGTCGGAAGGGCACTTACTTGTCAACAAGGTGACTACAGAGCTACAGTTAGCGGATATGCTTACAAAGCCACTACCTAGACCTCGGCTCAACAAGCACTGTGAAATCATAGGTTTACAACGAGAGAAGATAATAGAGTAAACTCCTTTGTTATATTGCGTTGTCAAAACCGATTGAGTAATGTTGTCAGAATAAAACAAAACTCTGTTATTATAAAAATTGCTATTCTTTATGTGTGCCTAATATATATCGTTTTCTTTAAATTATCTTTAATTTACCTACTGCCCAGTTAGCTCCTGCTAGAAACGTACTGTGCTAAGTTTGGGCACAAAGTACACGAAGCTTATAAAACCACATTTGCAGCCGCGATACCTAGTTGCCTTTGTAGGTAGGGTACTGGTAGGTATATCCGGTATAATATGTTACATTTATTGCTGCCCCGGCTGACCATTATGTCTGGTCAGCACTTTGGAACTCAAGCCCTAGTTTACTCATTTAATATCCAACAGTCCGTGTCCATCCTCCATTTAGTGCTGTTGCCTATACATCGTTTAATATCTTTATATTTATATGTTAAAGAAATAAAGTCGTGAGTGTAACTAAATTTTCTTTTTAGAGTTCCGTAGTCCTGACAAGTAACTATTGCAGTTTCGTCGTGTCCGTCTAGAATTTTTCGATTTAGTGATGCGTTTGCGAAATATTGAACTTTAAAGCAAATATGCTTTAAAGTGCTAATTTTTGATCGAGTAGCCCCCCCCCCCCCCTCAAAAAGCTGAACTATTGACTTGAAAAGCCTGGAAAAATTCATGACTATAGTGCTTTTCATGAACTTTTAAGGAAAGTTATAACGGTTAAGATAGATTTATTAGATCTAAAGAAAAGTTTTACTAGAAAAAAAAAATGGTTGCCTGTAAAGTCGGTTTTACGGGCGAAGATTTTACGTGACAACGTCTTTTTCTCGGTAGAATATTTATTGATATGAATATAATTAAATTGCACAATAGGAACAAGGAATTGAATGAAAATAAGAATTGCACAAATTTTAACTATAGAAATATATTTTGTTTACTAAAACATTGTACATGTAAACTTAAACTTAACACGAGAGACTCATCGTAACGTTACCGAGCGTTACACTTTTTCATAAGTGACTCCCAGCCGCAACCTAATTTAAGACGTTGTCACGTCAAAAAGATTCTTTAGATTTAAACATCTAGCAGTTAAATGCTTAATAGTTATTTATTATACAAGAGTGGAAAGTTCCTTTTTAACCGCGTGCTCGATTTGGATGACCGAGCAAGCGAAGGATTCTAAAGTTGAATCACGAGCGCAGCGAGTGATTCTAAATTAGAATCCTGAGCGTCAGCGAGGGAAACAAACGAGCACAAGGTGAAAAATCTTTCCACTCGAGTGCAATACGTAACTTTTCATCCCACCTCAGCGAGGAAATGACAAAATGAAAAAGAAAACAATTTATAATTACAAAATATTTTTATTTCAATTAAAACACATTAAGATAATCTATAAATTGAAGAAAATAATAAGAAGTAGAAAATAATTAAGAAATATTAAATGTAACGTTGCTACAGTTACTTATGTTAAGTTTAATATTTTTGTTAGGTAATGTTATGTTGGTGTTTGTGAATTGTGCGCTGTTTTGTGGTAAACTACTCGTATCAGTAATTTTAAATAGTTGTGCCGATTCATTGGATTCTATTGGCGTAAATGTTGGCGAGAGAGGGCTATTGTTTCCAATCTTATGGGGGCTCATTTTAGATGTAGAAGGGCGAGACCAAGAATCTGACAGAGGTTCTTTCAGCGTTATGGCCTCCACGATACTATTACAAATTTTTGATTTACTTTGGATTGAATCCTCTATGTATCCCTCTACAACCGAATTAGACTTCCAGCCTCCATGGCGCTTAAGCGATAGAAGATCAGCCCCTGATTCGGCCAAAAGTGTGGCTGAGGTTCTTCTAAAACAGTGACCGGTGTATAACGGGGGTTCTAAAAGTCCGAGAAAAGTTGCTATTTCTCGTGGAATACTGCCAATTTTATTCTGACCCATAGGTTGTCGGATACACTTTCCGTTGCGATATTGTAGAAAAAATCGTTCAATTGGGGTGTTAGAAGGACGTAAAGCTTGATATTTCTGAACAATGTTTACATATTCCTTGCGAATAACGAAGTTGCGGTCTTTTTTTGTCTTGGTATTTAGTACATTAATTAATAGCAATTCATCAGAATTATGAGAATATTTTGATACGTTATTGACATTAAGTAGTGTAAGTTCATTTGTTCGACATGCTCCGGTTATACCAATAATAAGAACAACCTGTAACAAAAGAAGTATTTATAATCGTAAATAAATTAATCAAATTAAAAATATTGTAAGTACTATGTACAATTTTATCAACAACAAAAAATTACACGTATTGACTTACTTTTGCCGCTAAATATACGGAATCAGGTGCTTCATTAATAAACTTTGCAATTTCAGATGCTGTGAAAACCTTCGATTTTTTTGGTTTATAACCAGATGAGGCTCTTTTTAAAAATGCCACTAATTTATGATAGGTGTCGATATGAACGTCTTTCTTCATCTTAATTGTTAATTTTAGCATTGAATACGTACTCCATAGCGTGCTTGCTTTCTTGGTCTCAGATAATTCTATAAAATATGTCAGCAAAACGTTTTCGGAGAAAGTTTTTGCTCCTTTAGCTAGTCGCCACATGTTAAATATATCGTACTGTTTCAAATACTTCTCTCGTGATTGCTGAGGGAGAAGGCTCATTTGCGCATTATTAACTGTTTCAGTTAACTCAGTTGGCGTTAGATAAACTTCATCGTCGCTAATGTCACTCATTTTAGTTGATTTTTTTGTACAGTTTTTAGGTTATGTTAATTATATTAAGCAATAAAACGTGAAAAACTAGAATGGCGCGAAGCACGCAAATAAAACAAAGAAACCAAGAAGGTTCCAAATTTAAATTTTTTCACAATTTAAAAAGTTCTAATCATAAATTTGGCACCATAGAGGTTACATTAAATAGGTTTAATGACGTTTTGAATTTACAATTATATTGAGTACTCATTATATGTGATGTTCTAAATTCAAATCTACTTTGCCGCTCAAGCGAATAAAATAGAATTTTCCAGCCAGATTTCGAAGCGCAAAATTACACTTTCCGAGGTGGTGGAATGAAAAAATATTAAAAACATTTTTGAATCAATTAATTCAACAAAGAAGTTTGATATTAATTGTTTTTTTTTTATTTCCGATACAGATAATAAAGACTCCTGCTTAAACATATTGTGGTAACGCAGGCAACTACGGAACTCTACGTAATTGGTCGGTTTTTAAAAAACCTTTTCGCGATTCGCGATTATCCGCCTTAAAATACGTAAGTATCATAATCATCACCCAGACTCGATAGAATAAATTATTTTTTAGTAGACCAAATAGGAATTAAAAACCTCCACTACGGTTTTTACAGTACTTAATATTATAATCAGTAATATAAAAATCTTTAAATAAGTTTATATTAGGTACTGAGTGGATAGGCATTTATATTTAGCTATTCAGTTAATGGTGCCATTAACCTCGATAATCATTATTCCGTGATGTAGGTGCTCACAAATATAAGTAATGCCTTTTGGTAATGTCCCTAAAACGACGCCGTAATAAAGTACACGAGTTGATTTATTGTTATTTACTCGTTATGTTCTTGAGGACACTTTATGTTCACGTTTACTTTATGTAGTAGAGTTACTCACGACATTATATATCCACGCGAACTTTTGAATTAAAGAAGCTGGTTTTTAGGGGAATGGGATTTCCTGAGAATCGAACTTAAAAAAACAACGCACTAGCGCGTTGCCTACGCCATTTTATTATCCGGGGAAATGCGTTAGGCATACCCCGCCTCTGGGTAAGGCGACGAGCTTATGTAGGACTCTTCCCTCCACACCGTGCCCTCCCATTCAGCCAACCTTAAGGCTGGCTCAATGGCTGCTCGGAATGGGCGGGGGGCTACCCACCAAAACTTAGGGATGTGCCATCTCCTTACCGGTGTCGACGACGTGGGGTCCTTGATGGGAATCAACCACGCCGACGTTGCCTACCCTGACCTCATGCACTGACAGTTTGGTGCCCTGGAAATCTTACCTACTCACTTAAAGAAACACCACATCAGCGAAAGTGATTTCAGTATGGTTGTGGTTTTTTATTTTATTTTATTTTTGGTTTTGCTGGATTATGTAAAATTCTCGTCCAAAGGCGTCGTTTTTTTAAATTTATTCTACCATTTACTATTTTTTACTTCAAGTGCTTTAAAGCTGTGAAATGAGACGAAGGTCCCAGACGAGCGTTCCAATTCAAATGGAAAGTCCGCTATACCTTCATCATCAGCATATTAAAGTCACCACTACTGGGGCACAAGCCGTCCCTATGGAGGTAGGGCTATACCTTACCTCTCATAAAAATTATAATATATAATGATAAGGAGGAGCTCGATGGCGTAAGTGGTTAGCGCGTTCGGTTGCGATCGTTGAAGTTAAGCAACTTTCGCAGTTGTCGGTCATCGGATGGGTGACCAAAAATTTACTATCTCGAGCTTCTGCGTGCTTCGGATGGGACGTTAAGCCGTTGGTCCCGGCTGCATCTGCAGTCGTTAGCACCCACCAATCCGCACTGTTCCTGCGTGGTGGGTCATGGCCCAATCTCCATATTCCATCCATAGAGAAGGCCTGTGCCCCAGCAGTGGGGATTTTAATAGGAATGACTGCATAAATATCCAAGTGTGTACTACATTTGAAGGACACACCCAATGAGCTTATCACACAATTATTATACATTTTCTAACTCGTCATGAAAGTATGTTAACTAGGTACCTCTTCCTAACGTTAGCCTGAAAACAACATACAAATGTTCTACAAATATCATAGCATTATTCCTTGACCTTTTTCATTGGAAGCGCAAGCGACAGACAAATTTAGCATCGTTTATCATCATGACAGCAGTGGTTTCATAACATCAACCGCGATGTGGGTTGGACTGAGCCACGCGGACAGTACCTATGTACGGAACATGAATGAAAATTATATTTTGCGGCTTCAGATATCTACAATTTATTAAGCCGATTATATATGTTGGCCGAGCTTAACCCAACGCGAGGAAAACTGATACAAGGTAAATGCTAGACCAGTGGTTCTTAGTCGGTGGCGGACCACGGGTGGTCCCTGGAAGCATCCGAAGTAGTCCGCGAATTGGGGTACCAGGGGGTCAATTGCCTAGCGGTGTTGCTATGGCGCTATCGCTATCACTTACAATTTCATTTCGTTGTTTCTGACCCCCGAAGGTATTATATATATAAGGCAAAGGGTATTCAAATACCTTACACTCATTTTCTTTAATATTGTTAAAAAAAACGAGCGCGAGACATTTCAAAACCTTCAGCGGTCAAAAATAAGAAAATGAAATCGTAAGCGATAGCGATAGCCATACCAATCTCGTTAGTCGATATGCCCCCAGGGCTAAATGCGGAAATTCAGTCGCAGCAGGTTAAAAAAGCTGATTTTTGACAAAACAACGCTCTTTGAGTAAAAATAGAATATATTTACTGTAAATAAAAAAAAATATAATATCATTATAAGGAGAAAAAAATAAGTATATTGATTCGAAAAACTAGAGCAAAATTGGTACATAAGAGGTAGCTTACAACATCAAATTTCGTGGAAAAAAAATAGAAATCCAAAAAGTCGGTTATATTAATTTTGACTAATATTATTTTTACAAAAAAAGTGTAAATACATAAGTTGTAGCTCTTTCGATTTCCTATAATGTTTACAATTTAAATCTTTTAGAAGTTGTAGTTTCAGTTCCGAAAATTGCAAATAGCCGTTTTTCCCCCTTAAAAGGTTCTTAATGTGTTCTGTTCCTTACCGTGTGGTTTTATACTGTTCGGATTTTTTTTGCTCTCAAAAATGAAACAATGAAATATCCGGTCTCGAGTAAAATCCGGATGGAGTTCGGTCTGAGCTCTTAAAATCCGAGAAGACCGGATTTATCAGGCATACAATATTACATAGGGAAGAATGCTTACTGACTGATTTACAAATCCTGGGTTGCAAATCGTATGTGGTGATTCAATCTTTGACGACCTCCGTGGCCGAGTGGCCGCCGTACGCCGGGTTTCATGGTGTCGCCGACTCGAGGGGTCCCGGGTTCAAATCCCGGTGGGGGCAGATGTTTGTGTGATGAATACGAGCATTTGTACTTCAGTCATGGATGTTTAATATGTTTTTCGATAAAAAAAATATACTTATATATGTACAGTATATGTATTCTATCCGTTACCCTAGTATCCCATAACACAAGCCTTATAGTTCTTACTTTGGGGGTAGGCTAATTGGTGTGAATGTTGGAAATATTTATTTATTATTTATTAATCTATTGGGTGATTTAGCACACTGGACAAATCCTTGCGATTTATGGCGTGCTTTTTAGCTATGTAGGTAATTGTTATTTTTTATATGAAATAAATAAAAAAAAACCGCCATAATGTGGTTTAAAAATACGTTGGCCCTATACTCGGCAAATTAAGCAAGTGACACCGAGCGATGACAAGGCAAAACAAATAAGCCGTCCATACGTTGGCATTGACCTTCGCTTGACCAACATGTATGAGACGGCTTTAGCAATTATCATCCATCATCGCAGCAAGCGTGCGCCAAATATTATATTTCTAGGGCACTGCTGCGCTATCTAAATACCACCTATTCACTCAAACGTCTATAGCACGGTAATATTATCTATACAGTATTGTGATACGGCCCTGTCCTTGAAATAACTGCCTACGGCCGAGCGGGGCGTATCCACGCGGTAGGGCTGCCCGCCTACGTAATTTCTTTCTAGTTTTGTGATTATAAATATTTTATTTCATATGTAAAAAAAAGTTGTGAATGAATTAGGAAGTGTTACATAAAATACATGTTATTTTAAGTGTAATATTTAATAAAAAAAATATAGATTTGAGACAGAAAAATATTTACGCCTCGACTGAGACGTACGAAAAGCTTTATTATTAATAGTATAATAATACGCATTCGTATAAAAAGTTTAATTATTGAAGAGTTCAAGCAACCAAAACCAGCACAATATCGACTATTGCTCTTTGCCATATTAAATTATGTAGCTATCTACTTAATTCAATCATATATTCACAATACAAACGTTTAAGCACGGCTAACTGCTAAAAACAATTCACACCGTTCGGTCGTCACTGCTGCGCATTCGCGACTGGATGCCCACCGGGTGCCGCGCGTACTCGAGTGGAGTAGGTATGAGACGCTTTCCGACCGTTTGTATGAAGGTAGAATACTGTATAGATAATATTACCGTGTCTATAGTCTGTGGCGGGCGTTTAACATCAGGAGAGCCATAGGTTTGTTTGCCATCCATTTGCCACCCTTTTAACATAAAAGATGTTTAGAATGTTCCCTAACTTACACTGATGTTATTATTTTGTTCTATCAACAAAAACAGAATGTTAAAAAGAAACTAGGTAACTATATAATTATATTTACGTGGTGGTATATCATACACGTACATATTTAGCTTTGTTGTGTCAGTCTTAATGCTTTTTCGCCGCAGTACCGGCCTCACCCACTCGCATTGCATTAGCTGAACTTCTGAAAACACGCTATCATGTGGGTGAGGTGAAAAATAAATGGTTGTTTACAAAGAACACACGCCCCAGAAAAGGGGTTCGCAGTTGCTGGAATGAAAGACGTAGTGGTTAATAGATGTTTTATCTATAACAAGTGGCCTCTCGCGACTTTGTCCGAGTTAACTTTAGTTTTTTGTGAATCTCTCACCCAATAAACATTTAGGCGTCAATTAGAGCTTGTTTTAGAACTGACCGAGATATAAAGGCGCTACAGCAGCAGCACTTATAACTTTTGGCGACAAAAGAGCGTAAACAAGCAAAATATTTCACGTAGAGATATACCACAGAATTACAAGAGTGATAACAGGGTGAGTTTAAAGGTTAAAGACATACAGCAGCATTTTTTAACTCTACAATATGGGCAAAGCATCTTGTGTTATAGCTTTAAGTGAATCTTACAACTATAAGATCTAAATAAGAAGTGAGCATTGACTACAACCCCCCAAAGTGCTATGCAAGCGATAATAAACTCTCGCCAAGAACCAAAAGTTGCACAAAAGCAATAATTACCACTACCAGTTCCACAATGGTGCTCATAAATTCTTTTGTATATGAATACCACCAAATGCCTACAGAGGTACAAAATGCTCTTAAGTTACTAAAAGTCGAACAGCAGAAACTTTCTTCGCTATGATAGAACTTCTAGTGGTTATTGTGACTTCTGTATAACTTTAGGTAGAGTAATAGAGCTTAATACCACTTCTGTACCCCTCATTCGTTTACTTTGTTGTTGATAGTAATGCAATGGCGACGCAACTAAAAAAAGGTTAGAAAAACATAAGAAAACACGGTTTAATTGAAGTATTTTGCTTCATTGTGTTCTAACACTACTAGCACAATACCTTAAACTAGAATAGGCAACGTTTTATTAGATTATTACAAAAGTTTTATGTTACTCCATATCTAATAAAATATTTCTTTTCGGTAAATAGACAACAGACATCGGGCGCTTGAATAATTTGTTAATAATACATTCACAGTGTACTTTCCTTCGCAGTAAAAAGTCAACTTCTGTGTCCACTAGGTTGAAACTAAAAGATTATACTTTTAATTTCATTTTCACAAACGAATGGCGGCGTTTTGGATGCGATAAATACTAACATACGCACTGTTCGCACATAAAAACGAGAGGTTAAATTATGTTGACGAAATAAAAAAATAGTCTTAGAAGTTAAAAAGGTTAGCACCTGAAGTCCTTTTTATAGCTTTTGTGAAAAATATAGTGAGCGACATTTTAGTTCTACCATACCACTTAGGGAGTTAGTATTCACCTATTTGCAGCCCTTTTAGCACCCAAAGGGTTAATAAACGATATTTTATTCTATTGTACCACTAAGGGAGTGAATTTTCGCCTATTTATCAGGTTTTTATCCCTTGTAGTTTCAGTTATCGCTGTTATAGCTCTCTTATTGCTTTATTATACCTCTTAACCTATTCTGTAACTCTTATTTACCGCAATTAAACAACCTAAGGTGATAAAAAAAGTGTGCCCATTTCGGGGGTACAGTAGAGATATAGCGCGCTCTAACTCTAATGGGTAACACTTATTTATAACTTTAGGATCTGGTTAGCTCTTTAATAGATTTACTATAACTCTTGTCTTAGCGCCTAAGTGTTAGTTGGGCAGGAACCGGGATAATAAGTAGGTACCTATTCTATGTCTCAATTCAAGTATTAAACTAGGTATATGTGTGCTAAATTTCATCCAAATCCGTTTTTGCGTGATTGAGTAAAAAACATATGAACATTCAGACTAATAATCACAGAACCCAGAAAGATTTTAGAAGGGTGATTATAGACCGTTCGTACGGTAACCGATGCCGCCGACTCGCTTCCACCTAATAGATAATAGCCAATCAAATGACGTGACATCAAACAATCGAACTAATCAGTGCTCACACCCGAGAGCAACGACACTATCAGAGCCAAGTTTCGGTCATGTTATGAGCATTTGCTCACACATAACTGGGGCGCGCCTGCCCCGCCCACAAGGCCCTTTTAACCTCTGTCGTTGTGTTCTATGCTTATTTTTTGAAGTGAAACTTCTTTATCGGCGTTGGAAAAAAATTTACCGTCACATTTTTCGGTTACGCGTCACATTTTTCCGTTACGCGCCATCTTTTTTACCCGGCTGCGCAATGCAAGAGCGCGAAGCGCGACGCGCAGACAGGGTTATGTGTTTAACAGTCTATATATGTATGTTTGTTCCTTTGTGGCACACTAGAGACCAAACGCCTGGACCGATTTTGATGATTCATACATCAATCGATTCGTCTCAATCATGGGAATGCTACTAAAGATATGATAGTAATCAAAATTCAATATGGCCAAAATTAGGCGCCATATTGTGACGAAGTAAAAAATATAAGTTGACAAAATATGTCGAGTGGGGTATCACTGTCTAGATAATCAAAAATCATATTTAGGTTCCTAACACTATTTTTCATTTAATATGATTGTTTAGGATCTACAACGCTTTAAAGTTGTATATTAACCACTTAGCTTTTAATTTCAATCTTACATTTGTATGGATCTTTGTTACTCTTTCACCTAAAAAATGCTGAATGGATTTTAATGAAACTTAACAGTAATATAGCTCATATACGATAATTACATATATATAATAATTTATGTAGTTATTGAGTGAATTGGCCAATATATAACAATAAGTGTCACATAAGACGGAAAAAAATCTCCATCTGCGAGTCATTTTGGCCTGCACTGCGAAAACAATAAAAGTTACATGAATGTAATGTAGAGTGAAAATGTATCTCTTAAATAGTTCTTAAAAAAAGTCCGTGACACTATATATCTATTTTTAATGTGTAAGTCATTACCGCTAAAATAGTGAATCAAAGCTAAAATATTATTTGAGATCTATTTCCAAAATGCACATTTTGTATTAACAAATCATTTTTTATCAAAACAAATACTTTTATCGCTTTTGATATTTATAGACGATAAACTTTGCTTTTTACACTATGTCATTTCGACAAATATTTAAAAAGTTACAACGATGACAAAGTGATAGCGCGGTGTACTATGTAAAAGAAAAAAAATGGGCTATTCGCAGTACCTGATCCTATACGAAGCACTAACAATAAAACTGTGATACAGTTCCTTCTTATTAAATGATGAAAAATATATTATCATAATAGGTATTTATGATTATTGAATTTTAATGAAAAACTCTGAATTTTACTGTTTTTCATTTTTTTAACGATATTACTTAATGTTACAAAAAAGGTTTACTTAATATAATGACAAATAACCCATTTTTCGCTAGTAAGTACATACTTATTGGAATCCCTATATTTATTAATGAGCTCGCGATAATAATGGTTTTGTAATAATTCTACAAAATTCAAAGTAAATAATGTAGATTTTTATAGGTAAATCACCCCTTTCATCACCCTACGCCAAAGTATTGCGATGTTGTAGCTAAGAACCAAGTTCCCATCTACTTCTATATGGGAATTCATTATATTCGATTTAGCTATTAGGGCACGGAAGCGCAACAAACAAACTCACTTTCACATCGATGGCGAAATTTATTTATCGGGATAAAATATAGCCTATGTCACTCGGACAAAATGTATTTAAATAAAGAAAAATGTAATAATAAATAATGTAGCTACCTTATGATGAATTAATATTTGAAACCGGTTCAGTAGTTTGACAAATTATTTGTTACAAACATACAAATCTTGCCTCTTTATAATATTAGTATAGATAGTTAGGATATGATAAGTATTTAATTGATGAAAAAGATTTAAAAATAAAGTAAGTAATATGTTTATTTGATTATATTTGTAAAAGTTACTTAGCATTTGTGCTTAACAGTGATACATTATTCGGTATTTTTTTAAACAAAAAAAAAATTTGGAAAATAATTGCTATGATTGCCCTACTGGGAGTACTCTTCATTCAAGCTTTACACTACCAATAAAAAAGGTTCGATCACAAAGTCTTTGACCTGTTATATGTGAACGCTTTAAAAGAAAACTACAAAGAGAACTATAAATTGATAATAAATGAGATTGCTGTGGTGCTCTACCTAACATTATGAAAATTTTATTATGCGCCTTTAGTTTAATCAAATATTATAAACTTTGCTTTGGTGATTGCATAATTATTTAATTTAGTGATCTAAGGCAGTTGCCACCATTGTCCAAAACAACAAACGGGAATTACTGCTTTCTTCAACCTGCGACATAAACGTCATTGATTGGTATTGTACATAGGGTGATTAAAAACATTTGAAGTTAACTTCTGGCATCTACATATTGGGTTTCTGTGAATTATGTAGGTATATCAAATTATGAGACTAGAGACTGACACTGCATTTGTGTATATCACAATCTTAGACGTCCGGCATTGACATGACAATGAACCCACTGCCAATTTTAAATAGTCGACGAATAAAAGTAAATGAATTTTATATTTACTGCTGAACTGTTAAAAAAAACATAAACAAAAGATGACTTTTTGAGTAAGTGCTAGTTTACTATAAAATTTACATACATTAGAGATATTTATGTAACGACTTGATTTAACTTCAGACAATTTTGCAAAAATTTAGGCCCATCTGTAGCCTTGACCCCGCTGGTAAAGTCTCTATATGTCTTAATAAATCAATCTTATAGACCGACGTACTTAATAATTCCCGCGATATTAATTCCCTTACTGAAGTAACAAGACTACGGTATATACCGTCTTAAAATACTAACTAACTAAAAAGTGTGAAATAAAAAAGCTAAATTTAAAAAATCAAAAAACCCGACTGCTTAATTATACTTCAAATAAAAACTGAAAAGAAAAAAACAAGTCCAGCAGTCTATAATTCTGTTAATAAGGAACAAAGCTAATTTAACAGTCGGGACCCACTGTTAAAAAATATTCTTGAATATCTAATGGGTCCCGACTGTTAAAGTAGCTTTGTTACTTATTAACAGAATTATAGACTGCTGGACTTGTTTTTTTCTTTTCAGTTTTTATTTGAAGTATAATTAAGCAGTCGGGTTTTTTGATTTTTTTATATTAATAGTTGATAGCTGAATGATCACACTGTCGCCGGCGAGAACTCTCTCTACTCGTTTGTAGCTGAGTGACAATAGTTATTAAAGATAAGACTCGCTCAGCCAAACTCGCAAAGCGATACTCGCTCAGCGGTACTCGCTCAGGGATACTCGCTCAGCGATACTCGCTCAGTGATACTCGCTCAGCGGTACTCCCTCAGCGATACTCGCTCAGCGATACTCGCCCAGCGATACTCGCTCAGCGATTCTCGCTCAGCGATTCTCGCTCAGCGATTCTTGCTCAGCGATACTCGCTCAGCGATACTAGCTCAGCGATACTCGCTCAGCGATACTAGCTCAGCGATACTCGCTCAGCTATACTCGCTCGGTTAAGCTGGCTTGGCTGTCAAAAGCCGTGCGCGTGCATTTTAACTCAGGACTGCCAATTCGTTTCTAGTTTCTACTCGCTTATCGTTCATCGTCGGAGGTGGAACATGTGCCTTAGATTACTGAGCCGTGTAATCATAACAGTTTCATAGGCAGTAATTTGTATTCATGTCTATGATAATAAAATCCTTTTGTTTAAACTTTATCTAATTTAACTTTATTTAACCAATTTCTGGAAAGTTGCATGTAGATCATTTTTCGAAAAATAAGGCCATAAAGAAGTTTCACTTCTTACGTGTGTACACTAGTACACGCACACATTTTATATTTTGTTTATGATCAGGCAACGCAGGCCCATAGATAATTAATAACCTTATAGTCTAACTAACATAATTATGTACAGATATACAGTAAAGCCCGTTTAAGACGATTTCACAGGGACTCAACCAAAAACGCGTCTTAAGCGGGGAAGCGTATTATGCGGTATTAAGGAATAGGGAAATTTCGAATGTAGGTATTGAGGTATTAAATGTACAATATTTAGGAATTATGTATGTTATAAAAAATGTAGTGTATTATTATTTATTGTTGTAGTGCGTCTTCGCTTTGATTCAAAGAAGTTACATAAAGCGTCTTAAACTTAGATTAAAACAATAGTTTTATTCTAAGGTCTTAAAATCATTAACAGCTGACAAAATAGGAGTTGACTCATCTTCTTCTTATTCATAATCACTTAGAGCCTCTTCTTGTGTGTTATTCACATTCTCATTGGATTTAAACGGTGCCACATTGTCATCAATGGAAGAATATCCAGGAAAACTCTGGGAGCCGCTTAGCGTGCGTCTGCCGCAAGAGGTAATATATGTGACGAATCGTATTAAGCGTTAACAAATGTATGAAAACATGTCTCAAGTTGCAGGGACTGACGCAAAATGGCGTATTATGCGAGAAATCGTATTAAGCGTGATCGTATTAAACGGGTTCTACTGTAGGTAATCTTTTAAATTATATATAAGTAGGAAGAAGTAGAATGTAAGTTTAAATGTATAGCTAACATTATCTCTGTGTATATTTTATGAATCGAAGATACCCCATTTCTATTTTACCTCAGACTTGAAAGTTTTAATCTATTACACTATTTATTGGATCGTTTTATTTATTGTTAAAGTTTAGGTATTGAAAAGATTTTTCAAATAATCCTACAACATTTAATAACCCACCCCACTTAATGTCAAGTTTGAGTGCATGGGGTCCAGTTGCGATGACAGCTGATGCTGCAGAAAAATATGACACCGCCAGCTATCCTCACTCACCTTTTCGCCTAAAACCAATCCCCTACCACGTGGCGGTCAGGGACGATAATTTCTAAGCAAAAGGATAGTATTATTTCATGGACTTAGTTTTTTCGCAGCTTCAACGCCTTTAAAAGGCACACCACCGAACGGACCTCACACCTGACTCCCGCAAGTCTTACGGACCCCCCAGTGGCTGACCACCGAGGACCCCGCAACTCTTACGGGCCCTTTACGGCATAATATCCGCTAAAAAAGTCCTGCGAATACCCTCTACACTGCTTTATGCGAAGCCGCGGGGTCCTCGTTTAGGGATTCTTCCGCGACTCCGCACCCAGCAGCTTCCCAGTCTTGCTGGGGCTCCACGGCAGGGGTCTCCCGAGGTATTACGGGGACCCCGCAGACGTGCGCAGGATGGCCCGCTCGTGGGGGCTGGGTACGCGGCCTAGTACCAAGGGAACTTAGACCTGAGTATATGGTTTAAATAACTCGAAACCATCACGCGTTCCTGATTCTTTTCATTCATTTTTTGACTTCCATCTGTCTGTGTTCCTGTCCCACACAGACAGATGGAAGCCAGAAATTGTGTTGCATTGTGTTTAATATTCATATTAAATTTTTATCTTTCAGCTAGTTACGAGATGTTTATCAGTTTTACGTGGTTTTACTAACGGAACCAGATAGTGGTTTTGCTACAACAGTGTACACTTGTACGAGTACAGTCGAAAGCACATTTTAGGCCAGGGCCGGTAATTTTTGAGAACAAAAAAATCAAAACAGGAAAGGAAAACACATTAAAATACAAAATGCGGTTTATTGCGATTTTCGGGTTTTATGGTGTCGCCGACTCGATAGGTCGATTCCCGGTGGGGGCAGATGTTTGTGTGATGAATACGACCATTTTGTACTCTAGTTATGAATGTTTAATATGTATATCTATATAAACATATTTATATATGTACAGTTTATCTATGTATTCTATCCGTTACCCTAGTATCTCATAACACAAGCCTTACAGTGTTTACTTTGGGGCCAGGCTAATTGGTGTGAGTGTTGGAAAAATATAAATAATGAAAAAAATTGCAGGTAAATCAACGATCTACAACTTCTGTACTTCCACTTTTTTCACATAACCTATAAATATCATTTTTTCTACTTTTAACCATTTTAAAAGGCGTCCGGACTGGCCTATATGGTAAGCACGAGTGACAAATTCTTAAACTCAATTGTGAAACTTAAAAGAACAGAGTTAAAGTTTAAAATCTGTTGGAGTTTGGCAGTTTTGGTTAACTTGACCTGTTGTTGAGTGTACCTATTACCCGCATAATCCAGCATGCCATTCAACTCCCAGGTAGGTAGGTATTTACAAATATGTGTACTTGTGGTAATTGAAACCAATGAATGACTTCATTGCATTAGAATTTAGGTGAAAGGAAATTATATTTTTCGCCTTCGATGCCAAGAGTATCGCATACCACGTGCGTTGCCGTCCCTAAAAAAATCTATCTTAGTGCTTTTCTTGACATAAACCTTTTCTATTCTAAGTATAAAGTTAACATTTAAAAACATTACTTAACTAAGTATTTAAGCTATATATATACATACATACTATCTGTGCCCCGCGGTTTATTAGGGATATTTTCCCGTAGTAAAACGTAGCCTATGTATTAATCCAGGGTGTCAGCTAACTAACCATACCAAATTTTACTAAAATCGCTCCAGCCGTTTAGTCGTGAAGAAGTAACAAATATGCAGACTCGCACACTCACAAACTTTCGCCTTTATAATATTAGTGTGTGTAGTATTAGTATATATATATATATTATTTTTTAAAAAATCCTATCTGATGAATGAACCGCGTGGAATACTCATAAAATGGGTTAAGCGTTTAACTGTTGCATTTTTGAAGATCTCTAAAGAAAATTATGAATACTATGAAACATAACAAATCGTCTCAATTTGGTTTCGAAGCAGCACCCTCTTTTATCCGGACGAAAGTACTTTCCGATTTTCCATTATCCAGTAAAATTTTCTGCATAATATATTCCTCGCATCCACATGACTGAGATTCGTAAAATAACAAGTTCACTCGGATCTCCAAGAACGAAAGTCCAAATCCATAGGCCAGCACGATATATTGTGCTCCCATCACTTTCTAAGGTTCTAAAGTCAACCAGAAACTCTTATTGTTTCGCTCTATATGTTCGTTCGTCCGTCCGTCTGCCGGCAGCATAGCTCAAACAAAAAATATTTATAAGTACAAGAAAATCGACAAGTTGAGAAACAAAATCTTTTTATTATGTACTGTTTGTTCTTGCTAAGGGTAATAGTATACCCCTACTACAAACCACTATTAAATTCGAATAGTTTGCGAGTGCAAAATATCATTGTCAAATTTTGTATGGAAACTTGAACAGCAGCGTCATAACGGACGTATCGAGAACTAAAAACCAGCACACATTTGACAATGACATTTCGGACTCGCAAACTATTCGAAGACGATATTAGTTCGTGCTAAGGGTACTATTTTCAATTTCGTATAAAGCATACTTTTGAAATGGGTACATATAAATAAAACTAGTTTTTACGGGTTAATGCACGAAACTTTATTTATTTATTGACGTTTCGCAGCCTTTTCAGTCTGCATCGTCAGAATAATGATTTTTTATTTAAAATTGTCGAGCTACCGTCGAAAGACTTATATTGAGCGTTCGGTTATTTCATTGGAAGATTTTTAAAATTTTATTGTCTATGTATGAATTTACTATTTAATTTACTTAATAAAGTATTTTATTTAAAATTCTTGTTTGTAATTTTGAGTTTATTTATTTGACCCTAACTACCGTAAACTACCACCGGTTCCAAAATTGGGAGACCTTCCTGAGAAGAACCGGCGAAACAAACTCAAGAGAGGCTTTCTATCTCCTTCTTATGTTAAATTATGCAAACAAAAAGAACTAATAGTATCTGATGGTCTTGCAGTGTGTGCTCGGGGTTGGGATTTTATCTCCTGTATAATAGGTTCCCAAGCTGGTGGTATATACCAACCATCTTCCCTATTGAAATTTGGATATTTTTTAATCTCAATAGCCTCGCGCATCATTCGAGGAACGAACCGCCTCTCAGCTGCAAGGATCTGTGGTCTATCAAATCTAATGTAGTGGTTTGGTCCCCCTAATGCATGTTACGGTAGTTAGGGTCAAATAAATAAACTCAAAATTACAAACAATAATTTTAAATAAAATACTTTATTAAGTAAATTCAATAATAAATTCATACATAGACAATAAAATTTTAAAAATCTTCCAATGAAATAACCGAACGCTCAATATAAGTCTTTCGAAGGTAGCTCGACAATTTTAAATAAAAAATCATTATTCTGACGATGCAGACCTGAAAAGGCTGCGAAACGTCAATAAATAAATAAAGTTTCGTGCATTAACCCGTAAAAACTAGTTTTATTTAATGAGTGATGTGCGTGAAAACCTAAGAAACAAATATGGGTACATATACTTTGTCACATCTTGTACCCGACTTCAATATGGAAGACGTTCTCAATTCCTCTGCATGTTTTTGTACATTTTTTCTCTTTAGAGATTTCAAAAGAAAGGACCTCTTTCAGTGCTAAGACTTGTAAGAACTACATATTTGCTTAATAACGTGCTTAACGAACTAAGTAACTTTCAATGTTTTTTGCTTATGTAAGCTTGGAAATAAACAAAGAAATTTTTTGTATGGCTTTATACTTCGACTGAAAAAGTTTTCTTTACAATATTTTAATGTAAACAGTATTTTTTCGTAGTGATTTCAAATTTTATGTTGTGAAACATGTTCATTGAATTAGGCAAGTTCTCTGTCTATATATCAAACTCGACTATGTATTTAGGTTCCAGTCAACCGTCAAATAACAATTTAAAAACAACAACATTACCTATATCATTTCTGTTTATTTGTTAAGCTTGTTGAGCTTTGGTATCGTTCAAACAAACCATTATGACGCCCGCTGGATCATAATATTTTCCCAGGGTAGGATATCAAGGTGTTTGCGTCACTCTCATTAATCCACGTCTACCGTAGCATAGCCTTTCCCATCCCACAGCATTGATTGTCCAGTGTTTAGTAAACAGTCTAAGGTTACAAGTAGGGACACGAAAAAAGTATCGATACTTTGTGGTATCGAGTACTTTTCCTTTCGTTATCGATACTTTTGTACTCGATACTTGGTTTTCGATACTTCAACTAAATGAGTACTTTATGGCAAGTATCGACCTTTAAAAATTTAGATAAGCGCCTTATATTGATGGCAACACCATCTTGTGGAATCATAGCAAAACTTCTAAAACATTCCATTGCGTTGATATAATTGGAAGCACAAGCAATCTAGTGTGTCTTGAGACTTACGTACTTGAATTATGCACGTTTAGTTTTGCAGTTGATTATATTAACATTACACATTTTTAAAAGTATCTACATAATATAGAATTTTTTGAATTTACATGTCCTTTTTTTGTTTTTGATTATACGTACTATAATATAATTTTATTGTTTTTCTTTTAATTTTAAGCCGGGGGGAGGGGGAGGGGGGGATTTGCTCATAAGGCCCTATGAAATGTACTCGATACTTTAAAGTATCGATACTTTTGTTTCAATACTTTTACGAGTACGATACTTTTTTTCCGATACTACTCATGAGTACAGTATCGATACTTTCTATTCGATATCTTGTCCCTATATACAAGCTAACTTTTGCGACTTTGTTAAGTTTTTTGTGTGTTATTTTGATGTAGGTACGTTTAAGCAGTTTTTTTTCCTTTTTTTATTGTCAGTTTACGTAATTGCGTAACTGATGACCCCGTTGATATGATACAGAAATAAAGAAAATTATATTATCCATTATCATGATGATTCATGACGAGACATGACCATAATAAGGTCAGTTTAAAGTTCTATTGTGAGTCTCGACCAAATTAAAGTACTTCCTAGTCTAGCTTTAGTCATAGCTGCGTACGTATGCGTAGTAAATAATAATATACAGAGGTTATTATTAGAAGTATTCATAACTAAATTAAGCTAACTGTTATTACATACTTAATCAAGTACACGCCCTCCCTCTTACAACCTGGGATCCTTTAAAAGAGGCGTGAAGAAGCAACATGCAGGCCGGCAGGGTGAGGATAGCTGATGTGGCAGGTAGAACTGCTGTATCAGCTATCTTCACGTCTGGACTTCACCTTCACTTAACATCAGGTGGGGTGGAGTCATTTGTCGGACCTATCTATAAAAAAAAGTATCTAATCTCTCGGTTTGAATCGATAGATTTACATAAAAAAATACAAATGATATTTTTATTAGACAGAGACGATATTGGCTCAACTCACACTGGCACAGAGTCGATGCGTCGCGTCATGTTTTTCGTCTTGGGATTACCTTTACATTGGGAAAATAGTAAATTTGAAGAATTTGCTACAGACCAAAAAAGAAGTTTAGTATTAAGATGTCGCACGTCTTACAATTGAGAATACCTTCATCATCAGTCCATTAATGTCCCCACTGCGGGGGCACAGGCCTTCCCTATGGACGGAATAGGGAGATTGGGTCATGACTCACCCCGCGGGACCAGTGTGGATTGGCGGGTGCTAACGACTGCAGATGCAGTCGAGATGGCTTAACGTGTCTTCCGAAGCACGGAGGAGCTCGAGATAGTAAATTTTTGGTCACCCATCCGATGACCCACCACTGCGAAAGTTGCTTAACTTGAACGATCGCAGCCGAACGCGCTAACCACCCGCGCCATCGAGCTCCTCGAGAATACCTTAATAGCCTAAATACCTCTGCGCCAGTAAGAGTTGTGTCTTATAGCTTCTTTGAGATATACCTACCTACCTATAAAAAAATCTGGCCAAGTGCGAGTTAGACTCGCGCACCGAGAGTTCCATACTAACCTGTAGGTGTATTTACGGTTATCGCAATTTTTCCTTTATCTGTGCTATAAGACGTTCCTTCGTATAAAATTTCAAGATTCTGAATTCACGGAAAGTACGCCGTAGGTTTTAATTCCCTTGCCAGTTTTGAAAATTTAAGGAAATTTGCGGCATAAACGGCTGTATCTTTTTATTGTGTTGGCTTAGAAGTTCGATTTTTTTCACAGCTCGAAGGAACAGCGGACCTGAGTATTTGATATAAATTTCAGCTTGATACCTCCACGCGTTTCTGAGAAAAAGGGTTTTGACAGACGGACGGATGGACGGACAATAAAGTGATTTTATAAGGGTTCTGTTTTTTCTTTTCGAGATACGGGAACCTAAAAAACATGGTAAGCAAGGCAGATGCCAGGTATGAAAAGAAGGCTCCGTGGCAGTGTGGTTGGGTCTGCTATCGGGCGCGTCCTCTCGGGTGGCGGATGGGAGGTACCGGCTTCGGCCGGCGTGGACCATACCCAGCTGTGGAGACCTGGCTGGCGTCCTGGGTATCCCGGGCAGCGGCAGTCGGGTCAAACTCGTAACCTCGCACATAGTGCGGGGCTGAGGGCCGCCGTCTGCAAAGGAACTGTTTCCTTTGGAGGCGGGGCTGCGAAGAAGACAACCTCTCTAAAAAAATACCCGGTGGTGGTCTCGGCTGGCGCCCTGGGTATCCCGGGTAGAGGCAGTCGAGTCAAGCTCGTAACCCTGCACATAGTGCGGGGCCGAGGGCCGCCGTCTGCAAAGGAACTGTTTTCTTTGGAGGCGGGGGCTGCGAGGAAGACAACCTCTTTAAAAAATCACCCGAGGGGTCTCTCGGCCGGCGCCCTGGGTAGCCCGGGTAGTGGTGGTCGAGACTCCATAGTTGAGGCGGTAACGCCATTGGTGAGGGCGGTTGCGGCGCGAACTCCGCGTCACTTCCGGCCGACCCGTGACCCCGCACGTGGTGTGGGACCGGGGGCCGCCGTCCTTCGGGGCGGGGGCTGCAAGGAAGAAATCCTTTTCAAAAATTACCTTTTGATGAGGCCAGGTAGGGTTCCCTCGCCCGGAAGAGGGAAAAAATGTATGTAATGTCGGACAATAGTGTTTATTTGTCCTGCGATCCCGCTGACACCGGGCGCCCTGGGGAAGCTCCTACCCAGGGTGTTAAATTTGTTAGCAGCGGCCTATGCGCTCCGGTTGGCCACCGGCGCCAGGGGGATACCGGTACCCCTGGTGTTAAATTTGCTACCGAGGCGTCAGTAGGAGCTCTCAGGTTGAGAGGCGGAGGCGACGAAGACGGGGATGGAACATCCTTCCCCGCCAAGGTTAATACGGCTCGACGGGGCAAGAAAAGAGCGACGGCGTCAACTAAGGTGAAGGAAACGTACGAGGAACCGAAGCCAGTGGGCTCCAACGTCGAGGAGGAGGCTGATTGTCGCTCATGGCCGGAGTTGGAGCATGAGACCAAGATTTTGATGCTGACGATGACAAACATGATCGGTGATGCCATGGAGAAACGAGAGTCGAAAGACACTCTGATCAATCGTCTATATGACAAGGGCAAGATGATGGAAACTTGGCTGAACATAACCTACCGCAAGGCCTATGCGGATAAGGACTTCGCGGACAGGGCCAGACGTTACCGCGAACAAAGAGATGAGGCGCGCGACGAAGTTGAGGAGCTCCGAAGAGAGAACGACGCTCTGACGAGGGAGGTGGAGGAGCTGCGCGGGGAGGTGCGGGCCCTCCACGACAGGGTGAGCGAGGGCGCGACTAGCGGATCGGGGTGGAAGGAGGCCGTCGAGGAGTTGAAGGGCTCGCTTATATCGTCTATAAGCGAGATGGTCAACACTCGGCTGGCCTCCATAGAGGGAAGGTTGCCGCCTAGGGGTCAGGCTCCAGAGCCTCTCCGGGTGGACATACCAAAGAAGAAACCGGCAATCCAGCCGACGAAGGTAGTGGCCGCGGACTCACAGGAGTCCTGGAGTGTAGTGGCCCGACGAGGCAAGGTGAGGAAGACTCCGGCACCTTTCGCAGTGTCGAAGCAAGACACGCAGCAGGAGTCGGCCAAGGTGGGTGAGAAAGGGCGGGGGGATCGTCAGCGCCCCTCCCCAAAGCTGAAGACTCCGACGACGGCGGCCATTACGCTGAAGCTTACAGCTGAGGCTACTAAGAAGGGCGTCACCCTCCAGAAGGTGATGGAGAAGGCAAGGAGTGATATCTCCTTGCCAGAGGTCGGAATAACGGGTGGCATGACCATCAAGGCTAGTCAGACCGGGGACAAGCTGCTGCTGGTTCCTGGGCCTGACAGTGGGACGAAGGCCCTAGCAGCGCGCCTCCGAGAAGCGGTGGCGGGCCTCGCTGAGGTGGGAAGGCCAGAAAAGATGGCGGGCCTACGAGTGTTTGGCCTCGAAGACACCGCAACGATGGCGGATGTCATCAAGGCAGTGGCTGATAAGGGAGGCTGTCCCACCAATATGGTAACAGCCTCGGAGCTGCGTCCCGGTCCAGGGGGTATGGGACTCACGGTGGTGCGGTGCCCAATCGGCATTGCAAAGAAGGTGATGTCTGGCGGCGTGCTCAAAGTGGGCTGGTGCGCCGCACAGGTGCGACTGCTGGGCCCCCTTCCTATGCGCTGCTTCAGGTGCATGGGCAGGGGGCACACCTGCCGACAGTGCCCATCTGAGCACGACAGAAGCCAGGCGTGCTTCCGATGTGGGCAGCAGGGACACAAGGCGGCGGAATGTGCTGCCGAGCCCTGCTGCGCCATATGCAAGGAGAGTGGTTTACCGGCCGACCACGTGATGGGGAAGGGAAGGTGTGACCCGCCGGTCACCAAGGGCAAACTCCCCGAGAGAGTGGCCTCTGAGTTGGCGCCTGCACGGGCGCCCTCAGAGGGGGGGATGTCCGAGTAGCCTCGGCCGCTCGGACCCCCCCCCCCCACGAATGCTGTCGCCCGCCTTTCCCCCCCTCTTCTCCTAGGAGAGGACGCGAGGAGACGTGGGCGACCGGGAGGGGGGAGAGGGACGGGAAGAATTACGCTTCCCCTCCCGTTCCCCCCTCCCAGGAACGGCGGCCCCCCCACTCGTAGTTCTGTCCTACAAAGGGGGGGCGGCGGAGGGTTCTTGGACGGACACGCCCAGGAGTCCCCTCCGCAGCGGATGGGGGGCGGTACGGTGGGCACTAGGCCGCATACCCAGCCCCCACGCGCGGGCCTACCTGCGCACGTCTGCGGGGTCCCCGTAATACCGCGGGAGACCCCTGCCGTAGAGCCCCGGCGAGGCCGGGAAGCTGCTGGGGGCGGAGTCGTGGTAGAATCCCTAACGGGGACTCTGCGGCTCCGCACTAAGCAGTGTAGAGGTATTCGCAGGACTTTTTTAGCGGATATTATGCTGTAAAGCGCCCGTAAGAGTTGCGGGGTCCTCGGTGGGTAGCCACTGGGGGGTCCGTAAGACTTGCGGGAGCCAGGTGTGAGGTCCGTTCGGCGGTGTGCCTCTTAAAGGCGCCGTCGTCTGTAAAAAGATTTTTTACCTGCGTTAAAAAAAAAAAAAGGTATGAAAAGAAGGCAGCTTTGAATGCTCCTCCCAGAGTATCTCTTCCCTTTCTCGGTTTAATTCGATAGATTTTTACAGTGGGATAAAAAATTACACAAAATATGATAAACATGTACCTATCCTTAAGAGCCCTTTTACAAAATTGCACCGCTGCCTTACCGATCGGGGCGAAGGTAGATTTGCACTAGTATATATTGCATTATACGGGTGATGTTTCGAGTCTTACAAAATAATTATTAATGAACTAATTATAAAAATATATATAATATTTCAGTAGTTTAATGATGATAGATTACTTTTATTCAAGCTTTTGATAGTAATTCTATTTAATTCAATATCAAAATACGAGGTAAACCTGCATTGTTTTTTGGGAAAACTCACGGAGGTTAGATGTTTTTTGATAATTAATGAGATGGAAAATCAAAATTCTAATATATTATGTTACAACAAAAACATATTTCTGATGTTGTAGTAATTAATTTGATCTAATATATTGCACATTATTGAGAGATTGAGGAGTTTGAAGTAGCTTCGCTCTGCATCTTCTATCGCATTTATCACGGAGAGTGTTCTGAGGAATTGTTCGGATTAATTGCAGCTGCTGCATTTCGCCATCGTACATCGCGACAAAAATTTCATCCCCATCATCTTGATGCGTGGCTATCCACAACCGTGCGTTTTTGTCGAAATTTTTTACCACGTACGATAAAACTGTGGAATATATTGTCGCCAGCAGGGTTTCCGGACCAATACGAACCAAAAACCTTCAAAAAAAGAGCGTACTCCTTCCTTAAAGGCCGGCATCGCATTTGTGATACTCCTGGTGTTGTTGGAAAAATCTTTTCTAAAAGGGTAAATGCGACGCTCAAAAATTACGATTTTTTGCAAAAAATGTGAAAGGGCACTTAACTGTAACTTGTTATTAGTAGGTATTAATTTGTGCGTCAAAGGTGTTATAAAAAGTATGCAGTTCTGAATGTTTTTTTTTTTGTATCTAAAGAAAATTATTACTCTATATTCGTTTTTTTCTAGTCGGATATATTTTATAGCAAAAGCGTAGCCTTAATCTATTGTTCTAACAACACATAGCTCATTCTAGTTCATAGCTTTGTATTCCTTTATTATCTCTAAATTGCATAAAAAAATCAGATTTCGCGCGTAGCTAAAGATAATCATACTCACGTGGAAGCTTTTACCTGAAATTTCCAATTAAACCTTTTGATAATAAATAACTTCATTCAAGTAATCTATATATATATATAAAACTCAAAGGTAACTGACTGACATAGTGATCTATCAACGCATAGCCCAAACCACTGGACGGATCGGGCTGAAATTTTGGCATGCAGGTAGATGTTATGACGTAGGCATCCGATAAGAAACGATTTTGATCAATTCTACCCCCAATGGGATAAAATAGGGAATGAAAGTTTGTATGAAACTATCAATTTTAAACTTTTTTTAGGCTAAGACTTTGCATGCAGGTATAAGAAGAATCATTGATGAATGTCATTGTGTATAATACAAGCCTGAGAACAAAAACTGTAGTCTACACTTCAGCTCTACACCGAAGTGAAGCGAGGGCGGGCCGCTAGTTTATTGTATAAAACTTTGTGAACATGAGTAAACATTCAACTATAGGTTACAAGTATCTACATAAATTAAAAAGTTTCGTAAGTAATGTCACGGTAATAATAATATTACCCTGGTAATGTGCAAAGAAGTAAGTACGTACTATGTATATTATATATATTTTTTTATAATTTTCAGCTGAGCATCGCTTTAAATATAACTATTGCTAATCTATTCCAGTGCAGTCTGAATTTTAATTTAATGAGATAATAGAGTTTAAAATAATATGTATTTAATTTAAATAGACATTTCCTAGAAATATATTCATTCTGTTCAACAGAATATAAGTGCCCATGTTTCTATCAGCAATGAAACTGAAATAGTTTTATTGCAGATAAAAAAAAACTATATGAATTCATTCATAATCCACGTTATCTCGGGTGCTGAGCCGAGGTACCGTACTATTTGGCACTGTTCCACACACTGCCCTACTTGGACGTCATAGCCTCTAGTAGATATAGAAATACACTAGAGATGCCCTGCGGTTTCACCCGCATAAAACCTAAATATATAGCGTATATGAATCATAATTCGCGGATTTTTTAAAAAAAACTTTTAAAGGAGATCAATGCCGTCTTACTTACATATTTTTGAAGTGAAACATCTTTACGCACGCTCAACTTGGGGGGTAAACTGGCGAATGCGTTACGCGTTACGAAAAGTGTGTTCGGGCGAGGCGAACAGGAGTTGAGTGGGGGATATAAGCAAGAGAAAGCAGTGCGCGCGCACATTTTCTTTCTCTCTTTCTCTTATAGCTAGTAAATGAAATATGTATATGCACATGCATGTATATATTGTACCTACATACAGATGGAGCTAAAGAAGTTTCACTTCAGTCGTGTGGTCACTTGTTTTTTTTTTTGTGTAACTTTGACCGTATATGCAGCGCACGCAACGGAAGCTCTCAAATGGAATATATTTCCCGTTTTTGCAACATTTTTCATTGGTGTTAACCGCTTCTATTAGTCGTATCCTTATGTTATATAGCCTAAAACATGAGCGTCTATAGGGGGAGCGGGCTGTTGAAGGAGCGTCAGTCCGCGTTGCACGGTTCCTGTGATTGGTGGTGCCTCTAATACTCCGGGGGAATCTGGCAACGAACATTCGTGGCCAGTCTGAAACATAGGTGCCACGACTCACCCGCACTCTCGGCACGCATTAGGGAGACCTCGTCCTCATTTTTTTTTGTGGTTTTTTATGGGTAGCCCTGTCCATTATATCGACCTCTCGAGCTAGGCGAAATGGGTAGAAAGGAGTCCACAGTTATCCTCTTGCAATTGCAACTCTTGGTGGCAAAGAAGGCGTCGCGTCGCGCCTTTTCCAGAAATGAAATAAGGGAGAAGTTGACAACACCCACCCTAGAAACCTTTCTGCCAAACCTAAAATTGTAGTGATGAAAAATGATGAAACCTGTTGTGGATGACGAGTTAAGGGTCCCGGTAAAGCAACATATGAAGTACCTACGGTTGGTATTGGATGGCAGATGGACTTTCAAAGAACACTTTCGGCAGCTAGCTCCCAGACTAGTCAACGCGGCGGCTGCAATGAGTAAGCTCATGCCAAATATAGGGGGCCCCAACAATGCCTGTTGAAGGCTGTACATGGGGGTAATAAGGTGTATGGGTCTGTACGGTGCACCCGGCTAGGCGGTAGGTTTAATTAAACAAGGAGTGCAGAGATCTCCTCCGTAAACCCCAGAAGGTCATAACCATCAGAGCCATACGAGTGTACAGGACCATATCGTGGGCGGCGGCATGTGCGATTTGCAAGAACGCCACCGTGGCGCCCTGGTATAGGGCGTTAAGCCAGCGTTTGCAATATAAGCGCAAAAAAATAGTTTATTTACATCACATTAGAATCCTCTACAAATGTTTCTCTATTATATTATGCATGTATTATACATATAAACCTTGCTCTTGATTCACTCTATTTATTAAAAAAAGCGCATCAAAATCCGTTGCGTAGTTTTCAAGATCTAAGCATACATAGGGACAGACAGACAGCGGGAGGCGACTATGTTATGAACTATGTAGTGATAGTGAATAACTACTAACTACAAATACGTATTTGGATAAATCCCGCATATAATTGTGATATAAGTTGACGTTCCTACAATATTGCGTAGAAATAACTAGAAAATGAAACCTGTTAGTCACGAGTTTACATAATAAACCTCAGAATGCATATTAGTGCTCATTACAATTCGGCTTATCTTATTTGAACTACTTACTTAGTTCATATTGAAACGTTATATGTTTGTACATAGGTACCTAGACACTTGCGGAAAGACCCGCTCTGTCACCCATAATGCCATAATCGCTTGCGGTAGCGGCGTAGTAAAAATTCATTCATGGACATGTAATTATCGCTGTCTTACTTTTTCGTATAGCGCTGTCGCGATCACGATGTGGATGACAAATTGCATCTAAAACAAATGCAATTCAATTCATTATTCAATCAATGAAATGTAGTACAGTCAATCTGTAGGTTGAGGGTTGAAAAAAAACCTAAAGGGTAAGTCTTGTTTTTTCTGTTGCCAAATGACGTCAGTAAGCCACCTTGGCGATGGGCATGTTCAACTCGTAGGCGTTTTTTTAAAAACTCAAAAAAACCGTCAAAAATTTTTTGAAACGCATTTTTCTTATTTTGTATGCATTTTAGAAACTTTTTTTTTACCATAATTGTAGAGGGCGTTGAGTACTACAATTTATGTCAATGTTGCAATCTCGTACAACAAAAAATGCGCATTGTAGGTGGCGCTGAAGTCTCAAAAAAGTGTTTTTTCACTTTTTCACCCTGAAAATATCATTTTAATGGAGAACTTTAAATGGCAAAGTTGTTTCGTACATAATTACCAACAACTTTTGTATAAACAATTTTTTTGTATTACTTACCGTTTTCAAGTTATAAATTGCGCAGGTATGAAAAATCCAATAGAGCGGTTTTGAGCAGTTCAAGTACACATTTGTAGTGCACATTTCAATGTACGTTTTTACTATTTTTTTTTCAATCATGAAAAAAAATAAAAAATAGTAAAACGTCCATTGAAATGTGCACTGCAAATGTGGACGTGAACTGCCCAAAACCGCTCTGTTGGATTTTTCATACCTGCGCAATTTATAACTTGAAAACGGTAAGTAATACAAAAAAATTGTTTATACAAAAGTTGTTGGTAATTATGTACGAAACAACTTTGCCATTTAAAGTTTTCCATTAAAATGATATTTTCAGGGTGAAAAAGTGAAAAAACACTTTTTTGAGACTTTAGCGCCACATACAATGCGCATTTTTTGTTGTACGAGATTGCAACAATGACATAAATTGTAGCACTCAACACCCTCTACAATTATGGTCGAAAAAAAAGTTTCTAAAATGCATACAAAACAAGAAAAATGTGTTTCAAAACATTTTTGACGGTTTATTTGAGTTTTTCAAAAAACGCCTACGAGTTGAACATGCCCATCGCCAAGGTGGCTTACTGACGTCATTTGGCAACAGAAAAAACAAGACTTACCCTTTAGGTTTCTTTTTCACTGAAACGATATTTTTTTCGACAGATTGACTGTACTAATGCTCTCTGTCTTACTTTTGTGCGGCGGCCCGGATTAGTACAGTCAATCTGTAGGAAAAAAAATCGTTTCATTGAAAAAAAAAAACCTAAAGGGTAAGTCTTGTTTTTTCTGTTGCCAAATGACGTCAGTAAACTACCTTGGCGATGGGCATGTTCAAATCGTAGGCGTTTTTTGAAAAACTCAAAAAAACCCTCAAAAAATTTTTGAAACGCATTTTTCTTGTTTTGTATGCATTTTAGAAACTTTTTTTTCGACCATAATTGTAAAGGGCGTTGTTGTTGCAATCTCGTACAACAAAAAATGCGCATTGTAGGTGGCGCTAAAGTCTGAAAAAAAGTGTTTTTTCACATTTTCACCCTGAAAATATCATTTTAATGGAAAACTTTAAATGGAAAAGTTGTTCCATACATAATTACCAACAACTTTTGTATAAACATTTTTTTTTGTATTACTTACCGTTTTCAAGTTATAAATTACGCAGGTATGAAAAATCCAATAAAGCGGTTTTTGGGCAGTTCAAGTACACATTTGCACGTACGCAGTGCACATTTCATGTACGTTTTTACTATATTTTTTTTCATGATTGAAAAAAAATATAGTAAAAACATTTCGACAAAGAAATGAGTCACCAAATTACTTTGTACGCGTTGCAGTTGTGGCCACAGTAAGACGGTGACAACGTAGGCCAGCGCGCGTGGTCCTCTGAAGGAAAGGGGAAGGTGGAATAAGAGAGAATAACTCCTCAGAACACCCGCCGTGGTACAGATGGTAGAACGCGCTTAGTGACGCCATGTCACGGCATAATTGAAGAGGCTCAAAGTGTTAAGTTTTGTCTTTTGCATTTTCATCAATCTAAAGTGTTCACATGTTCATGTCTTTCACTTTATTCTGTATAGTATTAATAATTAAATTGCGGGCGACTTCTTAAATAATTTGACTACGTTTCAAAATCCTCTAAATTTAGGCATTCCATTAGCGCGTGGAAGATCATTTCCATCCTAAACTTAATTACTGAATACTAATGCTTGCTTAAACTTACTTAATTAGTAACACTAATGTTACTATTTCGTTCATAAGTGAAGCTAATTCTGTATTAACTGTATTAAAAACTCGTGATTTTGAGACTGATAAAGACTGATTATTGTTGATATGCTGGTTTGAAATAAATATTATTCCATAATCTTGCATCGAGGAGCTCGATGGCGCAGAGGAGCTCGATGGCGCAGGTGGTTAGCGCGTTCGGCTGCGATAGTTGAAGTTAAGCAACTTTCGCAGTGGTCGGTCATTGGATGGGTGACCAAAAATGTTCTATCTCGAGTTCCTCCGTGCTTCGGAAGGCACGTTAAGCCATTGCCGGGACCAATTGCATCTGCAGTCGTTAGCACCCGCCAATCCGCACTGGGCCCGCGTGGTGGGTCATGGCCCAATCTCCCTATTCCATCCATAGGGAAGGCCTGTGCCCCAGCAGTGGGGACATTAATAGGCTGATGATGATGATGAATCTTGAATCATTGATTTTTTCCTCCATTAACTAAAAGCAAATTTTTATGAAATACTTTAAAGGTTTCATCCTAACACATCTTAGCCTGGCGTACCCGTAACCGGACTGGATGTTACCGGACCCGGCTGGGTGGAAAAACCGGGTTGCAATCTCTATGCGAAGGTGAGTTTGTTTCTTTATTTTTTGTTTGTTACGCTTTCAAGCCTAAACCACTTAACGGATATGGATGAAATTGGTACACATATAGTTTATGAGCTGCATTGAGACATTTAATACTTTTTATCACGGAAATTTCCTAATTGTCAAGTTTGCCAACCATATCATTTTTTTCCTCACACTTAAGCAGCTAAAAATATCGTAATCTTGCTTTCGATCTTCGTACTCGATTCTTTAGATTCAAATATCTTAGCAGTTAAACGCTCAAAATAAAATTTATAAGAATCACAGACTGGTTTGAATTCTTACGATTTATGCTCCAATATGTTGCCTACAATGAAAAACCGTGTTATAAATTTATCTGACCAAAAATCTCGTATTTGTACGAGAAATCTCGTACGGTTGGTTACTTGTCTGGGCAATAATAGGAACCTACTGTCCAAATTTCTTCATTGTAGGTCCAGCCGTTTCGGCTGTCAGTCTGCCAGCCTATCCTTTTCTCTCTTTATATAATAGTAAAGATTCTTAGTTTGGGACTAGAAACGGCCAAGTAGATGATGGCAGCGAAAGTGGCCAACATTTCATTATGTTTATTTACTGTTATTTAGTGATTAATCAGCCTTTCACTTATTAAAATATATTCATATTCCTTAACTTTCTTATATTTTAAAACTATATTTGAGGCTCTGCCAAATCCCGTCAATACGTTTAAACGGTATTACTCAATGCAATAGGTTACAAAAAATGGCTACCGCTTGATATACAATCTGCGTTCTTCATTTTATTAACTTAATGATTCACTATAGTTATAAATTGATAGACAAGAAACGAGTTGATCAAATACCTCACTAAGAGATTTCATTAAACATTGTTGTGATTTAAAAGTGATGTGAATTTTTATTTACTAAGGGTGATGTTAAAAATATATTACCGGTTTAAGTTGATGAATCCATATTTCCCTTGTAACCCGGGGCCGATAACATTTTGAGAGTAAAAGAATCAGAACAGGATGAAAAATCGTGCAAATCGCTTCAAGTTCTAATTACTTAATATAAAAGGAACTAACTACTGTTTATAAGCAGTGGCGGCGCTAGACCATATATGGAGGTCGGCGACATCAAGTTCGCGAGGCCTATTTTAATTCGCAGTAAAATCCGTTAAATTAAGTGAGCCAAATAATAAAATAATGTAAACGAGTTTTATTGTTGATAATCAAATGATGACAAAAAATAATTACAAACATAGAAATTTAATTACTAAAATAGTGTTGTCAGACAGACGATTCTGAATACCCGTAAAGTACTACTCGCTTCCATCACGCACGTGTTCGAAAATAATAAAAGTCATTATCATCTGCTTAGCTTTTCCTCGAATTGTTCGGGGTCGGCTACCAAAGCCAGGCCAGGAGAAACGAAAATAAATAGGTAACTAGTAAAAATTTTTTGCGAGGCCGCCTCAGGCGCGAGGCCGTCGGCGGTGGCCGACGTCGCCGACGCCTAGCGCCGCCACTGTTTATAAGTGCATTGATTGTGTGTGTAACTATAAAGCAAAGTTTTCAAGTGCGTACTAAGAAAAAGGGGAACGGACCACTAGCCCCAGCCGCTGGTCGCCAGGATTGAGTTACAGTCGCAGCAGCATTGAGAGCCAGGTAACCTTTAACCCTCTGTTGTACCACACGCACCGCATCCTATTTCTAACTTCGAGTTTTGAACCGCATACCTTTATAGTCCATTTTCATTAATTTTAAAACCGACACTTTGTCGCTGTAACGCGCAAACAATAGTGTTTAATGTTATATAGATGTAAAGAACCTCTTTACAGTCAGTTCTTTAATTTGTTATTTCTTAAGTAGTTTGTATAGCTCTCGGGCGACCATAATAATAAAACTGTCACTTGACAGATGGTGTCGCTTTGACAGAACGAGCCGTGATATTTTTATTTGATTATTTTAAAATATTATTGTAAAGGAAGGAATTGTTGTATTAAGTAAAAGACTAAATGTCGTTTCTTTGTTTTCAGAGCAACACATTGGTTTAATTACTTTTACAATTTCCATTAAAAGATATTGTCTTATATAGATAATGGTACTGAACCCTTCGTGGGTGAGTCCGACTTGCATTTAACCGTTTTGACGTGACAACGTCTTAAATTAGGTTGCGGCTGGGAGTCACTTATGAAAAAGTGTAACGCTCGGTAACGTTACGATGAGTTTAAGTTTACATGTACAATGTTTTAGTAAACAAAATATATTTCTATAGTTAAAATTTGTGCAATTCTTATTTTCATTCAATTCCTTGTTCCTATTGTGCAATTTAATTATATTCATATCAATAAATATTCTACCGAGAAAAAGACGTTGTCACGTAAAATCTTCGCCCGTAAAACCGACTTTACAGGCAACCATTTTTTTTTTTATATTTTAATCCGGCGGGCAGGACTTTGTCACTCGGTTCGCTAGATTATTATAAAAAAATCTGCTTCATCAATCAAAGTATTTGGCCCATCTTAATGATAAGCGGCTGGCTTTGTTTATATTACTCTTGTGATTATGAGTCGTTATAGTTATATTATATTAGTATAACGACTCATAATCACAATATAATTGTATAATTCGCACATTGCCCTCATTTATAAATATTATATTGCCATGTACTCTTTTTGCGGCAGCAAAATGTGTCACTCCAGAAATCTTCACGCTTTTTTTAGGATTCTGTGTATCCAAAGGGAAAAACAGAACCCTTATAGGATCACTTTGTCGTCCGTCTGTCTGTCAAGACCCTTTATCTCGGAAACGCGTGAATGTATAGATTCAAAATTTGACCTTAAACTCAAGTCTGTGGCCACTTAAAGCTGCGAAAACCAAACTTCTACGGTCGTTTATCCGTCTGTCAGTCAAGATCCTTTATCTCGGGAACTCAAGTCCATATACGGTCCCTTAAAGCTGTGATAAAACCAGAATTTTAAGTAAGCATAAAAAAAAGATACAGTTGTTTATGTTGTGTACCCTGCTACAATTTTGTACGGAACCCTCGGGGGGCAAGCCCGCCTCGCACTTGTCCGGGTTTTATATCTTGAAAAGGCCTAACGCTTCGTTAGACCACCGGGAGTAGCGAGTACAGGGCATCTGAAGGTTCCTCCCTTTTGATCCAGCCACATGGCTGGATGAAACGACCTGGGGGCCATTCGCCGAACGGAAATGCTTTAGAAAACGCTAACGCTTTCGATTTCATTTTGTTATTTCTGACCGCCGAAGGTTTTCAAATACCTTACGCTCATTTTCTTTAATACTGTTATTACCAAGGCAAAAGAAAAAAAAGAGCGCGAGGAATTTGAAAACCTCAGGCGGCTAGAAATAACAAAACTAAATCGTAATCGGGCCCTACCCAGTAATCTGGTAAAAAACAGATAATGATATTTATTTGTAAACAAATACACTATACATACAATCATGATTCGTTAATAATACTCCTGCACCGTAGCCTTAGCACGAACCAATATCGAATTCGAATAGTTTGCGAATCCGAAATGTCATTGTCAAATATGTACTGATTTTTACTTCTCGTTACGTCCGTTGTGGCGCTGCTGTTCAAGATTCCATACAAAATTTGACAATGACATTTCGGACTCGCAAACGTTACGAATTCGATATTGGTTCGTGCTATGGGTACCGGTCACTTGACTCCATAGAGCCCGGGTTCCGAACCTGGGGGTAATTACCCCTCCGGGGGTAAATCAGCCATAATTCGGGGGTAACAAAGAACCTAATTATTTGGTTAAATCTAAATAAAAAGAAAATACTATAATTTTTATTATTTTTAAAGCATGTAACTGCTTGATGTTTAAATCTAAAGAAAATATAACTAGAAAAAATTCCACGCGGACCAGGCAGCAGACGGGACTCGAACCCGCACCCTTCGCAATCCGGGCGAATGCACTGACCAATTATGCTACCGCGGCCCTCACGGACCGCGTCGAAATTCTTTCTAGCTATTCTTAAGCTGCAAGGCAGCGCCATCTCTTCGCATTATAGGTAAACCCACAATGTCAAATGAATACTTTTACAAGTATTAAACATTTGAAAGAAGAAATAGCAATTATAGTTATAATTTTTATTATTTTTAAAGCATGTAACTGCTTGATGTTTAAATCTAAAGAAAATATAACTAGAAAAAGAAGAAAGACAAAGAAAGAAGAAAGAAAATACTATATAATAATACTACTAAATGCGCTCCTTCTTGCTAGCGAGCCGGCGGGGTGCTGAGTGTGGGAAGCGGGGCGAGATTTTCTCCTGATGACATTATTAGAAACGAAAATGTAGCGGCCAAATTGGAATTTCTTGGACTGATGATAACTTTTTAAAGTGGGGGTAAAATCTGTTTTCCTAATAGGTTACAGGGGTAGCAGTATTGCAAAGGTTAGGAAACACTGCCATAGAGCAACGTATCTCTATACCCTACCCGCATTCGGACCGCGGTGCCCCTAATGCGTATCGGGACTGCGAGTAACGTTCCAGAAACCGTCTCCGGCTGGCTGCACACCCGCCAGGAGCCCTATTTTTGAATCACTCGTCTGACATAGTATCGTCGAATGCGACATAAGTCACCTTCGACTTTCAAGTCGCATAATACTGATTTTCCGTATTTTTGAAACATTCGTCACCGGTGTTACCTGTTTAATACGAAATGTAAAATTTTACTCATTTCACGCAGAAATAATAAAAACCGGTAATTGCCGCAATGGAAACCGAACAAAAAATTCTCGTTGTCGTTTCTCGTCGTCGTCTAATAGCACAAAAAGTTTTACAATTATTCTATCATTCGCCTCCACCATTCGACATGCAGCGAGTGGTCTCACCTATTCGTTGCACTCGAGCGATTCAAAAATACGGAATTAATTATGTCGAATGAAATTTAGTAGAAATCGAGCGTTCGACGCAAGACGAGTGATTCAAAAATAGAGCTCCAAGTGATTGTCCGTTGCCAGACTCACCCACTGCCGTCCTCAAACTAAAGTGCGGTTAAGTAACATGTGCTCGATTTTTCAGCCCTAAATTGCATCTTATACAGTTTTTAATACTCTATCGATCTGTCTTTAACAAGTATTCGTATCTTTTATATTTTAAGTCTTAAAATCCTGAATGGTTACAAAATAGCAATAATTTTAAGTTTACGAGCCGTTTTTTGGCCATATCTCAAAAGTTGGTTCTGTCATTTAGCTGCGTTTTAGCTTGAGGACGGCAGCCCAGGTATCTTCACCCCAACCAATCTACCATATTAGCCCGTAAGGCCCTGTAAAATAAAATATCTTTGTCGAGCTTCAATATATTGTCTTTACGGCCAAGTGTCACAATGACTGTAAAAGCATTAGTACTCAAAAATTTACACTTTTCTATTGACAAAAATATCTAGGTGTCTACCTAATTATATTATATTCATATAAATAACAGTCATTTTATTATTTTTTATTTTGCAATTTAGAATAAAATACCATTTTCGAGTTCGATTATTTATTATAAGTTCAATACGTACAGCAACAACCTCATTATGTTAAGTTATGAATGTCTTACTCAATAATTTTGACGCGAACATAATGACGCGAGAATACAGTGACGCATGTACAAAAACAAAACAAATACTTTACGCTTCAAAAGTGTTATTTTTTACATACGTATATAGGAGGAGTATCTAAATCTTAAGGTGCTTAGATGCCTTTACTCTGACATCCTGTATCAATTATTATTGATTGCGGCATCTTTGTAATTCGCACGGACATTCCTGAAATCATCGGTCGAGTCAACTCAGAAGGAAACTTAGCGTTCAGTCGTATTCCAAACTTTGTTCAGACAACACGTATCGATAGATCGAACACCACATGTTCTGTCAAGAATATCGCGAAAAATAATCTAATAGAAATAACATTGATCAATAAACTCTTTATAGAGATAAAGTTTGCTTCGCGCGTTATTGTCATTAGAATTGATCCTTGCGATAAGGAAGCATCAGCGATGACTTTAGAGTGTAGTTATAAATCAATTTTTTTACTGTTATTATTATAAAATGTGATGGATATAGTGTTGTTTTTAAAATGGTGATTGTGTGCTGATTATCATCGTCTTGAAACTGTTTGACGTTAGAAATGTATTTTTGGAAGCAAAACATTTTAGCTGTGTGCATCTTCCTTCTTGGTGAGTGCTTAATGTGTACCATGGAACACTAATATAGCTCATACATAATAATAACATAATTATATAGATACATGAACATGACTGTATGACCTAACAGTTACTAGTATTAGTTATACAGAAAAAAAATATGCTAGAACAGTTATCAATTATGTGTTTTATTTTATTATTTTTAAAATATTTTGAACGTATTATTTAAAGTGAAAAAATTCATGAAGATTGAATATTTTTATAATAATTTATAGTGTTATTATGTATTTTTTAGTTTTTAGCAGGCATTTACTGTAACAATAAATAAACACCCCTTATTAATAAACGAAGACTACGCTTAGATTAGTGATCCCATTTCTAGAATTTTATTACAAATAGCATTTGAGTGACCAAAATTTCAAAAAAAAAACCATATCGTTTATTCAGTCTAGGCTGTTACAAGCACTTGTGAATGTCGAAAAGCTACGCCATCAGCAAGGGCTGATTTTTTCTCCCTGTTTTATTTCATACAGTGCCGTCCAATTAAAAGTTGACATCAAACTTGCAAACATGTGTTGCGTTCAACTTCCATCACATAATGTCAAATATGTAACAATAGACAATCAACGAATTTAATAACAATAAGTGCAAAGAAAAGTCCCAAAATAGCAAGAAACAATTTTCAAATCAAAATGAACAAGTATATGAATGGGAGTAAGTGCAAGGTTCTCTTCAAAACTCTATCTAAGGCTGGGAGCCTTAGTTTTAACCTAGACCTGAACAAAACACAGCGTAACTAGTCTAAACTTATTCCTTGTTTATTAGTAAGGGGGTGAGTGATTTTTTAGTATCTTTGTAAAACTTTTCAGGTGATTTTAGCAGAGACTACAAACATTATCGTTCAAAACAAGATTATAAAATGTTATTGCATTTCAGCGTTAAAAACACTTAGGAAGATAGGATACCATTAAAATACTTATAAAATGTAAGGGTTGGCTAAAAGGCAATATACTGAGACAAATTTGCGACTCAACAATTGGCAACCTATCCCATCGATGTTAAGCAGAGATGGCGGGTTCGAATCCCGTCCAGACTCAGTAGCGGTTGCGACCTTTATTTTATATTATAAGAAAAACAATCTTTCAGAAGCACAGAGGAACTTAAAATAATGAGATTATCGGTCGCGTTTCCGCTATTATTATCGGAAAAATATTTGTAATTCTTAACAATATGTCTGTCTTGGATTTCATTGTATGTTTAATAAAATCAGAAAAAGTATGGCATTTCGTCATGCTCTCAATTAGTCCCCTTAGAAATGATGAATGATTAAAAAGAATCGAAGGTTAACGAAAATCTAAATATTAACGGTCATACCGAAATTAAAGAAAAACCGGTATTTTAAGAAACAACATGGTGATTAGTTGTTTATGTAGAAAATAAATATATATGTCGCATATTTCTATTTATACTGCATGAAAATAAAAATGCAGGCTTATAAATTATGTATGTTTCACATTATGTAATAAAAAGGTGACTTCATGAATCTATAGTCATTATTCAACTTGACGACTTTGTAAATAATACAGGGAGAAAAAACAGCCCTAGCCAATGATATAGAAATAATATATTGGCCCTTGCCGAGTTTCTTGCCGGCTCTTCTTAGTATAAAGTTTCCCGCCGGTAGATTTACGAACCGATGGCGTAGCTTCTAGACATTCCCTTCGTAGCAAGTGGACAGATTCTCAGATTGGCAGAATCTCAGGTGGTCATGTAATTTATAACAGCCCAAACTGAATAAATTAGCCTGAGTTCGAGTTTGAACATTGTTATATAACTATGAAACACGGGCGTTTAAGATGACACTTAAGTGTTCCAAGATTGAAAAATAAAATAGTTACGTGATCTCGTTGACAAAGTGGTATAAACAATAATATATTGGAAAAAGCAAGCTTTTCTGTTTACATACTCTTTTATTAAAAAAAATTCAAATCGTCGTCCCACCTTCACTGCTTGCGAAATGGTTTTTTCTGAAACGAGAATATTTTATACCGTCGTATCTTGAATTTATTTGTAGTTGTAGAAAAAAATATTAAGCTTTGACGTAGGTACATCTTGTTGGCAGTCAAGTTTTTCTCCCCAAATTCTACTATGCTGGAAGGCATGTTTCAGAAATTAGAAAATACCTAAGATATAATATGCCTATTATACCGTTGCCTGAATCCAAAATTTTTGGGTTGTGTAAAAATTGCCGCTTTGCAAATACAGTTTCACACGAATTCAGTGTCTCTTACGTCATTTTGTTATTTACTTAATTGAAAATAAGTTTTAAATATCCTTGTTAAAGCTCGTTGTTGAATAAAAACAATAACAAATGCTTAATTGAAACTTGTTAGCAAAACATGTTAGTTCAAAATCTAAACAAAAACACACCACAAGACGCATGTGATAGTATCCTTTTGATAATTATTTTATTATAAAAGACTTTAAAAGGTGGAGAAGCACGATTTACTTAAAATTTTTCAAACAATAATAGTTTGAAAATTTTTCTTTGGAGATATTCTCTATACGAATTTAATAGACCTGCACGCTTACAGCAGGTACAGTACCGTACGAGTGGTCGACCGGCTGACCACGTTATGGGGAGGGGGAAGTGTGACCCGCCGGTCACTAAGGGTAAACCCCCCGAAAGAATGGCCTCTGAGTCGTCGGCACCCGGACGGGTACCCTCAGAGGGGGGCATGTCCGAGTAGCCTCGGGTTCTTGGACCCCCCAAGAATGCTTCGGCCGCGTTTCCCCCCTCTTCTTCTAGGAGAAGGGACGAGGAGACGTGGGTGACAGGGAGAGGGGAGAGGGACGGGAAGAAGTACGCTTCCCCTCCCGCTCCCCCCTCCCAGGAACGGTGGCCCCCTCTTGTAGTTTTGTCCTACAAAGGGGGGCGGTGGAGGGTTGCTTGGACGAGTACGCCCAAGAAGCCCTCCGCAGCGGACGGGGGGCGGTACGGTGGGCACTAGGCCTCGTACTTAACCCCCATGCGCGGGCCATCCTGCGCACGTCTGCGGGGTCCCCGCAATACCTCGGCAGACCCCTGCCGTGGAGCCCCGGCGAGGCCGGGAAGCTGCTGGGTGCGGAGTCGTGGTAGAATCCCTAAACGGAGACCCCGCGGCTCCGCATTAAGCAGTGTGGAAGGTATACTTTTTTAGCGGATATTATGCCGTAAAGCGCCCGTAAGAGTTGCAGGGTCCTCGGTGGGCAGCCACTGGGGTGTCGGCAAGACTTGCGGGAGCCAGGTGTGAGGTCCGTTCGGCGGTGTGTATTACACCGCCGAACAGTATTTAACAGTATTTTTAACCTGCGTCATAAAAAAAAAGGTACAGTACCGTACAATAGACAGTTAGTACCGATACATATTGCGTTTGGTTATTTATTTGAAATATAAATATGTAAATGATTATATTTTTATGATTAATGTTACGAAATTTTCCATTTTATACAAACTTTCGCCAAGAACATTACGTTTATAAACAAAAACTGTTGGACACAAAGGATTTCGTACCATTGTAAAAGATTGAACACTAGGCCGAGCAAAAACATTCACGTTTCTTAAATCCCTTTTCGGTTGATTTACCAAACCAATGATTTCATAAAAACCTAATCCGTAGCTGCTGTTATCGCGTAAGTACTCAGGTCCTGTTCCTGATGGCACTTGATTCCTCTAAGATTTTTCTGATCAAAGATTTATTGGGAAGAGTTTTCACATATTTTAACCGACTTCAAGAAGTACTATATATATATAGTATGTTTATACTATATATATATATACTGTGTTTTCAATTTGTCAGTATATTTTTTTGTACTTGTTCGCGCTTAACTTCGAGACGCGTGGACCGATTTCGATATGTTTTTGTTTGACGCAGTTTTTTGGCGAGATGGAATGGCTGTAATGGATTGAGTTTGGTGAAGATAGGAGTAGTACTTTCGGAGAAAACAATTGAACTCCTCAATTACAAACAGTACTTCATTTCGTGTATGGTTATTTTAAGAGATTTGAAAGAGATAATGCAGGGCAGGCAAACTATACATTGTTAGTTGAGGTCTTGAGATCCCCTTAGGATCTCGCCGTCCCCAAACCCGGGGACGCTGTAAAGGTTATCTGCGACCAACAGCATACAAAAAAAATGTAAGTTAATGTTACTCTGGCAGAAAAAGTAGAAAAATAGTTTTTTTTTAAATACAAACGGGGGCTTTGAATTTTATTATTTTTAATATTCGTCATTACAGCGTACATAGTGTAAAATTAAATTTTCTGGGTACCCTTCTAGGAAACTTAGGCCCTGCTTAAAAAAAGCGCCGGGGCCACCCTTTGGCTGTCTTGTAGCTTTAAGCTGAAGGCATAGGTGGAATGTAAGAGTGTATAATAAAAGGCAATAGCTTCTTGCACACAACGCTGAAACTCACTCGATAATGTTTCGAATCAAATCATCTTTATTGCGAATACAGGTTACAAAGTTGTTGTCCATTTAAAATTTTAGTACAGTTCAACTATATTCCGTCTTATCGACATACAATATAATACTGGATTAAAATCATTAATTATTTCATTGCCAAATTAATGAAGTCGGATTCATTTCCTGGATAATAGCTTTATTCGATTTATTTTCGTGAAACAAAGTATGTACATCAAAAGGTCGTCGTTCAGCTGTCGATTACGACATCGATGGGCGATTAGCCGACAGTTCTGTAATAAAACTTTTCACTCGACATGCAACTCCCATTAAGATATTTTTTTTTGTTTCATATAGAAATGTACGGTATAGAATATTTGTAAACAGTATATTTCTCAATCGTGAAATGTTGAAACTAAATTGTGTCGTTTAAAAATGTATTAAGAGAACTATGTATTTGCATTAAGATTCGTTGCCATATGATGATACGAATGTCTGGTTTAAAACTGTTATTTTATTCATGTGTTACGCAAAAGTGTTGACAAATTAACAAATATTACCAAAGGTTGTTTGTGAAATAAAAATTTGCGTTAAATGTAAAGAATCTAAAAATACTAATTTTCGCAAACCTTTTTGCGTTTTTAAAACAAGTACTTTTTGGGTATAATGCTATATTTAAAATTCCTAGTGATTTTGTTTGCCTTGTTGTCTTGTGAGTAAACGCTTGCATTTTATAGTTTGTGTTCTAAATTTTCCTTATTTCCTTTTATTGCCGTCACATTCAATAGGTTTCGCCCGTCTAACATTGGATAACATCTTGATCGAACATTTTGTTGCTACATAATTCATTGACTAGGCCTATGCCCAATCAATAATTTATGTGGCATTTAAATGGTGTCAAATATGAACTAAAATATTTATCTCCTTATCTGCATCTTTATCTTTGATGTTCTAACCCCGCAACGGATATGGCCAGAACCACTGTATGTATTTTGCATAAGAAAATCTTATCTCTTGCACAACACAATAAAATTAATCCATTCGGCACTTGAATATTTTATCCTTATCCCCATATTATTAAACAAAGTTTTCCCTTGCATCATGTGTGTGTTCGTGATGATCTCAAAAAATACTATTCGGATTTTAATGTTGTTCTCACCATCAGTTATTACCATCATTAGGGTTCCGTACCTCAAAGGGAAATAATGGAACCCATATAGGATCGCTTTGTTGCCTGTCTGTCCGTCCATCTGTCTATCAAGACCCTTTACAATGGCAAAACGTGGAGGTATTGAGTTGAAATTTAAACCATACACTTGAGTCTACGGTCCCTTGAAGCTGTGAAAATATCGAACTTCCTAGTTAGCCTAAAAAGAATTACATAACGTAAAATAAGTTAATATGTAATATTGCATGACCTTTGATTTTTTGACGACCTCCGTGGCCGAGTGGTTTGTACGCCGGGTTTCATGGTGTCGCCGACTCGAGAGGTCCCGGGCTCGAATCCCGATGGGGGCAGATGTTTGTGTGATGAACACGAGCATTTGTACTCCAGTCATGGATGTTGTGTTGGAAATATTTATTTATTATTTTTGTATGATGGCTTTCTCCGGCCCTCTCATCGTTGAAATTCGGCCAGCGGGCCGTAGTTTGCCTATCCTTATTATAAATAAAACCGGTCAAGTACGTTTTCAACACATTTGCTAAAAGAATAATGATGAATGATTCACTGATAATGCTATTTACATTATTAATGAATAGCATAATGTTCGTATTTCTATGTAGGACTAGGGCAGTACAATGCCAGCTTTGTAACGTACTGCGGCGATCTACCCTGAAGGAGTAGGCCCTGGGAGCGTAGTAATAATAATAGAAACAACTTTGATTTGATATTTTTTATATTTGAAATCAGGCAAATATAATAATTGAGCTTAATCTATCAACGCATGGTTTGGTGCCTGAAGTCTATCTGGAATCTTCTATCAAACGACAGAGGATTCCTAATTTCAAATATTAAAATCATGATATTAACTTTTTAATATGACTGCCAGCCGTAGGCATTACACGAACAAAGAGTTTACTTAAACAAGGAGGCTGTATCGTAACGGACGTTACAGTACCTACATCCTCGCGCTTCCTACGGGCAGTTGCTGAAAATCAGCATTTTGCCTATTAAGGCAAAAACACTGCTGAGCTTTTGCCTATTTGCATCACTGTCACTTACTAATGACTGTAGTTTAGACTTGATATTTAAGAACTTATTATCGTCTATGTCTGCAGTGAACATGTATTAATTGTAATTATTTGTGATGCAAATAAATGAATAAATAAATGATAAAAATCTACTGATTCCAGTAGAGACCGTTTGTATGGAATAAGCATTGCCCCCCTCTGAAGTTGTACCGGTTTGGTCTTGTGCATTTAAGTAGATGTAAACGCTTGTCAATTTTCGATCAGCATAATAAAGGGGTATAATTATGTTCCCGTCCACTAATACTCATTTAATCAGTGGATTATACCTTAATCTTATCAACACAGATTAGTCCATATGTAACATTCTTGATTTTGAAGAAAAAAGTCACAAGTCATCCGTAATGCGGTTGGATGGAATCTTCATTGACTCATTGACGACCTCCGTGGTCGAGTGGTTTGTACGCCGGGTTTCATGGTGTCACCGACTCGAGAGGTCCCGGGTTCGAATTCCGGTGGAGGCAGATGTTTGTGTGATGAATACGAGCATTTGTACTCCAGTCATGGATGTTTAATATGTATGTCTATATCAATATACTTATATATGTACAGTAAAAAAACATTATTTGTACAATATTAGAACTGCTCTCATATAAGGTTTTTTTTTTTTTGTGACGAGGGGAAATGCAGTTACGCACCATACCGTGACGCTGACTAGGCGCACGGCGTGTGTGGGACTCGCCGGCACGGGAAACAGTGCCGACCCTACTCAAGCAGGACCAGTGCGGAAGGCCACACTGATCCTACTCCACTAAAACCCCCCGGTACCCTCCTACGCCCATATGGGGGCGTCTCAGGATCGACGCACCTTAGCGTGCGCCACTTCACTGGGACGCCCCCGGGCAGGCCCGGCCCAACGAGTGGACCGGGCGACGCGCCTCAGGGGGACTGCGCTAGGGTACTAGGCAGTCCCCAGACGTGGTGGCCTATGCCGGAGCGGCACCTAGGACGCGCGGCTGGTCAGGCCGCGCCCAGACCACCTTAGGGCCGTCGAAGACCGCCAGTCACCGCTGCCTGCCTCCTTCGGCCCACCCGTCTACGCCGGAGAGGGGGCCTAGAGCGTCCTCCTCCCGCTCCCTCTCCGCTGCCTCCTTCTGCGCCATCACAGATTCGCAGAAGGAGGCGGCCGCCCTCCAGGCTCTCTCGCTACCAAGCATGGCTCTTACCATACTTGGCAGCGTGAGGCCTCCTCCGCCGAGCGCCGCGATCAGATCGCGGCGCTCATTTCGCCAGGCCGGGCACACGATCAACGTGTGCTCGGCCGTGTCGTCGGGAGAGGCGCAGTGATGACACCGCGGCGTCTCCTCCCGACGGGCGACTCGGTGCAGGTAGTGACCGAAGCATCCATGTCCGGCCAGTACCTGCACCAGGCGGTAGGTGAGGGTGCCCCGCTGGCGCCCTACCCACTCCTCCAACACCGGACGAATCGCCTCGATCGTCCGGTGGCCAGCGGCTGGGTTGGCGAGTGCCTCCACCCATCGGCGCAGAGCCTCCCTCTGCGCCTCGGTGCGGACCCGTTCAGTCTCCTCTAGAACGGGTCGCTCGCCCCGCTCTCTTGCCGCGACCCGGTGTTGATGCACCTGGGACAGTACCAGGGCATCAACCTACCACGGGAGCGTGCCTGCTAGGACGCAGGCAGCCCCGTGGCTGACCTCTGCGGTCTTCGCAGGAGGGCCCTCGTGCGGGACGAGAGGCACTCCGCCCAGACCGGGGCCCCGTACAGCGCCATCAACTTTATCACGGAGTATCCATAGGGAGATTGGGCCATGACCCACCACGCGGGCCCAGTGCGGATTGGCGGGTGCTAACGACTGCAGATGCAGCCGGGACCAACGGCTTAACGTTCCTTCCGAAACACGGAGAAACTCGAGATAGTAAACTTTTGCTCACCCATCCAATGACCGACCACTGCGAAAGTTGCTTAACTTCAACGATCGCAGCCGAACGCGCTAACCACTTGCGCCATCGAGCTCCTCCTCGATATAGCTCGAACTATGTTATATGTTAAAGGATATGGTTTCCGCACTTAGTCCCTAAGTGGACCATTGTACGTTGAATTTGAATTTTACATTGAAAATTACGCCACTTACATTGAAAGGACAATGTTAAAATTGGCCTAAGAACCAACACCAATTTGGCATTTATGATAATTCTTAGTATATTTTTTGCGATAATTATCAGTTTTTATATTGTGACGGACACTTCCAGTTAAGTAAGCTAAATTAAAAAGTTAAAAAATAATCTGAGACAATAAATCCCATTTTATGTGTATAATCTATGGCAGCGCTGCAAACAAAACACTCTTTCTTCCTAATGCCGGCACTTCACTTGGCTATTCGTATTTGCTATTTTAAAACATGACATCAGTCTGTCCTTTTCATTCCTTATTAAGCATGACAAGGACAAACTTTTGTCAAGTGAAGGGCCGGCATAAAACTTGTTACTCTGTGGTTGTGGTGCATGCAGTTTCATAGTAATCTGTGGCATTCGTGCATTCCAAAGAGTAGTTTATTATACCGGAAATTGCATTCTCGTTTCGGATTACCTGTTGTGTGTGTTTATTTGCGATTGTTTTTCCTTTAATTTAACTATATCGGCTATCTAATATGCCATCGATGTTACCAAAGAGCAGAGCCCTTATTACCAAGTGCTAGTGAACCTGTGCCACAACATCCTGAGAAGATCATACTGCCAAATTATTCAAGAACACCTAATACACATTCACGCTGCATATTTACACAATATACATGTGATATACAAATAAATACAATAAACAATATGATACAATTATGTGAAAAATAGTCAATAAATAAGAAGCAAAACTACAGTTTTTATTTTATTCATGATTCCTACCTAACCAAGTTTTTCGTAATAGTTATTCTTTAAAATCGCACTGAATAAAATGAATTAGTTGTAATATCAATTCACTTCATACTGAGTTCATAATAAATTCATAGGTTGACCTATGTTTCATTGAATATTAAACATAACCTCAAAAAAACTTTAGTTTTCCTAATAATTTAAGTTCTCAGAAGTGTCCGTCAATAATCTTTGTTTTTACAGTCATTTACTTACGATTTTGAACCTAGAAAATAATATTTCATGATTGTTGGTTCTTAGGCTAACTATGTATGGACGCTGAACAATGTCCTTTACGCCGCTGTCTCTCCCACTTCCTTTTAATCCTCTCCATCCAAAGGTTGTCTGGAAGAGATCGCTTTTAGCGATAAAGCCGCCCATTGTAACACTTAATTTAAATGGCTCTGTATTTATTGTAATGTATTCAGTGGTGTTCAATAAAGTGTTCATTGTATTGTATTGTACGTGAGCCATGGCGGCCTATTACTCCAACCAGGCCTACTCCCTCCAGAAGCAGATCAGTCTCCCCAGTCTTCTCAGGGCATCCGCGAGGGATTCCGGTGTACCGAGTGTCTCACTGCGGATCAGGGCGAAATTTACCGAGCTATGATTTAAAGATTCTCACAGCAAATATTAGCATGATAAAGAAATGTTAAGAATAGGGGAGACCTATGTCCAGCAGTGGACGAAAATGGGTTGATGATGATGATGATGATGAAAGAAATGTTTGCTCATCCCGGATCTATACCTACTTATATTTGAAAGGAGTAAAATTTGTCAGTTTGTTTGTTGGAAATAATCTCAAGAACTCCTTATTCGATTAAAAAAACACCAGTAGTACATTTCATCTCATTTTAATAAATTTAGACCGTCCAAAGCTTCTTATTATTTATTATACATATATTTCCAAGAGGCCTTGTAACTGACTAGTGCAAACATATTATTTGTTAAGTGCCAATTCTGAAGTATCGTTACGGTGTCGTCGGCGTGTTTATGCTCCTTAGATGGATATTGACATAACGTTATTGAGTCATTACGCCCAGCAGCCGGACCAGTAGGCGTGTGGGCGTTCGCCTAGCACTAAACTTGCAATTGTGGTGTCATGTTTATATCATCACCGTCAATCAATATGGAAATTGAGAAGACTGAAATCATGAAACATTATTAGGAAGTGAAACTTCTTTACGCACGCTTGACTTGGGGGGTAAGCTGGAGAATGCGTTACGCGTTACGAAAAGTGTGTATGGGCGAGGTGAACGGGATGTGAGTGGGGGATATGAGCAAGAGAAAGCAGTGCGCGCGCACATTTTCTTTCTCTCTTTCTCTAATAGCTAGTTAATGAAATATGTGTGTACAATATATACATACATGTATATATTGTACACACACACACACACACACACACACACACACACATATATATATATATTATATACAGATGGAGCTAAAGAAGTTTCAATTCAGTCGTGTGGTCAGTGACGGTGAAGTGCAGACGTGAAGATAGCTGGTCAGCAGTTCTACCTGCCACACCAGTTATCCTCACCTTGCCGGCCTGCATGTTGCTTCGTCACGCCTCTTTTAAAGGATCCCAGGTTGTAAGGAGGGAACACGTTAGCGGGCGGAGTATTCCATTTACGGATAGTGCGACAAGGAAATGAGTCACAGAATTTCTTTGTACGCGTTAGAATTGTGGCCACAGTTGTTAGACGGTGACAACGTTGGTCAGTGCGCGTGGTCCTCTGAAGGAAAGGGGAAGGTGGAATAAGAGAGAACAACTCCCCAGAACACTCGCCGTGGTACAGACGATAGAACGCGCTTAGTGACGCCACGTCACCAAGGATATTAAATACCCTAGATACACCACGAGCGCTCAAAATGTGTTACAATCAAGAAGTGCTTGAACTCCACTCAAGCACTTCTTGGTTCACAGTCACGCGCGGATACAGAGCTCGGCGTAAAAATGCGAAAATAATACTTAGAGTACGAAAAGAATCGTTTTTTTGACAGGTATCTAATCAATGTTTGTTAATTTAACGCATTTGAAGTAAATTTTGATCTAATACTTACTATAAACTGATTTAATATAAAATATTTGTGATATTCAAATGCATGGTCGGTTATATGTCGCCATATAGCCGTCTCTTTTTTTTGCGGTTCGTGCCTGCTATATTGCTAACAGCGCGTTCAGAATAGGCTAGTTTACTCATGTCGAATTGTATTAAATAAATGTTTATTTCTTAAAGTATTTAGTCTAAGGAACCTTAATATATCGATTTCACTTCATAAAAGCAGAAGATTGCTGTAGAAATTTAATTTAAAAAAAAAATTTTTAGTCTGTATTTTTTAAACCCTAAAAACGCTGTTCGCCACATCCGCCATGATTTTGACGTCCCTTGTGGTAAACAACTAAATGTCATTCGCGTGTTACTGTAGGTGGATTCTTTCGTCTGACTAAATTTATCTTAAAACACTTTTAACTTTAGGAAAGAAAAAAACAGTTAACTTAGTTTTTTTTGACAAAACTAATTATGGATGCCGGCTTTGTGAAAGCAGAAAGCACAAATCTGCCAAGAATTGACGCATTGATGGTTGGTGAATTTGTTGCACTAAACCCCGATTTCTGCTCTGCGGAGCAGAGAAACGACAAGGCATCTATGTAAATACAGTGCATTTAGTATTACAATGTAGTAATAAACATAAAACTGATACAACATATGAATAAGTGTTATAAAGTTGCGTAGGTTAATTTCTTTCGGCACTTTAATCCACAACTTTCCTCTTTTCTCCGAGTCTACAAGGATGTGTTTTTATATTCTCGTACAATACAGTAATGATAATTACTTTATTTTTCGTGGTATTTATTAGAAATCATGTTTTTTTTTATTATAAACTCAGTTAAAAGTAATTTTCTACGTGCTTACGAGTTTTTGTTTACCACAGTTCACGTCAGAGCATAGATAATCTATAGACTAAAATGGCCGGCAGCGTTTTTGTATGTCCATGAAAAGTCTATTTTAAAATTAAAGATTTGTAGCTTTCTAGGTTTAAAAAAAATACAATACATTTTTTTTCGGTCTAATAGAACATTTATTAACCATTTAAAACCTTTTTCCAAAAAGGGTCAACTAGCCTATTGCGCGTAGAGTCAAAGAACTAAGGTCTAAATTCTTCCGCATATAGCAATAAGTCGTAAAATTTTACGAGCTTGCATTTGGAACTGTCAGAAGTCCTTGACGCGTGCGTTTAATTTAAGACCTTATGCAGTATGTATTAAAGGTTACTTTCATTATTTAAATAATGCCTTATGTGGATTTTCACTACGCGATCATCTTACGGAGCTCCGTGGATCGTTCAATGTACCTTTGGACAGGTTTTGGGCACAATTTTGTTCGTGTTGGTGTATCTAGAGTATTTAATATCGTTGCACGTCACGGCGTAATTGAAGTGTTCATTGGGAATCGAATGTAGCTGCATAGGTATATAGGTACATACGCGGATAGTTTTTAGTTTTAATTTTATATGCAACCCGTTATCTATAGAATTGTTGATCGAAGGCCAAGATGCCAAGATTGAAGCTAGTAAAAATCCAATATAAACTAATAAATCGTCAAACATTTTATTGATTGTAAGTATTGAATAGACTATGATTACATACATAATGGTCCTTTATTACGCTCCATTGAGTGAGTATGTATTGGTAGTTATGATCGTATATCCGTTACTATGTACGTGCAAATGAACAAACCACTAGTATCTTATCTGTCTATGTAAGCTACCTATAAAGATCGTAAACGATAACTAATTTTCGCAAATCACAAGATCCATTGTTATAGATTTTCTTTGTTTTGAGTGCACTATTCATATGTACCTTTTTTATTGCGACTTAAAAATGGTGATGGAAGAATAATGGATCTTGACAGTTATGGTTATTAATAGCAGCATCATATTATATTAGTTTTGCTACGCGGGCTGACATTAAAAACTCAGACTTCCGACTTCAAATGAAAGGATTTTTTTAAGTGTAGAGCTCTTGGTCGCAGATGATCTGTACAGCGTCACCGGGTTTGGGGACGGCGAGTTTCTAAGGGGACCTCAAGCCGAGAATTGGCGAGTGCCTGGACGCGTCCAGATGCGTCCAGGCGGATGGCGTCTCCCCGTTAGGGGAGTCTCTCCGCTCCGTCTGGAGCCTCCAGACCACTCGACCCTGAGGGGGTCGGCTCAACTAGAGGGCGTATCTGAGACTCGGACCTCGGCTCTAGTTAGCCGTTGTCGTGGGGGGCTCAAATGAAAGGAGGTTATTTCTTGTATGAACTTTGATCTATTATAGCATTAAATACTTAAGCATCTTTTATCAAAGGGAACAGTTTAAGTTTCAATTAAATTTATTCATTAGTTCCGTCCTGACTTAATATAATTTTATTTTGTAACCTTGAGCTTTATTCTTGTTATTGTTTAAGTCAAAAAAATCGTATCTATTTATAAAGAACTCTACTACATTAAATAACAAGCGGTGCTCTGCAGTTTCACTTAAATCTGAGAAAAAAAGTTATAAAGTGAACTTTAAAAGATAAATGCTATCGCGGATTTTTTTAAATCTTTCAAAGCGGAACTATTTTTTAGTAATAAAAGCTCGCAAAAGGAACAATCTTTCCCGTTTTTGTAACATTTATTATTGTTTCTCCGCTCCTAATAATGGTATAAATACATAGATTTTTTTTTTATTCAAACCAGTAGTTTCTGAGATTAGCAAGTTTTACCAACCAAACAAAAATACCCTTCAGTTTTATAATATTCGTTTAGACAAAAATGACATAACCATCTAACGATGCAATTATTTATTTGTTTCTTAGGTTTTCACGCACATCACTCATTAAATAAAACTAGTTTTAACACTTTGTCGAGCTACCTTCTAAAAGGTAGCTTTTCGAAGGTAGCTCGACAAAATAAATACATTAACCCGTTAAAACTACTTTTAATTGATGCAATTATTTTACAAACCGAGTTATAAAACGCAAAATAATGTGCAACAATGAAGGAATGATATTATATAATTAGGTTAATGCCAGCATAGTATAACAAGCGGAGACAAAAATGTAACTAAAAGTCCAATTGGCAATCACATGGCTGGCACCGACCACAAAAATATCATGCGATACGCGAACAAGACAAATGTTTTATGTAGTTTTTGATTTTTCCAAGGTATTTTCCACGTGATTGATATGAAATATCATTGTAACACAATGAATGCATAAGTTATCACTAGAATTGTCAATGTTTTTGTTTTTACAAATGCACATTGTAGGTATATCGATAAATGCTACTTTAGTATCTATATGGAAATGGTTATTAATGTATTTATATATTAACTTATTTTTTATATCAAGCATTTCACTGCTAGATTCTCGAATTACACATATTGAGATTAAGAATTTCCTTTGGATTTATTTTTGTTTGCCATAAATCTCTGTCTTATGGTGCTAATGATGGTACGGGAACTTCGTGCTAGTCTGTATGAACAAAATCACTTTTCACCGCGGAATCTACGTGATTTGAAATAAGAATGCAAATTTTAAATCCCACTGCGGTGCAATGTGAGTTAATAGGGATGATGACAATATTTTGTTTCGTTTATCAGGTTGATTATCAAAAAGTATTGGACACTTATTTTTTCTTTTTTCACATAATATAAACATTGCAGAGATATATTGATATGAAAAGTCGCATGACGTCACGTTTGAGTACACTTATAAGTGAAAATTTACTCAAAAGTGACGTCACGAGCCCCTACTCCCAAACTTTGACGCGCTATAACTTTGTCATTTTTTGGTTGATTGCCCAAAGAAAAAATACGTGTCCATTATTTTTTGATCATCTAACTGACGGGCTAAATAGAATTTCGTTTACTGTACCCCATCATCACCCCTATTCTTACAGATGCAATTCTGTAAAATTAATTCGGCAGAGATTGTAATAGTCACAGCCGCCTACTCTGACCACTCGGCTGACAAGGTCAGTAGAATTTTGGCCATAAAATTGTAATCTCCAAGATAACTCTGCATATTAGTTCATGCAATCGCTGGTGGTGCCGTTACGATTAAAAACCTCTTTTATCAACAATTTATTTCTTTGGTTTTTTATATCTTTATCGAAGACCCTGATAACGGTGTCAAATAATGCGGCATTTCTCCTATATCTCAATGTTATCAACACACGGGGATTATAAGTAGAGATATAAAATTACACTAATTCTTCAATCAATCGGTGACAATGGTGTCGATTCTGGCGTGATTCTCTAAACTTAAAATTTAATTTAACATCAGTCTCTCCTTTTCATTCTGTAAAGAGAATGACAAGGATACACTGTTGTCAAATTTAAGTTTAGATTTAGAGAATCGTGCCAGAATCGACACCATTATTCTTTTTACGGAATGAAGAATAAAAATAATTTAATATATGGCAAGGCAACTTTTCACTGCAATTAATTCCGAAAAATTGGATAATTAAAAATCGAGTTATTGGATTGTTTTTTATTTACTTACATAAATTCTAAGAAAAAACAAAACTTTATTTTTAGTCTTACAATGTCTCCACATCTTATTACTTACTTATTCAGAATTTTGGCGTTGATTTTCCACATTCGTCATAATACTCCGTCATGCAATATTTTCCACTACATTAACTACTACATACATGTAGTACTGTACTTGGTGGTATTATTGTTTTTATATTGTTCCTTTACTTTCCTTATTTTCATTAAAAAGCAATAGGGATTACTGAAATGAAAACTTCTTTAGCGGAGTTGTACACTTTTTTATGTATGGGTAAAAAATATTAAACTCGCGTCAGGTTAAACACGTGGGCTGATCGCATCATGACACTCAATAAAATTGGAAAGGTTGTTGACTTTCAATATATTGGACGAAGAATATAATACTTTTATTTTATCGTATTATAATATTTTTTTGACAGTAGATGTCGCTAGGTGCGCTTCAATGTGATTCATGTCAGTTGATTTTTCTGAGAGATAAACTTTTTTATAGCGCAATAAATAAATATTGTATTGTACCACATACATGATAGTACTTTTATACTGATAAATAAAGCAATTCGTGCAAAAATATTCCCTAACCATTCCAAAATATCAAAAATGCACAACGTTATATTCAAGTTTTCACTTCTGCCGGTCTCCAAACAAACAATCAACTCTGAATATTGGCCTTGAGGCACACGCCTCCCCTATGGACAAATACGGGAAAACGGGTCAAAGGTTAAACCCCATCACGCAGACTCAGTACGGATCTACAGAAGTTTATTTAGTAGAAAAAAATCCACGCAGACCAAGCAGTAGACGAGACTCGAACCCGCACCCTCCGCTATCCTTCTTTAGATTTATACATCTAGCTAGCAGTTGAATGCTTAAGAGCCCTTTTACAAAATTGCGCCGCTGCCGTACTGTACCGTACTATCGGCGCATAGGTAAATTTGCACTAGTATATATTGCAGTTTACGGGTGATGTTTCGAGTCTTATAAAATAATTATTAATGAACTATACGTAACGTTTGCGAGTCCGAAAAGTCATTGTCAAATTTGTACTGATTTTTAGTTCTCGTTACGTACTTGGTGGCGCTGCTGTTCAAGTTTCCATTTCAACAGCAGCGCTAAAACCGACATAACGAGAACTAAAAATCAGTACATATTTGACAATGACATTTCGCACTCACAAACTCACTGCTCACGTGTTCCCTCCTTCTTACAACCTGGGATCCTTTAAAAGAGACGTGAAGAAGCAACATGCAGGCCGGCAAGGTGAGGATGGCTGGTGTGGCAGGTAGAATTGCTGTACCAGCTATCTTCGCGTCTGGACTTTACCGTCACTTAACATCAGGTGGGGCGGAGTCATTTTATTTTATTTTATTTATTTCACATTGCTCATGTACATTATTTATTATAAGGTTATAGTGGTGGTATTTGACAAGTTTTAGAAAACGATCTCACGTGATTGACTTAAGTTTATGGAGTCCGTAAAAACTGGATATTCATCATTCTGTTGTGTATTTCAGTAAAAATAACCAAATCAAAAACTCAGTTTTCAAGTTGCCGCGAATACGTTTCTCTGGACAATATGGCGTCTTACTAGTGTGTGACGCCACACGACTGTTATTAAAACGTCAAACGAATACAATGTAATGTCACTTTAACCAGAAGTTTACTTGCGTGTGACAACATTTTAGGCTCCGCCAATCCCAAGCGTATTGGGTCACGTGACAATAGATAAGAAAACTGTTATCTTTTTCGTGGGTTTTTAGGAAAATTATGAATATTCTTTGTGTAAAAATAGTAAAAACCCCTGCCAATATTCATTCTAAACACAGATGCTAACATATGGCACTTTATGTTTAATACTGTCAAATACCCTATTCGCACACAAACAAGAATAATAAGTTGACGAATTCGCGAGCAAAGTAGTTACCTATTAGATTCTAATAAAAATGTTAAATTCTATAATAGTAAATCTTACATACTATTGAATATTTATTGAACATACAAACTTAACATTCAATCGTGACTGACGGATTACAGTCGCTGATACTGATTTCACGAGAGGTAGTCTCAGTAAGAGGAAACAACTAATTTTGTACCGTAAAAATGATACTTTTTCACAACAGTACAACAGTATTATAGTAACAGAGTAGGTATCTCCCATAGGTCTGAAATGATATTTCTCTCTCTATAACTTTAACCCTTGCGAAAATTTACAAATATTCCTTATGAGTAGCTATAAACATATGCGTGTCGGCATTAATCGGCACAGCCGGACGGTAAAATCGAATATATGTAGATAATTGTTCGGTGCAATAAATGCAGTAAGTAATTACTTCTGTACCCTTAGTACGAGTTTTACAATTACGAAAACTATGATAGGTTTCGTGAGCTCAAACTCGTACTAAGGGTACGGGTCGGCTTTGTAGTTCGACAAATACTGCAGAACCGACTAACGAACCATTGAATATTGAAAACTTTATAGAAGAATCACATTTAACAAAAGTATTCAGTCACTAGAAATAAAGAAGTTATGAGGAGAAGGCATTATTAAAAATCGGTGCTTGGATTTTTTTTTTATTTTTATTAAAAAGCTTCGTCGTTATTAGCTGACTATGTCACTTTCTTTAAACAATAACAAATACAACTTATAAATTTTATTCAGTAACTCAAGCATGAAGTCTGACAGACCCGTAATAGTATCCAATTTTATTTTTTTAAATCGGGAGGCGCTATTGAAAAAACCAGTAAGATGTGTGGTAAGCGCTACAAATAATAAAAATACTGTAGATGCATAGGTGTACTTTTTCCGATTTCTTTATCGCACTATCCGTAAATGGAATGCTCTGCCTGCTCACTTGTTCCCTCCTTCTTACAACCTGGGATCCTTTAAAAGAGGCGTGAAGAAGCAACATGCAGGCCGGCAAAGTGAGGATGGCTGGTGTGGCTGGTAGAACTGCTGTACCAGCTATCTTCACGTCTGGACTTCACCATCACTTAACATCAGGTGGGGTGGAGTCATTTGTCGGACCTATCTATAAAAAAAAAACATGCACAATTTTCGACAACCTAAAAACTAACATGTATGTTTAAATAAGCATAATATGTGTTAGTAAATCAAAGGTAAGAGCTGTAAAATAAAGACTAAATGCAAATATATGTAGGCACCTACTACCAGTCGCAAGAATGATAAAAAGTATGATTTACTGATGTTTTCCATAAATTATCTGCTAAGAGCTTACTTTGATGTAGTTCCCTATTTTATAACGTGGTGTAAATAATACTTATAAGCATATTTATGTAGATATTAGTCGTCATAAATCACATTTATTCATATCGCGTAGTTATAATTAAATAAACACTAGAAACTTAATGTAGTAAGTACTTCACTATAAAATTTCAGTTTATTATTACAGCGTTATTAGCGATTTGTAGGATCTGTTACATATAAAAAAACAGGGAGAAAAAGAGCCCTCGCTAAGTTCCTTGTCGGTTCTTCTCAGTACAAGGTCTCTCACCGTAGATTTGCGAACCGGTGGTGTAGCTTTTCGACATTCACAAGTGCTTGTAACAGCCTAGATTGAATAAACGATATTGATATATTTTTATAATTTTATATGAACAAATATCTGATATTATATTGATACAATACGATAGTTAAAAAGCAGGAATATTTTTTGACAATTTCGAAGACGCGTTATTTTTGTTTGAGTACTTACTAGTATTTTTTGTAGCGGCAAAGTTCTTGAGGAAAACCACATACAAACTTGCGCAGTAACCGTTTTTGTATGTAAAATTGCTACTGCGCAGGCTTTCTTGTCAATAGTCGATTCTCGAGAAGTTTGCCGGGCCGTATACTCAGTAAACTACATCATTGAATGACAGGGGTATAAGGTAACGTTGTTTTAGTGGAGAGTATTTATTTTTATTTATTTATTTTCATTTGGGAAACATACAGTTTTACACAATTCAATTAAGTAACACTTATTACTTTTTCATAAACTAGTTAAGTTTCCACAGACTGAAACATTCATACACTTACATAATTTACTTAAGATTGCGTACAATATTAAGAGTTATGTGAATAAAAGAAAATAATTACTAAGTGTTAGGGTAAAACGACCTTATAGCATTCATTTCTAAATTGATTGTAAGAAAGGCATAAGAAAGGCAAAATATATCAATCACCTGAAGTATTTATTATAGCTGTGACATGCTCTAGAAATGAAACTGTTTACAACAAACTTGGTCCTGCTGAATTGTATTACAAACGTGTTGTCAGACCTAGTTCTATTTGGACAACGGAAACCAATCCTCTGCAAAAGGAACGGCGAATCTACAAGGTCATTAATAAGTTTGTAAAGAAATAATTGATCTCTATTAACAGTTCTGCGATGTTGCAAGGATCTATTAGAAGTTAGTATTGTAGTAGAATACCTGAATCTAATATTTTTATTATCTAAAACACTTTTAATCTTTTATACTGTGATTCGTAATATTTTTACATATTCGAATTGTGTTGGATCCATCACAGGTTCCGTGATCACAACAAGGGCGGATCCAGGCCCCTCCTGGATCCGGTCATGGGGGTCATGACCCCCGCCTGGGCTGGGTACAGATGGACCAAACCCAGGGGGATTTTATTTAAGTACTTTCAATATTTAATATACCACGACTATATGACCCCCCCCCTGGCGCCAAAGCTGGCTATATGACCCCTCCCCCTGGCGCCAAAGCTGGATCCGCCCTTGGATCACAAGAATGATTTTAATTAATTTTGACCTTTGAAAAACGTTAAATGACCGTTCGGTTGGTCCTACAAATGCAGAACAAAAAAAAATTTTTTTTTTTTCAAAATATTTAGTCACAAAGTACTTTCACATACCTACGTACCTATTTAATACATTTATTAACCGCGCCACTTTCATAAGCATTGTATTCCGTAACCAACTAGATATCACCGATTTTTTATAAATTTTAACTAAATATGCTACAATGAAAAAAAATAAAATATAAAAATATTTTTCTCAACTCGTGGCAGAAATTATCCACTTACACACACTAGGGGATATGATAAGTCCTAAGTACTTCTCCTTGGAATGGAATTTAAAGTCGTCATCATTATCTTTAATAGAACATTGACACTTACTTATAATATAGGTAACTATTTAAGTGTAAATTAAATTGATACCAATCGGATAAGATAGAAAATGCGTTCAGATACTGGAGATAGCTAAAAATACTTTGCTTCGTACCGATTACCGATACAAAATAAAACAATTAAAGAAGTAGATAGATTCATTCCAAACTACAAACTAAACAAAGTATTTCTTCTTCTTTTTTTCTTTTTTTATGGCATGCACGGTTTGTACTTTCAGCCAATGTCAAGTAAAAAAAAACAAAAAAGAATAAAGAAATAAAAAAATTAAGAATGATAGAGGAAGGTCAAGGTAAAATAAAAAGGCTGATAGAGTTTAGGCATGGTCAAGGATTGATCGCATTTTGAAGATAAGTGACGCCAGAAGCCGGAAAAACATGTTTAAAAATAATAAAGAATACAAATAAATCGAATGATAAAATTAAATGGAACCCTATATTTTAAGAAATAAATAATATAACAACCTATCAGCCTACCCCTCCAGGGAACGGCGTGGATGTGTGTGTTTGTGTGTCTATACAATAAAATCAGCCTATAATTATCATTTACAAAGACATTAATAAAAATCTGACAATAACTTTAGAAATAATTATCATCTATGTTAATTTTTTTTTACAAAAATTAGTATATTTTTAGCAACATAAAAGTTGCGCAAAAAAGTTTTTGATCCTCTTATCTACTATCTTTTTCGTTCAAAAATTATCTATGTTAACATCTCATGATAACAGGTGAAATCAAGGCGATATAGTCAAAGAAAATTTTGGAGGAAACGAAAACGGGGAGAACGCTCATAACCCTCAAAAAAGGTTAGTTCTACTGCGATAAGTAGGTAGGTAAGTGTATTGACTCCGCGCCAAACAGCCTACCAATATCTTGCGCTCGCGTGTCCACAGTCGCCTTTAATTTACTAAAAAGGAATTGAAGGACTCACGACAAGAGTTGTTTGCCCGCTGTCTAATCATCAGCAAACATCATTCAATTAAAACACCGCTATCAGTGACGTGTCGAATGCTCGCGGCGATAACAGACGGGGCCCCGACTCTTAATGTGTTTTTGGTCAGGTGGAATCATCACAACACCATTCTTTTTAGATTGGGGTTAATGAATACAGCATCTTTCCGCATCATAGAATAGCCAACCTTTTAAAGTGATTTTTTATGAAATCGCCGCAAGTTTTTTCCTTATACATATTCATATACTTTTAAACAAGAAACATGGTACAATAAATAGATGTTACACTAAATATGATGCTCAAACATGATTCGCTAAAGCAGTATATATATTTTGTATAAAATATGTAATTGTAATAATAATCTAATAATTTGCCGTGCCCTTACAGCGCTCTTGTTTGCAACCTAACCATACTTGTAACACCTGTGTATACAACAAGATGCAATAAATGAATATGAATATGAATATGAGTATTTAGCATGCAAGTATCAAATTATTTTATTTTAAATCTAATGAATATTAATATTGTAATGAGTCACATTAACGATCAACCTTTAACACCTTTATACAAACCAAAATAGGTTTTATAACAGCCCCACTTAATCTAAAAGGACATTGTTCAGCGTCCATACATAGTTAGCCTAAGAACCAACAATCATGAAATATTATTTTCTAGGTTCAAAATCGTAACTAAATGACTGTAAAAACAAAGGTTATTGACGGACACTTCTGAGAACTTAAATTATCAGGAAAACTAATTTTTTTTTGAGGTTATGTTTAATATTCAATGAAACATAGGTCAACCTATGAATTTAGTATAAACTCAGTATGAAGTGAATTAATATTAAAACTAATTCATTTTATTCGGTGCGATTTTAAAGAATAACTATTAGGAAAAACTTGGTTAAGTAGGAATCATGAATAAAATAAAAACTGTAGTTTTGCTCCTTATTTATTGACTGTTTTTCACATAATTGTATCATATTGTTTATTGCATTTATTTGTATATCACATGTAGGTTTATTGTGTAAATACGCAGCGTGAATATGTATCAGGTGTTCTTGAATAATTTGGCAGTATGATCCTCTCAGGATGTTATGGCACAGGTTCACTAGCACTTGGTAATAAGGGCTCTCCTCTTTGGTAACATCGATGGCATATTAAATTAAAGGAAAAACAATCGCAAATAAACACATACAACAGGTAATCCGAAACGAGAATGCACTTTCCGTTATATTATACTACTCTTTGGAATGCACGTATGAACAGATTACTACAAATGCAAACTGCATACACTGCAACCATAGAGTAACAAGTTTATGCCGGCCCTTCACTTGACAACAATTTGTCCTTGTCATGCTTAATAAGGAATGAAAAGGACAGACTGATGTCATGTTTTAAAATAGCAAATACGAATAGCCAAGTGAAGTGCCGGCATTAGGAAGAACGAGTGTTTTGTTTGCAGCGCTGCCATAGATTATACATATAAAATGATATTTATTGTCTCAGATTATTTTTTAACTTTTTAATTTAGCTTACTTAACTGGAAGTGTCCGTCACAATCTAAATACTGATAATTATCGCAAAAAATATACTAAGAATTATCATAAATACAAAATTGGTGTTGGTTCTTAGGCCAATTTTAACATTGTCCTTTATACAAATAAAAAACCAACACTAAACAACAACAAAATAAAGCAAAGGTTATCTAAACAATTTTATTTACACAATAATTGTTGTGTGCCATATTGTAAATTATCGAAATAAAAGCTTGCACGTGCGCGACTTAAGAGTTTTTAATTGACAAGTAATAAACAGCTGACCTGATACATATTTTAACATATTATTTTTTTAGTTTTAAACCAAAGTATATAAACCAAAATAGATTTTATAACACTAACGAATGAAAGTGAGGGAATAATATGCAAATACACGTAAGTACCTTGATTAACGCTCTAACATCACCCTAACGTATAAAAATCAAGTGGGGAGAAGACATATACTATTATAGTTTTATAGCTATGTTCCGTGCGTCATAGCTATGCCATTTTATTACATCGCGTGCCAATCAGAGACAAATTGCTTAGCGAGTCTTTGGCCGAAACCTTTGAGAGCGCAATCAACTTGTGTGGCATAGCATGAACCTAATTTGGGCAACTTGATTACAGATTGCCACTATACACAGCCGTAAACGATGCTACTGATTTGAATGAAAACATGCCATCTTTATGATGACCCAGCGAACTTCGTACTGCCATAAAAATAGGGATTGGTGGTATAAGGGTAAAATTTTAGGGTTGTATGTATTTTTTCAGAGGTGCTCGATGGCGCGGGTTCGGCTGTGATCGTCGAAGTTTAGCAACTTTCGCAGTGGTCGGTCATTGGATGGGTGTCAAAAATCTTCTATCTCGAGTTCCTCCGTGCTTCGGAAATCACGTCAAGGCGTTAGTCCCGGCTGCCTTTGCAGTCGTTAGCACCCGCCAATCCGCTCTGGCCCCTCGTAATGGGTCATGAGCCAATCTCCCTATTCTATCCATAGGGAAGGCCTGTGCCCTAGCAGTAGGGACATTAATAGGCTGATTTAATGCTAAATAATAAAAATAATAAAGTAAAAATAATGACCGGTCTGGACCGAGTGAATTTTTTTTCAACACCTTATCATGAAAATAGATAATGTCTTATTCTTAGACCCACTTAAACACACCAAGTTTCATAAGAATCGGTCGAGCCGTTTCGAAGTGTTTTGTTACAAACATATATAGAATACGAATTTTACTTACGCAGGATGACGTGATTAGAATTACTTTATCAATATGTGCTTCATAAAACGCCTTATTATTTTCATGAATTATAAACGAGAGTTAACCTGTACATCAAGAAATGTACGATTTCTTGATATTTACTTTTTTGAGGACCTCCGTGGCAGAGTGGTTTGTACGCCGGGTTTCATGGCTGTCGCCGACTCGAGAGGTCCCGGGTTCGAATCCCGGTGGGGGCAGATGTTTATGTGATGAATACGAGCATTTGTACTCCAGTCATGGATGTTTAATATGTATTTATATAAATTACCCTAGCATCCTATAACACAAGCCTTATAGTGCTTACTTTGGGGCTAGGCTAATTGGTGTGAGTGTGGGAAATATTTATTTATTATTTATTTATTGTTATTATTTATTTATTTATTTACTTACGTTGAAAAGTTAGAAGCTGTACCCTTATCACGAACCATTATCGAATTCGAATAGTTTGAAAACCGAAATGGACTGTATGGAAACTTGAACAGCAGCGGCACAAAGTACGAAACGCGAACTAAAAATCAGTACACATTTGACAATGACATTTCGGACTCGCAAACGATACGATATTGGTTCGTGCTAGGGGTACTGCTTATATTTTTGTTTGTATAGATGACGGCGACAAGTGCTTATAAAGACTTATGTTGAATAAATAATTTCTGCTTCTGATTACATATTGAGCTGAAGTGAAAATTGTATCTCACGCAGTTTTTGTCATGCTGCAGGAACACCTTTAAAGTTAGAAGAAATAATAATTTAACGATTTATTTACACGCAAAAGAGCTTCATATTTTTTGGCAATGGAAAAAGTAACAAATACTGAATAAAGAACTTTACAGAGGTTTTTTTTAACACACACCAATTAGCCTAGCCCCAAAGTAAGCACTATAAGGCTTGTATTATGGGATACTAGGGTAACGGATAGATTACATATTCTGTACATATATAAGTATATTTATATAACATCCATGACTGGAGTACAAATGCTCGTATTCATCACACAAACATCTGCCCCCACGGGAATTCGAACCCGGGACCTCTCGAGTTGGCGACACCACGAAACCCGGCGTACAAAACACTCGGCCACGGAGGTAGTCAATAGAATGCGCGCGATGTACTCGATCCTTATTTTATTATGGAGTTATTTTGAAACTATAATATCTCCCCTAAGTTAATTATTGAAATCAAATAATGTCAAGGGCATGTTATAGTGGGTTAAAAAAAATCAGTGGCCCGGGGTTTGAAAATACCCCACACCTTTGTTGCCCCAGTGCCGCTACACCTCTAAATCCCGCCCTGTACTAATATGTTCGAGCTTGTAGCTTTTTTATAGTTCTGCTTCCTCTGACTCGAGTCAGACATTAAAATTATATTATAAAAATTGTCTAATGACGTTATAAGTTCATAGTAAAAGTTTTGGAGGAAAATTTTATTTCTTTCTTCTAAACGCATTTAAATAAAAGCTTGTTTTTAAAAAGCTCTTTATTTATAAAGTTCTGCTTCCTCTGACTCGAGTCAGAGGCATTATAAATATTTTATTTATATGTTTTAACAATATTTGTCTATTTTTCTTTCGTATTGTATTTCTATTTTTGCTGGTTTCGTATTTTATGTATTACCATGTATTATTAGCTCATTTTTTTTCAATTGATTGCTGTACTATTTTGGCTATGTATTCTAAAACTTTATTTCTTGTAGGTAGCTTGCGGTCGAAGTGTTAATAATAAAAATGTACATAGTTTTTTCTTTATTTCAAGTGTTGGCTCGGCGGGGTAATGAATTTTAGAATCCTTTCTCGGGTAAAACTTTACACGTTATAAAATACTAAAGTCATTTATTAACTTAGCTACAACAAACGATAAGTTTCACTGACGTCAAAATAACGAAAACCCTCTGACTACTACAAAAAAATGTATAATAAATAGGTACTACTTATAATACAATTTTTTGTTATACTACTATCTAATACTATTTACTTAAATAAAAAAAAATAGTAGCAGGTAGTCGTAAAGTAAGAAAAACGAGCGAGCCTTACAGTGGTGCGTATGATGTGTAACATTGGAAACCTCACCTTATATTAGTAAAAAAAGAAATAAAACCTACTACAAAAGGAATAAGCCATTTGAACATTATGTTCTAAAATCAAAGCAAACAGCGCGCGCTTTCCCGACTTCCTTTTTACACACTTCCGTCCCATTTCACGAAATCACTCCCACAAATCGCAGGAAAGCGAGAGGAAAGATGTTACACATCAAAAATCCTATCAAGGTCGTATCAAGGCTTAAAAATAAAACTTGCCTGAAATATTTTCAGTTTTCATCCGACAAAAGTGTCAAAATAAGATGCTTAATAATAGATGCCACACGAGACCAAATAGAGCCCTGACCTTGAATACGCAGTAGGCGATTTACATAACAGTTTTGCGTATGCGCAACAATTGTTAAGGGTCACATTTGACGTGATACAAACTGTACCAACCTATGTGAAATCACAAATATGTGATTTCAAGAAACCAAAAATAAGGAATTTCTAAGCATATTCCTGAGATATTTTCAAGAAAAAAATAAAGATTAAAGACCGCTGACTATATAGTAAATAATGAGAAGAGACCACAAAAAAAAAACACTTTTTTGTTACACTGCCCCCCAATAGAGGTGATGACGGGGTACAGTAAACGAAATTCTATTTAGTCCGTCAGTTAGATGATCAAAAAATAATGGACACGTATTTTTTCTTTGGGCAATCAACCAAAAAATGACAAAGTTATAGCGCGTCAAAGTTTGGGAGTAGGGGCTCGTGACGTCACTTTTGAGTGAATTTTCACTTATAAGTGTACTCAAACGTGACGTCATGCGACTTTTCAAATCAATATATCTCTGCAATGTTTATATTATGTGAAAAAAGAAAAAATACGTGTCCAATACTTTTTGATAATCTACCTGATAAACGAAGAAAAAAAATTAGTCATCATCCCTATTGACCCTAGAGTTATCATAGATAAATTATCTGACGGCGCTTGTTGACATCTCCCACGACAACGGCTAACTAGAGCCGAGGTCGAAGTCTCAGAGACGCCCTCTAGTTGAGCCGACCCCTACAGGTTCGAGTGGTCTAGAGGCTCCAGACGGAGAGGAGACTCCCCCCGTGAGGAGAGGCCGCCTGGAATACCTCTAGAGGCACTCGCCAATTCTCGGTTTGAGGTCCCCTTAGGATCTCGCAATCCGCAAACCCGGTGACGCTGTAAAGGTCATCTGCAAATCACAACACACACACTCAAAAAAAAAAGTTAACGACCGGTTCTCCGCCGGGTCTAGGCACGGTTTTTAACTGGGCCGGTAAGCAGAACTACTGTGAAAAGGGAGTTAAATGAAGACTTAGGGCTTCGGGCATATCGAAGAAAAACAGGACATTGTTTGAAAGCTCGTGTAATGGACCTGAGACTGAAGAGATTCCGCGCTTTGTTGAAGCGGTACGCGGGAAAAAAATATCGGGAAATTCATTTTTCGAATGAAAAATTTTTTACCGTAGAAGAGAGCTACAACAAACAAAATGATAAGGTGTACGCACACAGTAGTGAAGAAGCGAGCAACCGTATTCCGCGTGTCCGACGAGGTCATTTTCCATCCTCGCTCAAGGTATGTCTTGTATTCGCTGTATTGCGAACCGATGTCGTACATCGGTTCGCAAAACTACGGGAGACCTTGTACTGAGAAGAACCGGCAAGAAACTCAGCAAGGGCTGTTTTTTTCTACCTGAATTGTTATATACTGAGCCTTCCATTACATAATTTAAATATACCTATATTCAATAAGTTTTATAGTGAGCTTTATATTTTCAGTAGGTATATAGGAAGCGGCATCAGATACCACATTATTATTATGAAAAATGTCTTTTTCCATTACATTACAAGAAACACTATGTCCATGCATTACGATCATTACGATAATCATAAATTTTATAATATATCGGTTGCAATGCATCCTCATTATTTAACACGTAGTAACTTTTTTTTTTATAGATAGGTCCGACAAATGACTCCACCCCACCTGATGTTAAGTGAAGGTGAAGTTCAGAGGTGAAGATAGCTGATACAGCAGTTTTACCTGCCACACCAGCCATCCCCACCCTGCCGGCCTGCATGTTGCTTCTTTACGCCTCTTTTAAAGGATCCCAGGTTGTAAGAGGGAGGGAACACGTGAGCAGGCAGAGCATTCCTTATACAGATAGTGCAACAACGAAATGAGTCACCAAATTTCTTTGTACGGCCACAGGCCACAATTCCAACGCGCAACCACGCCCGCTAGCCTACGTTGTCACCGTCTAACTAGACGGAAGGAAAGGAGAAGGTGGGATAAGAGAGAATAACTCCTCAGAACACTCGGAACTCGGAACTGATCAAAACAAGGTATATGATAGCAATCCCGTAAATAACATAAATTACTATAATGTTAGTGACCATGAAAATTTTAAACAATATACTACAGGAATATTGGTTAAGCTTTGAATTTTTACGAGCAGGTAAACAGTATATTTTCGCGCTGTTTGAAGTGTTGAATTACAAAACACATAAAAACGTCGTGATACCCACTTCAGTTGCGTAAATAAATATTTCTTTTTGCGTAGGTACTTAACAGCTTCTTTATATGTGAGAAGTGGATTTTTAAACCGAAAGTTTGCAGTTGCACAGCAATGAAATAAAATTAGGTGCCTTAGTAGGTACATACTATTGGAAATAATTTAAGGATAAAATATTTTGTTACTATCAAGAAAAGATGGGACTGGAATATGTGCGTAAGGTAGTGGCACCAATGATCGACAAGAACCAATGATAGTCATTTTTTTCTGTGATCAATGAAAATAGAAGTGCGTAACCTATCACTAAATATAATAGGTGAGAATGATTGGTGTAGCAGTTTATAACTGCTGCACCAGCTATCTTCGCGTTTGGACTTTATAACCACTTAACATCAGGTGGGGTAAAGTCATTTGCCTACCTCTGTATAAAAAAAAAATAAGGTAATACCTTAGATTAAAAGGGAAGATACGGCACTCGCAGTTCAAAAGTGATCCGCTTAAATTGTGGTGCATGAGCACAATTCTCTTTAGTCACAATTGGACATCCAAACACGCTGCATGTTCACTCACTATAACAATATTGCGTAAATTCTGTGTTATAAAGATAAAACAATGCCTTCAATGCTTTTACAAAGAACACAAATAGTTCAAGATCAAATAACAAATGCTACGGCAACACTTTTCCTAAAAAATTCACGGTTTACCATGAATGTTAGTTATTGAGTACCGCCATTTTTTATCAAGAAAAGGACAACAATACAACTCAGCCGTCTGTAGAGAGAGAAAGGAAAACGCATTAGGCTGCAAAAACGACGCGAACTCGCGCCGATTCGCTCGCACTGCGTTGAAGCGCACAATTCTGTCTCGCTCGCTCGATTGAATGTTTATTTACAGACGTGTGCATGTGTGACATTAGCTTACGTAGTTGAGTCGGATCATATTTTATTTGAAGCTAGTATGAGTGTACCGTATCTATCCTTAAAGAATTTTATTTCTCAAAAATAATAATACAATTCACTTACTGAGAAAAATGAAGTTTTAACGTAATGCATATAACACTTATATATATCTTATCTTATTGTTTTAATCTTACCTATCCTTTCGTATTTTCCCTACTATATCTTCCCTTTTTGTTTTAATCTAAGGGTAACACCGAGCTATAGACGCTCGATCATTGGCGCTCCTACCTTAGGTAACATTTGCCTTTTTAATTTTGCTGTTGTAGCATTATGCATATGAATTGTAAAACACTGTCATCCCGTGCAGTTCCACTTATTTAAGCTTTTCTTTATTTTCTGTAGAATAAACTAACGAGAGCAAACTCTAACCTTTACTAGCATTAATTTATAACTAGCATTTATATGGCATAAATGCTAGTTATAAATTATAGCATTTATAATTGGAGCATAGTGGATTTTCGTCTCAAATTTCCGTATTTCTGTCCTTATGGGAAAGAAACCTTTAGTCTTTTGTACTGTCCGGTCTTTCGGCGGAAAACAGCGCTCGTCTGTGTAAGCCATTATGGTGTTGTATTTCGTAATTAGTAAAGTTCCCGGATCACATTTGGCGGAGGTGGAAGATGCGGTCAGGGTAGGAAACTAGTGCTATACTCTGGTAACGCTCGTGTCTATATACATTAATTTTATGCCTTATATTGGCGCTTACAGTCTCGCTACATGCCCCGCCCATTTCCATTTTAGTATTTGAGAGTACTTTAGGGCATCGGTAGCTTTAGTAACGTTCTATAATATGTTTGAATGACGTATTTTTTTGGTTTTCTTAATATTTAGCATACTTCGTTCTAGGCCACTTGACAAGTGCTAATTTTTTGCTTTATTTTTGCGGTGTATTTCCAAGTTTGACACGCATAAGTTAAGCACGGTAAAAGCGAGCGGTGTAACGAGACTGGCAGAAGAGCGTTGGACCAATAGGGTCACATTATGGAGAGGCCCAAAAGGGAATAGCTGTAGGGGAAGACCTGTTACAAGATGGGAAGATGATATTAGCAAAACCGCTGAGCCGAGATGGTTAAAAATAGCCCAAGACAGGAAAAAATAGACTCCTTTGGAGGAGTTCTTCACCCGTGGAGGGGTTCTTGCAGATATTTAGAATTATATTAAAAACAATCAGTTCACAACAAAAAAATATGTATAGGTTAAGATAATTTATTTCGTACATTTTTATTTCTCTGCATGAAATAAAAAAGGCTTTATTATTATTATTATTATTGGCGCTTAGAATCAAGCAGGCCTGTTTATTTTAGCTACACTTGATATAAAGAAACCTATCTGGATTCATATCGGGGTTACTATAAGCCCAGCGAGCTGCCACTGTTTTAACCATTACCAAGTGTATAAATATTATAAACTATCAAACTTAGCGCGATAACAAGAACAAAACAAGACAAGTGGCTGTAATCTCTTCATCAAGCATTTATGTTCGGCATCGGTGTCCACGCGTCAATTTTCTTGATTGTCATATGGTTTCCGTGTTTGATGCCACTATGTTCTTTAACGTAACGGTATAGAGTATATATTTTGAGTTGGCAAATTGTTGACGCCACTGAGACGGCCCGTTTGTCGGCTCGTGACAGTTCTGTTGACCGCGCCTATTAGCCGGCGACGTGACAAACACATTACCTCCCCCGTCCACTCGCTTGAGGTGACAATGAGTTCGCTGACAACCCAAGGCGATAGTTTTCTTGACTTTTATGCGAGAAAATTTCCTATACAGTACTGTTGATTTGCAATAAACCACATAATATTTATGATTTGCGAGGTTGGCAAAGCATCAAAGACGGTCGGAAATTTCAATTGGCGCAGATAATCCGGTGTGCCCTACATTTCTTGAAAATCTTTACCAAATTAAAACAATGCAAAACTCTGTAGTTAAAAATGCAAACAAAATGCCAGAATCGTGTACCTACTTTATTTTTATGAGTGTTTTAATCGTCGGTGCGCGGTACGCTGATACAATCACATTATATAATAAGGTACTAAGGCAAACACATAGATAAATAGATACTAAGGTCTCGCTACACTCCACCAATCATTTATCTATATGCAAACACTAGGCAAGACACTCATGTTTCTGAATATGTCAGCCTTCTAGTGTCCGACCGAAAGTTCGGTTTCGGTTTCGCCCGAGTTTCGGCCAAAAATTAAGTTTCGGCGGCAGTTTTGGTTTCGGCCAAAATTGGCCGAAACTTTTGCCGAAACCGAAACTGATTTCGGAAGTTGTCGTACACGCTCGTCTTATTTCGTTTCTCGCACAGCGGTCCATATCCTATATTGAGAACTGAGTTTCCTATATTGAGATAAAAGAGATTGATGATTCTTCTGAGTACAAATACAAACCAAAGTATTAATTAATAAGATTTTAAAATACCATTGGGTATTTAATGAAACAGTAACAATTTGTGAATTGATTATTGATGACTGATAAAAATTTTGCTATGAAAACTTAATTCGAAAAAATAATAAAATATTATTAATATTTTTTTATATCATATTTAATGAATGATTACCTACAGCAAAATTAATATACTGTGTTTCCATTTCATCTCCTAATTAATGCTGAATATTAGGTAAAATGCACCAAATTTCAGTATTTTTTAAGGAATTTTAATCTTGACCACGTAGTTTCGGTTTCGGTTTCGGCCGAAACTGAAGCCACCGCCGAATATTCGGTTTCGGTTTCGGTTTCAGATGGAAAACCAGTTTCGGTCGGACTCTACAGCCTTCATTACAAAATGAGACACTCGGTGGTACAGTGGTTAGCCTCACACTGTGATCGTAGAAGCGAAGCAATGGCTAGTCATAACATAACATGACTTTAACATGTCCCGGACGTAGGGAGGAGGAGACGAGTAATCATGTCCTCATGCAGTGGCGTTTCCAGACAACGGATGACACACCTGGGTAGCTCACAGACGGTACTCGAGACCTACAAAGACATTAAGAGATTACTGAGCATCTTAGCGGAGCCGGAATGGCGAGACTGAGGTCACCTATTCAAGCAAAATAGGCATCTGGTGTCGAGTTGCGGAGAATATAGGTATTTTCACATCTAAAAATTTCTGCGAAAAATCTAAATAACCGACATTTTGTTTTTTTTTTATAAAAAGTATAAATCGACGGGTCCCAAGAACAAAATCTTATGGAAATTTAAGACAAAATTGATTTTATTATTTTAATGTACTTGCTATTACATCAGCTATAAGGTAATATAATTATTTTTTTCGCCATACGTTTACTTTATGATATAACCAATCGAACATCATCTTATCCGAAGCGTGATTCGACGAACAATAACGTACGGACATGTACGAACTTGTTCTTCCCAGGTCGCATCTCGCGCGCCGCGCTCTATGATCACATGCCGGTTTGTTCTTCGCATTGGCGGTCGTTTTGATGGTGCGGAATTGTTTCACTACATTTCGTGTTAAATAATAATTTAAAGAGTGGATACACTATTTAGTGCATAATTTATAATGTCGGCCTTATCAAGAAAGAGAAGAATTTTGGATTTAGCCCTAATTCTAGATAATAATGATAACGATGATTCTACTTCGAACAGAAATACACACGATGAAAACTCCAATTTAGGTAAGTAATTGTTATAGTTTTCAAATTCAACAATGTAGTAATAGTTGAGTGTTTTATTTTTCATTCTATAAATTATTTAGTATCAAAATTCCTAAAAAATATAAACAACCGTCGTTTGTGATTTTACGATATTGTTCTACGACAATTTGAAAAAGTATTTTTAGATCGTGTTTTATTATATTTTCAAATTTTATTGTCAAATTAGTCTGAAAAGAACATAATAGCATTTGATAGTGAAATATTAATTTTCACCATATTACTTTCACATAAGTTGTAGTTCGTCAAAAATGCATTAAAAATTTATAATCGCATGTGCAGATAAGACATTGTTCTATGAAAAATTAATGAAAAAAAACTGTCGTATGTAAATTTGCGTTTTTGTTTATGGGAATTAATTTGATAATACGATTTTGTTCTTCTAAAAACTTGATAAATATGAAACTTAACTTAATTAAAGTAACATAATTATATTCCTTATAAGTTAGGTACTTTGTGTGTTGAACATTATAATCATTGCTTATTTTTTTTTTGTTTTATATCAGAACCTGAAGATCCGTGTGACACCGCTATGAGCTCCCCATTGCCGCCAGAAGCACGCAATATTAGAGAAGACATGGCAGAAGTATGGAATGATGTTTTTAATAATAATTATCCTATAGATTTATCACAACATCAATTACAAGCTACCTATGACACTACTTATCCCTGCTGACAGCAAGTTACTTCGTCACCTGCTCCTTTGCTTCATAATCTCACGAATGACGATGTGCTTACTCCGTTGAATATTGAGGTACCCTCTAGTTTTAATAATTCACCGGCATTTTACTTAGAAGAATTTGAAGAAGTTTCCACTCCATCATCTTCTCAAATGGTTTTAGCTACGCCGATGCCCTCTCCACTAAATGCACACAAGAAATGTTGTAATGAATTTTGTTCTATTCATTGTTCATGGCTAGATTCTGTACAATGTTTAGGTAATACTAGTGGTTCGGAATCAACGCATTTAAAACAAAAAAAGTCTAGGTATACAAGGAAAATTGGTCTGACGTAAAACGTAAACAGTTGAAAAATCTGGGTAAGGGCATCGAAAACAGGGAAATTGGTTGATGACAAAGTCATCCGGAAACTCTGTAATTGTCGTACCAAATGCGTAGATTTAATGACAGAAGAACAAAGACTGAAATGCTTCACGATGCTTTAGACTATATTAAAGATTCTTGTTCAGAAGGAGCCAAAGAATTTCGTTTCTGGTCCGATAATTGTGCCGGTCAGAATCGGAACAGATTTGTATTCTCTGTATATTTATTTGCTGCCAAGAAATACAAAGTTTCTATTACACATCGCTTCCTTGAGAAAGGACACACGCAGAACGAGGGAGACAGTGTGCATACACTTATAGAGCGGAGCCCATTCTAAAACCATTTATACTCCCGATGAATGGCGTCTACTTGTACGTTGGTCAAAAACAGAAGGAGAACCATATTAAGTTAAAATATGACACAAAAAAAATCTTTAATTTTAAAACCCTCGTCAATGATAAACTTTGGAGTAAGAATTTGAAAAATCAAAAAAATTGTTTGATCTTAAATTAAAGAAGTTTTTGTTGATAAATCTGAGCCACATAATTTGTGTTATAAATATGATTTAGATGAAGATTCTTATGAATGCTTAGTTATCGGGAATGAAACAAGACGCTCATCTGTAGTACCAGCATAAGAATGTGCTTATTATACTCCCCTTAAATTGCTCCCCACAAAAGCTAAATATAAAGATTTAGTAAGTATGTGCGATACTGGTGTTATAGGTCCGTCCAATGCTACGTTTTTTAAATCCTTACCCTATAATTCTGAAGACTGTAATAATGGACAAGATGATGACGTAAGTGACAAAGAATAGCATATGTGGTAATATTATAATGACATAAGAGTCAAAGTGTCTTAAATTGACCAAAGTTTATTTTGTTAAGTTTTTCACAATAATTATGTACGCTTTTTGTTATTATATATTTATTAAGGCAAGTTATATTTTTGGATATAAAATCATTATTTTTGAGAATTTTATATAAGTACCATAGATCTCTTTTTATTTAATCACAAGTTATAATTATACAAATCTGATTAATAGTTATAATACCTCAATGAGTATTAATTAGGAAGAACTTAATAGTTGTTTTTTTTTAAGAAAAGTTTGTCTTATATTTTTGTTTTTAAGTTTTTGTTTGATTATAACATTGAAAAGATTAATAAAAAATAAAAAAATGATTTTTTAATTTTATTTAAAACACTATTGAAAGATAATACCGACATACGACATAATTATCTTTTAAAAAATACGTAGCAAAACATTGCATATACACTTAAGTCGATAAAGATTCCATAAAACAAAGTCGTATTTACGGTTAAGTACTAGATTATTCCGAAAAACAAAAGCTTATTTTATCATAAGAAGACATTTTCAAAGAATTAAATATTAAATTTATTATAAAAACGTGAAAATCATGTTATTAAAGTAAACAAACTGCCGTTACTATAATGTTCCGAACACTTTCTTTTTTTTAACTATCTAACTGACTATTCAAATTGGACGCGACAAAAAAGCAGCGCACTGGCAACTACAATTTTTGTAGATGCGACTTTGTTCTTGGGACCCGTCGAAATGACGCATCTTGAGATTTATTCAGTTGATTCCCTTGGCGCAGCTTATTTTTATACTTTTGTTGCAAGTAATACGGAAACATAAAATTGTAATATAATATTTATCGAATGAGCAGACTGGTTCCGAAGATAAATCAAGTTAAATTTTGTGTGACAGGGGAATCAAAAAAAGATAGCAAAAAGGGAATCAAAATCATAATAATATGTATATTTTTTTTACTATTAAACTAATAAGCCTTTTATCTATATATATAAAACTCAAAGGTGACTGACTGACATAGTGATCTAACAACGCACAGCCCAAACCACTGGACGGATCGGGCTGAAATTTGGCATGGAGGTAGATGTTATGACGTAGGCATCCGCTAAGAAAGGATTTTGATCAATTCTACCCCGGGCCACTTGTTATTAAATAATATTGAATTATACTAAAAGCTACAGAAACCAACTTAAAAAACACAAATTTTTAAAAATGCTGTCCAGCACCTAATGCTTTATTATGATAAATTAAAAAAATATGTAATAGAGTACGCTTGTTCTTTCGAATCAGAGGCCCAAGCACGAAGTTTGACACATCCGTAATCGTATCGTCATCATCGAATTTTGTACCGAAGGAGCCAGTTTGTTCTTACGTCCGGAAGGGGCGCTTCTTAGTTATCATAGACTCTTTGACGATGCAATACGATAACGCAGTTAGGTATCAGAGTTCGTACTTGGGCTTCAGTGCGCCCGTGTATAGCACCTACATCTATCTACATATAGTACAGTACTAAGGTTTAGTACGAGTTTTACAATTACGAAAACTATGATAGTTTTCGTGAGCTCGTACTCGTACTAAGGGTACTGATTTTATTGTTTTCGTTTCAATACAAATAAACAGTGTTTAAATTCTATCATTAAATCTTTTGCGCCTTCTTAAATTTGAAATTTGGTTACTTTTCACCAAAATGGACATAGAAACATAATTTACAGTTACGAAAACTATGATAGTTTTCGTGAGCTCAAACTCGTACTAAGGGTACGAGTACGGGGGATACTGTCCCCTATATTCGATTTTGGTTCGTGCTAAGGGTACAGCAGATTTTGCAAAAAGAAGCTCACGATATTATTGAGAACCATATATTCTTCTCAGCAAGTTATTCAGCACTCGCTCGTGTGTAACGAAAAGCTTGCGTTGGAGACGGACTATCCGCATAGCCGCTGAAAGACACCTGGGCCTGGTATAAAAATCCTAACACCATAACTCATTTTCGACCAAAGTGGCGTAATTTTGCCTTTCCACTATCGATATAGAGTAGTGTCGGTTCTGGCATGATTCTCCAAACTTAAATCTAAATTTAACATCAGTGATGTCGATTCTGGCAGGATTCTCTAAAGCTAAACTTAAATTTGACAACAGTGCATCCCTGTCATTCTCTATACAGAATGAAAAGGAGAGACTGATGTTAAATTTAGTTAAAAGTTTGGAGAATCACGCCAGAATCGACACCACTATCTCCTTTTCATGCTGTGTAGAGAATGACAAGGATAGACTATTGTCAAATTTATGTTTAGGTTTAGAGATTCATGTCAGAATCGGCACCAATGTTTGGCTATATAAAATAAATGTCAATTTGACTTTAAAGGTATGAAGAACATATCTTACTTTTTAATGGTTTCTTTCTTTGTTATGTTTCTTTATATATTAAAAAGGTTTTTATTTTTCAATTAAATTCTATTATCTATGGACGGAGAGGACGGAAAAATCGATAAGTTGAATATTCATCGATAAATTATCTTTTTGAATTTTCGCAACTTATGAATCAGTTAATAAATTTAAAATGACCGAATACTGAGTAAAATTGTAGTACATGAAAAAATCTGCCAAAGTTTAACTGACAAGGGCGTCCCGTGGGCGCCCCTTCACAAACGCCGCTACTCTAATTATATTTAATTGTGTGATGACATGCATTGATAATAAAATTGATTTTATTGAAATATTTTTCCAAACGGTTTATTATCATTAAGTATATTGAATTTATTGTTAGATTGTAATTAAATTGATAATGGTGCCAATTCTGGCGTGATTCTCTAAACTTAAAACTAAATTTAACATCAGTCTCTCCTTTTCATTCTGTATAGAGAATGACAAGGATATACTGCTGTCAAGTTTAGGTTTAGAGAATCATGCTAGAATCGACACCAGTGTAGATGTATACCTACTTACTTATAGCGAAGTTATGCTATTTTTATGATCCCAATAAAATAATAATAATAGTTTTCGCCTTTACGTTTTCGGAATAATTCCAATAACTGATAGCGGATGTTGTTGTGTTTCTATAAATTTTGGTTTGCCAGAGTGGATTTTTTTTAAATTGTATCTAAGTCCGACCTAAAATCTCTATTACAACCTCCCTACTATAAACATTTTCTTCATATCGTCTGCTTAACATAATTTGCTATCTCCGCTTTATTCATGGAGTCATGGACGTATAAAAAAAGGCGGACAGAGTCCCGGTAAACAACAAACTGTGTCGCTCAGAGTCGGCCAGGTCGCTATATGTACAAGCCGGCACACACACATTCACACCATAGTCAGCCATTACGCGTGCAAACGTCAAAGCAGCCGATACGTTAAGTGGAGATAAAAATAAGTTAAAACAAGATGTCTTGCGTGGTAAAATGGTGTAAAAACCGTAGTGACCGAAAGAAAAAAAATCCAGGAATCACGTTTCATAGGTAAATGAACAATATAATCACTTTTTTCTAGTTTTTAGAAATCGAAATCAATTTTCATTCTAAGCACAAAATAATTAATCTAAAGTCCAGTGTTGTCAATGTTCACGTAACCATATTACCTAAAATATGGGAATTGGGGTGACATTAGCTTCAATCTATTATTTGTTATTCTTTTTTATCAGATTCCCTAAAGAAAATGTAGAATGGAGAAATGACTGGATCCAAGTTATTAGGAATTGTAACGGAGATGATGAATGTATTCCAAATAAATATAGTATCATTTGCAGTATCCATTTTGAAGCTGGAGACTTATATACTACTAAAAGAGGACTCCGGCGTGTTGTTACGCATGCAGTACCTCAAAAGGTAAATTAAAAATTTTAACCGACTTCAAAAAGAAAGAGGTTCTATACGTCATATTTGTTATTTTTTTTTTCAATTGTTGTTCGTGCATATCTCCGAGATTCGTGGACCGATTTTGATGATTATTTTTTTGTTTGAATCAGTTTATTAGCGAGATAGCTGTATTAATTAAGTGCAGAGCTGATGAATATTTTCGGAGGGAAACAATGGAACTCCTCAATTACAAACAGTACTCAATGCATGTTTTGTTAATTTAAGAAATATAAAAAAGAATGCAGGCCTGGCCAGGCATATTTAGGTGATTTACTCTGGCTTATGAAAAGTGGAAAATATAAACTTTTTCATACAAAAATAAAAACAGACTTCATGTTAGTTTTCCAATTACAGAGCATAATGCGACTCAGTGGCTACCAATGCCGAATTATGCTGATGATTAATTGGAACGTGAATTAGTTTTCAAATGCACCAGCAAAGTGCGCTAAGTTCGGTGTTGAAAAAAAAGTGGAATATAAAAAAAGTCAATATTTGTTATATATAATAGTTTGAATTAACTTTGATTATTTAAAAAAACCTACAATGAAACAAAAGTTTTAAAATATTTTCAACGATAAATAATATTACTAACGATAATATTTAAACAAAACATTTCGATCAATGCCAACTTAAAAACAGTGCGTATGAACACAATTTTCGCCTTTCCAGTATCAATCGAAACGGTGCAGTGTGTTAAATTTTTGCCACGGGACCAACGTTCGACGCATCACCGCGGTCGTCGGTTCAAATCCCGCACTCGTGTTTTATTTTTTATTATATTTTTTTTCCATTTTTTATATATTTGTTTTAGACCCCAGCACCTGTTCTTATTTTTATTTGTCTCCCTTTTATTTAGACTTTATAATTATAATTTTTGGACTAAAGGTGGTAAACTGTGGAGCATGTGGAAGTTTTTTGGCGCCGGGCAATGCTGTTGTTTGCTGTGCTTGCCCAATAAAATATCATAAGGCCTGCCTCGCCATCTATTAATATCAGAGAAAAAACTTGAATTAATATCAAAGAAAAAAAATACTGCATAAATAAATAGTATTATTGCATAAGTTGACAAATAATGCTATGCAATAGCTTTACCGCGGCAGTCCCCGAGTGCAACACGATTTTTTTTTAAGTACACGATTTGCATACCTATTTTCTAAATACAGTGGAGCCCCGGTAATCCGGCCCCTGGCTAATGCGGCACCCCCTATAATCCGACATCGTCTATTACATACAAGTATTCGCTAATTCACGATTGAACAAGTTACAACTTGTACGCACCATCATAATTGTGCTCGACGCGTAGGGTATTGTTTTTTATATTTTTTTGTAAATTCTATAGCATTTGACGTTACTTTTATAATAAAACATAATCTTTCTATTGTGTTGTTTAATTTACTCAATTTGACATACATAACAAAGTATGTTTTGTAATCTTATCATTGGATCTGTAATTTGTCGGATTACAAGGTACTCTTTTGTAAAAAAATTCGGACTATAGGGGGTCTTAGGCAGTCTCTATAATCCGACAAATTCGATAGTTCGACACTGCCCTGCAAAATGTTTGTCGGACTACCGGGGATCCACTGCATTCTTTTAAGACCCTTTACTTTGATACCTCGCTTGACGGGTTATAAGCATTTTTTTTCTAAAGGTTTCATTTTGGCGCCTTATTATTGGGCATACATACATGCATACACGCTCGAAAAACATTATCCACCGCAGTCGGGTAAAATTTTGAACAATTAAAATATTTTGATCTTTTTACTGTGTTTTATTGGTAAAATATTGGCTAACCTAGCAACCCTGCATTCACTCACTCATAGATAACCGCCGCCATTACGGTGCCTCACTTTTGTCTTAGCCGAAATTCTGTCCGCCTTTTTTTATACGTCCTTGCATGGAGTTGCCAAATTTACGTAAACGATGTGTTCACATTAAAGGAAACAAACGCCATTGTTAGATAATTTTTGCCCAAAAGTGGAGTTAGCAAAATTTCTTGTTAAGCAGACGATATGTAAAATCTACAAGTATAATGATACATTATAATAAAAAAAAACGAGCGAGCCTTAGGGTGCGGCCAGAGTGCACTCAGATTCAGATTCAGATTCCGAAAACAAGCGCGAGAAATAAACAGTGTTGTCGAAGCAGGTTGCCTGCTTTTTCTCGCGCTTTGTTTTCTGAGTCTGAATCTGAATCTGAATCAGGAGTGCAATCTGGCCGTACCCTTCGACTACACTGTTTATTTCTCGCGCCTGTTTTCAGAATCTGAATCTGACTCTGAATCTGAGTGCACTCTGGCCGCACCCTTAGTCTGAATCTGAATCTGAATCAGGAGTGCACTCTGGCCGTACCCTTTGACAACACTGTTTATTTCTCGCGCTTGTTTTCGGAATCTGAATCTGAATCTGAGTGCACTCTGGCCGCACCCTTACAGTAGTCGCGTATGATGTGTAACATTTGAAAACCTCACCTTATATTAGTAAATAAAATTAAGGTTAAAAAAACCTTTTTAAAAACAAGTTTTTATATAAATGCGCTAAAAAGAAAAAAAATAAACCTATACACTAAAACTTTTACTGTTAACTTATAACGTCGTTTCAAATTTAACACATTTGATACAATTTATATGTTATAAAAGCTTGTCGCGAGATTTAAGTACTCGTATTTACTTCCTTAGTTTTAAAATTTTAATAGGCAGCAAGTAAATACGAGTACTCTCGCGTTACTCTCAGCAAGCCCTTTAATTTGATACCCATATTGTAGGAATGCATTAAAAATGATTGGTCCGCCATTTTGGGTATGCCACCATATTGGATTTAGAATGAAGTCACACTGTTAATCATGCATTGTCAGCCGAACTGAACGAGCATACCAAATTTCAGCTTAATCAGTTGAGGGCAAGTGCTTTAAAATTGAGTTGTAAGATTTGACCCGAACAAACATACATTGCAAAATAAAAGCTTGTAAAAAAGAAATAAAACCTACCACAAAAGGAATAAGCCATTTGAACATTATGTTCTAAAATCAAATCAGCTATTTGATTTTAGAACATAATGTTTTAAAATTCGCGCTTTTGCGACTTTCTGTTACACACTTCCGTCCCATTTCACGAAATCACGCCCACAAATCGCAGGAAAGCGAGAGAAGATGTTACACATAAAAAAACTGAATATTGTTAGATACTGTATTTATCAGTAGATATGTCTGCCAACCCTAGCTGCGCTGCTATGTATCCAAAACAAGTGTTTTGCGTCGAAAATAGATTGATGTTTCCTTCCTTTGATACTGATTTATCTGTTCGCTTCAATCTTAGCTCGGAAATAAACTATAATGGATGAAAAAGAATTGATATCTATGCTTCGCTAGTACCTACCTATTGTTGACTTATCGTAAAAACACCGCGGCCTTTCAGACCTTTTAAAAATTGCACGTTAAAATCAATGGAAAATTTATGACGTGTTTCTAAATATTACCGACATGTTTACATACTTGTTACTCTATATCACGTTAAATTGACAGAACGATTTCAGATTCGGTACACAGCTGTGTTATTTACATAGATTTCTACATAAATTAACGCTAAGATAGGTAGTTATTTTTTTGCAATTCCTTAACAATCTAATCTAATATCCGTAAGTATCTGAAGCTATCCAAAATTATCGTGCAATCTTAGATAATTCGCGCACGTATATGAAACCGGTTAGGTACTATTAATATTCGTGTCCGTATCTATAACTAGACCCTAAATATCAAATTTATCAGGAAAATCACTTGAGATTTGATGTCAGAAAATTTTGAGTTGGTGTGATAGCGCACACCGCCGCCTTACGAACTTTTTTCAGAGGCTTAGATCCCGGTGAAATCAGGGATTAAGAAAATCTAAAAAGTTCTAGCGATCTCAGCCAGTGCATTCTGTAAAAACAAGATCACTTTTCACACCACCACCACAACGGACGTAACGAGAACTTAAAATCAGTACCCCCAGCACGAACCATTATCGAATTCGAATAGTTTGCAAACCGAAATGTCAATGTCAAATTAATGAAACTTGAACAGCAACAGCACAAACTACGTAACGAGAACTAAAAATCAGTACACTTTTGACAATAACATTTCGGACTCGCAAACGATACGAATTCGATTTTGGTTCGTGCTAAGTCATGGTCAAATATGTACTGATTTTTAGTTCTCGTTACGTCCGTTTTAGCGCTGCTGTTCAAGTTTCGATACAAAATTTGACAGTGCCATTTCGGACTCGCAAACCATTCCAGTTCGATAATGGTTCTTGCTAAGGGTACGGATGTGTCAAAGTTCGTGCTCGGGTCTCGGGTTCGAAAGAGCATAGCCTCCTTTTTTTATGTTATAGGGGGCATACGAGCAGACGGCTCACCTGCTGGTAAGTGATCACCGTCGCCCATGGACACTTGAAACACCAGGAGTATCACAAATGCGATGCCGGCCTTTAAGGAAGGAGTACGCTCTTTTTTTGAAGGTTTTTGGGTCGTATTATTATAATTTTTCTCCTCTCTTAATTATTTATAATTTTTGTAATTTATCAATATATCTAATGTTTTTTTTTTATATCTTTGCAGTGAGAAGATCATCTTGTGATGAGGTGCAGGGGAAAAGCGCTGGCGGCATGGCCGAGCTGATCAACACCAACATCACAGTCCTCAGCGCCAGGAGCATTCACATGGCCGGCTACCACCTGCACGAAATACAGCACTTGTTAGTTATTCTCACTCTGGGGATCCTAATCTTATATATAAAATTCTCATGTCACAATGTTAGTTACCAAAATTTGATATGTATATTCAGTAGTTCTGAGAATCGGCTACTATCTATTTTTCATATCCATAAGTGATAATGGTTGTCCACCTGTAACGTAGTGTTCTGGAATCTACAATGCGCCTTCGCGCCAAAATTCAAACTATTGGGTATTGTAACGTAGTGTTCTCATATGGGTTAGGAGGAATGTTATCCTAGGAAATTAAAAACCGGCCAAGTGCGAGTCGGACTCGCGCACCGAGGGTTCCGTACAAACCTCTAGGTATATTTTAATAATTATTAAAAAAAAAATTATAGGATGTAACTAAGAATTTACGGTTTTCGCAATTTTTCCTTTATCTGTACTATAAGACGTTACTTCGTACCAAATTTCAAGATTCTAAGTTCACGGGAAGTACCCTGTAGGTTTTGATTCCCGTGCGAGTTTCGAAAATTTGCGACATAAACGGCTGTATCTTTTGATTGCTTTGGCTTAGAAGTTTGATTTTTTCGCAGCTCCAAGGGACAGTACTCCTGAGTATTATATATGAATTTCAGTTTGATACCTCTACGTGTTCCTGAGAAAAACGGTCTTGACAGACGGACGGACGGACAGACGGACAACAAAGTGATCCTATAAGGGTTCCGTTTTTTCCTTTTTAGGTACGGAACCCTAAAAAATACATACAACCTTAAATTTTCTCTTCTACCACCTGCCCCTATTTTTATGGCGGTACGAAGTTCGTTGGGTCACCCGCGATTTTATGATCTAACTTCCTCCGATCATTAAGATGGCTTTACGGTGGTATTGCATCTGCGGAAGCGGGAAGACCAGCTTCGAAGCATCGCCATAATGCTCCTATGTTGTGCTGAGTGGATACCTTTTCAGTACCCTTAGCACGAATCAATATCGAATTCAAATAGTTTGCGAGTGCGAAATGTCATTATCAAATTATGTATGAAAACTTGAACAGCAGCGCCATAACGGACGTAACGAGAACTAAAAATCAGTGCACATTTGACAATGACATTTCGGATTGGCAAACTATTCGATTTCCATTTACGTACGTACTTTCGTATCGAACCAGGTCATTAATTATAACTATATGCGTACCAAATTTCATACCAATCCGTTCAGTAGTTTTTGTGTGATTGTGTAACAAACATACAAACTTTCACATTATAATATTAGTGAGATGTGAACCCGAACTTATTTTCTTAGGCAATTCGTCAAATAACAGTTCTTTGATGAATTATTGCAGAAGTACTAACAGCAGTGCTATTCTGTACAATTTTTACGCGCGGATCCGATGCGGATGCGATGCGGATCCGCGCGTTTCCCATACAGATTCTCTAGTCTAGTACCTACCTATTCATATTATGAACATGATGCAACTGTAATGACAAAAATAATTTTTGGAGAACGACGAAACTGCTTGAATTACCCATTTTGAATCCTAAGGCCGTACCGTACTAAATTTTAAACCAATTTCTGTTGTTCGAGGAGCTCGATGGCGCGCAGGTGGTTACCCCGTTCACCTGCGATCGTTGAAGTTAAGCAACTTTCACGATGGTCGGTCATTGGATGGGTGACCAAAAATCTTCTATCTCGAGTTCCTCCGTGCTTCGGAAGGCACGTTAAGCCGTTGGTCCCGGCTGCATCTGCAGTCGTTAACACCCGCCAATCCGCTATGGGCCCGCGTGGCCCAATCTCCTTACTCCATCCAAAGGGAAGGCCTGTGCCCCAGCAATGGGGACATTAATAGGCTTATGATGAAACTAATTTCTGTTGTTAGAGCGAGGTATCCACATAAATAAAGGCATCACTTCTTGCACAATTAGAGTACATCTCACTCGATCCGACATTCTGCATCACATTAAGATGGAAACCATTGACATTGCTGCTACTGTAGAAAATTAATCATACCCTTTTTTTATTTGCAGAACTATAATCAACGCACCAAGACTGAACCACATTGTGGTGGAAGATCTGACTAAAATGCCGAAACTAAAGTCATTGTGAGTACCTAGTACAACTAGAATTGATTTGATGAGTATTATTAATGACATGTACTGATTTTGCAATCCACGAAGACGCGCCCCACTATTCCTCCTAACCGTTTATAGTAAATGTGTGCCAGCTTCCGCCAATATTTAAGTGTTATTGGTATAATGCGATTCAACTAAGAATAAGACCAACTGGGCGCCATATTGTGACGTCATAGCTGTCAATTCAAACCAAATAGGTAGCGTGAGCAAAAAAAGGTTTTATTTAATGAAACTTATTTACTAAGATTAAGTGAGAAAAAAACATCAGATTTTTAAAATAAAATTTATTTACTAAGATTCAGAAAAAAAACAACCGATTTTTAATAATATTTATTTATTAAAACTGTGTGAGAAAAAACATTAATCAGAATCTAGCTCCTTAATTCTGCTCATCTCTGCATTACCGCCGGAGAACTTATAAATAATCATGCACTATTACTAGGTCACATATGAACATACATCTTTTATGTAAACGAAAGTTTTAAATCGAGTTTATGAACGCAACTTAAAGTGACACTTGGTTGACGATTTAGCTTATCAACCACTTATAGTCAAAGCTCAATAAATCAACTAATATTAATTATCGATATTTGTTATTGTTTGTTTACAAATGTTTGTTTTTTTTCTAGAATTAGCGGAGTACTGAAAAAAGGTTCCAAGATTTTTTTTCAAACCGTACTTTTCAAGCGACATTTGACAGATGGTGGTCATTGGCTCTCCTATTCTTATTTGAATCGCACTATACACAGTAATAATCGATGATACTAATAAATAATAATATGATAATTATCTAATTATCTTTTAATCACTAATTATCCTTCGACCAAAAATTGGTGGGGCGCATCTGCGTGGTATGCACTATCTGTAACATTTATTTTTTTATCTTTAACAAAGTTTCTACAGCGATTTTGGTGGATGTAATACAATAAAATATAAATACAATCTTAAGGCCAATTACAGAAAATTATTATGTGCCTACACATTAGATACTAACGGCGTTACTATATATCAATATTACCTACATTTAATTTTAAAAATAGTATAAAAATCATTACTCATTACATTAACTAACATAAAATTAAATTAGGATTGTATAAGGATAAGACAACAAATGACAAAAAAACAATCAGTAAATACCCATATAGAAGGGTTTTCAGGAATTTGTCACATGATAACTTTATGGAGTGTGGGTGTTTGTTTATGTATGTATGTATGTGTGTGTGTGGGTGTGTGTGTCTGTGTGTGTGTGTGTGTCTGTGTGTGTGTGTGTGTGTGTGTCTGTGTATGTGTGTGTGTGTGTGTGTGTGGGTGTGTGTGTGGGTGTGTGGGTGTGTGTGGGTGTTTGTGGGTGTGTGTGGGTGTTTGTGTGTGGGTGGGGGGTGTATGTGTGTCCTTACTACATATTTTACATACTTAGTGTATTACTATCATTTCATTTCATACTTCATTCTTCTTTCATTATTTCGGTAGCTGCCATTTTAGTTTGATATGCATTACGCATGACACGGCAAAATGTCGCTATGTCTGTAGATGCAGCCAATATTATACATTTGACATTGGTTAGATATCTGAATAACTGAGATCGTAAGTAAGATTGCATCTTACAGAATATCTATGCAGGCACTACCATACCATCCCAAATGTCGAAAAGAAGTAATATTAACTGACTCTTAAATTCGTGGCCGTATGTAAGTCAGGATCAAAGTGTAATAAAATGAAATTAACTCACTCTATTTATTTCCACTTGAAACCCATTTTTATTAAATTAAAGAAGCATAACCACTAATGCTACCAAATCTAAAGGTAAGGTAGCTTAATTTGTCAGTGCATTCGCCCGGATTGCGAAGGGTGCGGCTTCGAGTCCCGTCTACTGCCTTGTCCGCGTGGATGTTTTTCTAGTTATATTTTCTTTAGATTTAAACATCAATCAGTTACATGCTTAAAAATAAAAATTATAACTGTAATTGGTTTTTCTTCTTTCAAATGTTTAATACTTGTAAAAGTATTTATTTGACATTGTGGGTTACCTATAATGCGAAGAGATGGCGCTGCCTTGCAGCTTAAGAATGGCTAGAAGAATTTCGACGCGGCCATCAAGGCCGTGGTAGCATAATTGGTCAGTGCATTCGCCCGGATTGCGAAGGGTGCGGGTTCGATTCTCGTCTACTGCTTGGTCCGCGTGGTTTTTTTTCTAGTTATATTTTCTTTATAACTAGTTAGTTCATTTTATTAAGACTAGTTATATATAGTTATAAACATGCTTGTTGCCGACCTAATAGAAAAAATCTTTAACGCCTCTTTGAAAGAAAATCCTGCTGTACGTGGAAGGAAGTGTGCTACAAACTTTTAGTGTCGCCGCACACGGGCCACACGCTCCAGCCCCAAACGCCGCCACGAGAAGCTAGAAGCGGCTACTAAAGTGGCTGAAGCGCGCGACAGCGGCCGACTAAGGCAAGGGAGAGAGGGGTGGGCAATCGCGCGAGTGACGCGTGGCGGCGTTTTGTATCGGCGCATTAAGTGGCCGGTGCGGGCCACAAGAAGCGAGCAACGACGATTTGTAGCGTATGGCGAGACCATATAAAATGTATGAAAACTACAAGAAATATGCCGGTGGCGGCGTTTTGTAGTTGTGGTCGGTGGCTCGTGTGCGGCGACACTTACTACGTTAAGTTAATGAATTTTCCTTCTTTTCTTTTCTCAGCTATATCTCTCAGGCGCCGATGCTTGAACGCATAGCGCCACTCCCGCCGTTGCCGTTACTGCGCACATTGTACGTATGTGTCGCTTTAATGTTTTATGTTTTCTTTATTCATATTGAGAGCCCTTTCACATTTTTTGCAAAATATTGTAATTTTTGAGCGCCTCGTTTACCTCTATAGAAAAGATTTTGACTATTTCCAAAAACAATAAGTAAACAGTACATTCATTCTTCCTATTCTAAGTTAACGTAGAATATTTTAAAATACTATTTTCCTCTTTTTGTACTGATCGTTCTACTGCAGCTAGTTTACGGAAGAAACGATAATATGCACAACTTCAAACGCCTCAATCTCTCAATAATGTTCAATAAATTAGATCAAATTAATTACAACGACATCAGAAATTTGTTTTTGTTGTAACATAATGTATTAGAATTTTGGTTTTCCATCTCATTAATTATCAAAAAAAACATCTAACCTCCGTGAGTTTTCCCAAAAAATAATGCAGGTTTACCTCGTATTTTGATATTGAATTAAATAGAATTACTATCAGAAACTTTATAAAACTGATCTACCATCGTTGAACTACTGAAATATGTATATATTTTTATAATTAGTTCATTAATAATGATTTTATAAGACTCGAAATATCACCCGTAAAATGCAATATATATACTAGTGCAAATCTTCCTATGCGCCGATCAGTACGGCAGCGGCGCAATTTTGTAAAAGGGCTCTAAATATAAGTATTTTTTCTCACTTATTTAATTTCTTTAGACTTTCGCCGCCTTCTCCAAAACGCGGTCTTGTATAAACTTAATGTTATCTCTGTCTTCTTTTTAGCACACGAAAGTGAAAAATAGCCAACGTTTTGTAATAAGGCGGTCAAAGTTTACATTACATTAATCTTGTCATAATAAAACCTTTATCGATTTAAAAAAATACAAATGAGGATAAAATATTTTATTTGTAACTTTGTATCGTCACAATCAGGAAAATAAACTTGTTTATACACGCAAATCTCTACAAAAACTTACTATAAGATCTACTAAGGTCGATATGAAATGAAACTTTAATCAAATTATGGAAGTTCTTTTGAATCGTTGAAAATACTTAAAAGAAGAGCTTTTTAGGGTTCCGTAGACAAACAGTAGAAAACGGAATCCTTATAGATTCGTCATGTACGTCTGTCCGTCCGTATGTCACAGTCACTTTTTTCCGAAACTATAAGAACTATACTGTTGAAACTTGACAAGTAAGTATATTCTGTGAACCGCATTAAGATTTTCCCACAAAAAATAAAATAAAAAAACTAGTAATTATTGGGGTTGGGGTTCATACTTAGCACTGACACTAAAAAAAAATCATCAAATCCATAATTATGTACCCTTAAAGGGGTATCTATGGATAGGTCTTCAAAAATGATATTGACCTTTCTAAATATATTTTTTTCTAAACTGAATAGTTTGCGCGAGAGAGACTTCCAAAGTAGTAAAAAGTGTGTCTCCCCCCCCCCCCCCCTGTAACTTCTAAAATAAGAGGCTGGAAAAACTGGAAAAAGTATATACTGTACGTTACTATATAAACTTCCACCGAAAATTAGTTTGAAAGAGATCTAGTAAGTAGTTTTTTTTTCATAAATTACAAATCAATAAAAAAAATACACTATTATTAAAACATCGTTCAAAAACTTTTATATTATGTTACTTACTGGTACGGAACCCTTCATGGGCGAGTCCAACTCGCACTTGGCCGCTTTTTTAAATATTTATATTAAAAGAGTAGGCCTTTTCCACTAAGTAGATAAATATGACGACCTCCGTGGCCGAGTGGTTTTGTACGCCGGGTTTCATGGTGTCACCGGCTCGAGAAGTCCCGGGTTCGAATCCCGGTGGGGGCAGATATTTGTGTGATGAATACGAGCATTTGTACTCCAGTCATGGATGTTTAATATGTATTTCTATATAAATATACTTATGTATGTACAGTATATGTATTCTATCCGTTACCCTAGCATCCCATAACACAAGCCTTACAGTGCTTACTTTGGGGCTAGGCTAATTGGCGTGAGTGTAAAAAATATATATATAATGAACAATAATTATTATAATGATATCCTGGATGTGTGAAAAATGATACTTTTTCAGTATAGTGATCACATCGGGGTTGGTGGAGGTCCCCAACCTGAGTCACGTCCACGACTCTAAGAGGGATAAGACGCCATATCTGCAAGTGATGTGAGTATACTAGAATTAGTCTTAAGCATAGACTCAAAAAACATTACCTATCACTATGTCCATGACCAGCTTATTAATGTATGTCAAAATTAAATGTTTAATTTATATATTATATTAATTGATACTCAACCGCGCTAAAAAGCTACTGAATGGATTTTAATTAGATTCAGCAAGCATATATAGTTTATCAACTGGATTGAGACAAAAAGGATACTTTTTATATCGGAAGAATGTGAAGTTAGGGTATTTATTAAGTTTGGTACTGATAGAAAAGACAAAAAATTGTAAATAGGGAAAACCATAAATATAGGTGTCACGGGAACTGCTGCCGACAAACTGCATTGCAGTTTGGCAGAAATATAGATATTAAGTGTTTTTCTTTGTGGAAAATAAATTAAAATAAAAAACCTTCATCACCGTATCCGTATATATGATATAATTTATGAGTATTCAGCTCAAATTAATATTTCTTCTTATTTACGCAACCGATAACCGGCCATTGAAAAAATGATTTAACTTCTACAAACGCTGGCATAACTATTATGCAATATCCCGTTCTCAGGGGATTATCGCGTCAGACCACAGAACACACCGTGTTCTGTGCATCATCATCATCAGCCTATTAATGTCCTCACTGCTGGGACACAGGCCTTCCCTATGGATGGAATAGGGAGATTGGGCAATGACCCACCACGCGGGCCCAGTGCGGATTGGCGGGTGCTAAAGACTGCAGATGCAGCCGGGACCAACGGCTTAACGTGCCTTCCCAAGCACTCGAGATAGATGTTTTTGGTCACCCATCGGACCGACCACTGCGAAAGTTGCTAAACTTCAACCATCGCAGCCGAACGCGCTAAACACCTGCGCCATCGAGCTCCTCAAAAAAATTGTTCTGTGCATCAGACGATAATTGAAGACCCCATATGGTCAGGCCACGTACCTATGTTTAAGTCAACAAGTCTGACATAACGCTGCAGCCGCCTGTAGTCTCACCCCACCTGGGAGAAGAAGAAAAACCGAACATACTTTGCCAATGCACCTTCTAACTCTTTAGTTTCATCACTAAAATAGTTAAATGTTTCATTCAGAACAAAGAGAAAAATATTATACATAGTCACTTAAACGGTTTCGTCGCGAAATTCTAAATAACTATTATTATTACAAAATGGTAAACGTTTTCAGAGATTTGGAAGGCAATCACATTAGGAGGATACCAGCGCACGCGCTCCGAATCTCCGCCGATCATGTGTAAGTCATCACCATAGTAGGTAGTAGCTAGCCCAAATATTAAATCAAACTCAAATCATTTATTATGAAAAACATACGGAAAACATAGATCCATGTGTTAGTATACAACACTTAATACTTTGTTAGTAAATTATATTAAAAACCGATAAAGCTCTATCTACAGAAATTTTCATCAGTGGACAGTTCCCACGATCAACTAAATCCCTCACGACTCTGCTGTGGCTACTGCGAACCCGGAGCAATAAACCTGCTTTTTTGCTAAAAAAAGCCGGGAAACTGTCGACCTGCGCATCTGCGAACATTCCCGAAGCACAACAATATTGCGGCAGCCGCAGCAGTGCCCTGAAGGCATTATTGTATTGGACACGAAGGAATTTATATGATTTTCGGGTAAAATTAACCCATAGGCTACTCGAGTAGAAACATGTACAAAAAACCTTAAAAGGAGTGATTTTTACAGTGTCAGAACATCGAGCAAACCTACAGGCTAGCATATTTGCCCTCTTAGACAATGCCCTTAGCTCTTTTTCAAGAAGAGCGTCATCCTTTTAAGTATCAATACCAAAATGACTTAAATTGCGTAACTCCACAGAGATCAAATCCATATAGTTTTTCAGAGGACACGGTTTCAGAAGTCTTTCGTGAGCATTAAAAACTATGTGTACACTTTTACTGGTATTATAAGATAAACCATGATTGGTTGAATAGATTTCACTGATATTCAAAAGCATTCTCAAAGCACTGATCGAAGGAGCCAGCAACACTTTATCATCCGCGTAACTGATATTATTAACGCAAACAGTCCCTACGTGACGGCCGACACATCTACTGCTGAGCTCCTCAATCAGCGCGTTGATGTACAGATTAAATAATCGGGGTCAAGTTCTTCCCCCTTGCCTAACCCCACATTCTAACCTGTACTCCTCCGAATGAACACCAGTACATTTCACACAATTTGCCTGGTTCCCGTACCAGAACTTAAACGAAAAAAGATATTAAGTCTGAGGGATAACCACACCCCCTCCAATTTATCTGTAGTCAACCAGATCGAAAGCCCTGGATAGGTCCCAAAAACAGGCGTACGTCTTTCTATCCGTGTAGTAGTACCTGATAGTTTGCTTGAACTTAAACAACAGCGCCAGCAATTTATATAAGTGCGGTCCCGCGTTTCAATGTCAAAGAGTCAAAGATTTAATAACTTTTTCAGTATCATTGCCTGTTATTAAACTCACAGGGTCACAATATGTCTCACTCAGCATCGAGCATGGACTTGAACTCGATCAAAGGTGATTTTACAATAAAGTGATTCTTAAACAGGTTGGTTATGGCTATACCTCCTGAATTTTCCAAAGTCATGATTCCTATGGTAGGTGGCAAGGGCATCCATTTTAATTTGTTCTTGATGATTTTGACACCATTTCAATTTTCCCTTTAATATTTTTCGAGTCTAAGCCATTTCCTCATAAACTCTGCCACTTTTGGCTTACCACACTCAACCCAAACAAGAAAACTGGACCTAGCCTTCCTGCGAGCAGTACAAACGTGTTTTTTTTATTGCTTACTACGATTACATTTATCATTGTAGGTCTCAGACGCAGAAGAGCTCAGCACGGATATTATTCTATTATATAAGTTATCAATATATACATATGTTGTGTAAATTGATATTACAATGGTAATGACAACAGCTTTGGAAATTCAAAGGAAAATCAATATTTCTAAAATTTTCATTGCATAATTTGTCCACCTGTCCATTCGATCTTACTTCCCACCGAATGCGATTAGGGGTTGAATTTGAAAACAATACTTTGCGTGGTATCAAATCTAATTTGCAACTAATGAATAATGGAAAATTGACAGATCAATATTAGACATCATACATTACACTGACAGTTGTGACACACTGGAAAGCCGACTCAGTGACCAAACGATGATCCAACCATCTCATGCTCCCATGAGCGTCACTAATATACGTATATGTCTCAGAGCCAAAGGCGTCGCCAAGGGGTCGCAGGGGCAAGGGCAGGGGCAGTTGCCCCTCCCTAGAAATCAAATGCTGCAAAGCGACTAAATTGCGAGCAATTGACTTCCTAATCATAAGCTGGCGACGCCTTTTCTCAGAAGTAATATTCAAAATACATACATCGGGGCAAATTTAATTATTAAAATTAAATGTCCAAGTTTACCAAAATACTCTACACACCTCAACACTGCAATCTCTACTTTACAGAAATTTGCAGACACCTAAATAGATATGATAATACCATTATCCTAAGGTGTTTTCAATGACTACAATAAGTTACCAGAGATTTCTCGGTGGGGTAAGATGTTGTATAAGGAAAATTACCTCGATGAATTCTTTGGTATCGAAATCTTGCTTATTTGTTCAACGATATCTCAGTCTCAAAAAATGTAACGACGCGTCACACACAGTTTAACTTTCTTCATCGGACTAAATACGAGTACATAATCTAATAATTTTCAGGTCGCTGAATCTAAACCTAATCGAGGAGGTCCCTGCGTACGCTTTTAAAAATGCAGTAATTTCAAAATTGTGAGTTCTCTTTAATTATCATATTAAGTTTACCAATAAAGCGAGTCATGGTTAAACAATTACTTTACTTAAAAATAATAATAAATTTTGTTTTCGCAATGATAATGATTAATATCTTAGACACAACATAGACATGATAAATGCCTTTGTCCAACTGAACACCACTGGGTAGCGTGTGGAGTAACTTGTGATTGTTTGTATTTTCCAGACAGTTTCAAAAATAAATGTTTATTTACAGGAGCTTCAAAGGGAACACGAAGTTGAGTCAGTTGGACGAAAACGCATTCGCTGGAATACTTTTGTTAAGACAATTGTGAGTGAAAACATTTTCAAAAAACATAACCAAACATACAAGCGCATAGATTAAAACATAAAGAGAAGATACTGCACTCGCGGCTCGAAAGTGATCCGCTTAAATTGTGGTGCATGGCCACAACTCGCTTCAGTCACAATTAAACATGCAAACACGATGCATGTGCACTCAATATCACAATATTGCATACATTTGTTATAAAGATAAAACAATGCCTTCCATTCTTATAAAATAACGAACCCAAATAGTTCAAGATCAAATAATAAATGCCACGCCAACACTTTTCATTCGTAAAACTATAAAAACAATTTTTTTTCTCAAAAATCACCGTTTGCTATGATAGTTAGTTACTGATTCGTCATTTTTTATCAAGGAAAGGACAAAAATACAACTCAGCCGTCTGTAGAGAGAGAAAACAAAACACAGTCGGCTGCAAAGCGAACTCCGCTTCGCTCGCGCTGCGTTGAAGCGTACAATTCTGTCTCGCTCGCTCGATTGAATATTTATATACGAAGTGTGCGTGTGTGAGAGTCGCTCATGTAGTTGAGTCGGAATCATATTTTGTTTTATGCTAGTATGAGGGTACCGTATCTTCCCTTATTTGTTTTTATCTAAAATCTTTGTGTATAAAATTGTAATGGAAAATATTTTGCAGGGATCTGAGCAGCACAGCCATTAGTACTCTACCTATAGTGGGCCTAGAGAACCTACAAGTCCTGAAGATAGAAAAAACCCCCACCCTTAAATACATTCCGTCGATCTACGACTTACGGGTAATAAACTCATCATGTTGTTAATATATTTTTAATTTAAATGTTAATCTAGATTTTCATATCTTAAAAAATGGCTAAACAAAATTCCACTCGGCCGGTATTAGACTGCTCTCAATGCCAATAAACAAAACTTATATTTTCTTCTTCAAAGGCAAGATCTATAATATAAAAACGAAACGCTGATTTTTTTTTTTATAATTAGGTAGGCAAATGACTTAATGAATGTGTTGCTAAGCGCAAATCTCGAGACAGCTGAATCGATTTCGATAATTCTTTTTTTAGAATATTCCTTGAAGTACGAGTATGGTTCTTACACGGAGAATTTTTTAAAAAATTGCCTGAAAAAGTCCAAAAACAGCACTTTTCTATACTCCCATACAAACGATTCGTAATAATACTTAAAAGTCAATTTGAACTTTAAAACCATACCATAAATTTCAAATATTAGTGGAGAGGTCCCGGGAAGGCATAAACAATTGAGTGACGTGATGTCAATAGAAGTTTGGAAAAGGCAAATATACCATTTTTAGCTTTTTTTTTATAATTATAATTCTGAAGAGTAATTTTAGTATACACTACAGCTCTACACCGAAGCGAAGCGAGGGCAAGCCACTAGTAATTAATAAAATTTAATTAATTTCAAACTTCATTGCATTACATTTAGAAACTCGATTATCTGAGTACCTTACTTATTATCTTCATCAAAATAATAATGATTTAAGTAGGTAATCTATACTATTATATAAAGAGAGAAAAGGATACACTGACAGACTTACTGACTCATCAACGCATAGCCGAAACGGCTGACCTACAATGATGAAATTTTAACAATAGGTTCCTATTATTGCGTAGAGAAGTAATAAGATGGGATTTTTTTAAATTCCACCTCATAAGCGTTTGCAAAAAACGTTCGTTCGTAAAATCTGATCCCTTGCGAATAAGTCTACGGACTGCAAATTTTACATAAAAAATATTAAATACATGTACACTAAGCCTTTCAGCATTTTTGAAACATGTTATTTTTACCAGAATAAAATAAAAAAAACAGGATTGAATTCTATTCAAGACAATTACTTAAATACATTTCGGTAAAAATTGCTTTAGTTAAAAAAAACTGTAATAATGAAATAGAGTTCACAACTACAGCAACTGAAGGAAGCCCGTCTGACGCACCACTTCCACTGCTGCGCGTTTGCCTTCCCCGAGCGCCACGATCCTGAGAGACACAAGATCTACGAGGTCCAGATCGCACATTTGAAACAGGTGAGCATTTATCGTTATAAATAAGAAAGATTTAATAATATTTGAATTTTTATGTACCATGTTGGGCGCCATAAGAAGGTCAAACCACTTGTTGGTGTTTTAGAGAAATCTTAAGAGTTTACTTGTACACAGTCCGGAGGACCTCAAATGATATTTTTTTGATAGTACACCTATCCTATCGTGATAAGCATCAAGCTCCTCTTGGTATTTTTTGAAAAATATAGATTCTCATTCACTTATTTAGTTTCTGTTCTCTTCCACAGAATTGCGGTAAGCAGAAAACTTCAGATACGCGCAAAAAACGATCTTTAGGAGCGATAAAAAAAACTGTGAAAGACGATAAATGGTAAGTTAAGTGGGTACAATATCTGAGGAGTATCAGTATCTTTGTAATTACAAAATAAATAATTACAAAGTAAATTTACGTACTCACAGTCTCAGAGTCTTGAACAGAGCCTAATAATAATTGCTTATTTTGGTAAAAGGAAATGATAAAAAAAATCTTCGTAACAAAATTTTATAAATATCTGACTCGCCGCTTTCTTTGGTTTTGCAATGCTTTTTTCAAACGAAAAATTACCTTCCTTATTTACTAAACGAGTTCTAAACAACAATACTCCACTCAATGGGTATTTCCGGGGTCAATTCAATACTATAGTTTCAGCCGTTTGGCTGTAAAACCTGCCTGACAAATGAAGGACACGGGAATGAATGACTGAATTCTTTTGTATGGCTTCTGCTGCCCATAGTAGCTCTTGCAGCCACGCCACGCAATCTCGAGGGTAATACGCCCCTGACCCTAATAAAAAATAATAAGACATTGTATCTTCTAGGGACTACGATGACAACTCAACGTCGGCCACTAACGAGGAGTACGGCTTCAAGGGGGACCCTGACATGTTCGACTCCGACAGCTCCGAGGATGACGACCAGTTCCATGACCTCGTCGAGGCCAACTCCACCAAGCCACAGTTCTCGTACAACTGTGAAGCTCTCATTATAAGGTATCAATTATTTATATTATTTATTTTTAGGGTTCCGTACCTCAAAAGGAAAAACGGAACCCTTATAGGATCACTTTGTTGTCCGTCTGTCCGTCCGTCCGTCTGTCAAGACCCTTTTTCTCAGGAACGCGTGGTATGAAGGTATGAAGCTGAAATTTATATCAATTACTCAGGTCTGCTGTCCCTTGAAGCTGTGAAAAAATCAAACTTCTAAGCCAACGCAATCAAAAGATACAGCCGTTTATGCCGCAAATTTTCGACACTTGCAAGGGAATCAAAACCTACAGGGTGCTTCCTGTGAACTCAGAATCTTGAAATTTGGTACCAAGTAACGTCTTATAGCATAGATAAAGGAAAAATTACGAAAACCATAATTTTTTAGTTACATCACATAATATATTTTTTTTTAATAATTTTAACCTTACTACCCATTTCCTCATAAACGCGTAGAGGTATTAAATTGAAATTCATACCAAATACTCAGGTCTATAATACCTTTAAGCTGTAACAAAATCAAACTTCTATGTCAACGCAATCAAAAGAAACAGCAATTTAAGCTGCATATTTTGAAACTCGCAAGTACTCGCAAGGGAATCAAAACCTAAAGGGTACTTCCAGTCGACCTAGAATCTTGAAATTTGGCATGAAGCAACGTTTTATAGCACACATAAAGGAAAAATTCCGAAAACCTTAAATTTTTAGTTACATTACAAAATATATATTTTTTAATAAATATAAACTTATTACTTTTTTCCTCATGAACGCGTAGAGCTATCAAGTTGAAATTCATATCAAATACTTAGATCTAATTGCCTTTAACCCGTGAAAAAAAAAAATTCTAAGTCAACGCAAAAACGCAAAACGCAAAAGTACAACCATTGATACCGCATATTTTGAAACTCGCAACTACACGCAAGGGAATTAAAACCTAAAGACCACTTCCCGTTGACATAGAATCTCGAAATTTGGTAAGAAGCAATAGCTTACAGCACAGGTAACAGAAAAATTCCGAAAAGCTTAAAATTTTAAGTAGTTATACCACCAAAAAAATTGTGATTGTAAACATAATTGTAGTTACAGCAATGACCGCGAGTTATTATACTATGTATGGGGAGGGCAACATTTTTCAAACGGCAAAGACGACCTCACTCATCGTCATTCAATCCCGATGTTTTGGTGAATGTAGCTGTATAATCTAAATGCGTCCTAACTGCTTAAAGTGTTAATGTTGCAATAGAATGTATAAATACAACAATATTTGGCAGCAACCTCAATATGTACACTTCATCTTCTCGTCTGATTGTTGTGGGAGACTTCAATATAGATTTTAGAATGAATCCCCAAAATGGAATTTCCACATATTTTTCATCCATAAACATGTTTCCGTTAATAAACAGTAGCACTACACGAAGTTGTACAACTATTGATAACGTTTTTTCGAACTTCAATGTTCAATGTGGTACTATTCATAACTTTTTCAGTCACCATTTACAGGTCTGGTTCAAATTTAATACTTAATTAATATTTTTGAACCAGATTTCGAAATAGTGACTAAAAAACTTAGTAAATAAATAACTTTAATAAAAGAACTTTCGCAAGTCTGCTGCAAGGCTAGTATAAGTGTTTCAGTTATATTATAGATAAATGATATGTGTTAATATAAAATAAAGGATTACTTAAACGATAAAGAGATCTTTGTCTTAAATTTATGCTCCTCCATCTTTCCCCATTGTAATGTTATGAATTTCATTTTGCAATAAAAATACCATAGTTATGACTCGATTGTCGTAATGAACGAACTTTGTAAACCTTGCAGGTTTGTACGGAACCCTCGGTGCGCGAGTCCGACTCGCACTTGGCCGGTTTTTTATTTATTTATTTGGTATAAAATCACACTTACCGAGACAAACGAAATGTTAGGATATTTTGTTTTAAACTTTCATGGTCACTAACATTATAGCTATTAACGGGATTGTTACCATGTACCTTGTTTTTTATGAGTCTCCGATATTTCGGCACTGTTTCAAGCGCCATGATCACGGAGTAACTGAAGTAATTGCAGGTAGATGTTATTGGCAGACATATCGGTCTACCCTCTGACGTCGTCTTTTACTGCGCTCGATACCCTCGATACCCCTACCACTGGTCACATTCTCACTATTCACTCGCACCAGTTGCCGACACACAATACTCACAGTATCAGATCGCGGAACTATTGCTGAGTTGAATATTTACATTTCCTAGCGGGATTGGCAGATCAAAAACGGTGCAGATACTTAGAGCGTAATAAATTTAATATTCTTACGCAAAAACTTTGCTCGTCATAGCCACACCTCAACGACGCAACGTCACGTGTGGCATATTTTAGGTCTAAGATGTTATCTTGAAACAATAGGTCGCCAGTACAACGCCTACAGCAGTTTTCAAATATGCCCTGTACGTTGATAGGCTTTGACTATCTGATGAGAAGATAACAGCTGATGCATTCAACGTTTTTCTTTACTTACGGCTCAACATAGCAAACTGCGGTATAATTTCTCGATAATAGACATGACATTCATTAAATCTCATATTTGATCACATAGACTAGAATAGAACTAAAAAGTGGGTTTTATTTATTTTGCAGTACCTAAGTATTACAATTTATAGAGAAAATTTATTTTTTAACAAGTTAAATACTATCTGATGTATAAAATTTGAATCCAAATTACCTTAACCGACTTACTAATAATATCTGATTTACAATATAAAAAATATGTCACCCCCAGCGCCGCCGTCAGGGACGGTGCCCAAAAGGCCGGCAGCATTGCCACGTTGAATGTCAATTTAAAAATTTAATAGTAAATTTTACAGCCAATGTCTTTTTGATCAAGCAATTAACCAGGAGCATTTATATTCCACAGCAAGCGCACCGTGGAGTGTACTCCGAAGCCGAACGCGTTGAACCCATGCGAGGACGTGATGGGATGGACGTGGCTGCGCGTTAGCGTGTGGCTGGTGGTGACGGCGGCGGTGGTGGGCAACCTCGCCGTGCTCATAGTCCTGCTGGCCGCCACCTCCGAGCTCACCGTGCCGCGCTTCCTCATGTGCCACCTCGCCTTCTCCGACCTCTGCACCGGCCTCTACCTCTTCATGCTGGCGGTCGTCGACCTCCGCTACTACGGCGTCTTCTTCAACTACGCCTACGACTGGCAGTACGGCGTCGGCTGCAAGATAGCCGGCTTCTTATCCGTATTCTCCGGCCAGTTGTCCGTGTTTACGCTGAGCGTGGTCACGTCGGAGAGGTGGTTCGCGATTACGTATGCTATATATCTGGAGCGCCGCATGTCGTTGAGTGCGGCGGCGAAGATAATGATTGGAGGATGGTTGTTCTCCGTTGTCATGGCGGGTCTTCCACTGGCGGGAGTTTCGGATTACTCGTCGACTTCCATCTGCTTGCCGGTCGAGAGTAGAAACGTCGGCGAAGGCGTTTACCAAGGATCGCTGTTCTTGACTAACGCTGTGGCGTGGCTTACTATCGTGGTGTGCTACGTGCAAATATATAGATCTCTTGGGGGTGGCGGCGAAAAGTATGGCGGCAGAGGCGCGGCAGCCGCTGCGGAACGACGCATCGCGAACAAGATGGCCATGCTGATAGGCACTAACTTACTGTGTTGGGCGCCCGTCGCGTTCTTCGGCGTTACGGCACTGGCCGGGGCGCCGTTGGTCGATGTCAGTCACGGAAAGGTTTTGCTCGTATTCTTCTACCCGCTGAACGCCGTCGCAAACCCATTCCTGTACGCGATACTAACGAAGCAGTATCGCAGAGACTTCATGATGCTCATCGCACGAACCGGCAAATTTAATTGGTTAGTTGAAAAATACAAGTTGGCCACTACGCCTCCTCCGACGGCCCACACTAACCCGTCGGCGAACCCGGCCACTCTCGTACCTCTGGTGGAATATAATCGTACTCAATCGCAAGTCAGCAAAGAAAATGGTGATGCTTTATTTTAGGCTAAGTTTACTTGTAATGTTTATTAGTCATTATATTATAACTGCTTTTATAATTATAAGAGTATTTATTAAGTGCCTTGTATTTCATTTACTCCGCTGAAGATTGTTATGTTCACGCAGATAGAAACAAGTTGGGAAGACTGATAGCTTGGAGCAAATTCCAAATCTAGGCCACCTAAATTTCAACTCTTCAACTACATTCCTAGTGAAAAGGCTGGTAGGAAACGTGACCTACAAATTGACGCATGCGTGAGAACAAGCAATGTGGGATAGGTTCGGCTTTGTTTATTTGGGTTTGCAATGCGGGTAGTAACCGCCAGAGCGTCCCTAGCAACAGTGAGGTAAAGAGCTCTTCATACGTTCTGCTCTCCCGATACATCGCCGTGCCAAGCAACGTGAATGAGGCGAGGTTCCCAATTAAAAATCTATTTGCCAAACATTGTTGTTTACCTACAATGCGAAGAGATGGCTCTGCTTTGCAGCCTAAGTAATACTATTGAAAATTCGACACGGCCATTAGGGCTAAGGAAGCATAACGGTAAGAGCATCCACCCGGATAACGGAGGGTGCGGGTTCGAGTCCGTCTGCTACGTAGAGCGCGTGGAATTTTTTTCTATTAAAATTTTCTTTAGATCATTTTGCCAACTCTTAAATAATAACAATAAAATTCGATACTAAAATTACCTCAGAAACAACGTGAGATTCCAAATAACCATAATAGCCTGCGCAGACGAGGAACTTTTGTCCACATTTACAACACAACCTATCTCAGAATATTTGCTTCCATAGCATGCGCTTCTCTTAAATTTTACGAGCAATAAATGTCCTGCACATCGGCTGCGTTGAGTCCGTGGTAAGTTCTCGGCGGACACTCTTTCACGATTGAGGTTTTTTTTGACTGTGTATGCTGTTGGTCGCAGATGACCTTTACAGCGTCACCGGGTTTGGGGACGGCGAGATCCTAAGGGGACCTCAAGCCGAGAATTGGCGAGTGCCTCTAGGGGTATTCCAAGTGGATGGCATCTCCCCACGCGGGGAGTCTCCTCTCCGCCTAGAGCCTCTAGACCACTCGAACCTGAAGGGGTCGGCTCAACTAGAGGGCCTCTGAGACTCGGACCTCGTTACTAGTAAGTCCGTAGTCGTGGGGGGCGGGGAAGGAATTTTATTGCTCTATGAACCAAAGTCCATCATTTGCGTAGATCAACATGTTTTATTAAGCCGGTGACTAGACGGCGCGGTGGCAGGGCGGACACCGGCGACACAAACAGGCGGCGTGCGTGGCGCGTGGCGGAGGCTGCTGTGAGGTGCCGGACAAGGGCGTGCGCCGTGACCTTTGTATTCCTTGTAGTGTATAGAGCAACTTCACACAGAGCAACGGCGCGGCGGCGGCGCGTTGCTTTGTGTGACACCACGACAACGCAAGGGCGAATCCAGGGGGGTGGTCATGACCCCCCCCCCCGGGCTGGGTCCATCTGTACCCACTTCACAATCTGTACCCACTGTGACTTGACCACGACTATATGACCCTCGCCTTGGCACCAAAGCTGGATCCGCCCTTGCGACAACGGCTAACTAGAGCCGAGGTTCGAGTCTCAGAGACGCTGTTGTTGAGCCGACCCCCTCAGGTTCGAGTGGCCTAGAGGCTCCAGACGGAGGAGACTCCTCCCGTGGGGTGACGCCATCCGTCTGGAATACCTCTAGAGGCACTCGCCAATTCTTAGCTTGAGGTCCCCTTAGGATCTCGCCGGAACCCGGTGACGCTGTAAAGGTCATCTGCGACCAACAGCACACACACTCAAAAAAAAAACAATTGTAATTTTTTACAAAATTTTTCATGGAATCGTGATATTTACAAATGATTTCGGACATTTTGGAAACTTTCTCTACAAAACACGCGAGCTGACACAGAAGGAACCGCGTCCGCGTCTGCCACCACCAGGTCCGGAAAATCGGCAGTGTGTAAACATCAGCAACGCGTTCTCAACCTCCTTCGCTCCGCCTCTGGCTTCCGAGTGTTAAGGCCGAAAGGTTTCTGACATATGCTTTTAGACATATAATTTTTTTCAAAAAATATAAAAATTGTTTTGAATTAATGTAGGTTGAATGCTGATATTAAGTAAGAAAATAAAACATATACTTATTATAACTCTGAAAATATTTTCATTCTAATAAAATATTTTTTCCACTATCTTAAAAATAAATGAGTATTTTCATCTATTTTACTTAATACTTCATTGTTTATATATTCTATAAGCAGCTTATCTCCCTCTAACAAGATATCTTGTTTCATTAAATCCCCAATTTCCAGATCCATTTTAACAGGACTTATGCAGTAACCATCCAATTGTCTAAATAATCTTAGTTTAACATTTCCCATTTTGTTATTATCATTATTTATATTACAAGAATCACATATACTATCTATGGCTCTGCCTAGACTCCATTTGCAGCAAATAAATACAGGTACAGAATCTTTCAAATCTGGATCTAGAGTTACAGTTTCTATCTTAACTAAACTGTCAATATCATCAACAATCTTCACATCTTTTGGTTCCATATCTTTGGGTTTGCCTATGGCAAAGTATACTCTTTCAGATGGAGAGACACTTTTAGGTCCAACAGCTTTTTGTTTTATTCTCATAAGATGTATTTTAGACGCTGTTTTCACTTTTGCTGATGACTGTAATGCTTTTCTGATATTTTCAGTGATCTGCAAACAAAACATTTTCTTAAGAATACCTTTTTAATTAAGGAATTAATGTCTGCTGAGACTGTTAGTGGAGCTCGATGGCGCAAGTGGTTAGCGCGTTCGGCTGCGATCATTGAAGTTAAGTAACTTTCGCAGTGGTCGGTCATTGGATGGGTGACCAAAAATTTACTACCTTGAGCTCCTCCGTGATTCCGAAGGCACGTTAAGCCGTTGGTCCCTGATGCATCTGCAGTCGTTAGCACCCGCCAATCCGCACTGGGCCCGCGTGGTGGGTCATGGCCCAACCTCTCTATTCCATCCATAGGGAAGGCCTGTGCTCCAGCAGTGGGGACATTAATAGGCTGATGATGATGAGGATGATGAGACTCTTAATTTACAATACCAAATTTTTATATAAATATAATACAATAAGATACCTTCTCTTGTAAATGTTTGTTGGCTTCATGGAATTGCCTCCTGGGTGCTACAAATTGCTCTATTTTAGCTGCCATCGTCTTATCATCTATTTCTGGACATGTACTGCAAATAAACATTTAATATAAAATCTATTTTGATTGAATTATTTATTTTCTTCAATAGAACATAGCATACATTTCCATTTCATTATTAGATTTTTTGGTAAAGTATACTCACAGGTGGAAACGGTGATCGATACAATAATGTTTCTTGCATTTTGCGCATAGCATTTCGTGTAAATTACCCTTTCTGCAACCTTTTTCTGAGCACCTAAAGATTTGATCATCGCTTTTGAGGTTAACTTCTCGCGGTGGCGGCGCCAACTCACATTCGCTCGACTGGCAGTGTCCGAGGAAGTGGACACGACAAAGCACCTTCCCGCATTTGCACTGAAGCGGCAGGAAGTCGGTCTGGTTGCAACCTTCGTGCTGACAATGCTCGCCAAGAGTTGGGAATTCCATAATTTGAAGATTTTTGTAGCCCACCAACTTTTTTATACGAACACGTTTTAAAAAATCCCGTCAAGCTTCTATCTGGATTATTTTTGGTTTTCCAATAAACTTGATAATAAATAAAATTAAATAAAAATAAATTTGTTGCACGTCATGTAAACAAACAAAACAAAAATATGTCAACGTCAACAATATGTCAAAGTTATTATTGTTATTTTCGCCTTTTAAGAAAAGACAAAGAATAGTCAGTCATACTGCCACAACCAATCACACATCTATTATGGTAAAGTGGTGTCGATTCTGGAATGATTTTATAAACCTATATTTAAATTTGACAACAGTGCATCCTTGTCATTCTCTATACGAAATAAAAAGGAGAGACTGATGTTTTTAGTTTTAAGTTTATAGAATCATGCCAGAATCGACAACTGTATTTTCTACCACACCAGTTTTACATCACAAAATCGCTATGAATGAATCAGAGAATAATAAAATTATGATGCCAACCACACTCAATAAAATCCTGCCAACAGAAAAAAAAAACACCATCAATAACATTTCTTATGATGTTGAAGTATATGTAAAAGGTATCCTATTGATAATATGCAGGTGTATTAACCACACAAAAACATAAATATAATAAAGCAAACTTACTACTTATATTGTGGAGTCTAAATGATAATTTAAAAAAATACATATTCTTTATAATGTTATCATTTACACCTTTAAGCACTTAACTGCTGGTTTGCAACACTTGCACTGCACTTGAGTACTGGCACTGAAGTGTGTGTGACTGCATGGCAACCAGAGGTGGTTAATATAGCGTCTAGCGCCATATTATAGCGCGCTATTTGTCCATAGCACGTATCGCGTGCTATTTAATAAAGCTACAAGACGCTAACGCTATATAGCACATATTGAGTTGATTGACCGCGCGCGGCAGCGGGCAGCGGGAGGCGCTAGACGCGAGGCTACCAGGCAGGCCAGCCAGTAATCGCGTGCGCGTTGAGAGCAGCGGTTCGTTACTATTAGTTTTCGCAACGTGCGTCGCGTCGCAGCAGGAAAACTATTATCGCGGGCGATAAATAGATTGCGTGGTTTCTAACATTATTTTTTATAAGAGTTTGTGTTTGTGATCACGAAATAAACTATTAATAACCGCATATATAAAAGACGATATCAAAATAAATAAATATTGTAAAACATTACTTACAATATTTAAAATTAGTTAGCTAAAGCTTTTGTGCCAAGGAATCGGAAAAAATGGCGGTACAACAATAATCTAGACGTGTGAAAATAAATAAAAGAAATAAAAATAGTAATTGTATTAGTTGACCCGACCAGGGATCGAACCCGGGATCCTGCGAGATTGTGACGCAATACATAATAAAACTCAACGATATCTAGCGTCTAGCGTGCTGCAAGATTTAACGTGGTAACGGACCGCCACAAGCTTCCAAGTAAATAGCGCGCTATTAACATAGCGTATATAATAGCGCGCTTTTTAAAAGTAGCATATAGTTTGCAGCACGCTATTGCTTTATAGCTACTTTGAACAACTCTAATGGCAACCAGTGCTCACTCACACACGCACGTCTTGCGAAGTAGTAGAACGATCGCAGCGCGGTTGTATGAAGCTTTGTCTCTGTACGGACTGTACTACTTTCTTTACTCATGTGTATTACGCCGGGTTTTAACGTGTGGCCATAGAGCAACACGGCTGACGCGGCCCGGATGCTGAGTAGGAGTGGGAGCCGGGAGTAGGCATTCACAGCGTTCCCCTCTGTCGATTTTCTTCGCGCTGTTTAACCGGCTCAAAAACAAAACTAGTTGAGCTCGGATATTTCGCTTCACTAGCTGAGTCAAGTCGCGCGAGTGTATGTTTTGAGATCAAAAATGCCAAAATGTTATGTAACTTGCTGTAATACTATCTCAAATTATTGCGAAAGTATGTTGGACTGTATTTGTGTGCATATTCCTCCTCCCGCAAAAAGCGGCAGAATGATTTCAGTAGTATTGGCATTATGACTACTACTAGGCCCTCCATAGAGCAACACACACTAGGCCCCTGCCTAGTGTGTGTTGCTCTATGAGTGTGGCCTACTCAGCGGAGGTGCGAATCTCGATGGGTCAAATGTTAGTATGATGAATACGAGCATTTGCCATGGATGTTTAAAAAAATAGCAGTTAAAACTACTTACTTCTATATTATGTATCAGTACTAATGGCTACCTATTTTATCCGTTGCCCTAGTGTACAGATCCCACATAAAAAATGAAAAGGGTTTCTCGCGCTTTTAGCTTTTGAATACGTAGATGAAATAAAAAAGACAAAACTGTGTCCAAGGCGAAAAACAAGAAGGATTTATTTGTTACCAATTCCTTATATCTACAACACTGACGCGAAAGTTTAGCGCGATTCATAATGGTACAGCGCCATCTAGTGGCAAATGTTATAACTACTAATTGTAATATATTTTTTAATGCTTATTCGAACATACCGCCCACCATGAACCAATGGTTCATTAAATAATACCTAACTAAAAACAACAAACACTAAAAATAAAACAGCAAAATACATAACAATATAAACAGTGGGTGGGCATTGGATACTTTTGGAAATTGGATAATTTGAACTTCACAAACATGCTAAAGTAACACATTATATAAACAGCTTGTTCTATGAAAACATATTATGTAAATGCAAAAAAAATGTTTTGAACGTTACTTAGCAATTGGTAAAATACATAGTTTTGATACTGGTCTCTTAATTACATTACCATTACATCTTAGACTTACTACACGAGTAACATTGTCCAAGCCTGTATGTTTGTTTGTTATGATGCCATAAAGCCACCTTGCAGGAGGAAGGTTATCTTCCTTCACTAACACAATATCCCCTATATTTGGTTCAGGTGTTTGGTAACTCCCCTTATACCTGTGCAAGAACTGTGCAAGGTATTCCTGCGACCATTTTCGCCAAAACTCTTGAACCATACGTTGAGTAAGTTGCCACCTCCTCAAGGTACTAACATTGGATGACATGTAATTGGCATCTGGTACTAACATAATGGGCTCGCCGACTAAAAAGTGTCCGGGTGTCAACGGCATTGGATCCTCAGAATTAGTACTGACACATGACATGGGTCTCGAATTGAGGCATGCTTCAATTTGAGCCAGCACTGTACTCATCTCCTCGAATGTGAGTGTCGACGTTCCTATTACTCTCCGTAGGTGGTGCTTGGTGGACTTTACACCAGCTTCCCATAACCCTCCGAAGTTAGGAGAGTGGGGTGGTATAAAATGCCATTCGGTGCCGTTGGAGGCCAACCATTGTGCTATTTCTGGTACCAAAGCAGATCGCTCTTCAGCGAGAAGAGATTTCAGTTCGCGAGCTGCTCCTACAAAGTTAGTTCCATTATCACTAAAGAGCTCAGAACAGTGACCTCGTCTTGCTACAAATCTTTTAAAGGCGGCGATGAATCCTTTGGCTGTGAGATCACTAACCACTTCAAGATGTATGGCCCTGGTCGCCATGCATACAAACAAACATATATACCCTTTGTATGCATGATGACCACGGCCTTTTGATGCTCGGATGTTGGTGGGACCAGCATAATCTATGCCGCTCTGCTTGAAAGGCTTATTAGGAGTAATTCTGGCAGCTGGTAACGGTCCCATCAATTGTTCTCGAGTACGGGCTGCATGACGAACACATACTACGCAACTACGTACAAACCGTTTCACTTGACTTTTAGCATCAATTATCCAATATTTCGATCTTAAGTAGTTTATCATTATTTGAGGACCCCCATGCATAGTTCTTAAGTGTGCTTCAGAAATTATTAAACTTGTCATATGTGACTTTGATGGAAGAATAATTGGATGCTTACTATCGTGACTTACCATCGCTCTACTCAAACGTCCACCTACTCGCATTATGCCTGCTGCATCGATAAATGGATTTAAAGAGGTAAGTTTGTGTTTTTTCTTAACCATACCATACTTTCTTAAACTTTCTAATTCCTCGTTAAAACTCTGGTATTGATATTGTTTGATACATATATATAAAGTTTCATTTAACTCTTTTCCTGTTAGCCATTGAGGAAGACTGTCAGAGTTGCGTTTTGTACTTCGTAATATAAATCTTCTACACCATGACATGACTCTGACGAGTCTATTCAATGTTGAGAATCTTACCCAAATAGAATTATCCTCCATGCTAGCTAGTGTTTGACAAACCTTTACCGATTTTTCTTCTGTATTAGTCTCACACTTTGTATCAATGCCATAATCTATTGTTTTATCTTTAAGCCACTCAGGTCCAGTCTTCCACATTTCAATTTTACATAAATCGGATGGCATAACTCCACGTGAAGCGCAATCAGCAGGGTTCTCTTTAGATTGCACATGTGACCATTGTGATCTGTCTAAGCTGCTTAATATTTCCGATACCCTATTGGCCACGAATACTTTCCACCTGCTTGGGTGGCTACTTAACCAAGCAAGAACTACCGATGAGTCGGTCCATGCATGTGCTTGTTGCTTGGGGATTTTCAAAACATCACAGACTTCCACTATTAATTTTGTGAGGAGAACTGCACCGCACAGTTCCAGGCGGGGTATCGATATCTGCTTGATCGGTGCCACTTTTGTTTTTGATGCTATAAGATGGACGTGAACTTCTCCGTTTTTATCAAGGACATGCAGGTAAACTACTGCTGCAAAGGCTGCATTAGAAGCATCACAGAATCCGTGAAGCTGTACGCTTGTATCATCACTGCATGTTCTTATCCATCTTGGTACCCCAAAATTTGAGAGTAGACCCAATTCACTTCTATACGTGATCCATTCTGATAACAATTGAGGGGTAAGTTCATCATCCCACTGTAGTCCTGACATCCATAGCTTTTGAATGAATATTTTTGCTTTTATAATGACGGGGGCGAGCCAGCCTAAAGGATCATAGAGTCGCGAAATGTCTGATATAACTTTTCTTTTTGTTACAGGTTCACCGAGTGGAGCCAACTGCACTGCGTACGTAAAGGTATCACTATGCCTATCCCAGGTAAGACCCAAAATTTTTGTTATTATATCTGCTTTTATTACGATTTTTCTGTTTGTTTTTCCAGCTTCCTGCCCAGTATTTGCAATAGCTTCACCCACTTTACCAGCCTGTACTTCACTTTTCATCCATTCCATCAATTCTTCACTATTGCTGGCCCATTTCTGCAGTACGAACCCTCCTTTGGTAAGTAATTCATTCAATTCTTGATATAATAGTTGACCTTCTTGAACATTCTGACAGCCACACATAATATCATCTATGTAACTATGTTGCAGCACAGCCTTAGCCGCCAATGGAAATTGAGTGCCTTCATCGTAAACGAGCTGCTGCAACGTACGAACGGCCAAGTAAGGGGCTGAGGCAGTCCCAAAGGTCACGGTCAAGAGGCGGTAGTGCTGCAGCTCCGAATTAGGATCTTCTCGCCACAAGACACGTTGAAAGTCGATATCCTCGCGACGAATCAGTACCTGGCGATACATTTTAACGATATCTGACGTAATACATATTGGATAAGTTCGCCATCTGATAAGAATATGTCTTAAGTCCGCCTGTAAGGTAGGACCGACCAACAAGTCATTATTTAAAGACACACCATTGGTGCCAGGACAAGAAGCATCGAACACAATACGAACTTGTGTCGTACTTTTGTCTTCTCGTACAACACTTAAGTGAGGTAGATAACATAAGTCCACTTTTTCTATTTCCGTTGCTAGTACCTCTTCCATGTGACCTAAAGATAAATATTCTTTAAATACGTCTGAGTATCTGCTTTTGAGAACTGGATTTTTCGATAACTTTCTTTCTAAATTGTTCAACCTTTTAAGTGCAATCTGTTTAGAATTGCCTTTAGTACATTGAAAATAATTGTCCTTAAAAGGAAGTTTCACAATATAACGACCAGAAGCATCTCTTTTGGTCGTGCTTGCATAAATATCTTCGCACATCTGTTCCTCTTCCGTGAACATTTTTCTTGTTGTTACAGATACTGGATCCGATTCTATCTCCCAAAACTTTCGCAGTAAATCATTTTCATTCAATTGAAGATGCATATTCACTATAAGATTGTTGCATTGAATCGGCTCTCCAGCAGCTTCTTTTGTTTCTCCAGATATTATCCACCCAAGATAAGTGTTTTGAGCTATTAAGTAACTTGAGGGATGCTTTACTAAACCTTCACGTAAAACTTGACCGTAAACCTTAGCACCGAGTATCATATCTATCTTGTGCGGTGTATCGAAGGTTGGATCGGCTAACGACAATTGTGCAAATTGTGACCACAATTGAACTGCAACCTTCTTGCTTGGAAGAAGATTCGTCAGTTTGCTTAAAACATGAGCTTTCACCCGAATAACAAAACTAGGGTTGAGAAGTGATTGCATTTTAATGTAAACAACATTCTTAGAGACCACCGATGGACTCGTATCACTTCCCAACACTGAAACATAACTTTTGCTTGCTATTTTTTGCAGTCCTAGCAATTGGACTGCAGACTCCGTTATAAACGAAGCTTGAGAACCCTGATCTAACATTGACCTAAAAGTTATGTTTGCGCCTGTTCGGGACTCGATATCTACCAAGGCAGTTGCTAATAAAACTTGCGAGTGTATGTTGGAGAAACAACTTGTAAGAGCTTGAGCGGTATCGCCCTGAGGTATGGTTACTGCGGACAAAGTTCCTGCACCGGCAGGTGGTTCATCTACGTTTTCCTTTACATTTTGACCTATATTGGGATTGTGCAATAAGGAATGATGCTTCCTTCTACAAATGCGGCATCTAGTTGGTTGACGGCATGCGATTACTGAATGACGAGAACCTAAGCAGTTGAAGCACAAGTTCTGCTTTTGGACAAAGTCACGACGTGAAATGACGTCATCATTTGCAAACTTTTTACAAGAATAAAGTTTGTGATTATCATTGCAATATGGACACACATTGGAAGTGACGTGAAATACTTTAACTTTATGTGGTACATTACGATTACTATTATTTTTTAAACTCTTAGTATCTAAAAACTCCAGTGCCCTAAAGCGCTGTTCCAAAAATTCTTTAAATATACTCCATGTTGGTAATTGCTCTACAGACTCACTAATTTTTATTTCCCATTGCTTGCGTGTTTCACAGTCTAATTTTGAACTTAAAATGTATATTACAATAACATCCCATTCGCTGACATTTACTCCTTATTGTCTCAAAGCATTAAGACATTCATTGCTAGTATCCAATAACTCCTTTAAAGCACTAGACGATTCGACATTTATTATTTTTTGACTCTTATAACGTGAAAGAATGCAATTAGATAAATATTTTTTGTTATTATAACGATTTTCTAATTTTAACCAACAAATTGAATAATTGTCACTGGTGACGGGAACATGGCGCAATAATTGCTCCGCTTCGTCAGATAAATGGCTTTTCAAATAATGAAGTTTTTGGACGTCGTCTAATGACTTATTATTGTGTATAAGAGACATAAACAAATCTCGGAAACTTGTCCATTCTACATATTTTCCGCTAAACATGGGTAATGTTATTTTAGGCAACTTTAAATTATTAGAAACATTTTCAGAGTTACTCTTTGATTTTACACTTAGATTTGTGTCACTTAACTTAAATTTACGCAATATTTCTTTTAATTCGGATTTGTAATCGATGTAAAAGTCTTCGGTCTCCGCATATAAATCTGTACTTTGATATACGGAGCTTTTAAGTTCACTTTGTGAATCATCTTCTATAATTTTCCGATGTGTGGTATAAAACGATTCCCACAGTTTTTCTAACATTTCAAGACGCGCTTCTACATAAGACATAGTTATACGGTCTTTAGGAGACTTTTTAAAATTAATTTTTGCTTTAGAAATGTTGGATGCAGTATCCGACTGAAGCTTAAACATCGACTCCATTTTCGAACTTTGTATTTTCTATGTATAAAAAACAAATGTATAAACAACAGAACAATAGATTACTTAACACCAATAAATCATCAGTAAATTTGGCATAAAATTCAATTACTACTTAAAAACACTCATTAAAAGACGATAGGAATGTCCAATTTCGTTCAAACAGCACGCAGATAAAACAGATGTAGGTAGTCACAGGTCGATTACGTTGAGAAAATATGCATGGAAGTTCAACTCGTAGTTATAAATTCGACGCAAACACGTAGATTAAAACGAAGAATGTTATGATTTCACGAAACTTTCATCAATATTTTTGCATTTGACATAAGTTTTTGCACCATATGTAAATGCATAAAATAGCAAAAATCAAACCACTTTCCTGCTTTTGGCTGTTGTAATATCCAATTATCTCGCCGTTATTGCATCTGCCAACTATTAATTTCTTCTTTATAATGTATAATGATCGCACACACAATCACTAAGCCAATCCGGCTCGAAGGACCATGTACAGATCCCACATAAAAAATGAAAAGGGTTTCTCGCGCTTATAGCTTTTGAATACGTAGATGAAATAAAAAAGACAAAACTGTGTCCAAGGCGAAAAACAAGAAGGATTTATTTGTTACCAATTCCTTATATCTACAACACTGACGCGAAAGTTTAGCGCGATTCATAATGGTACAGCGCCATCTAGTGGCAAATGTTATAACTACTAATTGTAATATATTTTTTAATGCTTATTCGAACACCTAGTATTCCTTAACACAAGCAGAAAGCTGTAGCTTTAATCTGCGGGGCGGACCGCAACGGTGCGGGTATCATTTTTGCGTACTGCTTCCACTAGGCGACACGGGCCGCGCCGTATCGGAGGATCCGTCCGTCGTACGTATGATAAACGAGCTTTCGGGAGTGCGAGAATGGATAGTTCCGATGAGGAATTATGTTTATTAATAATGTTAAATGAAACACGATTAAACGGGTTTAAGATGCGTTTCTTTTATTACTTTTTTACAAAGCTTGAACTCTTGAAGCTTAATAATGTTGTTGGTGTGGAGCAAGAAATAAATAAACATCGCAAGCATAAAGTCTGCGTTCACAATATATGCAAGAAAAGAAGATGACATTTCCTAATTATTTCTCTTCAATTCATCATGATACTTTACCTTCGCTAGTTTCAAATAATTCGGATGATTGTGAAATAAACTATAAGTAGTACTTTGTTCTACAAAAAATGCTGCGGTCTATGCGTCCTCTGGAGTCGGGTGTCGCGTCGACGGAAAAATACGCTCGCCGAGCCATGTGCCGACAGATTCCTTCGCGGCCCGGCACGCCCCGCCTCTAAACAACGCTGTTTTGTACAAAATACATATAGTCCAGGAATGAAGCTAAAAAAATGGTGAAACCTCGCAATTTTTTCGTCCAGCGTTCATTTCCTATATTGTGGCGTTGTACGTTTCTTGTTTTTTAGGGGTGAAAACTACCCCTTATTATCATAAATTATTAAATAAAATTAAAAGCTAAATATGGGTAAAAATAGTTAAAAAATTATTGTTTCATGCTTCAGGATACAATTTCATAATCTTTCAACCTACCTTTGTTAAAAACTACCCTCAAAAATATTGAATTTGTTTTTGGAAAAAAAATGATCGGTTTTTTAAGCTCCTTCATTTTAGGTGATAGTTTTTTTTAAGAAACGATTTTGTAGAGCTTTTCAGGAGCTATAAGACTATGTGAATTAAATCACTTAAGATAACTTAATTTTTAAAATCCCTACCCGGGGGTCCCTCGCTGACCGGCATTGCGACAGTTGTGCCGACCACCGACGGACCCCGTGACGGCAGCCCCCCTTGTAGTTCTGTCCTGCAAAGAAGGGGGTGGCGGAGGGAGCTACACGGGCACGCCCAAGTAGCCCTCCGCAGCGGACGGGGGGCGGTACGGTGGGCACTAGGCCCTTTACTTAGCCCCCATGGGCGGGCCATCCTGCGCACGTCTGCGTCTCACCTTACACAGTGCTTACTTTGGAGCTAGATAGACTAATCGGTGTGAATGTTGCAAATATTTATAATTGTATATATATAAAATTCTCGTGTCACAATGTTAGTTATCATACTCCTCCGAAACGGCCTGACCGATTTTTATGAAATTTTATATGCATATTCCGTGGGTCTGAGAATCGGTTACTATCTATTTTTCATATCCTTAAGTGATAATGGTTGTCCACCTGTAACGTAGTGTTCTCAAACATACAATTCGCCTTCGCGCTAAAATTAAAACTATTGGGTATTGTAACGTAGTGTTCTCATATGGGTTAGGAGGAATGTTATCCCAGGAAATTGATAGAACACTACGTTATACACCCATAATTTTTTTTTGTGCTATTTTTTTTTTAATGTGGTATTAAAAAATACATACAACCCTAAATTTTCTCTTCAACCACCTGGCCCTATTTTAATGGCTGTACGAAGTTCGCTGGGTCAGCTAGTACAATTATAAACATTTGCAACATTACTATTGTAGATATTGAAAAAGGAAAAGCAAGCCTAGTATTTTATTAGACAGGCTATTAAAAAAATCGAAAGGTATCCAAAGTCCAAATACATTTTGTATCTGATTTTATTGATATGGCTCTAGAGACTAGTCTCTTGTATATCTACTTTGAACATAGGATATTGTGGAAATAAAGAAAATGTACCACATTATAGTATTAAAGCGATTTTATTGCAAAAACAAATAAATAATTATACACTTGTGAGTGCCAAATGAGGTTTGAGAAATCGCGAAAACGACGAAGAAAGGTATGAAACAGAAAATTGAAAAAGTACAGCTATAATACAAGTAAATTATCAATAAGCTAAGAAAAATAAATATCATTTATAGAAGTACATTATACACTTGTAAATTAAACTGGCACACACCTGTAAGAGTAACTCACAAAATGTAACAGACAAAATGTACACCGTTGACTTTCTTACAGTCGTAAAAGGTCGTAAGTCCATTACTTGAAGGTTCACATTAGCTTGATTGTTTCCATCGCGGCCTGCAACCGTTCGATCTCCCCTTGCGCCTGCGCAAGTTTCTCAGTGTTGGATTTCTGTACCTCAACTGGTACTTTTGTTGAGTAATCTTCGGCCGCCATAGATTGCTGCAGTTTGGTTACAGTCTGTGTCAGGGTTTCTTTCTTCTTTTCTAGTTTCGTTATCTCCTTCTGAGGATCTATGAGACCCTGAAATAACAAAACGTGTAACAAGTTAAATAACGGATGAGAACACCGAAAAGAGACGAGCCCCAAGATTTTGTTTTAATGGCAATTAAGATACTTTTTAATTTATTAGATGTCTATTTTTACTTTAGATGTCATTAAAATGTCAAATAAATAAGAATCGTGATCGGTAAGGTGTTGCAGTGATATAATTAGGAGGCAGCTATTAAAAGTGAGAAATCTTTATTAATCAAAGTCATTGAAGTGGGGCCGAGTTGAAAACTAGATTTATTGTTGCATAAATTTTCATTGTCATCTTTATTATTATACCTATTATTGATATAAAAACTGTTTAAAATCCACCAAGAAATAAATCCAACTTTAGTAGTTGGGTTTAAAGCTCAAAACCAACTGTAGAAACCTGACTTAGTCTGCAAATCTCACCTTAAGCACCAGATGCACTTCGATCTTATCCGACACGGTGAGGATGGAGCAGCCAACCGGCGGTTGTCCGTCAGCCAACTCAGAATTGGCTAACGATTGCAAGTTTTGGAACAACCCTTTTAAAGCTGTAACGTCCAACTCTGGCGATATGACGAGATGGGCGGTGGTCTTCTGTTTATTGGTCAGATTGTATTCGGACCGTGTGGAACGGATCGAATGCACCATTTCGAGAACCGTATCCACGTTCGCTTCGAGAGTTAAAGATCTCCAAGGCGCGTCCGATTCCTGTGGGAAGAGAGTGGATTTATGAAAGCTCAAGAAACGACTCTTTAAGAATGAGGATTCCAGAAGTTTTTCCATCTGTCTGCGGTCGGATTATTATATAATAGTTACCGTGGGGTATGAAGCCACGCAGATGGACGGACAACTGTCTTTCTTCCTCGGCAGCCGCTGGAACAACTCCTCGGTGAGGAACGGCATGAAGGGACTCAGCAGCTTCAGGCCAAATTCCAGCGCGGTGTAGAGAGTACGCCGCGCCGCTTCCTTCTCAGATTCGCTTCCTTGGGCGAACACGGGCTTCAAGTATTCCTGGTGTTAGTAGAATTAAATGTGTATTAACATTTGAAATTGCGATTCTTTACTTATAATTATGATTTGTTTTTAGCATAATCTATAGGCAGGCCCTACCTATATATATTTTTATAGGGCCTGCCAGAATACCAGCGCTGTTACGGTGGAAATATTCCCGTCCCATTGAAACAGCATTAAGCTGGGGCAGGGTCCTGATTGGCCTGTCTTCTAGATAAAGATAGATAGAGAGCTATATTTTTGTTCTCTGTTTGTTTTTATTTTTATTGTTATATAATTTCTTTTTGTTACCTACTTGTGTTTTTTGTTAGACCAATAAACGATTTTTCTTTCTTTCTTCTTTCTATAATACTTATGAAGTTATAGTAATGCTGGCACTTTTCACATATATGGCTATTTGCATTTGATTATTGTGACGTTATTCAAATAATCGCATAAGATAGTAATGGAAAAAATAAATCCAATATTTTGTTCGTTTTAATGACAATTCAAATCTTTAATTTAATTAATCGGTTATATTTGCATTACAAAAGCAATTAAATTAGTAATTACATAATATAGTATGTTCATCTTGACAACTCTTCTAATTCTATCTATGAAAGAGCCCCAAAGTAAGCACTGTAGGCTTGTGTTATGGGATACTAGGGTAACGGATACAATACATAGGTATAATGATACATATATAAGTATATTTATATAGAAATACATATAAAACATCCTTGGCTGCTTGCCTCCTTGTATTCATCATACAAACATCTGCCCCCACCGAGATTCGAACCCGGGACCTCTCGATAGGCGGCACATTCAAACCCGGCGTACAAAGCACTCGGGCACGGAGGTCGTCATCAGAATCGACACCGTTATGGTCTTTTGGTGAATAGGGTATTTAACAAGTTCTAGAAAACGATCTCACGTTATTTACTTATGTTTATGGACTGCATAAAAAGTAGATATTTTCATTTCTGTTCCGTAATTTAGTAAAAAAAAAATTCGAGTTACCGCGAAAAGCTTTTTCTGGACATTATGGCGTCTCACTAGTGTGTGACGCCACACGACTGTCATTAAAACGTCAAACGCAACAATGTAATGTCACGTTGGCCGAAAGTTTACTAACGTGTATCGTTAGTCTTGCAAAAAAACATTTCTATTCAATGATTTTATAGATAAGTTAATAATTAAGTAGTTTTTCTTTCGGAATAGCAAAATCGCTGCCAATATTCATATTAAATACAGATGCCAACAATTGGTACATATTTTTCATACTGTCACATAGCCTATTTTGGACTTAACAAATAGGCTTTATTATAGCTATTAACGGGATTGTTACCATGTACCTTGTTTTTTATGAGTCTCCGATATTTCGGCACTGTTGCAAGCGCCATGATAACGGAGTAACTGCAGTAATTGCGGGTAGATGTCATTGGCAGACATATCGGTCTACCCTCTGACGTCGTCTTTTATTGCGCCCGATACCTACCACTGGTCACATTCTCACTATTCACTAGCATCTGTTCCCGACACACAATACTCACAGTAGCAGATCGTGGTACAACACTTTTTGCTGTGTAACATCTTTCCTCTCGTTTTCGTGAAAATTTGTGGTGATGTGGGACGAAAGTGTGTAACAGGAAGTTTGGGAAGCGCGCGCTATTTGATATGATTTTAGAACATAATGTTCAAATGGCTTATTCCTTTTGTAGTAGGTTTTATTTCTTTTTTTACTAATATAAGGTGAGGTTTCAAATGTTACACATCATACGCGACTACTGTACGGCTCGCTCGTTTTTTTTATTTTTGCGGTTTTTGCACATACGAACCACTGGATTCCAGACACTTGACAATTAAAACTCATCCTCACGATTAAAATTTTTGTGTTTGATTATTTCAATCGCTTCCCTGAACAATCTTCGTATGTAGTGGCGTTCTGCCGAGATAATTTGTTGATTATGGAAAAACTAGCAAACCAGTGAACCAAATGTTCACCAAAACCTGATTTAAAAAAAATGTATTTAATTAATTGAGAACTTCGGAGATTTTGTGTGGTTTCGTTTGAAATTCGTGATTTCTCGAAAACCGGAAGTGCTACGTTACTCAAATCCGGTTTGTAGTCTTATCAGACTATTCTTAACTTATAACTTAAATATTCTCTTTATCTATCTCTTACGGTTTGGCCGCTGAAACAGCACCACAGACGGACGAACGGACGGACTTGTCTACTAGATAAGAGATAAGGTATATGGTTACAATCCGCTTAATAGCTATAATGTTAGTGACCATGAAAGTTTAAAACAATATTAACACATAGGTTAATTAGGTATGTAATTAACTTAACTTACCAAGTAAACGTCGCACAAGTCGTACAGCCACAGGTTGTAGCAGTGCGCAGTGGAGGCGGGGAAGTCGTAGGTTCGGAACCCGGCGTTGACCTTCTGTACGGCGAGCGCGACGCGGGAAGCCATCCAGCGATCCATTGGGGATAGCTCGCTTGGTAACGACGACGGCAGCACCTATGCAAAGTTGTATGATAAAAAATTTAAACAAAATCGAAAATGGAACTAATAAGTGAAAAATAATATCTGGGCCATGACGAATTATTACCGATCAGAAACGAAAATCTATTTAATGTTTTAATCTTAACCCCGCACGTAATATTAGTGTGATGATACATATCGCACTAAAATTAGGGGAAAAAGGGGAAAGATTGTGAGTGAGTATGTTTGTTACTTCTTCACGTCTAAACGGCTGGAGTGATTCTAATAAAATTTGGTATAGAGTTAGCTGCCACCCTGGATTAACACATACGCTACGTTTTACTGCGGGATAATATCAATAATAAACAGCTAGTATATTTATAGTATATTTATTTTATTATAATTATTTAACATCCTATACAAATCAACTTTGGAATGTGCGTTGTTTTAGCAATAAGAAAGAACTCTTTGAAAATGCCACTAACCTCATAAACCTTATCCTTGGGGAAGTACATGAGCGCAAACTTGGCCGCGTTCCATAGTTTGTTGCAGAAGAACCGGTAGCCCTGCACGCGCAGGATGTCCAGGTTTAAGTCGCGGCCTTGCGTCATCGCGCACAACGCGAACCTGATCACGCAAAGTAATTGAATTTAAACCTACAGTATAAGCTGTCATCTGCAACGATATTAAATACCCAGATACACACACCACAAGCGCTCAAAATGTGTCCCAATCAAGAAGTGCTTGAACACCACTCAAGCACTTCTTGGTTCATAGTCACGCGCGGACCGTTGAAAAGTCAAGTTGCCGCAGAGCTCCGTGTAAAAATGCGAAAAAGATACTTATAGTATGTGAAGTGTCGTTTTTGTCGGGTATGTAATCAATGTTTGTTATTTTAACACATTTGAAGCAAATTTTGTTCTAATACTTACTATAAACTGATTTAATAGAAAATATTTGTGATATTTAAATGCATGGTCGGTAATATAGCCCTTTCTTTTGCTCGCGGTCTGTACCTGCTATATTGATAACAGCGCATTCAGAATTGCGTGTAGAATAAAAGAAATAAGGTCTATATTCTTCTGTATATAGCAATAAGTCGTAAAATTTTACGAGGTTGCATTACGAACTGTCATAATTCTTTGACGCATGCGTTTTAATTAAGACCTTATACAGTATGAAGTAAAGGTGACTTTCAATGATAAAAAAAGGCTTATATTGTTTTTGACTATGCGATCATCTTACGGAGCTCTGTGGATCATCCAATGTACCTTTTGGACAGCTTTCGGGTACGATTTTGTTCGTGTTGGTGTATCTAGGGTATTTAATATCGTTGGTTATCTGTCAGTTAATGACAAATTGCATCTAGGTAATAACGATTTTATCATCTCTCAGAACGGGACGCTGCGGATGGGTCTCAAAAGTGAACATGACCGCGTACCACAGCTTCACGTCGCGGCCTTGCATCATCGCACACAATGCGAATCTGACCACACAAAACCGTAATCATAGTCGTCAGCGACGGCTGCATCTGCAATCGTTAGCACCCACCAATCCGCACCGGACCCTCATGGTAGGTCACTTTCTATTCTCCCTGTTCCATCCATAGGAAAGTGCTCACCCCTGAGCACCCCCCCCCCCCACTCTTACCCTCCCCTGTATCTCACCCCTGCGGAGTCTAACTCGGGCCTCCATAGGCTTGCTTGGGCTCAAACTAATCAAAACAAAAAGCTCCACAAAACACTCCTCCGTAAACCGGATTTACAGACAAGCAATTTTTTTATTGCCTTCGAAGGCAGACGAGCTAGCGGGCCACTAGTCGCCCACGGGCATCAGCAGTGCCAGTACAGAGCCATGCAGCTGCCTTTCGTGGAACACTATATTAAAGCCTCCCTTGAAGAAGACCATGTTATAGTACTGGGGGAACACCGTGGAGGGGAGCTCATTCCATAATTATGTTGTCTGTGAAATAAATGATCTCCGGAAACGAACAGTGAATTAAACCTATACAATTTAAGAGTGACATTGCTTAGAGTAGATAAAAAGTATCAAGAACAGCCCAAGTGTATACCGTTTAAACCTACCTTAACGCATCCGTCCCGCACTCCGGTATACCGTTGGGGTAGTCTTGCTTCTGTCCTTGCTTAGCCTTCTCCACTTCCTTCGGGTCCAGGTTCGACTCCGCCAGTTGCGCGTGCAGTTGTTCTAAAGTGACCCCTTGGACTACGTCCATAGGATCGATTACGTTGCCTAAAGATTTGGACATCTTCCGACCGTGGGCGTCGCGCACCATTGGATGGAGGTACACCTCTCTAGAATAGATGTTTAGGTGTATAGGTTCAGGAGTACTGGTTTAAGATATTTATATACTTATATATATATCTAATATATAAAATTCTCGTGTCGCGGTGTTTGTGGTTAAACTCCTCCGAAACGGCTCGACCGATTTTCGTGAAATTATATATGCATATTCAGTAGGTCTGAGAATCGGATGTAATCTATTTTTCATCCCCCTAAATGTTAAGGGTAATCCACTCTTAACATTTAGGGGGACCATACAGCATTAGTAAATACATATAACCCTGAATTTTCAACCCTTTAAAATCAACCCCTATTTTTTTATGGCGGTGCGAAGTCCGCTCGCGTCAGCTAGTATAATATATATACTAGCTGACCCGGCGCATTTTGTACCGTTCGAGTGTTCCCGAATCTACCGTATCAAAGGGACGAAAGTCAATTGTTTGACTGGAAGGAAAATAAGTAGAATAGTTTTTATGCGAAAATGAATTTTGTTGATTTAACTATTTTTCTCGCAAATTTTTCATATTTCTCACCGGTTAAACCTTCCCTGGACTACGACAAACATTTCAAACGACGATTTTTTTATTTGACGGCCTCCGTGGCCGAGTGGTTTGTAGGCCGGGTTTCATGGTGTCGCCGACTCCCCGACGTCCCGGGTTCGAATTCCGGTGGGGGCAGACGTTTGTGTGATGAATACGTGCATTTGTACTCCAGTCATGTATGTTTAATATGTATTTCTATATAAATATACTTATATATGTACAGTATATGTGTTCTATCCGTTACCCTAGTATCCCATAACACAAGCCTTATAGTGCTTACTTTGGGGCTAGGCTTAGTGTGTAAAAAAAACCAAAATCAGCTTAATCGGCCCCGTTCACGAAATTTAGCGAGAGAAACGAACCACAATTGATTTTTATGTATTTAGAGATTTTAAGCATTTAACTGCTAGAGAAAATTTTACTTTTATTTTTACTTGAAATAATTCCACGCGGCCAGGCAGCAGACGGCACTCGAGCCAGCACCTGCCCCTATCCGGGTTGATGCACTGACCAATTACGTTACCGCGGCCCTAACGGCCGTGTCGAATGACTTCTAGCATTTATAAGGCTGTAAGGCAGAATTTTTAACATAGTTTTCTGCCATTATAGGAAAGTCTAATATGCCCTATTTGACAGCATTTTTTTCTATTGAGGACGCAGTGAATCAAAGTGTTGTGGTTTATAATTTTATTAGAGATCATATGAATAAACTAAAACAAATCGTTTAAAAGAACTACTCATGCAAGAATATAACTATGATAAGCAGGTATAGTCTCATGGCGGATGCGTGGTCAATTGGAAATCAGGTGCCACGACTACATCCGCACTCTCGACGCGCATTGGGAGAACTATGGTCCTCTGAATGCGTGTCGGGTGACCGGTGCAGGGGTATTGTCTGGTTTGTAGTGGCCCTGTTTAGGGCGTAGGTAGTGCCCTGCACATTTCATCGAGGCTGAGGGCTGGATGAAATGAGCAGGGAGGAGTCCCACATACCTTCCTCTCGCTCCCCCGGTGGTTGAAGGATGCATAAAGCATATTCCAGACAAAAAAAAAAAAAAAAAAAAAAAAAAAAAGGTATAGTCTCATACTTGTGCCTCCTACGTAATTAATAAAGAACTAATAAGAGTTAACCGTATTTCATATTTGGATAATGCTGCAGTTAAAATGCCGAGTTAATCGTAGCAATATCATTAAGTACACTTACTTGAAAGGTAATTTTCCTAAAAGCCGCTTTCCAAAGAAGACCATTCTAGCCACCCAGAAGAAGAGGATGTCATGGCCCGTCTCCAACAACGAGCCAGGATAAAACGCCTGCGAATGAACACAATATTGTTTAACTAAAGAAAAAGTCAAACTTGTCCCAGGCATCATTCTAGATACGATAATACTATTATTGTAAGAAACACCACTTGTTACCACTGCAAAAACGCCGCCGAATTGCAGATTTAGTATTTTTATTAAAAATAGCTTCTGGTGCTATCGACTGCCCAGCACTACTGTCTAGGATTTCCCTTAGGGCTACAAAAAAACCACTAAGATTTAATCCCCTTATATTCGTTCCACAGGCAACCTCAAACTTTAGACAGAATTCGTATCTCTTGCGTGCAGGTAATAATTTTAATGTTGTATCTGAGAAAACTGGCATTGATTTGTTTTCCATCACGACGAATATGTGAATAATGCTTTTTTGTTGTAATTATTATGTTAAAAGTGTGCCTGTTGTAGTGTGTTTTTATTTTTTGTGGTCGGTCATTGAGTGGGTTACCATCTCGAGCTCCTCCGTGCTTCGGAAGACAAGTTAAGCCGTTGGTCCCGGCTGCATCTGCAGTCGTTAGCATCCACCAATACGCACTGGGCCCGCGCGGTGGGTCATGGCCCAATCTCCCTATTCCATCCACAGGGAAGGCCTGTGCCCCAGCAGTGGGGACATTAATAGGCTGATGATGATGATGTGTTTTTATTGGTGAACACCTGTTATTGGCTTTCTGTTGTTATTTAAGTTTTTATTATTTTTATTAATAGCTGTTGGTCTTCCAAAAAATAAATAAATAAATACGGCATTGTGTAAAAAGACAACGGTATTGTAGATGTAGCCGCCACAAACACAATAGATAAGTGGAAAGAGTTATGATGTAGTTATCTTTTTGGTTGACGATGGCTGAGAAGAAAAGGTAATGTAATGCCTGCCTGTTTTTCGCCAAGAGTATAATTTGCCTGCCTAATGTTCGAGAACGTTCTACAAGAGTCGAGAGCATCATTCACACGTTACCGACAATAAAACAACTTTATCCAGTAGTAACGCGTCGAATCCATCAACTTGCCTTCAAGTCTTCCGTCTGGTCTGGCCACCCGAATATGGAGAAGGGGAACAGCGCCGACGAGAACCACGTGTCGAGTACATCTTCGTCCTGTATCAGTTTGATCTCGTCAGCGGCCACGCCGAACTTTGTAGCCGCCTTCGAAAGGGCCTCCTCTGCAGTGTGCGCAGACACCCATAGCTCGTCCTCTTGTTTCTGTTGATATAGTCACATCTTTGATATTGCTTCATAGTCCCTTTCAACAACCTTAGATCGCGTTGTTTCATCGATAGTAACATTTTACTTTAGTTAATGCCACCTCAAATACATATTTAGGCTGCGTTTCCACCAGAGATGTGCGAGGATGCATAGCGAGGGATGTGTTTGTAAAGAACCAATAGAATCGCTTCATTTACCTCGCCTCAGTCAGCACAGCTCTGGTGGAAACGGCTCAGCGGAGCTAGATTTTTGCGCATACAAAACAAGCGAGGGATGTGTGCGAGGGATGTGTACGAGGGACGTGTTGCGAGGAATGTGTGATGAGAAGGATGTGTTGCGAGGTTTGCGCATACTGTACCACACATTAATGCGCATTTTCACAGCTCCGCTACAGATCCTCGTAGGCACATTTTCATCGCACAGCTTTGGTGGAAATCCCCACACATTTTCACAGCACAGCTAGACATCCTCGCACGACACATTTCCATCGCACATCTCTGGTGGAAACGCAGCCTTAATCTGTATTTTTTTTACAGATGGATGTTTTTTATGGGAGTTAACAATAGTCAAACAAGACTGCTCCAATTTGTATGGAGACACTTAAAAAAAACGATGGGTTGCACTCCGGGAGTGCCGGCAGAAGTGAAAACTTGAATATTAACGTTGTGCATTTTTGATATTTTGGAATGGTTAGGGAATAATTTTGCACGAATTTCTTTAATTATCAGTATAAAAGTACTATCATTTATGTGGTAGAATACAATATTTATTTATTGCGCTATCGTACACAAATATGTCAATTTATATTACATTAAAAAGTTCTCTCAGAATATCTCATTTAAGCGCACCTAGCCACATCTATTGTAAAAAAATGCATTTTCTTCGCAATAAAGCTGCCACCTTGACGTCCTAGATACAGACTATATATAGACTATGTATAATACGATAAAATAAAATATTACTATAATTCGTCCAATATATTGCAAGTCTACAATCTTTTCAATCTTATTGTTTTCGTATTACGAATTTTCGATTTATAATAAGATTAAATAATATATTACTATGTTTGGTCCAATATATTGAAAGTCAACAACATTTCCAATTTTATTGTGTGTCATGATGCGATCAGCCCACGTGTTTAACCTGACGCGAGTTTAACATTTTTTACCCATACAAAAAAGTGTACAACGCCGCTAAAGTTTTCACTTCAAAAAATGAAGTTAATAAGACAAGATAGCAAGCATCCTTACAAATTAATTTTACTTTTAAACACGATTTAAAAGTAATTGGAGATAAATAAAAATAGAAAGAATCTGTTCATGTTATAATATAAAATAAGCTTTACCACCTCTTTTAACCTTTGATGAAACAACAAAGCCTTAGTTGCGTAGGTATTTTAATTATTCCGATTAAAATAACAGCTGGTGCTATGAAACAAAACCAGAATAAGGATATCATTTACTGTGAGTTATTAATGAAACTGGCAGTTAATTTTTTATGAAATAAAACAATGAAAACATTATAAAACATTATAACACGGCAATTAATTAAAATAATATGACTATCAAATAATGACACTAAGCTCACGCCATTACCGCCTTAACTTGATATAATTAACAATACAGTTAATGCCTCTATATATAGCAATTAATTGAGGTATTCATTTTTTATTCTTGCCATCAAAAACAGAGGCTACAGCAAGTCCTACCTCAACAACGGCATGCAGACTAATAATGTATGGGAAAGCAGATTAAACAGTATAAGTATATTAAAACGCAACAGTTCGGCGTGTATAAATTCTTAAAGTTTTTTTTAGACATACCATTCATCCATCATCCCTATTGGCTTTTCATAACGACAGGCAAACTAATAACGCATGCGACTGTAACACTTATGCGGTGGACATACGGTCGCGAGTTAGTGCGAATGTCAAACACGATCGAACCTTAATGTGATTGATAAATAAGTATTGGGTTTTCATAACGACAGGCAAATTAATAACGCATGCGACTGTAACACTTATGCGGTGGACATACGGTGGCGAGTTGGTGCGAATGTCAAACACGATCGAACGTTAATGTGATTGATAAATAAGTATTGGGTTTTCATAACGACAGGCAAATTAATAACGCATGCGACTGTAACACTTATGCGGTGGACATACGGTGGCGAGTTGGTGCGAATGTCAAACACGATCGAACCTTAATGTGATTGATAAATAAGTATTGGGTTTTCATAACGACAAACAAACTGATAACGCATGCGACTGTAACACTTCTGGAGTAAACATACGGTGGCGAGTTGGTGCGAATGTCAAACACGATCGAATGTTAATGTGATTGATAAATGAGTATAGGGTATTTGACAGTATTAAAAATAAAGTGCCAATTGTTAGCATCTGTATTTAGAATGAATATTGGCAGAAGTTTTTACTATTTTTACTGAATAAATATTCATAATTTTACTAAAAACCCACGATAAAGATAATAGTTTTGGTGTCTATTGACCCAAAACGCTTTGGATTGGTGGAGCCTAAAATGACGTCACACGCAAGTAAACTTCCGGTTAAAGTGACATTTGATTGTCTGGTTTGACGTTATAATGACAGTCGTGTGACGTCACACACCAGTGAACCGCCATATTGTCCAGAGATACGTTTTCCGCGGCAACTTAAAAATAGAGTTTTTGAATTAGTTTTTTTACCGAAATGCACAATATAATGATGAATATCCACTTTTTATGGACTCTATAAACATTAGTGAATAACGTGAGATCGTTTTCGAAAACTTGTCAAATACCCTATTGGGTTCTCAAAACGACAAGCAAACTGATAACGCAAGCGACTGTAACACTTATGCGGTAGACATACGGTCGCGTTTTGTTGTCGCGGGCGTTGACGCGCACGCTTCTTGCGTCCGGTGCGCGTGCGACGCCGACGCGGGGCCGAGCGAGACACCGCTGCGGTACAATCCTTGGAATGCGTGCGCAATACAATGCTTTATACAATACACAATTCTTTATTGAAACACCACAGTACAGTACATAAATGGGGTAAATAGATTATGTTTAAACCGTGATTCAATGGGCGGTCTTATCGCTAAAAGCGATTTCTTCCAGACAACCTTTGGATGGAGAGGATTGAATGAAACTGGAGTCGGTGGTGTTATAAAAGAAACAAAGGATATAAAAATGTATATAACTATATATATTAAATATATATACATACCATACATACATAATATATACACATAATATTACTATAAGATATATACATATAATATAAATATATGACATATACATACATAGACTACACATATATAAGTTTAATCCAGTCAGAAAAAAAGCAATTGCAGTTAGCTTAGTTAACTTTATAGTCTTAGATTAAAACAAAAAGGGAAGATACGGTACGCTCATATTAGCATCATATAAAATATGCTCCAACTCAACTACATACATTCTTTCACGCACGCACACTTCTGTAAATAAGCATTTAATCGAGCGAGCGAGACAGAACTGTACCCCTAGCACGAACCAATATCGAATTCGAATAGTTTGCAAACCGGAGTGTCAATGTCAAATTTTGTATGGAAACTTGAACAGCAGCGGCACAACGTACGTAACGAGAACTAAAAGTCAGTACACATTTGACAATGACATTTCGGACTCGCAAACGATACGAATTCGATATTGTTTCGTGCTAGGGGTACTGTACGCTTCAATGCAGCGCGAGTGAAACGGCGAGCCCGAGTCGCTTGGCTTGGCGTAACAGCGTTTTATTTTCTCTCTCTACAAATGGCTTTGCTGTATTGTTGTCTTTTTCTTAATAACAACGGGTCGGTCGTTATTACACTTGGCCGTTGGCCGGATACGTGGCCAATAAAATTCGGGTAAAGGACTAAGTGTAAATGAACGGTGTCAAGGTAGCGCGTGTTCGGGTAGATTTCCTTTCGTTTACCCGACACCGTTCAGCCCGTATTCCAATGTTAATATGGCTTCGGATACCCGAATTCGAGTAATGCCTTTCGTGCACCCGAATTCGAGCTAACGACCAAATGTAATTGCGCCATTAAGAGCGGACGCTAGCTGAGAGACGTTTGAAAAAGGTGTATTTGTAACAACTATTGCTGTCGCGCATTGGCAAATACTATGAGAAAGGGACAACAGCAGTTTCCGCTGCATATTGCGATATTCGAGTTTTGGCTCTCGAAGATTTCCTCCTAGATATATATAAAAGAAATTTCTAGTAGTTTAGTAGTTTTACTAGGCTTTGAAACGTAGTTTCAAATCAGTAAAAACACCCTAATACTTTCTCTAGTTAACAAGGTGTTATCTTACCACAGTTGTCGCTGTAACGGATCTAAGTCGATTGTGGCGTGAAACTCTCAACGTAAAATGAAATTTGACAGCAATGTTTCCTAATCATTCTCTTATAATAAAAAGGAGAGACTGATGTTAAATTTGGTTTAAAGTTTAGAGAAGCATGTCAGAATCGATACCATTACTTAAACGGTTTTTTTAGCTTGTGTGCCCCCACAACCAAACGGACGACGATTTCGATGCTAACACAAATATCTAGTTTACACAATAAGCGACCTTATAATCAAGAACATAGAGACCATTTTACCTGAGCAGGGACTGTTACTCTGTATGCGGGTATACGATGCCCCCACCACAGCTGCCTTGAAATGCACCAATCCCTGATATTCTCCATCCAGTGATACCAGATCTTCTCATGTACGTCAGGTATGATCTTCAGTTCACCGTTCTTCACCACTTTTATGGCCTCCGCTGCCATCGTGTCACAGCGGATGTACCTGTGATAAATATTTTTTTAATACTAGCTATCTACCCCGGCTTTGCACGAATGAAAATTATTTTAATGCAAATATTTTCACCCGTATATATCTAGCAGTTTACTGCGTAAAATAAAAAAATTAACCAAACATAAACGTATCTAAAACCTGTTCTAGTACTTACCACTGCGGTTTGAGCATCGGTTCGACGACGTCCTTAGACCGGCTGCATTGAGGCACGACCATCGCATGATCTTTGGTCTCGCGGTACAATTTCAATTGCTCCAAACACTTTATGATGCTGCGACGCACGTCGAACCGTTTCATGCCCTGAGGAGTCCAAATATTGATTCGTGATGAAAGATCTGATTAAAGTGGGAGCTTTTCTAGCAGATCTTTAATAATAATAATAATAATAAATATTTCCAACACTCACACCAATTAGCCTAGCCCCAAAGTAAGCACTATAAAGCTTGTGTTATGATACTAGGGTAACGGATAGAATACATATACTGTACATATATAAGTATATTTATATAGAAAATACATATTACACATCCATGACTGGAGTACAAATGCTCGTATTCATCACACAAACATCTGCCCCCATCGGGATTTGAACCCAGGACCTCTCGAGTCGGCGACACCATGAAACCCGGCGTACAAACCACTCGGCTACGGAGGTCGTCAAGTCAAGTCTTTGTTAGAAATCTTTTTGGTAACCCCAGAAAATTCTTAAAATAGAGCTTCATAAAAAAATAATAAACTAGCAACCAAAACCCAATCTCCCTATTACATTCATATGGAAGGCTTGTGCCCCAGCAGTGGGGACATTAATAGGCTGATCATGAAGAAAGTTTATTTAAGTACTAGCGGCCGACCGCGACTGCGTCCGCGTTAACTTTAGATTTTGGAGAATTTCTCGGGAACTTAACATTCTTCCATGATATAAAGTATCCTATGTTTCAATCCAGATCATTAAATATATGCGTACCAAATTACATCCAAATCCGTTCAGCAATTTTTGCGCGCTTGAGTTACAAACATACAAACTTTCAAGTTTATAATATACTAGCGGCCCGCCTTCGCTTCGGTTCGGTGTAGAGCTGAAGTGTAGACTACAGGCTTGTATTATACACAATGACATTCATCTATGATTCTTCTTATACCTGCATGCAAAGTCTCAGCCCGATCGGTTTAAAATTGACAAACTTTCATACAAAGTTTCATTCCCTATTTTATCCCCTTGGGGGTAGAATTGATCAAAATACTTTCTTAGCGGATGCCTACGTCATAACATCTACCTGCTTGCCAAATTTCAGCCCGATCCGTCCAGTGGCTTGGGCTGTGCGTTGATAGATCACTATGTCAGTCAGTCACCTTTGAGTTATATATATATAGATATAGAAGTAGGATCTTATATTTAAGTATGTTACCGAGAACTGTCCGCAGTTGTCCAGCATCTTGCCCTCGTCGTCTAAGATATTGATGAAGGGCAGGTTGTGCCGCTTGCCGATCTCGTAGTCGTTCGGATCATGAGCCGGTGTTATTTTCACAGCACCTGAAAGTAAATAAATAAATATATTTATGCTATTATTTTATTTAGACATTTAACTGCTAGAAGTTTAAATCTAAAGAAAAGTTTACTAGAAAAAAATCCACGCGGACCAGGTAGCAGACGGGACACTTAACCCGCACCTTTCGCTATCCGGGCGAATGCACTAACCATTATGCTAACGCGACCGTATCGATTTTATCCTAGCCTTAGGCTGGGAGGCAGCGCCATCTCTTCGTATTGTAGGTAACCCACAATGTCAAATGAATACTTTTACAAGTACTAAATAATTAAAAAAAAAACCTGCAGCCTCGGAGCCTGTAGGGTCTAGAATGTCAAGAATAACGTTAAAAATCCAGTCTGAAATATGGACCGAGTAGATTTTTTTCTAGTACAAATTTCTTCATATATAAACACCAAGCAGTTTAATGCTTAAATATATATATTATATAATATTGTTAAAATAATAAAATTAATTAGTGTGCACGGTCCCAACATCTGAAGTGAAACTTCTTTTCTTAAATAACCTAACACTATAATAATATATATATATAGTTAGGTCGTGTGATGCTCATGAAGAAATATCCTTATCATCTTTTCCAAATAATTTTCCCGTCTGAAACAAAGTTTCACTTCAAAAAGCGCTACAAAGTCGTTTGAGTAAAAGACATATTTTTTTTTATAGCCAGGTAGCAGCGTTGCCAGTTTTTTTTCAAAGTCGGGATTTAGTAACTTTTTGGGTGACTAAACCGGGACTCTTTCGTCAAAAGCGGGACATAGTAAAAAAAACCTGATATAATCAAATGATTTTGAATATTTAACTTTTTATTTGAGTTCAAATAACCTTAGTACAGTACCTTTTGACAGACAGGTACCTATACTTCGACTTTTTATTAGCTGCAGTAAAATGACGTTTCAAAATGTCATTCCGTAAAATAATGTTGACAGCCTAATTTCAATAGGGATGTGATTAGGTTCACAGAAAATCTCAAAAGTAACTCATAATGATCATACTTAATTCTATTTATTATTCATATAAATAAAAGGCTGTATAAAATCTCAAGTTAGTACTGGTTTTTAGTTACGGTGCTACGATGACGCTTCTCCGGCATTTTATTTTATTTGTCATTCACTCATTCGGCTTTTAACTTCTATTTTGAGTGCACGAATAACTTTGCTTTGCCCACTGCGAGTTGTTTTAGTTATCTTTATTGTTAAATTTTTGTTACGTTGTGTTTGTTTTTCGTTACCTACTTATTATTGTTAATCGTGGCAGCTTCTTTTGTTTGTTACATCGAAGACATGGATGCTTGACATCGCAAACAATAATAAAACATATAAAATGCAATAAGTGAAAACTTTATTTCAAGTAGGAATCAACAGTGATGAAGTGACAGACAGATTTGTCATTAGTGTGACCGGAAACAATAGTGATTCCGAAAATGATTGATTAATAAATAACATTGTTATGACAATTTTGTTTAATTTTGGATGTACGTTCTTATACTTCCACTGAAAAAGATCAATCCTTTACTAAAGTAATAATAATAGAATAAAAAAACATTACAACTTAATATTAAATCTCTAAAACAAAACCAAACTGATCACTCATTTATTGAATAATTCACTTACTCACTTAGCTACATCCCTATTTATTTTTCTTCAAAAAGCGGTAACCCACAAAATGTCATTTTACTGCAGCTAATAAAAAGTTCTACTTTAGTAAAAATATCTACAGATTTAATATAAAAATATGATATGTTAAATCAGTTTTACCTTATAGTTAAAGACTTGAGTCTTATTGGTCTTCTGAATAAAAAAAAAACAGAAATCAAAATCAGAAAAGTTTTATTCATTAGTTTTATTCCCGAAAAGCGGGATTGAGCCTGTCCCGCGCGGGACATATACATTTTGATTTAAAAATCGGGACGTCTGGCAAAGCTGCCATGTAGGCAAATGACTCTACCTCCACCTGATGTTAAGTGGTGATAGAGTCCCAACGCGAATCATCGCAGCTATCTAGCTGGTACAGCAGTTATAAACTGCCACACAGATCATCACCACGGTAATATTATCTATACAGTATTGTGACTCCGCCCTGTCCTTGAAAATAAATGCCTACGACCGAGCGCTGCGCTAGCACGCGGTAGGGCCGCCCGCCTACAGTATTTTATGTAGTTTTGTTTTAAACGCGAGTGTAGGTAGATTACTCGTTTGTCTCTTTTTTCATCCTAACCACTTATTTATATATTATTCCAGATATTTTGCCCGATGGAAAAACCGAAATACCTAAATATTAGAAACAAATTACGTACTAGTAGATAGGTATATAAAAAATATTCTATAAAGGTAAGACACCTTTCCAATATTTCAGGTAATTTAAAAAATGATATCTCTGGGTGTGTTATTGAAGAGTTCAAGCAACCAAAAACAGCAACTGTGCTGTTGTACGATATTGATCGTCGTTTGTTCTTTTCCATACTAAATTATGTAGGTATCTACTTATTTAAATCTAATATTTACAATACAAAACGCACGTTTAAGCACGGCTAACTGCATAAAAAACAATTCAGACCGTTCGGTCGTCGTTGCGGCGCGGCGGCGCATTCGCGACTGGGTGCCCGCCGAGAGCACATCGAACTCGAGTGGCGTAGGTATGACTCGCTTTCCGACCGTTTGTATGAAGATAGAATACTGTATGATATTATTACCGTGTCATCACACATTAATGATTGTTGAGCATGAAAATCGAAAATATTTTACCTGTTCCCAAGTTAATGTCCACGTATTCATCGGCAATGACAGGCAGTTTCCGTTTGACTATAGGGTGCACCAAGGTCTTGCCGATCAGGTGCTTGTACCTGCGTACAATCGTAATAATTAGATAACAATTCACATTTATTAAGGCGTTGTCGAAGAGTAAGGAGCTCGATGGCGCGGGTGATTAGCGCGTTCGGCTGAGATCGTTGAAGTTAAGCAACTTTCGTAGTGGTCGGTCATTGGATGGGTGGCCAAATTTTTTTTTTTATTTATTTAAACTTTATTGCAGTTACAAAAATGGACAAAAGGTGGACTTAACGCTAAAAGCATTCTCTGCCAGTCAACCTTTAGGCATAGAGAAATTCACGAATGCGGCTATAAAAAAAAAATAGTGATTAACTATAAACATAAAGATAGAACTATCTCGAGTTCCTCCCTGCTTCGGAAGGCACGATATTATTGAAGTTTAGTTAATCTGAGTTCGGAACTATGTTTTAGCGACCTTTGTTAGAGAGTAATGCTACTTTAACATTTCTAATTCGTTGGTAAATACAGCGATATCGTTCATTCTAAACGTGTCGCAAATACAATCATGTTCAGATAGTTGGGGTGTGAAATTCTTGAATACCATTCAAACGTCAAATTATAAAAAGTATCGTGATGTTGGAGTAACTATTAAACTGACGTATAGCCTTCCTCTAGCGAACACCTATGCTAAATGAATTTTAAAAGTTAATAGACGTCTTTGAGTGCGAGGAGCTCGATGGCGCAAGTGGTTAGCGCCTTCGGCTGCGATCGTTGAAATTAAGCAACTTTCGCAGTGGTCGGTCATTGGATGGGAGACCAAAAATTACTATCTCGAGTTACTCCGTGTTTCGGAAGGCACGTTAAGCCGTTGGTCCCAGCTGCATCTGCAGTCGTTAGCACCAACCAATCCGCACTGGGCCCGCGTGGTAGGTCATGGCCCAATCTTTCTATTCCATCTATAGGGAAGGCCTGTGCCCCAGCAGTGGGGACATTAATAGGCTGATGATGATGATGAGTGCGTAAGTGTTTCTGTTATTAGTTGTATTAAAACTTTAGGTCGGTTGTGAAGTTAGCAGCGCATGTTTAAGTTCATTCCCTACAGAGGGACCAAGATGGCGCGCTGCCGAATAGGGTATTTGACAAGTTTTAGAAAATAATCTCACATTATTTACTGATATTAATGGAGTCCAGAAAAAGACATGGACATTCAACATTCTGTTGTGTATTTCAGTAAAAAAAAGGAAATCCAAAAGTCAATTTTCAAGTTGCCGCGAAAACGTTTCGCTGGACGCTATGGCGTCTCACTAGTACGTGACGTCACACGACTGTCATCAAAACGTCAAACGATACAATGTAATGTCACTTTGACCGGAAGTTTACTAGCGTGTGACATCATTTTAGTCTTCACCAATCCCAAGCGTTTTCGGTCCATAGCGCTAACTTCACAGCCGCCATTAAGATTGAATCACACTATATATTTAGCGGCAAACTTCTTGAGCAAAACCACAGGCAAATAAACATGCGTAGTAGACGTTTCTGTATGTAAAATTACTACTGCGCAGGCTTCCTTGTCATGCTAACGGCGGTGGAGCTCGATGGCGCAAATGGTTAGCGCGTTCGGCTGCGATCGTTGAAGTTAAGCAACTTTCGCAGTGGTCGGTCCTTGGATGGGTGACCAAAAATCTTCTATCTCGAGTTCCTCCGTGCTTGGGAAGGCACGTTAAGCCGTCGATCCCGACTGCATCTGCAGTCGTTGGCACCCACGAATCCGCACTGGGCCCACGTGGTTGGTCATGGCCCAAAACTCCCTATTCCATCCATAGGGAAGGCCTGTGCCCCAGCAGTGGGTACATTAATAGGCTGATGATGATGATGATTGTTCCTTGTCTATGGTCATTGCTCAAGAAGTATGTCAGGGTGTTTACCTGTCATCGTTGGGATGCACGGCGACAGCTACATCCCCTAACATGGTTTCCACGCGAGTAGTGGCCACCACCACCTCTTCGTCCGAACCTTCTACTTTGTACGCGAAGTGCACCAGTACGCCAAATTCGACCTAATGATAAAGCCGTAAAAATCAATCAATTTATTTGTTCAAATATGAGTACATAATTTGGTGTTACATAATTACTAGCAAACCAGTGAACCAAATGTTCACCAAAACCTGATTTCTCGAAAACCGGAAGTGCTACGTTACTCAAATCCGGTTTGTAGTCTTATCAGACTATTCTTAACTTATAACTTAAATATTCTCTTTATCTATCTCTTACGGTTTGGCCGCTGAAACAGCACCACAGACAGACGGACTTGTCTAATAGATAAGAGATAATGTCCATTCATATTTTACCCTATATGGGTGTGAAACAAATTAGGTAGGTACTGTAAGTAATCTACAAAATCCAAAATTGTCACATATCAGTAATTGTACTTAGAAAAGATTAAAATTGTGATAAAAGCAAACATTTAGTAAATTGTCAAATTAAATAGCATTTTTTTATGACACTTAAAAAATAGTAATAATCACATATCAATAATTTGTAAAAACTGCTAAATTGGAAATAGGCAGGTCATACAATAAGGATAGGACAAATGGAGCAAAATTGCTACGACCTGTGCCCTTAGCACGAACCAATATCGAATTCGAATAGTTTGCGAGTGCGAAATGTCATTGTCAAATGTGTACTGCTTTTTAGTTCTCGATACGTCCGTTATGGCGCTGCTGTTCAATTTTTCATACAAAATTTGACAGTGACATTTCGCATTCGCAAACTAATCGGTTCGTGCTAAGGGTACCCCAGGGAAGGTAACGCAAAAGATGGGAGGATGAACTTGATGCCGCAGCTGACAAAACATGGACCAGAATTGCTCGGGAAAGAGATCAATGGAAGTGGTTGGATGAAGCTCAATACAATTAATTTTGAAACAATTGTAATCTGAATTAGGCTAATAAATAAATAAAATAAATGCCAATTTGCCTTAAAACGATTTAGATTGTAGTTGTTGGACTAAACTTCCAGGCGCTTTAATACAAGTGGATATTCTGACCTACCTTTCTTTTCTGTAAGTATCGGCCCCGTTAAACTTCTTGAAAATCGACCACAGACAAGCAACCCTGCGCAGTAGCAATTTTACATATAAAAACATGTACTGCGCAAGTTTATTTGTCTGAGGTTTTGCTCAACAAGTTTGTCGTTGCCTATGTTTAGATCAACACCGAACTTTGAACTAAATGAGCAGTTTATTTATCTATATAAGATATTACATAGTGAACAGGTATAAGAAGTTTAACTTTTTTAATAGCGTTCCGTTGTCGATCTTTAGATAGAGAAAAATTCTTTGCCCGCGCACATGTTCCCTCCTTCCTACAATCTGGGGTCCTTTAAGAGAGGCGTGAAGAAGCATTGTTGCAGTCCGGCAAGGTGAGGATGGTTGGTGTAACAGTTTATAACTGCTGTACCAGCTATCTTCGCGTTTGGACTTTATCACCACTTAACATCAGGAGGGGTAGAGTCATTTGCCTATAAAAAAAAACCCTTAAGTCACAAAAGTAATGAGAAGCTGGAGTTGAAGCTAATTAAATAAAGTCACAAAGTACCTTTTGTTCATATCCAGGTATAGACAAAAGCGTGCGACCAGGTAACTCTAGTTTGTCCACTTCAATGTCGGAAATTGCACTCTTCAATGTGCAAGACCAATTTACGAGCCTGAAAATTTTTGATACTTTAATAATTATTATATATATATATTTTTCTAACGATTCGATTATTTTTCATGAAACGACTAGAATTTTCTTTAATCCGAACTTCGAAAATTTACCGCCATTTGGATTAGAGGAGCGTTCGGGTTACAGTACCTACAGATAATTTATAGGGTATTCTTTATGAAATAAAAAGAATACTATTGTGAAATTTCAAATGTACCTATATTCATCTATAAACATTAAAAGCATTAATTTTTTAAAGTTATCCACTATTTTAGTTTATCAGAAGGTAATTAACGCTAAATGAAAAGCCACTCTAAAAATATAGGTCTCGGTCTCGGTGAATGTAAAAAGTGAGGCATGTGTTCGTATTAATGAGGTTTTCAGATTATAGAAGTCTTGTTGTATTAACAATAATAGTTAAAGTATTAGATTTTTCAAGAAATAAGAATGCTAACTGGCTTGCAAAGATAATGTACACTGTGTACTTGACTACAAATTCATAAATTAGAGTAATCAACAATATTATTATGTTCTACTTCCAGTAATGTTAACCAGGGAAAATGTAGCATTCTAATGGTAAGTGTTTAAAATTTGTATAGATATTACTAGGAAAAATTCCACGCGGACCAACACCATGGTCCCCATGGATTTTTTTCTAGTAATGTTGTCTTTGGAATTAAACATCGAGCAGTTACATGCTTAAAAAAATATATAATTAGTATAGATTCCAATAAAACCAGTAAAAACCTGTTAGCCCGGTAGATGTCGCCAGCGTCGTGTAGCCTTATAAAGGCCTCGTTGACGGCGCGGCACATGGACGGGTCCATGGTGAAGCGGGCCCGGGACCAGTCGTACGATGAGCCCAACGACCGCAGCTGCGAGTAGATCCGGACGCCTTTCCTGCACGACAAATTGAACCTTAATACCCAAGAAACAAGATGGCATATAGAAGGGTCTATAGTATACACCCTTACTATAGTGAACTGAGCGCGGAACAGTCGTATACGAGCCCAAAGACTTCTTGCACAACAAATTTAACCATAATTACAAACGAATAAAGATCACAATCGTAGTACATGGACAGGTCCATAGTAAATCGAGCGTAAGACTAGTCGTACGACGAGCTCATCGACCACAGCTGCGAGTATATCCGGTCGCCTTTCCTGCACGACAAATTGAACCTTAATGCCCAAGAAACAAGGTGGTATATGGAAGGGTATATAGTATACACCCTTACTGAATTACTATAGTGAACTGAGCGCGCGACAGTCGTAAGACAAGCCCATGACCGCAGCTGCGAGATCCAACTGCCATTCTTGCACAACAAATTTAACCATAATTACAAACAAATAATGATCACAATCGCAGCACATGGACAGGTCCATACTAAACCGAGCGCAAGACAAGTCGTACGACGCGGCCATCGACCGCAGCTGTGATTAGATCCTGTCACCTTTCCTGCACTACAAAATGAACCTTTATACCTAAGAAACAAGGTGGCATATGGAAGGGGCTTTAGTCTTTAGGGCGCGCGACAGTCGTAAGATGAGCCCATGATCATCATGCGAGATCCAATTGCCATTCTTGCACAACAAATTTAACCATAATTACAAACAAATAATGATCACAATCGCAGCACATTGACAGGTCCATAGTAAATCGAGCGCAAGATCAGTCGTACGACGTGCCCATCGACCACAGCTGCGATTAGATCCTGTCACCTTTCCTGCACTACAAAATGAACCTTTATACCTAAGAAACAAGGTGGCATATGGAAAGGTTTTTTAGTATTACACCCTTACTGTATTACTATAGTGAACTGAGCGCGCGACAGTCGTACGACGAGCCCATGACCGCAGCTGCGAAATCCATTGCCCTTCTTGCACAACAAATCGAACAAATAATGACCACAATCGCAATACATGGATAGGTCCATAGTAAATCGTACGTAAGACCAGTCGTACGACGAGCTCATCGACCACAGCTGCGAGTATATTCGGTCGCCTTTCCTGCACGACAAATAGAAACCTCAATACCCAAGAAACAAGGTTGACATATGGAGGAGTATACAGTAAAGACCCTTATAGTATGACTATAGTGAACTGAGCGCGTGACCAGTCGTACGACGAGCCCATCGACAGCAGCTGCGAGTAGATCCTATCATCCTTCCTGCACGACAAATTGAACCTTAATTTACAACAAATAATGACCATAATCGCAGCACATGGACGGGTCTATAGTGACCGAGAGCACGACCAATCTTACAATGAACCCATCGACCGCAGCTGCAAATATATCCGGTCGCCTTTCCTGCACGACAAATAGAAACCTCAATACCCAAGAAACAAGGTTGACATATGGAGGAGTATACAGTAAAGACCCTTATAGAATGACTATAGTGAACTGAGCGCGTGACCAGTCGTACGACGAGCCCATCGACAGCAGCTGCGAGTAGATCCTATCATCCTTCCTGCACGACAAATTGAACTTTAATTTACAACAAATAATGACCATAATCGCAGCACATGGACGGGTCTATAGTGACCGAGAGCGCGACCAATCTTACAATGAACCCATCGACCGCAGCTGCGAGTATATCCCGTCGCCTTTCCTGCACGACAAATAGAAACCTTAATACCCAAGAAACAAGGTTGACATATGGAGGAGTATATAGTAAAGACCCTTATAGTATGACTATAGTGAACTGAGCGCGTGACCAGTCCTACGACGAGCCCATCAACCGCAGTTGCGAGTAGATCCTTTCACCCTTCCTGCACGACAAATTGACCCTTAATGCCCAACAAATAATGACCATAATCGCAGCACATGGGTGGGTCTCTAGTGAATCGGACTGGGACCACGTACGACGAACCCATCAAAACGCAGCTGCGAGTCGATCCTGTCGCCTTTTCTGCACGACAAATCGAACTTTAATGCATCAGATATAAAGATTGACTGCATATACCGTCTAGGAAATAGATTGGCATAGCCTCAACTGGAGCAACTCAGTATTGTTCGCATTGTTTTAATCGCTCAAACCCAGGAACTGTGAGCAGACGACACCGTGAAAACCATTGTACACTACATACCACTCACACCATGGAGGTTGTCAAAGTATTCTTTGTAAGAAATATGATCGCAAATTAAATATTTACTCATTTTTCCAGTCCCATATTCGCTTGATGAACTCCTCTCGGCCCAGTTCATGACGCGTCTTCTTCTCCTCGCGCCACAACTTCTTCTCAACCACCACCTGAGTGGCGATTCCGGCGTGATCGCACCCAGGGTTCCAGAGCGTCATGCACCCGTTCATTCTACAGCAAAAAGCAATAGTTCAATTTCAATATTGTTTTAGGGTCTCACAGACAGAGGTGGCCTGTGGCTTTTGCATCTAATCAATCATTTTAGTCTAAATCGTTCATTTATTACATCTAAGAGTAGTCCGAACCATTCAAATCAGTCCAAAATAAATGTATTTTCTCAAAATATTTTGACAATCGAGAGGAATTAATCTGGTTGTCTGTCATGTTGTGAGTTTAGTTTCTGTTTGAGTTTACAAATTAATCTATGGTTGGTCGAGCCGTTTGTAAATAGTAATTTACTCAGACTGATCACATGATCAAAAAATTCGTCGCCTCTGCTATCAAACAAATACCAAACGTAGCTATTTTCATTGCAACAGTTCGTTTTGTGTTTGCTGTGCCGGTATAATCTAATAAAAAAAGTTTTTTTTTAAGATTGTACATTCAGATTGATGAAACAATTGTGACCCATAATTATAATTTAGAAGAATATAATTATCATATCATTAAATTTATTTATAAAAGTGAGTGTACAAATGTCACTGATTTTTATTGCGTAAGAATTACAAACACATATACCAGTAGTGGGTGCCCGCACTTTATCTGCATGAAAAAAAATAGTTTTCCTATAAACTTGTACACCCTTTTTCACCCCCTCAAAGAATGACTAATAGGATAAACACTATTCTATGTCCTTCTGCAGGACCCAACTGTCTCTATGCCAAATTTCATCTAAATCGGTTCAGCAGTTTAAACATGAAGAGGTAACAGACAGACGGACACTTTCGCATTTATAATATAAGTATGGATATTAATCTAAAGAAACGCAAAAAGTATTTTTTTAGGAAAATACTATAGCAATTATTGTGTAGAAAAAAACAAATCAAACCTGTGCCATCGTGCCAATGCATCTTCCACAGCATTAGTGAGTGCATGTCCTAAATGCAAATTACCAGTGACATTTGGAGGTGGGATAACCATGATGAATTTTCCTTTGGGATTTGGATCTAGTATGGATTTCCTCTATAAACAAGAAAAGAAAAATTGCACATTATATTGTTTTTTGGATAATATTGCTTGTTTTATAATATAAATTAGAGTAAATTTACAATGATTTTTCCTTCAAAGGTTCCTGCTTAGGTTTATTTTAAAATACACCTGAAATTAATTAAAATTAATCTTTTGAACTAAATATCAGATCTTTTAATGTTATAATTATTATTATAAATGTAAAGTTTTTGAGTAATGTTACTAGAATTAGTTGTAATAATATTTTATTTATGGTAATATTTTAAACACAATAGCTTTCAGTTTCTCAGTGTATTTAGTTATCAGATTGTACTAGTTGTTATCTCATTTTACATTAATTTGGGAATAATTGCATCATACAACATTTTATGATGCAAATGTAGATGGTTAATCTGATAACTAGATAACCATTTATTTAGAATATTTTTATCATGGATGTTTGAATATACATGTATATGTATCTATTTCCACATACATGATGCAATTATGCTAATAGTTACAGAACTACTTAGCATTTAACATGCAATAGAATGATACTTAAGATTATTTGAAAGGAAATAATATTGTTTGGCTCACCCCATATTCAGGTTTGAAAAAACCTTGCTTCTCCCACCATGCATACCAGGCAGCTTCTACATATCTGGGGCTGTAAGCATCGGGCATAGGCCCTTCGATGTCTTTCTTGTCTCCTGGTACTGTGTTACCAGTGTACACAGCACTCTCTTTTGTTTCTTTAACTTTTTTCTGTTTAAATCCAAATTCAACACACTTAGTCATGAATAACATACAACTTTATAGAAAAAAATTAGGTGTATTGTAAGAAAATATTTACTTAATTATTTAGCATTAATTTAATATTATATTATTAATAAAATATAACCTACTAAATTTGTTAAATGGTCAAGTAACTAATGTTACTTGGCAACTTATAATAACAGTGTTGGTCAGTGGTCTCTCATTTATAACAAGGACAATTGCAATTGTCATTACAATTAAGAAATATTTCTGTTTTTTTGTTTATCAATGCTTTCTTTAATTTTGTGTCATTTTTCTACAATTTAGTTAAAGACATTTTCAATAAAAAACAATACTGATTTTGGTTTGTTCTATGGAGTTCGTTTCTGACAATTGCGTAACTACCTACTTACGTTCATATTAATAAATTGAAAATTGATACTATAGTGACTGTATTCTTAATTATTAATTAAATATAAATCTGTGAATGGGCCATGGGTTTTTGTTAATCTTTATCTTTTTAACTTGAAGATATTGAGAGAGGCAAGAGTTTTTTGTGTGTATAGCTTGATATCAGTTCTTCACACAAACACACATTGTTAAATGCCTACACAATATGGATGACCATAAAATGGTTATTGTGATGGGTGCAGCACCATAATGTGATTGCATCAGCCAGATTTTTATACTCATTTCAGAACACATAAATAAGGAAGAAATTAATAAATACAGTGATTAGAGTATATAAGATTTCATTTATTGGGCCTCAGATTTTTATTGTAATAATTTCTAATAAATTATTAAAAAAAAAAAAAGTTTCACTCTCCATCTGGTCAATCATCTCTAAGTTCATTGTGGGTATATGTGTCAACATGGTAACGTGCTTGTTATTGAATGTTTTTGACTGTTAAATCTTTGTAGACATTTAGTTGTTGTAAATCAGGTAAAAAAATGTTTTATTATGTAGATTACACCAGGCAAACCATTTTTATACTTCAAATACTTTTTATTAAATTCAATTCAAAGATTGATGGGATATTTCGAATATCTCATCAACTCATTTAGCTTTCGAATTCAATTAAAGACTGGCAGTATACATTAATAATAAGCTTTGCAATGGTATCTATTTATTTTGCTTCAGTTAAAAGAACTTTGTATCTGTACCAACCCCCCATAAATAGTGGTTGTTCTCCTTTAATGGACTGACAATATATTGTATTGTAAGAACATCAAAGCATAAATGGCATGATGGTAGGAGCTCACTGACGCAACAATTGAGTATAATTGAAGGGATACTTTCACTGACTCATAGCCTCCAATAACCTAAAGCTTTGTTAAATTGTTTAAACTTTTGTTTCATTATTATACGTTCTACTAATAATGATCTATGCAATAATAATCTATTCTTGATTTGTTTGAATATAATTTATCAAGTTACCTCTGGCTTATCTTTCTGAACAGCTGGCACTGCGGTTTTCTTATCCAACTTTGCTTTGAGCTTTTCCAATTTTGCAGCTTTTTTTGCCTCTTTCTCTAGCTGCTTAGCTGTTTTCTCTTGCGGCTGCTCTTCAGAGAGCCCGTTAGCGACTTCGTTGTCAGTCATGATTTAATAGAAACTGAATATTTAAAAAATCCAAATAGCCACATTTATACTTCACAGCTCCACACCACTGAGTCTGAAATGTCGTGCTTGACGTTGACGTTTGATGCATCGTTCAACAACCAACAACAACAACTCTTTAGACATTATCATAATAATCTGTGACACCAATAGGCTAGTTGACCCTTTTTGGAAAAAGGTTTTAAATGGTTATTAAATGTTCTATTAGACCGAAAAAAAATGTATTGTATTTTTTTTAAACCTAGAAAGCTACAAATCTTTAATTTTAAAATAGACTTTTCATGGACATACAAAAACGCTGTCGGCCATTTTAGTCTATAGATTGTCTATGCTATGACGTGAACTGTGGTAAACAAAAACTCGTAAACACGTAGAAAATTACTTTTAACTGCGCTTATAATAAAAAAAGACATGATTTCTAATAAATACCACGAAAAATAAAGTAATTATCATTACTGTATTGTACGAGAACATAAAAACACATCCTTGAAGACTCCAGGAAAGTTGTGGATTAAAGTGCCGAAAGAAATTAACCTACGCAACTTTATTACACTTATTCATATGTTGTATCAGTTTTATGTTTATTACTACATTGTAATACTAAATGCACTGTACTTACATAGATGCCTTGTCGTTTCTCTGCTCCGCAGAGCAGAAATCGGGGTTTAGTGCAACAAATTCACCAACCATCAATGCGTCAATTCTTGGCAGATTTGTGCTTTCTGCTTTCACAAAGCCGGCATCCATAATTTGTTTAGTCAAAAAAAACTTAAGTTTACTGTTTTTTTCTTTCCTAAAGTTAAGTGTTTTAAGATAAATTTAGTCAGACGAAAGAATCCACCTACAGTAACACGCGAATGACATTTAGTTGTTTACCACAAGAGACGTCAAAATCATGGCGAATGTGGCGAACAGCGTTTTTAGTGTTTAAAAAATATAGACTAAAAAATATTTTTTAAAATTAAATTTCTACAGCAATCTTCTGCTTTTATGAAGTGAAATCGATATATTAAGGTTCCTTAGACTAAACACTTTAAGAAATAAACATTTATTTAATACAATTCGACATGAGTAAACTAGCCTATTATAATCGTTAAAGCTACTGTATCAATGTAAATCTGGCTTAAGCTGCTTAATACTTGTACACCTTATTTTGAGTTTCTATAGTCACTATTCACTCTTTAATATATTAATTTCGTGAACACCGATTCTCTCACGTTTTAATTTATTATGACAAGTATCAGTAGCCATAAATAAGCACGCTAGATCTTCATAGACAACTCTTCCATGTTTACAACTGCGAACTGCGCGTCTCGCGTCCGTGCCTTGTATTATTTGCGTCAACTGCGGCCATCACCTGCTTTTCTCAAGCTGACATCCGATGAGCCTGTTTTCTGAGTTTGAACCTGATTCTGAAATATTCAGTATATATATAAGTACTCTTTGTTCTGAAACAGCGTGTACTGTGGCCGTAACCTATATCTATAGTAATAAATACTCAAAGCTACATAAAGTTTACTTGCTCAGTGTACCTACCCTACTCACCTCCATCGTTCCTATTACTAAAAACAAAATTCTATCAAGGCCACATTATTGATGTGTAACATCCTTCCTCTCGCTTTTCTGCAATTTGTGGGAGTGATTTCGTGAAATGGGACGGAAGTGTGTAACAGGAAGTAGCGAAAGCGCGCGCTATTTGGTTTGATTTTAGAACATAATGTTCAAATGGCTTATTCCTTTGTAGTAGGTTTTATTTCTTTTTTTATTAATATAAGGTGAGGTTTCAAATGTTACACATCATACGCGACTACTGTAAGGCTCGCTCGTTTTTTCTATACTTACCTACCTATATTAGAAAAATTTAACTTTTTTTGCTAGTGGTATAGAGAAAGACAAGGTTTTACTGTAGTCTTTAAGTGTAGGTTAAGAGAATCATGCCAGAATCAACACCAATATTTGCATAAAATGATACCATCTCAAATGGTCAAATATGGGTCAAACTTTTGACGAAGAGTGTGTACTCTTCGTTAAAAGTTTGACCCGTATCATATAATATCTCAGTTTTTATTAAATAATCACGAAGAAAATAATAAAATGAAAAGTAATGCCCTTTTATTTATAACGTTTCTTCATGTGTATAAAGAAACGGTCTCTGTTATGATGAATTCACTGTGCCCAGATTGACCTTATTTGCTTTTGACAACGTAAAATTAGCTTTAGACATGAGACTGATTTTTTTACTAAATTATAATTCTACCTATTTCTGTGGTGCGTCCATGACTGCAAGGCACTCCATAAACCATAAACATTGGCCATAGAGTGTAAAGAAAGACTCTATGGTACCGCGCTCGCCCGCGCGCGCCTCGTTTTTCGTTTCGCTATCCGCCATCTTGTTTTTTCGATTCTGCAGAACTCATCGTGGTGCTCGTGTAATTTTTATTTCAATTGTCTATTTCGGATATTGGCAGACGGAATTCAAGTTTATTTTATTGTTTTGCTGTAGTTAATTGGAGTGCGCATCATGTCCGATCGAGAGGTACTATATTTACTTCACTAAGTCCGATAGTCTACCATTGCCAAGCCGCGTGTTTTATTTGTTGCTTGAACTTTTGCTATTATTACTCCTAATCGGCACAACTGGGTTTACAGAGGAGCCGCTCGAGAACTCGTAACGGATCTAGGGAGCCGGCACCGAAGCCCACAGCCATGTCTCGTGGACACAGCCGAAGCCGGTCGCGAACGCCGCCCCCGCCAAAAACATCTAGCAGGAAATATAGAAGCCCGTAAGTCATTTACGACCTTGGGTCATACATATTTCTTTGTTTGCCGAAATAATGTTATTTTAAGCGGCCTCGATTAATATTACGGCAGTTTCTATGACATTTTTTTAATAACCTTGTCTTTATGTGTATGTCGATTGCGCAATTTCAAGTACATAGTTGTACATACTTGTTGTCATTCTAACGTGTATCGTAATCATACTTGTTTTTTATCTTTGCTAAAAGTGCCACATGCTTGATCAATATTTATGTTAGGTTGATAACTAGTTCTTTTATTGTGGGTAGCAAAAGTTTTATCGATTTCATTTGACTGATTTCAATTTTATGTTATTTGAGTAGAGTATCAAGGCAACAATGTTACTATGGTGTTTATTAGTCTAAACATCACCCATGGTTGTTTCTAGTAGTTGATTTTGTTGTTAGTATGTATTGCTTTCACAGATCTCTCCTGCTACTTCATAATTATTAAGGACATATTTGCATTTATTTAAATTATTAGATAAGGTAACAATGAAGGTGATTGACTGACTGGCCACCTGTTGCTTAGTTACCAGATGCAATATGGTGAATATTTTATTTATACATGATAATAAAACAAATTCTGCATTATTACAAAGACTGAAGTTAACCCTGGACTAAAACTAATGCTTACACTTTTGTTGCTAAAAAGAAGACTGACAACATTAAGTTTAAATAAAGATTAACTTCCTCTGTGTTTTGGAATAAGTCAGATTGTGTCTTTAATTAAGAAGTACGATTAGTATTGAACTCATATAATTAGTTAAAAATAGCATTATAGCTGAAATTTAAAGATACACGAAGTTCAATTCCTGAATCTAATTATGCAGATTGCATCATTGCAGTTGCTGCAAGATGTAGATTGCATCATTTAACATCAGCAGAGTTAATTTTTTTGTTTGGGCGTGTTTTTATTCTTTTTACTCAAACAGATTTGAGTTTCAAAAGTATCATTGGGATAAATATTTAAAACGAAATTAAGATAACAAAGTTTGTTGTTAATTTCAACAGTGAATAAATAAGAGATAGCCTCTGTTTTTGATTATCTGTCTGTGTGAAGTAACATAGCCTGATGTTAGTTCAAATTTGATCTTTGGTTCCAGAGATTACCACATTCAAACAATCTGTTCAGCTTTATAATATTAGTATAGATTAATGTACAATACAAATTGTACTACTCATTTAAAACACACACTTTGTTTTATTATTATAGATTAAATATTCAGCATATTGCATTTGGTATCTAAGCAACAGGTGACCAATCAGTCAATCACCTATATTATTACCAAATCTAATAATTTTAATAAATGCAGATGTGCCCTTAAAAATTATAATGTAGCAGGAGAGATCAGTGAAGATATTATGATCTATACTATCAATAAAGAACAACTATTAGAATTCAACATGGGTGATGTTTTTAGAGTAATAAAGACCATAGTAACATTGTTGCCTTAGTACTACATACAAACATACAAATTAAATTGATAAAACTTTTGCTACATACAATAAGAGTACTAGATATGAATCAAACAACAAAATATTGATCAAGCATGTGACACTTCTAGCAAAGATCAGAAAAAAGTATGATAAAGCAGCTTACGATTTTGCATTAGTGTGACAACAAATAAGTAGGTAAAATTAGATTCAAAATGTAAATGGAGCATGTTTATGTCACCACTGACGATAGGCCGGTGGCACCCAGGATGCAATGGCAGTCTGTTATTGCGTGCCGCGGCTACCGCTCGCGGTTTTCTCGCTAGCGCTCGTACTTTTCTTTAATAATACCTAAAACGTACGTAAATGGAGCATGTTAATATCACCGCTGACGGTAGGCCGGTGGTCCCCAGGACGCGGTCGCGGTCGGGGTCCGCGCGGCGCGGTTACCGCTCGCGGTACTCCCGCTCCCGCTCGCGCTCATACTCGCCGCGCGGCTCCTACCGCCGCTCACACTCGCACAGTCCCATGTCCTCGCGACGGAGGCATCTTGGTGACAGGGTGAGTTCCACCTATGTAAGTATGTTGCACTGCGCTGGTACACTCGTGAGCTGTCCTGTGTATACATTTTTATACCACGCAATTTTAATGGCTATAGAGTTTCGGGTTCTTATTTACATGACATAAAAAGTTACTACCCTATATCCATGGAATTTAAGGATATTGTTATCTACTTATCTTTCATTTTCTAAAGAATTTGGCAACATAAAACTACAGATTTGCAAACAGGTTAATATCCAAGTCATTTTGCTAAGGTACTAAAGTGTATACGTGGTATTGCTTAGGAGTGTACTAGAGTAGATTTTTTGAATTTTATTTTCTTTTATTTATTATTGCTTTGTTTTGAAATTGTTGAAGTAAAAAGTTAACTTGTATGTTTGATTAATTAACTTTATGAAAAACTAAAATTTCAGTAATTTAATAAATGTTGCTTATTTTATATTTGAATCAAATTTTAATATTTAACATTTCTAATAATAGTTGACTTGTTAACAGGAGAATCCAACTCCATCAAGGTGTCTTGGTGTATTTGGTTTGAGTCTTTACACAACTGAACAGCAGATAAACCACATCTTCTCTAAATATGGGCCAGTTGACAAAGTACAAGTTGTTATTGATGCCAAGGTAAGTTGCGACCAAGTTAGTTTCATTGATTCCTTTTATCACCCTGGAAAAGTCTCCATTTGTCTGATTATCCTGGTTTTAAACATAAATGTGATTTTTACATTGTGACTTCTATCTGTCCTGGTTTAAAGTTTCAAGATCTTAAGCTTACCATATCTTACCTTAGTAAACCCTACTTAGTTTGCCTCCAATAAAAACTGATACTTCGAAAAGTAACCTAAAACTTACATGCCAGGTTCACTTACTAGAACCACTACTTTCAATAGATACCGGAAACTGCCATATTCCCTTCATCTAACCTAACACACCTCGATGGCGCAAGTGGTTACTGCATTGGGCTGCAATAGTTGAAGATTTCGAGCTTCTTCGTGCTTCGGAATACACGTTAAGCCGTTGTTTTCGGATGCAGCTGCAGTCGTTAGCACCCACCAATCGGCACTGAGCCCGCGTGATGGATCATGGATATGTCTCCCTATTCCGTCCAATAAGGACCTTATTGGACGGAATCTAACCGAACACCTAGCTTCCAAACACCCCGGCAAATGACCATATAAACAAGAAAGTCTGCGCAGTAGCAATTTTATATACAAAAACGTCTTCTGTGCAAAAGTATTTGCCTGTGGCTTTGCTCACGAAACCTCACAAAAACCTTTGAATCCAGACGGGTCCCTCCCGCGGCTTCTGCTTCGTCTACTAGGAAAACTAGGAGGACGCGATGGTTGCCAAGAACCGAGTGCACGGGCATGGAGATCGGTTATCCTCCAATATATCAAACCTTTAGAGAGAACCCGGAAACTTTGCGAGATTTTCTTCATTTAACAATTTTTTTTATGTTAAGAAAATATGTGACGAATTTCCCTCCCCTGGGTAAGAGTTGACTCCCCCAAATCCGTCCTTCATCTAAACAAAAAGAAGCTTCCAAATTCATACCTTACAAAAACCTTTTACAAAACCAGACGGGTCGCTCCCGCGGTTTCTGCTTTGTCTACTACGAGAACCAGGAGACGTGAAGGTTGCCCAGAACTAGTGCATGGGCATGGAGATCGGTTATCCTCCTATAAACCAAACCTTTAGAGAGAAACTGGAAACTGCGACATTTTCTTCGTCTAACCTTTTTTTATGCTAAGGAAATACGCGACGCAATCCCCTCCCCTGGTTGAAAGACGACTCCCCCAAATCCGCCCTTCATCTAAGCCAAAAAAGCTTCCAAATTCATACCTCACAAAAACCTTTGAAACAACCAGACGGATCGCTCCCGCGGCTTCTGTTTCGTGTACTGCGAGAACCAGGAGGACGCGAAAGTTGCTAAGATCAAGTGCCCGGGCATGGAGATCGGTTAACCTCCAATAATCCAAACCTTTCGAGAAAAATCCGAAAATGCGATATGTTCTTCATCTAACCATATGCTAAGAAAATACGTGACGCATGCCCCCCCTCTGGATGAGAGACAACTCCTCCCCCCAAATCCTTCCTTCATCTTACCAAAATAAGCTTCCAAATTCATACCTCACAAGAATCTTTCACAAAACCAGACGGGTCGCTCTCGCGGCTTCTGCTTCGTCTACTACGAGAACCAAGAGGACGCGAAGGTTGCCAAGAACGAGTGCACGGGCATGGAGCTCGGTTACCCTCCAATAAACCAAACCTTTAGAGAGAAACTGGAAACTGCGACATTTTCTTCGTCTAATCTTTTTTATGCTAAGGAAATACGCGACGCAATCCCCTCCCCTGGTTGAAAGACGACTCCCCCAAATCCGCCCTTCATCTAAGCCAAAAAAGCTTCCAAATTCATGCCTCACAAAAACTTTTGAAACAACCAGACGGGTCGCTCCCGCGGCTTCTGCTTCGTCTACTACGAGAACCAAGAGGACGCGAAGGTTGCCAAGAACGAGTGCACGGGCATGGAGATAGACGGGCGCCGCATCCGCGTCGACTTCTCCATCACGCAGCGCGCGCACACGCCCACGCCCGGCATCTACATGGGCAAGCCCACGTATGAGACCATTCTATTATTCTGTCGCGCCAACGAAAAGTACAATAACTCGATTTTGCTAAATGTTAACTCTTTCTAAGTGACTTTTTCATGAACCTGAGTTTTCAGTAAGCAGGATTGCAATAACTTAGACTTCATAGATTTCACTAATCAAAAATACAATAACCATACTTGTGGTGTTTGTGTCATTGTTTATGGTGTCATCAGTTTTGAACTATACATACATTAGAGCTCGTTTTTCTTGGAAGGGTAATTTAGAGCTGTTGTACTCTTCGTTTGCTTGTTTTTTTTCTTTTTAACACTGGTAGATTGCTTAATGTGCTTTCGCGAGGTTTAGACTGTTAGTGCTTCAATGATTTATTGTGTGGCAAATGTGAAAAACCATGTGAAGTGCCAGCATCCATACATGTGAAAAATTAACTTCAAAAAAGATTTGAGAAGAGATAACTTACGTAATAATAGTAAATTTCATTAAATGAAGTAGCTCTGGCTTTTTGATTTTATTTCTTTGTATCATTAAAAATAATGCAAACTGTAATAATTTCTTGTTTTCAATTTACGTAATAAACATTAGCAGAAAACTAAGGTACTTGGGTACCATTTTAAATTACTTTAGAGGATGTGTATGAGATTTTGATTTTTTCTGAGCTAGTTTGAATAAGCCACTTCGCTATAGTAGAATATACCCTGTGTGTGTTAAAGGTGAATCACAAATCAACATTTATTTGCAATTTAAATGCAATACCGAGTAACTGCGGTTTACTTTGACCTAAAATGTGCACTTTTTTTTAAATAAAATTGTAGCTTCTCTTTGTGATGAATATGTCACGTTTATATCTTTCCATTGTGAACTTTAAAGTATAAGTTACAAAGTTATCATACGAAAATAGGAAAAAATAATATTTAAGGGTTAATATATATTTTTTAATTTTGGGCCAAAGTTGGCCTTAAAGAGGGTTACTTTAGCTCGTTGAGTTTTCTCTGTGAAAAAAACTCATTTTAAACCACGTTCGGGTTAAGTAACCCTTATAACAGATTACTATTAGCATACTGTATACACAAATGGATGTTATTACGCAAAAATAATTAAGTTAAAGAAAAAATTGTAAACTTACCGAAAACCACAGTTTTGAGAAAGTTTGCGCATGAACTTGCGAACTATTTCAGTTACAAAAAATCCCGCGTTACAATGACAACTTGATACAGGAACGATGTCGGTAAAACAACACCACACTACGCGCCTATATGGCTATCTGTGATTTTCAACTGGAACTATTACGGTCACCCAAGAGATACTGATGGGGCGGCAAGTTCAATATTTTTTCTGATTTGGGACAAAGTTACCCGCCCGAGCTAAAGTAACCCTCACTTACGGTACTACAAAGTTGGTCACTTGGAATGATATTGACCCTTATTTAAACAGTTTTTTTAAATCCAAACATTGACTGTAAATGACCTATGCTTTCCATCTCCCAACTAATTCTGTACTTAAATCTGAGTGCTAGATTTTGGTATGAAAATGTATTTAAATAGTTGGTACATTATATTGAGCAGATTTAGAGTGAGCCAGCATCAAGTTGAGCTGTTTCACTAAAGGCCTGTTTGAACATTTCTTGTTAATATTGGAGATATTATTCATATTCTTTAATATTCATTGGCACATACTAATTTAATGTTGAGACTTGTTCATTTATACTCTATTCAATTTCCTCTGACACAAGTTAAATAAACCTATGTTTCTAAAACTTTTTTATCTAGAACAAAAATGTGATTTTTATATCCGTATAAAATTCAACATAAAGAAAAACCTTTTTAAGGTATATTTGTTTCTTAGGTTTTCACACACATCACTCATTAAATAAAACTACTACTAATAAAACGGATTAATGCACAATAAATAAACTCAAAACTCCAAAAAATAATTTTAAATAAAGTACTTAATTAACTAATAAATTCATACATAAACAATAAAATTTTAAAAATCTTCCAATGAAATATCCGAACACTCAATAAAAGTCTTTCGAAGGTAGCTCGACAAAGTAAATAAAAAATCATTATTCTGACGATATAGACCTGAAAAGGCTGCGAAACGTCAATAAATAAATAAAGTGCATTAAACTGTCAAAACTACTTTTTAAGGTTTGTTTACCTTTTATTTCAGAGGAAGTAGAATATGTATTTTCTGATTAATAGAAGTTGACCTATCAGATTGTTACTTATAGGCAGTTGCTATAGTGTTTTTGTTTTCGACAGCGTCAGTAGCAGAGGCGACAACGGATACGATCGTCGAGGGCGAGGAGACAGAGAGTGAGTAACTTTATTTTATTTACTAAAGCTCAAATATCTGAAAATAGACGGTGTATATTCAACCAAAAAATTAACTATGTAATATACAATATTATTGTTAAAGACCAACAATTTAGCTGAAACTGCAATGATATCCTACTAATATTATTAATGTGAAAGTTTGTATGGTTGTTATTCAATCCGCAAAAACTATTAAACGGTATTGGTTGAAATTTGGTGCGAAAATGGTTTATGACCTGGATTGAGACAGGATACTTTTATCCCAAAAAATGTAGGATTCCTGTGGGATTCTCAAACTAAAGTTTGCGCGGGAGCAGTCGCGAGTGGCCGCTAGTTTCTCATAAATCATCAGGCTTCGTTTGTCTTAAGTATTTGCTGATTTTCCTCTTTCTAGATATGTGACGAAGTTCATGCGATTGTCGCTCAGTCTATTATTTAAGTTTATGACTCGACGGTGTGGTTGATATAGAAATCGTAAATAGTACCTATTGGTACCCACTGGATGCCCAAACATAAAAATGGCGTGGCACTCACTTTTCGCCTGGTTACCTTATCTTATCGTTGCCCTGTCAAGACGGCCTAGTTTCTTCGTATACCCCCGTTTACATTCTGCTATTTCGTGTGGGAACTGTAAGGGAAATGGCATACGAGGAGCTGGCGAACAGAACGGTATAATTACATCAAATTAAATTTTACAGGAGCAGTCATAAACTGAATGACACACCTACAGTGAGCTATTGGCGTGATTTTAAATTTAGTAATTTTAACACTATTGTAGGCGATTTTGATTGACACGAGTTGAAATTCAAATTTAGCTGGCCCAAACCTCCGGGCTGTAAAATAAAACTAATATATGGTCATAACTATATGCGTAATAGGGTATTTGACAAGTTTTAGAAAACGATCTCACGTTGTTACTAATGTATATAGAGTCAATAAAAAGTGGTTATTCATCATTATGTTGTGTATTTCGGTAAAAAAACTAAATCCAAAACGAATCTCTGGACAATATGGCGTCTCACTGGTGTGTGATGTCACACGACTGTCGTTAAAACGTCAAACCATACAATGTAATGTCACTTTAACCGAAAGTTTACTTGCGTGTGACGTCATTTTAGGCTCCACCAATCTCCAGCGTTTTGAGACACGTGACAGAAGACAAGAAAACTATTATCTTTATCGTGGGTTTTTAGTAAAATTATGAATATTTTTTCTGTAGAAATAGTAAAAAACTCCTGCCAATATTCATTCTAAATACAGATGCTAACAATTGGCACTTTATTTTTAATACTTTCAAATACCCCATTACACCGTTTTGTTCGCCAGCTCCTCATATAAAATAAGTAAAGTGAGCATGTAAACAGATTGCTTCCATTGCCGTTGACGTTCGCGCTGTCCATAGATCTTCCAATAGTCAGTTTCGTGCGGATATCAAAGAGCGCAGTGCACGCGACTGTTGCCGTCTCGCTCACTCACCACCTCTCGCTCATCTCCTTTGTCATGATGATGATAACTTGGCTTTTAGGCTGCTTGTTAACGACCGTTGTTTTACTGGACACAAGGTCGGTGAGCTGGCGATCTTGGAAATTAGACCACTTTCGCTCTGGTCAGTCATTGGATGGGTGACAAAAACTTACTATCTCGAGCTACTCCGTGCTTTGGAAGGCACGTTAAGCCGTTGGTCCTGGCTGCATCTGCAGTAGTTAGCACCCCCAATTGGGCCATAGCCCAATCTCTTACATCCATAAAAAAAGGCTTTCCCAGCAATGGGGACATTAAAAGGCTGATGAAGTTTACCTTATTATAATGTAATTTTATAACGATATTCGTTTTTTTTGATATCGCAAGAGTTCAAACAAAGCAAAACGCTTGTTTGTCACATTTTTAACATAAAAATAAGAAATTCCATGTTTGTCACACTCTAACAAAGTACCTTAGATTCTATTACGCTATCGTATTGTTTGTTATTTTTTGCATACATGCCATGTCATCTGCGCAACGACTACCACTACCTTTGATTGTATCATTCCAATGGTATTACTTCTTTTACGTGGCAAGTTTCATACGAAGCACGGAGGAGCTCGAGATAGTTAACTTTTGGTCACCCATACAAAAACCGAGCATTGCGAAAGTTGCTCAACTTTCATCGCAGCCGAATGCGCTAACCATATGAGCCATCAAGCTCCTCAAAGATTTCAGATTCTATTACTGTACGGTATAACACTAATACCTAAGATTCTATTAAGCAGTCGTTTGTTTGTTACCTTAAACGTGCCAGGGTAGGCAATGGTGCGAGTGATATTTTTGATATCGCAAGCGTGTATATAGGTTATGGTGACCGCTTACCGCGCCATAAGTTGGTTAGCCATCCTTTTAACATAAAAAAAATCATGTTCGTCACACAGGGACTATTACTAGATACCTTACATTTTATAACGCTATCGTACTGTTTGTTACCTTTCTAACCATGTTTCCTACGCAACCTAAGGTACCTAAGATTCTATTCATTATCAGCCTATTAATGTCCCTACTCCTGGGGCACAGGCCTTCGCTATAGATGGAATAGGGAGATTGTGACAAGACCTACCACGCGGTTTCTCAACTTCCATCGCAGCCGAATGCGCTAACCACTTGCGCCATAGAGCTCACTTTACGGTATTACCTCTCTAACGTACCATTTTCGTACGCAGCGACTACTACTACCGCGGCGGTGGCGGCGGCGGGTACCGCGAGCGCGACTACTACCGCTACCGGCACCGCTCGCCGTCGCCGCACTACCGCCGCAGCCGCCGCTACGAGCGAGAGCGCTCCTACTCCCCGCGTAAGTCTTACTACCACCCCGAGCGGTAGACGTGTCATCCCATCCTATCCTATCAAACATTCTTTCCTAATACTTATTCCTTTATTCCTAGCATACCATAAGTCTTACTGCCACCCCGAGTGGTAGACGTGGCCGTCCTATAATCTCATATATCCTGACATCCTATCATATCCCATACCATATGTCTTTCTACCACCCCAAAGGTAAACATGCCCGTCGTATCCTTTCATCCATCCTGACATCCTATCATATCATACCATGTCTTTCTACCACCCCAAAAGTAGACATGCCCTTCCTATCCTGTCACACATCCTAACATCTTAGCATACCATACCATAAATCTTACTACCACCCCGAGCGGTAAAAGTGCCCGTCCCACACCATCATACCATACCGTAATCCTTATTACCATCCCGAGCGATAGGCGGGCCTCCACGTCCTATCCTCTCATACATCCTGACATCCTGTCATACCATACCATAAGTCTTACTCAATTCGTAGGCGGCCAACCCCGTTCAATCCTCTCGATATCCTATCAAACAATACTATACCATACCATACCAGCAAGCAACGGCGAGAACAGTGAGACGCAAATATCTCTAGTTTTAAATAAATGTGCTTATTATATACTAAGAATCTTAACTTGACACTACTGAGGTTCAACGCCATCGCTATGGACTAAACCTCTTACTAATAACAATAATTTGTAGTCTTTTTAATGTGTTCTAATACAAACATACGATCTTGACGCTGCTATGCTCCACGAATCTAGATACAAATAACATTTGTAATTTGACAGAGACAAAATAACGTAGTGACTAATCCAAGCTTTTACTTACGTTTATAATGAATCTATCCCCCATAGGGATAACGGGTCATAATACCTTCCTATCATTGGAACTGCCCTGATCAGAATATGTTATTGTTGTTACACTGACTACCAATGTGAGCCTCTGTTTAAAAAAGATAAATTATTCAATATATTACATTCTCATAATCCACTTTGAACATAAATATCTTGGTTAGAGATTGTTCTCTCAACTAAGTGCCAAGTTTATGGTAACAGATGACAGATATGGTACGGTGCAGATTTTTTGCTTCTCCCTGTTCTGGCTTCCTTGATATGGACTTGACTAGTCTACTGTGTATGCAAGCTCATCATTTCATATCCATTTACGTTTATTATTTTAAGTGTTTAAATAAGTTCATATCATTTGATTAAAAAATTGTCTTGCTTGTATATTTTTATAAGTCATTATATCAATTATACATTTTATAAATGTATTCCAAACTTTATTGTAAAAGAGTTCGATTTAGAATCAGCAGGCATAAAATAAATTAATGTAAAATGATTTTCGGTAATTCTCATTGTTTCTAGGTTTTTGTTTGGAATATACTTATAACTTTTGTAAATTTATAATAGTCATGCCATTAATTATTTAAGTTTGACATGAACAGAATATTGAAAATATGTAAGCTAAAAATTGATTTGTTATTACAAAAATTTCTAACTCAATATATTTTCTAAATCTGGTCCAATAAATTTAGAGAGATGCAATTGAGAAACCAAAGACAAATTGTATAATGCACCATCAAATTGTTAATTGTATCAAAACTTGTTTGCTTTTGAAAGTTCCATATCTAGTTAGTATTTTAGTTTTAAGATGCATCATTATTGTTAAATTCCATCCATTTCTTTACCCATTTATAAATGAATTTCTAGGATTACAATAATCATTTAATGAGTGTTGTAACTTGCATTAAGAGTTCAAGAATAAGTTGGTAGAGAAGTGTCATGATTCCACACAGCCCACTTTGATATTATTGTCCTTAACACCATGGTTACTCCCCTGTTTGACTTTGCAGGTCGTTATTAGTAAGTTCGTCACGCTGTCGTCACCTTCAAACATAGCATAGGTTTTGACACACCACACCTTCCCAACCATGTCTCCACTGGCCTTATGCATTTATACTGTACCTGGTTAGGCCGGAAACTAAGACTAGTTGTAAATGTTACTTGTATAACACGAATTTTGTAAGCGTCGTGCCACTGGGCACCAAGAGTTTCGTTTTATGTTAACGATACGTGATACAAAGTTTATAGTATGTAAGTTAGCATGTAATGGCCCCGATGGGGCGTAGTTGCCTCTAGGATGTAATATTAGATCTAATAAAGGTTTAACACTAAGTCTAACATTGATTTTGTTTGTTTGAAAAGGTATTGAAACAAGAAGTAAAGGATGAAGTTCCTTGAAACTAACTGTGTTGAAGTTTTGAAAATGTTTGATTGAAAAAGTCCTTTCGAAATGGCGATTGCCGAAAACGCCGTCCGGCCGGTGGGCGCCGGTAAGAACATGTTTAGAAGCGAAGGGTTCGAACGTAGCCGACTCTGTCGAAGCGAAAAGAATATGATCGAGTCACGGTATTAGGCGTACGAAGCCCTGCCCGCTCAAGACGAACAAGAGAGAAGTCGCGCGCATCTAGATAAATTATTAGATCATATTCTTTATCTTCCGACTATGAAACTATAACACGATTCACCAGTATTTTTTGAGTACTCTAAAAGACGTGATCCTTTGCATTTTCCAATTTCATAGCGATATATATTTATGTATCAGATAATATAATATTATAGATTCTGACGACACCATATTCACATTTTTAGTATATAGTACTGTGTTGTGAGCGACTTTAATAAACAATAGTTTTGTAATACCATCATGGTTCTTCTTCATTCAGCCTATCCATTTATCCTTCTATCCTCTTTTGACGGAATTTCAGTAGATTTTTCAAATATTTATTAACATGTATGGGGTGTATATGTATACTGAATATGATAGTAGAGTTGTTTGTCGTATTATACTCATGTAACTAGATAATATAAAGAACCATTAGAGTTGTCAGTTTTTATTAAAATCTTAATAACGCTTATGTATAATTACTATAAATAAATTTTACATTCACCTGTATTGGCACTCTTCCAAATATGGCAACACTACCCAAAACAAATAGACAAAATATATAAAAAAAACATGACATAACATTATAATAAATAACTTAACTATAACCATTTTCAATAGCTGCAAAGTATAAAAATTAAATAGTATAATAACCATTGGACGCAGTTCGGATGTGTCTCTTGTATATTTTTACATTTTCTTAAAATTAAAATTTTAGGGACTACTCATTTAATTTGGCAATTTTTTCATATAATAAGCATAAGTATACAAAATATAAATCTGGAATGCATTATCATGGAATTAACAATAATACTGAGTAATACATGCACAAGCATTATCGTAAGATGTAATAAATACCCCTATTAGATAATAACAAAAGGACACTAAACGAAACGAAAATTATACACGTTCTCAAATTATCTATTATTATACTCTAACGACACTACATATTGGTTTCAATAGCTCTGCTTTAGTGGTTTTTATCCTTTTAACTTATTTAGCAATTCTAACCTAAACGCTTGCGCTCTTAAGGGACGGGGTTGCGTTTCTACAATATTGAGCTGCGATAATCTTGGCATGGCGATGCGGGCGGAAGAAAGATATCTATGTGTAGTAGATTCCGATCTACATTCTAAAGAAAATAAAATTCTTAACCTCTTGTTAATGGCTATTGTTTTACCGGATACCGGGCCGGTGCGATGTTATCGTTTTTATCGATGATATACTAGAAGGGCGTGTTTAGATTAGTTAAATCATATTAAACAGCAGTGTTAAATAAATTTGAGTTCTTGAAACGATTAGAAAAAAGTTCGATCCGTCGACAGAAAGTTGAATTGATTAAGCCTGGTCTCCAGCAAAAGTTTTTTAAACTCATTCAACAAAAACATATACACAAAGCTTTGTTTCTGAAACATGTTTCGTTACACACGCCGTCTACTGCTCACGCGGCTGTCGTACACAAAATAAACAGGACTGAAATATGTGGAGTGAAAAAAAGTTTTGTTGATTGTGTATGGCAAAACAACGCGTTGGAGACCGGGCTTTTTAGGCTTTCAGCAACTCCATTGACAGTTAATGAATGTTAACATTATCATTACAAAGGGAGCATGTGGAGTCTGGTTAAATAAATGCCATTATTTAGAGGCTTAAGGTGTCGTAGGCACAACAATGCCTTGAAATATAAGTATACAATACTTTAAAACTTATACACATGTTTTCTTAAAAGCTAATGGCAAGTAATTACAGAAATAGTATACTAACAACAAAACATAAATTGTTATAAAACTAGCAACATCTGAAAATAAATATTTGGACTAAAGAGTTTCAGAGTTAAGACCTTTGCTAAACCTTACGTAGAAGCACTTGCGTGCGATTGCAAAATAGAGCAGCGATTGGTTAGTGAAAGCAGGCAGGTTTTTTTGAAGTTATACTTCTTTAGGCGCGTTATGAAAAAATGATGAGAGTGAAATTTTAAGATGCGCACGCATCACTGTAACACAAAATTTTAACAGCATGAAGTTGGTCGCTTAGAATAAATAGAATCTCTATTTAGTGGGTGCTAACGACTGCATTGTGAAGGCCTATCAAAAGTATTGATTAATCTGGAACAACGGAACCAAAGCGCGATTCAGGAGACTACAGCGCCATCTCTTGACCATTGGTGTAGTAGAACCAAAAACCACATCTTTATTTTTTGTAATAAAGTAACAGTTATAAGTATTCATATTTATAATATCATAAGTATTTATTAATCTGGAACAACGAAACAAAAGGGCGATTCAAGAGACTACAGCGCCATCTCTTGACCATTGGTGTAGTAGAACCAAAAACCACATCTTTATTTTTTGTAATAAAGTAACAGTTATAGGTATTCATATTTATAATATCAAAAGTATTTATTAATCTGGAACAACGGAACCAAAGCGCGATTCAGGAGACTACAGCGCCATCTCTTGACCATTGGTGTAGTAGAAACAAAAACCACATCTTTATTTTTTGTAATAAAGTAACAGTTATAGGTATTCATATTTATGATATTTATCCACATGTTTCTAGGATTTCGGACATATTCGGATTACGTGTTTGAGTTTCATACAAGTGCAAATCACACATGTTCTAATAAATTATATTCAGTAGCGATTTTAATTGAATATTTTGATTTTTTTTTTCCAAATTAAAACTGAACTTTATTGACTGTGTCCTTTTCCAGACTTTTTATTAATTTATTGTAATTAATTATTTGCTTGCAATTAAAAACTAATTTTAAACGATGCCAAAGAAGGATAACTTCTCACGCGCCTACATAAGTACACGCACCCATTTTTTTATGTAGCCACGTAGGCAAATGACTACTCCACCTGGTGTTAAGTGGCCATAAGGCCCAAACACGAAGATAGCTGGTACAGCAGTAATAAACTGCTACACCAACCATCCTCACCTTGCCGGACTGCAAAAATTCTTCTTCACGCCTCTTAAGGACCCCAGATTGTAAGAAGGACCCACACGTGCGTAGACAAAGAATTCCAAATAGTAGGACTCTTTTTATAATTAACGTTGAGCGTCAGTATGTGCACACTTGTCGAAAGGATAGCTTTTTGCTATTAAACATGTACTCAAAGCTTCGATCAACAATTCAATACATAACAGACCAGTCTGTAAAATCTGTCTCGGTACTTTGTAAAAGGAACAAGAGTTTGTTTTGTAATCTTATTTTTTTGCTAGATAGTTGTTATTAGGTTCAACTTATAGAATTGTTGATCGAAGACTCGAAAGTAGGACAAATTACACTTGCCCCCCCTAGCATGAGCACCGCGATATATCGCGATTTCATCACGCTTTATTGTCAAATTACAATGGAGTTTGACAGTAAGACGCGATAAAAAACGTGATATAATGTAAATTATGGTGCTCATGCTACAGGCACCGAATTGTAAGGCCGATTCACCGGAATGACAGCAGACGACACTTTCTCACTGAAAGCAGTGTGAAATAATTTTAAAAGACCTGTAAATAACTTTACATTGGTACTGGAAAGACCAGTATCGCTAGAAACGGTTCCGCGGTGTCAAGCGCACGGTCGTGCGGTTTATTGCGTTTTTCAAGAGATACTGGTCTTCTGTATGTAACTGAAGTTGAAATTACTTTATACTGCTTTCAATTCAGTGAGAATGTACTCGCCGCGTCACTGTGTGAATTGGCCCTAATGTAGTGCGTCTGTCTCAAGACTGACGTAGTTTCTTGACGTTCTTGGGTCGTTGGACCAACCTTTTTTTATCAAACAGATCAGCTACGTTATGGATGGCAACCGATTCGTCGAAGACTCTTGCATATTCATGCGGTCCACAAACCTACTGGGGGTGGGTAAGTTATAGGAAACCTGGTAACCTTCTTTTTTGACGTCAATTCTGTTGACAAACACTTTTTTTCAAGTCTCACGCAACAACCATCCGTGCGTCCACGCGGTTTTAGCCATACGTCTTTAGACGCGACGCTCCAACCTGCCGTTTGTGTTGCGCCTTAAACTGGCAAATTGTTTTCTCCTACCTACAATCATAGGAGGAAACAATAAATTCTGGAGGCCTACTCTATTTCAACGAAAAACGAAATTTCGATCGAAATTTCGCACGTTCCCTACTCTGTTTCCTTTTCATTTCGAAAATTCGTTAGTCCGAAATATTTTGACAATTAAATTCTCCAAGCCTACTCTAATTCACAAAACTTTCGAAGGAAAAGTTGAATTTGACAGATAATTGTTCGAAATTTTAACCTTAAATCGACGAAATGAAAAGTGTTACCTTTTCATTTTCGTTTTAATTAAGCCTAAAATACTTGCAAGAGTATTTTTAATAATAGCTGCTTAGCTCGAGTAACATTTTTAGCATGTAAAATTAACAAATAAACCATTTTTTTATTATTTTTTGTAATTTCGATACTTCAAAGTATTAAACGACAAATTGAGGTTGACATAGAGTAGATTGTATCGACTCTACAAATTAGTCGGCTAACACTGTCAAAGAAGGTTCTTTTAATGTCATCAAAAAGTAGAGATAAAAAGAACTCACAAACATGACTCATTCCATTCGTTCACGAAAACTGTTTATGGTTCCGAAGTTAATGTGCCTGTTCGAAAATGAAATAGAGTAGAGACACTGGCGAAATTTCGTTTGAAATTCGTTCGTTACCGAAATTTCGTTTCGGAGAAAGAGAGTAGAGCTCCTGATCTTTACCTAGGCACGAACCATTTTCGAATTCGAATAGTTAAAATTACGCGTCAAATATCAAGGAGCTCTTACTTCAGATTTTTAATGCTTGCGATCTCGGTGGCGATTCTCACTCGCAAAGTCATAAATTTTATATTGGTTCGTGCTAAGGGTACTGACGTAAGCGATTATCGCCTAAGGGTTGTTGCACATATCAACTCGAAACCAGATTTATTTAGCCATGCCTCCGAGTGTACATCAACTAGTGCGGTTGAATGGGAGCATACAGAGGCGTACTCATACAAATATCATCAATCCCTTCTGGTTCATGGTCTTGTTTCAAGGCAAGACTATATAGATGCTGAATGTACTCGATTCACGGAAACGTATCTACTAGTATTGCTGGAAGCTAAGTTGTGCTGTCATTGGCTGGCCGTTTTACTTCACTTGTCAAATGAAACGATTGTCCATCCTTTTGAGTGATAAGGAAAGCGCTACAGCTAGCTGGTCGTTTTCAAGAACCGAGTTACGGCGCGATTACATTTGGTCGTTAGCCTATTACAAAACGTCAACTAAGATAACGCGGTATAAAACTGATGCTGTTTGCTAAAAAGAAAACAGCATTATGTTTAAACCAAGACTAACTTTAGTCCGCGTTTTGGAATAAGGTGGCATGTATTTTTAGTTCTGATAGTGTATCCAGGTGCGGTTGCAGCCTGAAATTTTGGAGGGGGTCACTCACTACACTAATAAAAAATAGGTATCTGGAATAAAATAAACATTATTCCACAAGACACTTTTTGACACAAGATTTTTCAATTTGACCTAAGATCTTGGGGGGGGGGGGGGGGCTCCCAAGAGCATGTCCCCTGTGACCCCCCCTTCGGACCGCGCCTGAGTGTATCGGTTATACTATAAGGGTGCGTACAGACTGTCATATAACACGGCCAAGTTTCATTTTTATACTGTTAAAAATAACAACTTATTCGTTGAGTTTTGCTCATAACGTCGCTCGTTATAAGTGGACATTATCCAGTTAAGAATTATTTCACACATTAATAAACAACTGCCAGTCTTGGAGACCGTGCTCCGCTCAGGCAAACTCAATGAAATATTTTATCTCTAGAGAGCAAATTTTTTACTAAATCCAAACTTGGCAACAAACGGAAAAGTTAAACAAATTTTACTTAAAAAAATATAACATATTACCAAAATGCTACACGCAATCAATTGAATTCATTTAAATTACAAATAAATCTTATTCAATAATTACTTTCACAGCATCTGACAATCTTATTATTCATAAGATGAGATTTTTTATTATTCGGTGGGTATAACGTAATACTAAGTACAGTTTATCTAGACATCATATATAAGTTTTAGCTTCTTTTTCTGTACGTAATAAACTACAATTCCCTAGTTCTACTAACAGAATACAATGATAAAACATTCCGTTTAGTTAAACTACATAAAATAATATCAAGTAATAGAAGTAACTAAACGAAAATATAAAATGTATGATTACTATTTTTCATTAATCTGATTACATTTTTTAAGGTCGTGCTCGATACTATCACCAATCGAAATGTAGCAATGAAGATTACATGCATTGTTCTATCGCAATTTACGGTACACAAAGGATTTTATTTTGCATTCTGTTCCCATTAGCAGAAGGTGGTCTAAAATCTTAAAAACAAAATTAAATAAAGACATTGACTGTAATGGTACTTACTTTTCTTGTTAACTGAATGGGTTCAGTTAACAAGAAAAGTAAGTACCTTATGAACAGCATCCATCTGAGGCCCATGCACGAATTTTGACAGCTCTTCTATCAACAAATCTATTCAACCGTATCGTCACTGAAATTTTGAATGGAAGGAGCCAGTTTGTTCTTCCGTCCGGTAGTGGCGCTGCTTAGTTTTTATAGAAACTTTGAAGATACGATACGATTACAGAGCTGTCAAAATTCGTGCATGGACCTCTGAACTTACTTCTTCCGTGATTGATATTTTGAAAAGAACTTTGACGCATTTTTCCTTTTATTTTATGTCGGATAATCACACTTTGTTGTAAAGACGACGACGGCATTCTTGCCATAATAAAAAAATACGCGCGGAAGAGCAGCCCAAAAGTTTCAATAAATCTTCGTTTGAAACATACCTTTTTAGGTGTTATCTGCCCTACGAGACACATTAATGTGATAAAACCTGAATGCAGGAGTCCGCTATGCCTGCGGTCGATCCACTTGATTTTAATGTGATGCTGCTGCAAGAACTTTGAAGATTCTCTTGATCTCCTAGAATAAACAAACGAATAATTATTAGGAGGAGGGGGGGCGCTGTACTCACGTTACAGCAGCAGGGCGGCGTGGTCGCGCGTGTGGCGGCGCCGGGCCCGCAGCGGGGCGGGGCGGGGCGGGGCGGGGCGGAGGGGGGGCGCTGTACTCACGTTACAGCAGCAGGGCGGCGTGGTCGCGCGTGAGGCGGCGCCGGGCCCGCAGCGGGGCGGGGCGGGGCGGAGGGGGGGCGCTGTACTCACGTTACAGCAGCAGGGCGGCGTGGTCGCGCGTGAGGCGGCGCCGGGCCCGCAGCGGGGCGGGGCGGGGCGGGGCGGGGCGGAGGGGGGGCGCTGTACTCACGTTACAGCAGCAGGGCGGCGTGGTCGCGCGTGAGGCGGCGCCGGGCCCGCAGCGGGGCGGGGCGGGGCGGAGGGGGGGCGCTGTACTCACGTTACAGCAGCAGGGCGGCCTGGTCGCGCGTGAGGCGGCGCCGGGCCCGCAGCGGGGCGGGGCGGGGCGGGGCGGAGGGGGGGCGCTGTACTCACGTTACAGCAGCAGGGCGGCGTGGTCGCGCGTGTGGCGGCGCCGGGCCCGCAGCGGGGCGGGGCGGGGCGGAGGGGGGGCGCTGTACTCACGTTACAGCAGCAGGGCGGCGTGGTCGCGCGTGAGGCGGCGCCGGGCCCGCAGCGGGGCGGGGCGGGGCGGAGGGGGGGCGCTGTACTCACGTTACAGCAGCAGGGCGGCGTGGTCGCGCGTGAGGCGGCGCCGGGCCCGCAGCGGGGCGGGGCGGGGCGGAGGGGGGGCGCTGTACTCACGTTACAGCAGCAGGGCGGCGTGGTCGCGCGTGAGGCGGCGCCGGGCCCGCAGCGGGGCGGGGCGGGGCGGAGGGGGGGCGCTGTACTCACGTTACAGCAGCAGGGCGGCGTGGTCGCGCGTGAGGCGGCGCCGGGCCCGCAGCGGGGCGGGGCGGGGCGGAGGGGGGGGCGCTGTACTCACGTTACAGCAGCAGGGCGGCGTGGTCGCGCGTGAGGCGGCGCCGGGCCCGCAGCGGGGCGGGGCGGGGCGGAGGGGGGGCGCTGTACTCACGTTACAGCAGCAGGGCGGCGTGGTCGCGCGTGAGGCGGCGCCGGGCCCGCAGCGGGGCGGGGCGGGGCGGAGGGGGGGCGCTGTACTCACGTTACAGCAGCAGGGCGGCGTGGTCGCGCGTGAGGCGGCGCCGGGCCCGCAGCGGGGCGGGGCGGGGCGGAGGGGGGGCGCTGTACTCACGTTACAGCAGCAGGGCGGCGTGGTCGCGCGTGAGGCGGCGCCGGGCCCGCAGCGGGGCGGCGGCGAGGGGGTCAGAGGGCGGGGGCGGGCCGGCGGTCCTGGCCCCCGCCTCCTGGTAGTACACCTGAGCGCCCCCGCAACGGTTTCCTACTACGACGCTGTCTTCGCTCCTAAACAAAACACGAACATATTAAGTCTGGTTTCCAGCGCGTGTTTAAGTAGTAATATAGAAATAATCCTTTAAGTTGGTGAGAAGGGGGGTGAAAGTTTATATGGGAAATAAATATTCATTTGCCATACAAACTTTTACCCCCCTTTCCATGAAGACAAAGTCGCGGGTAGCTATGAACAAATTTACGTATATTCTGTGTTATAAAGATAAAACAATGCCTTCGATGCTTTTAAAAAGAATCTGTTCTTTTTAAAAAGAATCTGTTCTTTTTAAAAGCATCGAAGGCATTACTAATAGTTCAAGATCAAATAACAAATACCACGGCAACACTTTTCATTCGTAAAATTATAAAAAAAGAACTCAAAAATCACGGTTTGCCATGAATGCGAGTTACTGATTAGCCATTTGTTATCAAGAAAAAGACAACAATACAGCTCAGCCGTCTGTAGATAGAGAAAATAAAACGCAGTCGAATGCAAAGCGACGCGTACTCGCGCTGCGTTGAAGCGTACAATTCTGTCCCGCTCGCTCGGTTGAATGTTTATTTACAGAAGTGTGCGTGTGTGAGAGTTGCTATGTAGTTGAGTCGGATCATATTTATTTGATGCTAGTATGAGCGTACCGTATCTTCCCCTTTTGTTTTAATCTAAGTTACTAGTGCTATAGAAGTGTAGGAAGGCCAAATTCGAAGATCTTCCTCCAAGCTGGGTGATGGTAGCTTGGGGCCCCGGCCGACTGATGCTGTTCGGGCATTGTATATATGATGGAGTGTTAGCCTCCGAAATTGTCGCAATCCGCAGCGTCTGTAGCGTCATCTCTTGAGGAGGCGAGTGATTATTTCCTTCATGTTCATTATAAATAATAATAATAACTATTTCCGATACTCACACCAATTAGCCTAGCCCCAAAGTAAGCACTGTAAGGCTTGTGTTATGGGATGCTAGGGTAACGGATAGAATACATATACTGTACATCAGAAGTATATTTATATAGAAATATATATTAAACATCCATGATTGGAGTACAAATGCTCGTATTCATCACACAAACATCTGCCCCCACCGGGATTCGAACCCGGGACCTCTCGAGTCGGCGACACTATGAAACCCGGCGTACAAACCACTCGGCCAAGGAGGTCGTCATGGAGGTCGATTATATGTGGGGCATGTCGCCACCACAGAAGCAAGTACCAACTCACCTCAATATAAACTCTGACAGCTCCGGGTCGTCGGCGAACTCGTTGTGTATGAGCCCCATGGTGGCGATGTCGAGCGCGGCCCAGGGCCCGCCCTTCTTCACGGTGCCCCAGTCCGGGTCCAGGGTCAGGTAGCTGTAGTCCATGGCCTCGGGGCCCGCGGCTAACGGTTCCATACACTTTGTCTCGATGGGGCCTAGTGCGTTTAGCGATGTTTCCCACTGTTCAAAGAAAGTAAAAAATATGAATAAAACCGTTTCGATAAGATTTGATGAAATTGATGTTTGAAGGAGTGATACTAATGGGGCTTACGTATTTACCCATAGGTTGACAGATCATCGAAGAGCTCGGTAATGCAAGTGGTTAGCGCGTTCGGCTGCGATCGTTGCAGTTAAGCAACTTTCGCAGTGATCGGTCATTGACTGGGTGACCATAAATTTATTATCTCGAGCTCCTCCGTGCTTCGGAATGCACGTTAAGCAGTTGGTCCCGGCTGCATCTGCATTCGTTAGCAGCCACCAATCCGCACTGAGCCCGCGTGGAGGGCCATGGCCCAGCAGTGGGGACATTAATATGCTGATGATGATGACAGATCATTTATAGAAGGTGCGTTTTCATGTCCTAAAATCACCGACTCATACTTTATAAATTTCAGATAGGTTCTCCAGAAACAAGTCCCAAAAATAGATGCTACATATTTTCATAGGTCCTGAAATCATTGACTATATTTTACGAATTTGCCATAAGCAATTCCACCACCACTGTGATAGATAACGCATGTCTTGTTTCTAACTATATCTTGCCACGACACATTTACGTATCTATCTACTGTTAGTGAGGTAACAAGATTTACCTCGTGAAGATAACGGGATTTTATTTTCCCAGATTTTTCTTGCCACCTATTTCGCAAAACAAAAAAAACAACAGCAGAACGATTAAAGTGTTTACCAAGGCATGTATGGTTTCCGTTTGCAGTAGAGACAGTAACGCCATATTGTGGATACCGCACACGTGGGTCACGATCCAGTCTCCCTATTCCATCTGTAGGATATGCCATTGCCCCTGCAGTGGGGAGATTAATAGGCTGATGATGACACGACTTACAAGGGCATGTACGGTTGTTGCAGGCTGCAGTAGAGTGTAGACACAGTAACGCCATATTGTGGACACCACTCGCGAATAAAGCGCACTTGGAAGTTTTGGTAGTAGAAATAGCATACTTGTTCAATGATTGGAGCACTCGACGCACCAGGTTTTGTATTGTATCCGGCTGTGGTGTAGAATGCAGTAGACACACTACTGCGTGTGAATTCCCAAAAGGTTAACCTCGTAAAAGGAACGGGGTCCTAACTTGTTCCCTTCTTCTTACAACCTGGGATCCTTTAAAAGAGGTGTGAAGAAGCAACTTGGAGGTCGGCAAGGTGAGGATGGATGGTGTGGCAGGAAGAACGGCTGTACCAGCTATCTTCACGTCTGAAATTCACCGTCACTTAACAACAGGTGGGGTGGAGTCATTTGTCGGACCTATCTATAAAAAAAAGAACTATCCAAAAGTTCGTATACTTTCCTGACTAACATGGTCCTAATCCTAAGTCCTTTAGCCTAACTTGCCACCCGTTTCACTTAATGAAAAATAACTCAACAGCAGAATAATTAAAGTACTTACCAGGGTTTGTATTGTATCCGGCTGTGGAGTACAATGCAATATATACAACTGCGAGAGAAGTCCCACAAAGGTTTTCCTCGTAAAAGGTACGGGGTCCTAACTATCCAGAAGTTCTTATGCTTTCCTGACAAACAGGGTCCTAAGTCCCTTGGCCTAACCTGCCACCCGTTTTACTTAATGAAAAATAACTCAACAGCAGAATGATTAAAGTACTTAACAAGGCATGTTTTGTTTCCGTTTGTGGAGTAGGCTGCAGCAGACACAGTGACGCTATATTATGGAGACCGCTCACGTGGGTACGGCCCAGTCTCCCTATTCCATCTATAGGAGAGGCCTGTGCCCCTGCAGTGGGACATTAATATGCTGATGATGACATGACTTACCAAGGCATATATGGTTTCCGGTTGCAGTAGAGACAGTAACGCCATATTGTGGATACCACTCACGTGGGTCACGGCTCAGTCTCCAATTCTATCCATAGGAGAGGCATGTGCCCCTGCAGTGGGGACATTAATAGGTTGATGATGAGACAACTTACCAAGGCATGTATGGTTTCCGGTTGCAGTAGACAGTAATATAGTGGATACCGCACACATGGGTCACGGCCCAGTCTCCCTATTCCATTCATAGGAGAGGCCTGTGCCCCTGCAGTGGGACATTAATATGCTGATGATGACACGACTTACCAAGGCATGTATGGTTTCCGGTTGTGGTGTAGGCTGGAGTAGACACAGTAACGCCATATTATGGAGACCGCTCACGAATAAAGCGCACTTAGCGGCTCGCTGACCGAATTCGGCTAGTTTATCGATGTCGCTCTCAGATTCCGAGTCGGACTCCGAATCTTGGCGCTGAGGCTTCGGTCTGAAAGTGCCTAGCTTGGTTAGTCTTTACTTGAGAAAAATTACAGAGATAATGTTTGTATTAGGAGCTACGATTCTTAAACTGAATCAAGAAAATTTTGTTCAAACAAAATTTCACGCGGACCAGGCAGCAGACAGGACTCGAACCCGCACCCTTCGCTATCCGGGCGAATGCACTGACCATTATGTTACTGCGGCCCTGATGGCGGTTTCGAATTTTCTCTAACCTTAAGCTGCAAAGCAGCGCCATTTCTTCGCATTGTAGGTTACCCACAATGTCAAATGAATACCTTTACTTAAGTATTAAAAATTTGAAAGAAGAGTTAGCGATTATAGTTATATTTTTTAAGCTAACTGCTAGATGTATAAATGTAAAGAAAAATAAAATCTTTAGATTTAAACATCTAGCAGTTAAATACTTAAAACATATTACTATAATAATAATAGTTTATTTTCAGACAATGTTATACAGTCCAAATGTTAGTAAAAATGTGCCTTTAAAACTATGTGAGTAAAGTATAGTCATGACTCTGGGGTTAATTAGGTCTGAATGTGCCTAGCTTGGTAAGTCTTTACTTGAGAAAACTTCGGAGATAATGCTTGTATTAGGAGCTACAATACTTAAACTAAACCTTTGTCGTACTATTTTGATATTAAACCATTTTCTTTTACTAACACCTAACAATGTATGACAATATGTTTCATTACTACAAAATTCCATTGGTGAAACACAAATAAGAGAATGTGCAATATTTCATTATTTGATCTTAATTATCGAAATGAGGTTCACAAATATCTCTTACTTATGTATGAATCCCATTTTCCCCGGGTCTTGCTATCACTTGAGAACGACTTTTTAGATCAAAAAGTTTTCTATCACCTAGTTGAATAGGAGGTTCTTATGGCAACAAAAAAAAATCAAATATACAGTGGAACATAGAACCTCCTCCTTTTTTGAAGTCAGTTAAAAAATAAAAGAACTTGGACCAAATAATTGATTAGAACGCTAAAAAGATTAAAATTCTCACCTGTCAGAAAAGGTAACTTGTCTCTCAGTCGCTGGCGTGGGAAACTCGCGCAGTTCCAGCGGGGTCATCACCCGGCTGCTGTAACCGCTGGACTTGTCAGAGAAAGCCAAATGGCTCAATTTCTCCATCAGCGGAGTCAGTTGTACCCCTGTAAGCTTCTTTTTGAAACTGGTTGCCTCGGAATCCGTTCCCATCTGCGTATCTGCACTGTCCGACAACGATTTCAACGGCAAAGACAAAGATTTCCTTCTAGACTGGTCCACGGGCACAGTCTTAGGCGCTTCTTTGACTATCTTTTTGGGCGTCCTCTGCGGTGATCTATTCAGCTCCGAGTCGAAATCTTCGAATTTCTCCTGCTCGCACAACTTCATGTTGTAAGTGAACATATTGTCTTCTTTGGCCTCTTGTTTCATTCGTGCGTAGTACTGCTCTATGTACTGGTTGAACAGGGATTCTGATATGGCAACGCCGTCGTTTCTGAACACCGGGAACGAAGGATCGTTTATCGTTAAAGAAGTTCTGTCCTTCTGGAGCTCGCGTTCCGGCGACGGACTCATGTCGTCGTTTAAGGGAATGTTCGCCTTTTTCAATTTGAATCTGGAGTTGGTCCGGTTGGGAAGTCTTTTGAAAGAATCTTGAATGTCAGTGACACTGGCCAGTTTTCTGATTGGATCAGGTTTGTTGATGTAATGGTCGCCGATGCAGTTGATGTCGAGGACGATTCTGTTGTCCCTCTTCTCGTTTTCCAAATTGATTTTGGCACAGTTTTCGATGTTTTTTAGCACGTCAGGCTCGTGTGGTTTCTCGGGTTGGTTGTCTGGATTCTGTCGGCATATGGACAGCATATTCCCGTGTAACCGCTTGTATTCCACCATGGGAGTACCACACACGCTGGTTTGACCCGTGAACACGGTTTCGTTCTCTTTCACTTCCTCGTCCAAGGATTTTTGGGTCTTGAAACTGAGCGATAGTTTTGTGGGCCTTTGTCTGGGCTTGTTGGTAAAAGGAACCACATCAGGCATGCTTGGTTTCCGTTCTTGACTGAGTGAGGGTTGGTCCTCGCGGTTTGGAGGCGATATCATAGTGTGGTCCTCTTCAGGCACAGCGGTGAAGAGCAAAGACTTATCCCTCTTCATGCCTGTTTGGGGAAACTCCCGTTGTCTTTCTCGCTCAGCTTCTTGATTCTGCAAAAAAATAGACACATAAACCTAAGGTTAACTGGTCAAGATACAGAAAGATCAAGTGACAACAACTCATATTTTTTCAAGTTGTGAATCTCATGTTTCGCAATATTGAGCTAAAAGGCAATTGAACCAATTTTAAGTTTTGGGTAACTCGATAGTTTTCAGTACCTAAATTATTTTCAGTGATAGCTTATGATATAATAAGAGCTTTGAGCGGCATCTTTGTGTGTTGCACATCATGGCGCTGCCCTAAGGTACCAAAAGTAAAGGGCCTAACAGCAGCATTCATATTGCTGTGACCTTGAAATTATATATCCTTATATAGCAATTCCGTTAGTAACATGAATTACTATAGTGTTGGTGACCATGGAAATTTAAAATCACACTAATATTATAAAGGCGAAAGTTTGTGAGTTGTGAGAGTGTATGTTTGATACTTATTCACGTCTAAACGGTAGGAGCGATTTTAGTAAAATGTGGTATGGAGTTAGCTGACACCCTGGATTAACACATAGGCTACGTTTTACTGCGGAAGAATACCGCAAATAAACCCCGGGCCACAGCTAGTAATATTTAACCCTAAAATCCTGAATATAATCTAGTACATTTAAGACTTTAGACTATCTCACTTAAATAGAATTCACTCACCTTCTTAAACTTAGCGACCATCTCCTCTCCGTTCTCTTGAAACTCTTGCAGCTTCTCCGCTTGCTTCATTAAGTTCTCGTGGGTCCTCTTGCCTATATAGACGACCAGTAGCTGAGCGCCCAGTGGTAAAGGAATCTCTGTTTCTAAAGTCTCCGCTGGTGACTTTATCCGGTACGGGTCTACTACTGTTAGGTATGAGGTCAGGCTCGGTGGCAGTTGGGTAGCGATTATTCTGGTGGGAACACATTTAGGTTTAGTAAATTTTATTTTTATAATACTGCTATCTTAATGACATGCTTGAAGACCTCCGTGGGCGAGTGGTTTATACGCCGGTTTTCATGGTGACGCCGACTCGAGAGGTTCCGGGTTCGAATCCCGGTGGGGGCCGATGTTTGTGTGATGAATACGAGCATTTGTACTCCAGTCATGGATGTTTAATATGTATTTCTATATAAATATACATATATGTGTACAATATATGTATTCTATCCGTTACCCTAGTATCCCATAACACAAGCCTTACAGTGCTTACTTTGGGGCTAAGCTAATTGGTGTGAGTGTTGGAAATATTTATATTTATATTTATTTATTTGTTTTGAAAAAATATTTACCCTTTACGACGGGACTTGAACCCGCGACTATTAGTTTTCTAACCTGTTGTTCTTCTAAAAGACCTAACGGGGAATCAAAATTTAACATTAATTAGTTGTTCGACGGCCAGGACACTTTTATATTTGAGTAATTTTACAGTAGATACGAATATTCAATTTAAACTTTATGGCGGTTGTGAAGTTAGCAGCGAGCGCGACTATGCGCAGATTTCAGTTTAGTGACATACCGCGCGCACCTACATCATTCTTCATTATTTTACTGCGCCGCAACTTGCGCTAACTTCACTTGAATAGCACAATTACTTTATGGTACTGATACTTCCGAGCTTTGCGTTCAAAATTCAACAGTTTAAATTCCTATATTACGAGCAACCACGATTATTGCCAAGTGAAGGAACGTTAATACGTAAACAATATAAGTTCATACTAACTTATTATTGTACAAAACGACGCCCCCAAGCACGCCCTTACTCTTACGGCAGTGGTCGAGTATTTGCATCGCTTCCATGTAAATCGACGTGGCACTCTGTGAACAAATCATAAGTTTATGTCAAACGCCTAAACAGCTTTTTGGTGTGTAACATCTTTCCTCTCGCTTTCGTGCAATTTGTGGGAGTGATTACGTGAAGTGGGACGGAAGTGTGTAACAGGAAGTTAGGGAAGCGAAACCGCGTCGATGTATCATGGTTAACTACAAGGAATTTGTTTCGGTTTCGAAGAAAGAAAAATTCCTTGTAAAAGAATCGTTTTTGAACAAAATAATTAGTTCAAAGAACTAAACCAAACATAATATAGAACCAAAAATATTTAGCATACGTACATATGATTTCTAGGCAGTGGCCTAGTCATTTTATTTTCTTTTAATTCATTTATAGACTTGTTAACATATATTTATGTACAAATCTAAAGAAAATTATACTAGAAAAAAATCTACGCGGCCCTAGACCGCGTAGGCTATTCGCCTGACGGGATTGCTATGGCTATCGTTATAGATTTCATTTTGTTATTTCTGACCGCCGAAGGATTTCAAATGCCCCGCACTCGCTTTTTTTTCTTTTGTATTGGTAACAACAATATAAAAGACAATGAGCGTAAGGTATTTGAAAACCTTCGGCGGTCAGAAATAACAAAATCAAATCGAAAGCGATAGCGATACCCATAGCCATTTCGTTAGGCGGTTGACCTCCAGGCAGCAGACGGGACTTGAAACTGCACCCTCCGCTATCCGGGCGAATGCACAGACCATTATGCTACCGCGGCCCTAATCTGAAACGCGGCAGTTAAAAAGCTTTAAAAATATAGAAAAGTATAACTATTTTTTTGTAGTTTTTAGACCTTTTACCTTCCATATTTATGCACGTCTATAACTCATGCCTCTGAAAAATTGCAAAAAATATTTGTACGTAACCGGGGTTTCGTATGAAGAAGAATAATTTATGCATCGCAACTAGTTACGTACAAGAAATAATAATTCCTTCATCGTGCCAGTTACGAAACTACGGTTTCGTAGACGGCCAGAAATCAGAAATCAATATATCTTTATTCAAATTGGATGTATAGTACAACTCTTTTGAATCGCCCAAAAATTTTTTTTCCCTACCACTCGTTTTGGACATATTTTTTAGCTGCGGAGAAAAACGAGCGAAAAAAACTCCACAATTTTAAGTCTAATGTAACAACATTTACAAATCATTATGTTGTTACAACGTCAATACAATTATGATGGCCGAAGGGAATGAGACTATAGTTTAATTTAAACTAGCTTATATAAAAAAAATATTTATGCGCATGTGAGGATCAGTGATTGCTTGATATGGTAAGAAATAAATCATAGTTTAAGTGAACTAGTATTACACAAAACTTGTTTGGTAAATCGCTCCGTAATTATAATACATCGCCAATTTGAGTTATATCTTTGTAAAGATGGTATTCATTCAATCAATTTACCAAAGTGCATCTAATAAGGTGTGTAATTTTTTCGATTCGATTACAATTTGAGTTTACAAAGTCACATTGGTTTACCGATAAGGTATTGATATATTGTGCATTCAAGAACTACTTAAATACTGTTAATATTTGCTGCAGTCTGATAACGGCGGGTGGCGTGTAAATAAACACTTGTCTTTATCAATAATCTCAGATTTCAGTTTTGTTTGTGCTCTACTTACATTGTTGCGCTGGCGAACACTATGTTAGTCATGATCTCATAATATACAAATATTTAGAATTTATAGTACTAAAGAAAATTGGTTTCCACAAAATTTTCTTTAAATTTAAACATCAGTTAAATGTAAAGAAAATATAACTAGAAAAAATTCCACGCGGACCAGGCAGCAGACGGGACTCGAACCCGCACCCTTCGCAATCCGGGCGAATGCACTGACCAATTATGCTACCGCGGCCCTCACGGACCGCGTCGAAATTCTTTCTAGCTATTCTTAAGCTGCAAGGCAGCGCCATCTCTTCGCATTATAGGTAAACCCACAATGTCAAACGAATACTTTTACAAGTATTAAACATTTGAAAGAAGAAATAGCAATTATAGTTATAATTTTTATTATTTTTAAAGCATGTAACTGCTTGATGTTTAAATCTAAAGAAAATATAACTAGAAAAAATTCCACGCGGACCAGGCAGCAGACGGGACTCGATTGTGGGTTTACCTATAATGCGAAGAGATGGCGCTGCCTTGCAGCTTAAGAATAGCTAGAAAGAATTTCGACGCGGTCCGTGAGGGCCGCGGTAGCATAATTGGTCAGTGCATTCGCCCGGATTGCGAAGGGTGCGGGTTCGAGTCCCGTCTGCTGCCTGGTCCGCGTGGAATTTTTTCTAGTTATATTTTCTTTAGATTTAAACATCAAGCAGTTACATGCTTTAAAAATAATAAAAATTATAATCAGTTAAATGCTTAAAAAATAAAAATAATAATCTAAATAAAACTAGTTTTAACGGGTTAATGCCCGAACTTTATTTCTTTACTGACGTTTCGCAGCCTTTTCAGGTCTGCATCGTCAGAATAATGATTTTTTATTTACTTTGTCGAGCTACCTTCGAAAGACTTTTATTGAGCGTTCGGATATTTCATTGGAAGATTTTTAAAACTTGATTGTATGTATGATCTTTTTTTTTTATAGATAGGTCCGACATATAACTCCACCCCACCTGATGTTAAGTGAGGTGAGGTAAGGTGAAGTCCAGACGCGAAGATAGCTGATACAGCAGTTCTACCTGCCACACCAGCCATCCTCACCCTGCCGGCCTGCATGTTGCTTCTTCACGCCTCTTTTAAAGGATCCCAGGTTGTTGAGGGAGGGAACACGTGAGCGGGCAGAGCATTCTATTTACGGATAGTGCGACAAAGAAATGAGTCTCCAAATTTCTTTGTACGAGTTGGAATAGTGGCCACAGTTAGACGGTGACAACGTAGGCCAGCGTGCGTGGTCCTCTGAAGGAAATGGGAAGGTGGGATAAGAGAGAATAACTCCTCAGAACACTCGCCGTGGTACAGACGATAGAACGCGCTTAGTGATGCAACGTCACGGCGTAATTGAAGAGGCTCAAGGTGTTTAGTCACCTCCTCATCGCCTATGATTCGGATCGCGCGCCGCTGTAACCTATCCAAAGCAACGAGCAAAGTACTTGGTCCAAAGCCTGATTGAGTTCAATGACAAGATTCTCCCGTTTCTCTTTGGTTACCGCCTGCCCAGCCGCTGCTTGTCCGATATACGCCACATGCACTGTACTATCGTCTGCATAGCAATGAATATTCCCAAGAGGAATTAAGTCATTGATATGCAGCAGAAAGAGAGTGGGGGATAGGACGGAGTCCTGGGGCCGCCGGCATTCACTGACATGAACCGCGAACTGCTACCATCCGTAAGGACGCGAATTCTACGCTCATGCAGGAAGTCAGCTACCCAAGAACAGAACTGGGCTGGCAGACCCTATGCCGGAAGCTTGGAGAGAAGGCTTTTGACATAACCCTTCTAGCCTCTTTCTGTATTCTGTGGGGTAGGGTATTGGGTCTTGGTAGGTAAAGAGCAAATGATTTTCTGGTATCTAATTAGATTTGCCATTTTAACCAGCCTATAATTAGTTTTACATAATTAGTGCCATCAATGTGATTTTTATTTAGTACTAGCGAGTGCACGTGACTTCTTCTGTTTTCCATACAAAAGTACATCCCCCATTTTATACACTCCATGTTAGATTTTCACGAGAAAAAGTAGCCTATAACCATTTCCAGGATTCCATCTATCTCCGCTCCAAAATTCAGCTTAATCGATTCAGTAGTTTAGGCGTGAGAGCATAATAAACAAAATTATTTTCGCATCCTACTAATATCATAAAACTGCAAGTTTGTAAGTTTGTTATTCAATGCAAAATCTACTGAATAAATTTCGATAAAATTTGGTACGCATATAGACACCTGGATTGAGACATGAGATATTTTTTATCCCGGAAAAATGTTAGTTCCAAGTGGGTTTTTCAAAAAACTAAATTTAGCACGGACGAAACTGCGGATGGCCTCTAGTCAATAATATCATCATCAGCCTATTAATGTCCCCACTGCTGGGGCACAGTCCTTCCCTATGGATGTAATGGGGAGTTTAGGCCATGACCCACAGCGCGGGCCCAGTGCGGATAGTGTGTGCTAACGACTGCAGATGCAGCCGGGACCAACGACTTAATGTGCCTTCCGAAGCACGGAGGAGCTCGAGATAGTAAATTTTTGGTCACCCATCCAATGACCGATCACTGCGGAAGTTGCTTAACTTCAACGATTGCAGCCGAACGCGCTAAGTACTTGCGCCATCAAGCTCCTCGTAAGTTTAAAGAAAAGTTTTACTAGAAAAAAAAATCCACGCGGGCCAGGCAGCGGACGGGACTAGAACCCGCACCCTTCGCAAATCCGGGCGAATGCACTGTCAACATCTAGCAGTTAAATGCTAAAAAAAATAATAACTATAATTGCTATTTCTTCTTGAAAATTGCTTGAAAAAGTATTCATTTGACATTGTAGGTTACCTACAATGCGGAGAGATGGCGCTGCCTTGCAGCTTAAGGCTAGGAAAATTTCGACGCGGCCATCAGGGCCGTGGTAGCATAATTGGTCAGTGCATTCGCCCGGATTGCGAAGGGTGCGGGTTCGAGTCCCTTCCGCTGCCTGGCCCGCGTGGATTTTTTTCTAGTAAAACTTTTCTTTAGATTTAAACATCTAGCAGTTAAATGCTTAAAAAAAAAAATACATATCCTCATAAGTTATTAATATAGTGAGGATAAATTATTACCTTTGGAAGACTCAACATTGGCACCCTCTGGAATATATGGCAACCGTACTGCAACACTGGCAGGTATGTCTCGAAGACCTGGTATAGCTTCTCAGCCAACCGCTTCTTATCCTCCATCTGAGCTGCGAGGATCTGCAGGTCTCCGTGGTACACCTTGATCATGGAAGTGAGTAGCTTGGCGCGGTTCTTCAGAACCCAGTCTGGGATGTTGCGGTCGCTGCCAATGGCCTGATGAAATTCAGCTTTATAACTACTCGAGACATTGAACTAAATAACAATAGGGATGATGACTATTTTTTTCTTCTTCGTTTATTAGCTAGATTATGAAAAAGTATTGGACACGTATTTTACATACATTGCAGAGATATATCGATTTGAAAAGCCGCATGACGTCACGTTTTATTACACTTTTAAGTGAAAATTCACTAAAAAGTGACGTCACGAGCTCCTACTTCCAAACTTTGGCGCGCTATAACTTTGTCATTTTTTGGTTGATTGCCCAAAGAAAAAATACGTGTCCATTATTTTTTGATCATCTAATTTACGGACTAAATAGAATTTCGTTTACTGTACCCCGTCACCACCCCCATTCAGTGTTTATAGATTTGAGAAATTTTAGTTAGAATAGCGTTGTTATTTGTTATTAGGTCTGTTCGAAACAAAGATTTGTTAAGAAATGTTAAGATTATGATAGAGAAAAAATATTCAGGATTTTTGAAATATCTTTAACAATCCAGTGCAGACAACGATATTAAATACCCTAGATACACCAACACGAACAAAATCACGCCTGAAACCTGTCCAAAAGGTACATTGGACGATCCACGGAGCTCCGTAAGATGATCGCATAGTCGAAACAATTTAAGGCATTATTTAAACATTGAAAATTACCTTTATAGCAGACTGCATAAGGTCTTAATTAAAACGTATGTGTCTAGAGTTACGAAAGTCCGAAATGTAAGCTCGTACAATTTTACGACTTATTGCTATTTGCGGAAGAATGTAGACTTTATTTCTTTGACTCCACGCGCAATTTTGAATGCGTTAGCAGGTACGGACCGCGAGGAAAAGAGACGGCTATATTACCGACCATACATTTGAATATCACAAATATTTTCTATTAAATCAATTTATAGTAAGTATTAAAACCAAATTTGCTTCAAAAGCGTTAAATTAACAAACATTGATTAAAAACGACTTTATTAGATTTTATATACTATTAGTCTTTATTTCGCATTTTTTCAGGGAGCTCAGCGGCATGTAGACTTTTCAACGGCCCACGCGTGACTGTGAAACAAGAAGTGCTTGAGTCGTGTTCAAACACTTCTTGATTGGGACACATTTTGAGCGCACATGGTGTATCTAGGGTATTTAATATAGTTGAGTGCAGAACATGAGAACCACGATATTATTAATTATATAACACATTGACAAGAGTTAAATTTAATTAATGTCGCCGAGTGCGCGAGTGCGCCTGTAATTTGTACAGTTGTGCAACTTACTAATATGTAGCGGCCATATTCTCTGATGATGAATTTGCCACTCTGCAACGTGATGGCCAACGGTTGCGAGAACAACGACTTGACGCAGTGAGCTGTGCCCACCACCTGTGAGATGATTAAAAAAGATATAAGTATGCCTACAATGCGAAGAGATCGCCTTGCAGCCTAAAAGAGGCCATTCACGTTGAAACATTCGCACAGTTCGAGAAGTATTTCAGCGGACCGGCGACATGACCTTTGTCGATTTAGTCTGCTGTACGACTAATGCACGATCGATCTTGTTGCATATGATCCAAGTCCGTGCGACCGTTGTAACTAGGGTTGCCAGACGCTGGCTTATCAAAACCGGGACATTTGCACCCAACCCCCCTCCCTGAAAAAATAAAGCTAAAATCAAACCCCCTAGATTTAAGTCTGGGGGGTGATCTGAATCTGAATGACATCAAGCAAGCCAGCGGTGTCATTCGTTATAAGTTTATTTTGTTACGAAACTAGCACATTATCGGAATCCGGGACAATGAGGTCTAATTACTGGACACCGGACAAGACGCAAAATTCCCGGACAATCCCGGATTTCCCGGCCATCTGGCAAACCTAGTTATAACGTGTATGGCCCCTCTTAGAAATAGTAAAAGAGACATGGCCATTGACGGATAGGCGTAACGGATAGTGCATTGAATCTGCGGCATACCAATCCTGCCAGACACTTAGACCGAGCACCGTTTTTCTAGTATATTTTCCTTATTGAGAAGTTCAATGGAGCAGTTGTAAGCGCCTTCGATCTGTGATCGTTATGACCGTTCAAAGGATGGGTGACCAAAATATTGCTATCTCAAGCACCTCCGGATTAGCAAGTTGAAGTGGCAGTGGGCTGGCCATATTTGCCGAAGAACCAATAACCGTTGGGGTAGACGAGTTCTGGAGTGGAGACCGCGTCTAGGCAAACGTAGTGTAGGACGTGCTCAGGCACGATGGAGTGACGATTTGCGCAAGATGACTGGCAGGAGCTGGATGCGAGTAGCCCAAGATCGATCTGTGGCGTGCATTTGGAGAGGCCTATGTCCGGCAGTGGACTATGATAGGCTGTTGATGATGATGATGAAGCACTTCCGAATACATGTTAAGCCGTTGGTTCCGATTGCAGAGAACTTGGATAGTCGGCGATCGCATAAAGGAATATATGGCGTGAATGAAAATATTGAATCAGAAATAGCATACGTTTTAAAAAGATGTTTTTTTTAATGCAATACAAAGAGAAGATATGTAATTAAAAAAATAAATCGTAACCTGACATAACCAGATTCGTCGAGTACAACTAATACCAGTTTTTGAAGAGCGTTAGTTAAAAGTTATGCAAATGGAGAACATCCAAATATTTCCTTGACATATACTGGTTTCGTATTTTCTAATGTTGGATAATCTATACTAATATTATAAAGAGGAAAAATTTGTATGTTTGTTTGTATTGAATAGGCTCCGAAATTGTTCATTCATTGATGCTCCGCTCCTACTGGTTGTAGCATGATTTTATACATATTTGTTTCTTAGGTTTTCACGCACATCACTAAACTCAAAATTATAAAAAGGAATTAAATAAATTACTTTAATTAAATTAGCTAATAAATTCAAGCATAGACAATAAAGTTTTAAAAATCTTCCAATGAAGTATCCGAACGCTCAATAAAAGTCTTTCGAAGGTAGCTCTACAAAGTAAATAAAAAATCATTATTTCTGAAGACGCAGTCCTGCAAGGGCTGCGAAACGTCAGATAAATAAATTCAGTGCATATAACCCATAAAAATTGTTTTATTTAATGATTTTATACAGCCTATAACCTTCCTAGATATTTATCTATGCACTGAACTGCACTATCCAACTCTGAATGATTTTTTCAAATCTGACCCAGCGCTAATTTCAGGAAATACTCCTGAGATTCATCACAGTGGTAGCAGCAAACTTCTTGAACAAAACCTCAGAGAAATAAATCTGTGCAGTAGACGTTTCTGTATGTAAAATTGATACTGCGCAGGATTCCTTATCTATGGTCCTCGCTCAAGAAGTTTGCCGGCATGTATGATGCTGAAAAGCAGCAGCGGGAATTATGTAATCCGAAAAAAATTTCAGAACACTATCCGTGACAAATACTATAAAAGTAAAGCTACAACGCTACATCCCTACACGGACCGCACTACGTCGTCGCGTACGGATCTCCGACCACCCTCAAGTGCTCCGTCATAAAGTGCCCTTTATTGCTCGCGAGCACTACCTGGCGTCTCCGCGCCAGCGTGGATCACCGCGCCACCTAGCCGCAGGCCTTGAGCGCGCCATCCGGCGCCGCTCGGCCAAGAGATCGCGCAGACGTTAGCCCCCACTACGCAGCAACAGCAAGATGTCCATGTACCAGATGCCAATCCCCAGCTGGGCCCAAGCCAAAGCCCTGTTCGCGGCCAAAATGAGCCTCGCGGCATCGCTAAGAGCCCAATATGAACGTAGCGATGTCGTGGCGGCTCATCGAATCCGGCCTACTCACGAACGGGATGAAGAAGTGGCTGTTCGTATACGTCCGCCTACTTGAACAGGACGCCAGCACAAGCACAAACTACGGCCCCAACGACCTCGATCGCGTCAACGCGAGCCGTATCGCCAACCCGGAGCCACTCACGCTCCCGCCGCCAAGCTCGCTTTACTTCAAGCCTATCCAGGATTAGCCGGAAAAGAGACGCCCCCGCGCAGCATACTCGCGCGCCTCACGCCTCCACCGGTCACGCAGCACCGGCGATTCCCCTGTCCCCCAGCAGGCACCCCTACCTGTTAAGGTAACTACCCCCGACCCACAAGATGACCTACCACCGCAAGACGATGCCGATCCACAATACTACTGGCCCTCGGACGACGAAGACACCGCCCCCGCCACACCAGAACAGACGCAGACTGCTTTACCGACCCAGTCTGCGAGCTACGCAGAGGCAGCGAAAAGTTTCGCGCCTACCCCCACCGAAGCCGAAATATCTGCGCCTACCACCCATTGCCGTGTCGACCGCACAACCGGCCTCCGGCGGCGCTCCCACGTCCCAACGGGCATGTAAATGCCCGCCGATTGTGGTCGAGCAGCTGCCGGACTGGCCGACTCACATGCGTGCTCTCAACGGCAAGCTCGGCCGACTGCTTCCTACCCACGCATGAAGACGAGATCCGTACAAATTCACAAGCTCACGGCCATACTGACGGATTTTATCAAAAAATTCGGGCAGGTCGTGAAAACGATCTCCAACACTACCCCCGGACAGGATTCTACCCCCTCACGCTAAGCCCGTCGCCCGCTCGCAGGTCGCTCACTGGGCCTCCCTCACGGGTCTCACCCGGTGGGCTTGACCGCGCCGAGGGCGACGAGTGAAGACGTTGAGAGGGGGATGGTCGTCGACCCCAACGACCATCCCGTGTGCTACGGGATCCGCACCCGAGATCTCCAAAGTGACTTCGGTCAGAGGATGGCACTAGGGCGCCCCCGCTCAAAGAAGAGAACTGTGCTAACATGAGGCCGAACCTGAGCCTAACATTAGTAATACTGGGACGTATAAAAGCGCTTTTTATATGCCTATATGCAAAAAATAGGTGCTGCGCAGCGTTTGCCGAATGTTAGAGTTAGTAGTATTGTATCCAATACGACACATATAGGCGTATAAATGATGACAAGCCTAACGTAAGCGTACAACCTTTGTGGCCGAGTCGTATGTACGCCAACTGGCGTAGGCTTACTCAACAAGAAAGCTATGATAGGCTGCGATTAGCATTTCCTAATGAAGCCCCATCTCATGCCACTATTTACAATTGAATTCTTGTTTGTTATCTTGAAATTATAGAAAATCTCAAAGTTCACATGTCTTCTGGCACAGGCCTGCTCTCTTGTTCACTGTACAAATTTTTAATTATATTTGTTAATTTATCCATTGTAAATATCAAATTAGATTGAAACAAAGAATGAAAATGTTTAACAAAGCACTGAATGATACATTAATTAAGAGTTCGCTTGGTATTTGGAATATAAACTTCTACTTCTTCATGTTGGTGTGAATTATCATTATGCTATTAATGGTGCTTGTGCTTAATTGACAGGGTACATGCCTCTCCCATTTACATAAAGAGAATTGAGCTCCACCCACAATGTCAGTAAAGTCCACATTAGTCAGTGCTAACATTAAGAACATTACAATCCACACCTTAATATGAACTTTACTTTCTGGGGCACAGCAAAATTTAAAATAATGCATTTACAAAACCCATCTAATGGTCAACTTTTACAACAGAAGTTTAACTTATCCATTCATAGATTCAACGGAGTTGTCACTAGGCCCTCATTTTTTCATTTCATCATCATTAGCCTATTAACGTCCCCACTGCTGGGGCAGGCCAAGGAAGGCCTGTTCCTTATGGATGGAATAGGGAGATTGGGCCATGACCCACCATGCGGGCCCAGTGCGGATTGGTGGGTGCTAACAACTGCAGATACAGCCGGGACCAACGACTTAACGTGCCTTCCGAAGCACGGAGGAGCTCGAGATAATAAATAGTAATTTTTGGTCACCCATCCAATGACCGACCACTGCGAAAGTTGCTTAAGTTTAACGATCGCAGCCGAACGCGCTAACCACTTACGCCATTGAGCTCCTCATTAAAGTATATTGTCTTACCTGGCCAGCTAAAGCATGCCGCTGCGTGTCTGAAACCCATCCAGGATGAAAATACAGCACTGCATCTACTGGATCGTCTTCTTCTGATGTACAGCATTGTGTATCATACACAAATACTATCATCATTTCCCTGTAACACATAAGTTGATCAATATTAGACACTGGTGTCGATTCTGGCGTGATTCTCTAAACTTAAAACTAAATTTAACATCAGTCTCTCCTTTTCATTCTGTATAGAGAACGACAAGGATGCACTGTTGTCACATTTAAGTTTAGCTTTGGAGAATCATGCCAGAATCAACATCATTATGTACCTTAACAAAAATACAATTTTTTTCTTTCATCAGACATAGTTTTATTTCTTGTCTGATGTTAGTATGATGGGATTTTTCTTCTAAAGTAATAATTTGTACTAGAATATATTTTATAAATAGTTATCATGAGTAGTCCTTTATTATAAATAGTAAAAGTACCTAACTATACAGCAAAGATCATAATCAAAATCTTGTCTAGGATATCATCAAGATATTGACGGGTTTCAAGCTTTTTTAAAATAAATAACATATTAATATAAAAAGACTTGTATTCAAGTATCCTTTCAAGAATAATCAAATAACATTGTCATGATTGATCCAAGCAAAACTTTTTTTTACATTATTTTACTGTAAAACTGACCATGCTAGTTTCCCTATAAATTAGCATAAGAGTAAAAATTTTTTTTTTCAATCTTAATAAATATTTTAAATATAGAAAGGACTCCCCGTTGGAAATTACCTAACATATTTTTGTATAAAGTCAGGTAAATATTAAGTTTATCAAAAACGAAATTACTTATACTTGTAATTATTCAGTAGGATATGTAAAAATTACTAACAGTGTAATTTATTGTTAGAGTGCAACTACAAACATGGAGTCAGTTAAAAATGAAACATTCACTTGCTCGGTTCCTTGGTAAAACAACATTTTGTAATAAATGAAAAGGAAAATAAATATAGTTAATTTGTAGACACTCCTGTTTATAATATTCTGGTTGAGCCAAGCAACGTTAGTATGACGCTTAGCAAAGAATATGAGCTTGAAATATAAAGGATAATCACAGTTTAGTTAGATTTAAAACGTGCGTTTTAAATCTGCTAATCCAGTTAGAATCTAATACGAAATTTATACATGAATTTCTACGTAACTTACTTGGCCATTTTGAGAGAATTTCTTGCACTTCTTAATAGAAAACACGATACTTAATACTTCATTTCACTTAAAATTATTATAAATAAGTAACACGATAGAAATCGATCACAGATTTATTTTATTTTCATGTTTTTCGTTCAATAAAAATCAACGACCTCCTATTTCGCTTGACTACTTTTTGACAGCAAGTAAATATTTAATCTATGATTTTGACAACTATGATGACGGTGTTGCCAAAACAAAATATGTATTGAATGTATGGACCTACAATTCCTATAGTGCGACCAAATGGCGACCAAGATCTTGTGGCAAGTGGCCGAAATGACTCCTAACAGATCAGTGTAGTTCTGCCATAACAAAAACTCCACAATAAAATTGTTTCCTTAGTTTCACAGAATTTCATATTAAACTTTATCACAGTCATAAACTGTCTATGACCACAGTACGGCTTGTCAAGATGCTGTTAGCTCTTGCTGAAAATATATTATTGTACCAAAAGTAGGTCCAACATGTTGCATATCATTCTACCTTGTAGGAGTGTCGTTAGGGCATGATATGCTTTGTCCTCACTCTGTCAGTCTTTAAATACTGTATTTAGTCTATACCTCAAAATATGATACTTATTCAGAGGTCTATACCAGCAGCGCCCAATTGTCAATGTCATAAATTTGCCACAAGATCTTGGTCGCGCTGTAAAACACAACAGGTACGTACAATACACTATTTTCTCTGAAGAAGTTCAGAGACTATTTTAATGTATTTTGTTTTAAGTCTGAGTTACAAAGAGTCTAAGGGTACGGACACAGTGCACGCAGGTTCAGACTCAGAAAACAAGCGCGAGAAATAAACAGTGTAGTATAAGCAGGTTGCCTGCTGCCACTATGGCCACCCTGCTTAAACTACACTATTTCATTCAACTACATTTATTTCTGAGTCTGAATCTGATTCTGAATCTCCGTGCACTGTGGCCGTATCCTAAGCATGGCCTAAGGCATGGACCAATAATATTATTGGCCCATGCCTGAGGTGAGAAATCAGATATAGATGGCGCTACTTGCTGTATGCTGTATGCTTTATCTGTAATATGACAATGGCCCCTGTTATCAAAAACTTTTGATTCGTATCTGAGTTTGTAGTCTTGGGATCGCGCTACTTTTAATGAGTGTGTTTGTTTTTCAGATAGATGATCCACAAACTGCAGTTTACTTACTAGTCCAGGCGCTAGAGGTAGTTGAGTATGCAAAATTCGAGTGACGGCAACTATGACCGGATTCTTATACCTGAGACCCTAAATAATAATAAAACACATCTTGCCGCCAGATGTAATGGTCCCTTCCCGCTCTCTTCACATCCCCTCTTCGCCCATACATTAAGCATAGCGCGCGTACGCGTTTAGTGTGTTTCTACATCTATTCACGTAAAGACGTTGCTTTGTTAAGTCGTATTTTTATTTAAACATATAAAAAATAGTATTTTCGTAAATTCTTAGTGCCTGTTACAAGTGTATTGACTACTTGGCTTCCTGTTTGTTGTATTGTTCCTAATGAACCGCAGTTTTATGTCAGTGTCCGCGGAGAGCTCTTGCAGGTGCTCATTTTGCTCGATGATGTTTCCCAAGAGCTCTTCGCTGCGCACATCTTTGGAGATACCTTTCACCATGACCATCGGGCTTATCTTTCTTTTTGGTTCCGCAGAGACTCCCATGGCCTCCGGTGCGCCGATGATTCTCCTTAGGGCGTCGTTGAAGTGATCCACACCGTCAAATTCCACACGGGTCTTATCGTTGGATAGTTTGGCAATCTTAGCCGCTGTATATTTGGCATCCTTGTACTACACCAACTTCTTCAGGGCCCTCACCGCCTTTTCCCTTGGGTTTCCCTCTCCTTTGCACGAAATGATCAGGGCTGGTTTCGGAGCGGCGGTTCTGTCGCTCGCTGGGTGGTTACTCGACATGATAGGGAGATCGGTCGACAGGGCAGCCCTCGGTGGTCCAGCCGCCATTTGCGCGATAGTGAGGGGCATCGTGTTCGGAGTCCGGCTAGGGGTGCTGGTCTTAATCTGCGCTTTGATTTCCCTTAGCTCTTTCCTGATCAGCTGTAGGTCGGCGGCGATGGTAGGCTCGACCGATGGAAGAAGTGCGGGTGCTACCGCCGGGCTGGGTTGTGTTGTAACCTTTGGCGTCCTTGATGAGCCCGAGTATGCTGTTACAGTACTTCAAGGTGTTCTCTCGGTTGGCCTTGGTGACAGATTTGTTCTTACTGCGCTTGCAGTCGACATTGTCCAGGATCTTGTTAACGTACCCGGATATCGTTTCCAGGAGGCGGCTGGTGGAAGCAAGCGTCGGCGTTGACGGTTCGTCTTCAAAGACCAGGGGCTCCTGGTTTGTAGACATGAAGTCAGGGGAGTCCCTGCCCCCAGTATCCGGAGCTGCCAGGTCCGCTTCCGTGGCCACAGCACCAGCGGCTACTGGCTTGGCACACTTGGCTACTGTACAAACATTTATATGGAAAAATGCTCATTAAACACAATTACCACCCATTGATTATTGTTCATTGGGTTACGAAAAGCTCAACGGTGACTTACGTCCACGACAAATGACGAAGCCGTCTTTATCAGAGTCATTAATTTCACCATGTAAATGTACTGCGGATTGTCGTACAATGTCTTGTAATTGCCAAAAATCAAAATTGTTTTGTATTTAATTATGTAACTGCATCAATAACAAATGTAAAAATAAAAATGAATAATTTTGTACCTACTTTAAATACATTTATGCTTAGATTCGCTGGTTTTTCATGAGTAGGCAACTTTATTTTTTTTTATTAATAAAAAAATATTACTTTGATTTTTTTTTATTATTTAAGAATCCATCCTGACTTTTATCATTAGAAAAAACTATAAATTATTACAAAAATAATCATTAAAATGATTTTATATCATGTACTCAATACATTCCCTTTACGAATAAGAGAAAAGGGGGTAAAATAAATATGGACCAAAAAATCGACCGGCAAGATTCACATTATTATTCTTTGACCTATTCTTCACTTAAATCCGTTGGCAAAATTCGGTACTCACATTATGCATACTCACTTACCTCTAGCGCCCGGTCTATACTACAACGATGTATGGTTATTTATCGCTGTTCACAATATTATAAATTTCAGGCTGATTTAGAAATTAACCATAAGTTGCTGCCTAGTGCCTAACTGACTATTTTGCCTAACCAATTGTTTTTGTTTGCTAACAAAAACAAGATTATTTTGCCAACCGTTTAAATAACATCCAAAAAAGAAAGTGTATTCAGGGTCCATGTATGTATGTATGCACAATTCTTTATTCCACCATAAATTCTTAACGACTGAACCGATTTCGATGTTTTGTGGTATCGTTATAATCCTTTCACCATCCCAGGAATCATAGGAATGCTGCTAAAATTACCTAAAATGTCAAAATGTCAATCATTTCCGAGTCTTCTTATTATTTATTAGAATAAAGGTATCATTTGGGAGTCTTATTGAGACCATATCCAATATATACAAATGTAGTAGCATTAATAAAAGGGTTTACTTGTAAAACGAGATAATTTCTTTTCAGGTAATTTTTATAACTGCAGTTGTGTTTTTATTTATTTACTAGTGGCCCGCCGTCGCTTCGCTTCGGTATTTTATCCCCTTGGTAGTAGAATTGATCAAAATCCTTTCTTAGCGGATGCCTACGTCATAACATCTACGTGCATGCCAAATTTCAGTCCGATCCGTCCAGTGGTTTGGGCTGTGCGTTGATAGATCACTATGTCAGTCAGTCACCTTTGAGTTTTATATATATAGACATAGATGAATGATTGGTCTCGCTTCACTCGACTCGTGGAGTGAAGCGAGACCAATCATTTATCTATGTATATAGACGTGTATATAGATTAATTATTATTCATGAAATAAGTTAGCCCCGCTTAACGGTGCGCACGCTTTTATACTTTCTACATAGTATTCTTCTTAAATAAAATTTAAAAAAATCTTTTAACCCTTCAGAACCAGTAAGGCCATTCTGTAAAAGAAAATTTCCGTCATTTTCGATAGCTCTAATTTTTGACATAAAGTTTATCACACTAAAATTATAAAGGCGAAAGATTGTGAGTGTGTAAGTTTGTTACTTCTTCACGTCTAAACGGCTGGAGCGATTTTAATAAAATTTGGTATGGAGTTAGCTGACACCCTGGATTAACAGATAGGTTAAATGTTTTTGGGAGGCAGCATATGAACAAGTAGTATAAAGGTTTTTTTTAAGAAGACTATGTAGAAAATTATAAGCGTGCGCACCGTTAAGCGGGGCACGGAGCGGGCGTCCGCTCGGCGTGTTTGTTTCATAGACCCGCCTCACGCGGCGCGGGCGCGCCCGATTGGCTGTCTTCTGTGCTCTCGTCTGCATTCTCTTCGAACTAGGTAATATTTTCAACAAATATAATACATTTTCGACTGTTCACCCGCGCAATCGATATTGTACTGGTGGCGCTGCAACCTGCAAGAGGCACCGGCCTTTCGCGGCCGTCATACAGACGGTGGAGGATTGGTATTAAGGCTCCACTGTCACCCAACATAAGAAAATAAAACTTAAAAAAATAATGATAACGACATTTTTTACAGGTGTTTTTTTTTTTATTTCATTGTTGCTGAGAATAAGCTAGTTGTAATAACGAGAAAATGTAACTACATCCTTTATGTTTGTAACATGGGAAGCTACTGGAGACATTTTATAATTCTTCTTAGTGGTTTCGACGAAAACGGAACGGATGTCATCGAACTACACAATTTCACATTCTCGCTTACTTTATGGGCGTCGTCGGTCATCGACATAAAAGCATCGTCATTCATACCACGTTCGGTATGAATCAGAGGAAAACATTCATAACAATACCTTTATGCATACAGATTCTCGTCTCGTCCAACGAAAGCCGGTTTCATAAATATCCAACTTTGAAAAAATACTTTATATATAAAAGTGTTTTTTGTTTTATCTTTTTGGGATAAGCATTTTAAAAAAAGAAGGCTAAAATTAAAAGGAGGTCATAAAATCCGGATTCCGGAGTTAGTACCATGTTTTATTGTATAGCATGCAGAGTTAAAAACAATAAACAAGTCCTCACCCAACAAACCTCGACAAGAAACTTTCGACACAAACACCAGATATTGGCCAAATCCTGAGGGAGCCATCACTGAAGAAATTTAATCTAATCATAATCATAATAATCAAAATCATTTATTCAGTTTAGGCTGTTACAAGCACTCATGAATGTCTAGGAGCTACGCCATCGGTTCGTAAATCTACGGCGGGAGACCTTGTACTGAGAAAACCGGCAAGAAACTCAGCAAGGGCTGTTTTTTTCTCCCTGTTTTATTATTTACAGAGTCGTCAAATTGAAAAATGACTTCAGAGATGATTCATGAAGTCACCTTTCATTACATAATTATTAAATATACATTGATTGTTTACCTGCATTTTGATTGCTGTGTCATACAGTATAAATACAAATAGTGTAATCTACCATGTTTTACCTTCTGTAGGTTCTATTAAGTGCTTAGAGCAGTGGCAGTCCTAGTGGAGATTTTTGGATTAACTCGAGCACGGCAGAATAAAATAAGAGGGGCAGCTTTACATCTTGTGTGGTACTTCCACCATACCTGACCCTTTCGTCGATCGCCTAGGGCAACAAAAGACCATTTCAATACACAGCCATGACTTACGGTCACGTCCAAATCGTCAGTCATTTGAATAGGATCTGCTGATGGGTTTACGCAATGGCCCTTCTCAATGTCTGACGCGCACGAATAATTGTTCTATATTTTATCTCTTCGCATGGCCACACCCACACCATCCAAACCGGCAGATATATATTTTTTCCATCATCAGAAACGTTACGTGAACCGTCCAGTAGCTTCTATTCAAAAGACTGACGATTTAGATACGGCAAAAGTTACAATTTTTTTTTGCTTTTTTTTAGTGTGTATGCTGTTGGTCGCAGATGACCTTTACACCGTCACCGGGTTTGTGGACGGCGAGAGCCTAAGGGGACCTCAAGGCGAGAATTGGCGAATGCCTCTAGAGGTATTCCAGGCAGATGGCGTCTCCCCACGGAGGGAGTCACCTCTTCGTCTGGAGCTTCTAGACCAGCCGAACCTGAGGCAGTTTTTTGCTGCCTTAGACGCTTGGCTTTATATGGCTGTGTGGCGAAATACAGAAATAAGCGTATCTCATTGTGCGTTTTTATGACATCATTATTTTATAACAAGTACCGTTGAGCAGGTCTGGTTAGTGTACGCATGATGGAATAGAATACAAATGTTTCCAATGAAAGTGGATGACATTGCAAAAAGGAGAAATTCCGCATAGTTAAAACCAACTGGTGTCATGGGGCGATGGAATCTTTTAATTCGTTCTATAGAGCGTACATTAAGCTTTCGGTATAGATTACGTAACTGTTTTTAACGGTCCTTTGGCTCTTATTATTTTAACATTATCTCGAAAAAAGAAATACTCTACGTTACGACCTAGTGACTATAATATTTTGTTATTGACTTTACCAAGTTTATAAAATTATACAGTTGAAAGAAGATCTAAAAAATAAATTACCCATGTAATTATGTTAGTTGATACTAGTAACGGCAAATCATTCAAGATTATTGAATAGTTATAATTTTAAGCATGTAACTGCTCGATGTTTAAATCTAAAGAAAATATTATCGGAAAAAATGTGGATTACCTACAATACGAAGAGATGGCGCGGACTTGCAGCTTAACAAAGGCTAGAAAGAATTTGACACGGCCATCAGGGCCGCGGTAGCATAATTGGTCAGTGCATTCGCCCGGATAGCGAAGGGTGCGGGTTCGAGTCCCGTCTGCTGCCTGGTCCGCGTGGATTTTTTTCTAGTAATTTCTTTATATTTAAAGATTAATGAAGTTGGTAGGTAGGCATATATTTTGAATAAAATATCTAAAATTTGAAAAAAAATACAGTGATGGTTTTCCCGAGTCGCTTCATAATCCTCTAATTTTCTGTGGAGCCCAGATAGGGTTGATACTCTGGTATCGCATAGCGTAGCTATGACAGCCTCTTATGAGACGGGTTATATCGTATACATAATAACTAAATAGTAAATCTATAACTAAATTTTGGAACGAGTTACTAAGGCTGCAATAACATCAGTATCTTATCAAATTTCGCTAGGAAGGTCGGGCAACTTTAGCAGTGAAGGTGAGCGTTGATGCTCATCTCAAAGGGGGCCTCTCTGCTCAGAGATTCTCTCTTTCCCACACGATGGACCCGGCTCCCGCACGGTGAATCCATGGATTGCTAAGAAGTTCGTATCTCTTTGCTATCTACCATATAAACAGCACATGTCCTCATAATTTAACGAAGTATGAAGATGATAGGCTAGGAAGTGGAAATCCTTGCCGAGGTCTGTTTTCCCGGACCAATATTATCTGGACATCTTCAAGACCAGAGTGAATAGGCATCTTCTAGGCAGGCGTGTACCATCCTAGGCCTCATCATCGCTTTCCATCAGGTGAGATTGTGGTCAAACGCATTGCCTTTTTTGCATAGAAAAAAAAAGATGTTTTCATCTTCATCATACAATTATAATCTACATTTTTATCAACCATATCTGGAACTAATCAGATGGTTAGGAACTTCCATTACCTCTTCTATCTCTACCTCTCCATTACCTCTTCTATCTCTATCTCTTCTACCTCTTCTAGTTATTTTTTATAAGAGAATCGATTGTTATACTATTTAATGATACCGCTTTTATACTTGAACTTAATTAAAGCCTGAGAAGCTACGCCATCGGTTCGCAAATGTACAGCAGGAGACTTTGTAATGAGAAGAACCGGCAAGAAATTCAGCAAGGGCTGCTTTTTTCTAGTGTGGTTTTAGTCGAAAAATTACTTCAGACATAATTAATGAATTCCTTACATTACATAATTTAAAACATACAATTATTAAACAAGTATTCGAACATTATTGTAAGTATAGGAAGCGGCTTCACTTACCATATTATTGTTAAAAAGTATGCCTAATACCTGTTACATTACAAATAACAAGAAAGGTTATAATGTCCATGCGTTACGATCATTAAGATAATCATCAACATAGCCTTTACTCATAAGAATATTCTTGATGTGAGATTGATATTTGGTCAGAGGAAGCATCAAATCTTGGGGAACTTTATCGAACAGTTCAATACTCAAGTACTACCTACCTACTACCTCTTGATTTTTTGAGCCTAAAATCGCGTGTGTAAAGTCATGGGTTTGACTTTTTTTTTGCAAATGCGTCATAGTTTTTGTCCTAATCGAATTATAATATTCATAATTCTATGGCTTATGGGACGAGTTGCAGAATTTCCAGCAGTCTTTACGTAACAACGTACTCAACGAACGAAACGTAGAGAAACTTTAATACCTAGCAAACCTTTTTCAGGCGCCGAAACCTAAAAAATATTCTAAACACGTACGCAAGTAGCATTTATAGCAAGAAATAGAAAACTAAATCGCTCTTTTCACGGCTCAGTGGTTGGTGGGTATTATTTGGCGGTAGTATTATAAAATGTAACAAGCTGCATTGTCGCACGTGCCTATATGTACGGTTAGCCTTCGACATGTCCTAGATCATACGTGAGTGGCTGACAAAAACTCTCCGAGCGCCGCTCTGGTGTGGCTCAGGAATGTCGCACGACCGCGCCGATCACGCCGCTGCACCGCTGCCGTGCCTAAGCTGACAACCTGATATCCTTACAGTTTATTTTGAGCTGATTTTTTGAGTGTATTCATTAGTACCTGCATCTCTTATCTATTAGACAAGTCCGTCTGTCTGTGGTGCTGTTTCAGCGGCCAAACCGTAAGAGATAGATAAAGAGAATATTTAAGTTATAAGTTAAGAATAGTCTGATAAGACTACAAACCGGATTTGAGTAACGTAGCACTTCCAGTTTTCGAGAAATCACGTGATTTCTATATCTTGGAAACGATAAGAGATAGATAATACATACATTTTTTAAATCAGGTTTTGGTGAATATTTGGTTCACTGGTTTGCTAGTATATTTTAATCTTTATGAATCAATATGTAAAGTATAAAATAAAATATAAATAGAGGAGCTCGATGGCGCAAGTGGTTAGCGCGTTCGGCTGCGATCGTTGAAGTTAAGCAACTTTCGCAGTGGTCGGTTATTGGATCGGTAACCACAAATTAACTATCTCTGCGGCTGCATCTGCAGTCGTTAGCATCCATCAATCGGCACTGGGCCCGCGTGGTGGGTCATGGCCCAATCTCCCTATTCCATCCATAGGGAAGGCCTGTGCCCCAGCATTGGGGACATTAATAGGCTGATGATGATGTAAAGTAAATTTAAAGACAAATTAATTAACATTTGGAGTCGCTGCCATGCGTGTTGAAAGATCTGGGTAACCATTTACTGCTTGGGTTGGCATAGGACCGACACCGAATGTTAATTTAATCAAACATAGTGCAGCATCAAATTTTCGTGCGTTTCTACTACTTCTTCCGCCCCTTAAAGCCCGTTTTTTCTTTGTAACAAAAACATATTTATTGTATTTCTATGGTTACATTCTTAATGGCGGAACTAGAAAAGCACAGCACAGGTGGTTTGCGTGACGCATTTTACGTAACATTTCAATTTAAAAATTCCCATCTACATGGAACCAACAGCTAAGGCATGCAAATACAGGGGTCTAGGCTCCGAATATGATTTTGTCCCATTCGGTGTCGAGACCCTTGGTCCGTGGGGTCCTAGCGCTGTAAGGCTTTTTAAGGAAATAGCAAAAAGGTTAGTCGACATCACAGGCGACCGAAGAGCTGGCAGCTACTTCGGACAAAGAATTAGTCAAGCTATTCAAAGGGGGAACGCTGCCAGTATCTTTGGAACCTTGCCTAAAGGGACTCCTTTTAATAATGTATTTTAGTTATTATATATTTTAAGGTTTTTAGTTATAAATATCTTACTATTAGTTCTTCAGTTAAATTATTCAAGAAACGAATAAATAAAAAACAAACTAAAATATTAATTTAAAAAAGAAAAACATATTCTAAGAGAAACAGTAGATTCATGTAGAGAAAGAGAAGAGCAGGAGACATTTTAGAAAAACAGGAGATCTCCTGCAAAATTGGAAGACCTGGCAACCCTGATTTATATATTATTTTAGTAGTTAAGTAGGTTAAGGTAATTTGGATGGTAAATTTTAGTCTGAAGTAGTTTTTAAGATATTGTTATTCAAATGAATGTATTGTTTTTATAAATAAATATATTAACATATACTGTAGGTATAAGTAAATAATATGTACCTATTATTTTTTACTTTTTAGTGCTTTTGTCTTTTCTATGAAGACGGTTTTTATTATTGTTAATTACAACATGATTTTTTAATAACGATAGATGGAAAAGCAAACTGCTTATGGACACTTCCGTGAAGAGCTTTAGAAAATGCATCCAATCCATTTACGTTTTCATGATTGTATTTATGAGTTGGGCGGGGCGGTTACGTACTTTGTGCAAGAACTTACCAAAGTAATAAAAAGTTATAATAAGCCCTCGGGTTAATTTATCAACCGTGAAAGAAATGTTATCGTCAAATTAAGAGTTAGAGATGCTATAAAGAGATCAGTAACTTTTTGTAGGCTTAGCTGCCCATTCCCAACAAAAAGTTACTGATATAAGAGTGTCAAATAAAATATCTCCCTCTACTTTATTAATTGTAGGTTAGTTTTTGCTGTCGCAGTCACCTATTGGACTGAGCCCTGCCTGATCTCTGACTAAGGCCCGTATTATAATAAGATTCTCAGTGATTGATCTAGTTTTGAGCATAGTTAGAAAGGGATGTCGCTATATATAGCACTTAGCGATATCCCTTTCTAAGTATACTCAAGTAAAGGTCAACATTTAGTTGTCAATCTGTAATATTCAATTCAATTCAATTTATTGCACTCATGTGGTTACATGGATGGTTACAAGTTACATAATGCATAAAGTACCCAACATGAACCCTGTCAGGGTATCGCAATATAGATAAAAATTACAAAAGAGAATTTAACAAATAAACAATTATCTATATGAAGAACCTAATTTTTATTAAACAACTTTTTTTTCTCAAAGCATGCATAAATGTCATCTGATTTCATTAATTTTATAACTCACTCAATTGATCTTATTTACAGTACTAGTTTAATTTTGTAATTATTATTATGGATATTCGTTTATAAAATTAAATTTGTCAATAATTAAAATTAGTAAATATGTCAATAAAAATCAAATAATATGTCAATAAATATATAAATATATTTTCAATTTTGTCCTAAATTGGTTTAAATGTTTTTCGTTTTTTATGTCAGCGGGTAATTTATTATAAATTTTTATACACATATAATATGGACTGCTACTAAGTTTTCTCAATCGAGATGGTGGTAAATATAATCGACTTTTGTGCCTGATAATACGTGCCTGAGATTCGAAATATTGAGGTAAAAGAATATAAAGTAACTAGTTACTGGTTATTGTGGCTCATATTCGTCTGGATTTAAATGCTAATCACACTATATAATATTATAAAGGTGAAATTTACTTCTTCTCGTCTAAGCGGCTGGGGAGATTTTAAAAAATCTGGTACGGAGCTGACACCCAGGATTAACACATAGGCTACGTTTTTCTGTAGGTAAATATCCCTAATAAGGCGCGGGTAACACCGCGGAGCACAGCTAGTTTTAGATAAAATTCGACTCAAATATTTGAACTTTGAATGATCATCATAATATTCTCGCTAGAAATATACAGGGTGTTACAAAAATACAAATAAAGCTTGAAGGGCGTTGAAGTACATCATACAAGGAGTCTTCTCTAATTTTCTTAAAATATTTGCATGAAGTTTAACTTTTTATAAAAACAGTTATTGTTAATGATCCTCGAACTAGTGACGTGTCTTAAAATGATCGATATTTTTATTAATCATTAAAAATAACTATTTTTATAAAAAGTTAAAACTTCATGCAACTATTTTAAGAAAATTAGAGAAGACTCCATATATGATGTACTTCAACGCCCTTCAAGCTTTATTTGTATTTTTGTAACACCTATAGATCTCCGGACCGATGGCGTAGATTTTCGACCTTTACAAGTGCTTGTAACAGCCTAGACTGAATCAATGATTTTTGATTTTGATTCGAAACCATGATGTGAGATGCGAATTAAAGATGTCATGAGGAAAAACGAAAATGTTGTTGGTCGATAGCGCTTAAAGAAGACTTATGCTGTATTGACCTTGGGACTACTGAATCCTAAAGGGTCAACCTCAAGTTAAATTAGGATTTAGCATAACTACATGTATAAACATTATTGCTACATGTGTTAACTGTTAAATAATAAAATATCAACTAGACAATACACTACGACTGATACATCATAAACACTAAACCGACTCAAAGTGTCCTCGAAAATTTGCAACAATAATAGAAAAAATCACGGAAATCGAAACCAACCCGGGTTACATCGTTGAGGTTACGTAAACTGTATGCTTAATTACTAGTCGCATACAACAACGTAAGGTCGTAGAAAGTGAATCGGCTCGTGTGAACCGTCAAAAAAAGCCCGCCATCTTAGCAGTCTGTGGCGCGCAGTAAGCGCGAATCGACGTTTCCCGCCGAAACGACAGCGATTTGAACTTCGAACGTTTTTTTTATTTTTTAAAACTTTTTATTCTCCGCGCGTGGCTACCGGCTAGTGAGTCTTTTTTTTAAGTGAAGCCAATAAAATCTATTTTTTATCGAATTAGTGTTGTGAATATGTGATAAACGTTGTGATCGATTAAAGAGACTGTCGAAGGATTCTTTGTTTATTTAATGTTTAATTTATGAAATGGGGGTTTCCAGAGGAAGGAATATTTTCAACATACTTATGAAAATGGTAAGTTAAATCCTTAAAACAATACCGTATAAAGGAAACCTTACAACGCTTCCTTAACTTTTAATTTTAAACTTAAAATGTGTTTATTATTAATTAAAATATCTGAGCTTTTTATAGCAATAAAGTCTTAATTGAGATAGCATACATAATCGAATAAAATTATATTAGTATTCTTCAAGGCTGACGAAAGTTTTGCGAATCCGGATTCGTTGGATAACAGACTGGTTAATTTAATCTGTCCATAATCGAGTTTTCGGATTCCAATTTTCTCTCGATTAGTTTTGTGATGATTTCTCTGATTATGCAAAATTGCTATACTCGCGTCTATTCAATGTCAGTATTATAGTAAAATAACACTTCGTTATAGCTTCATAATGTTAATGATACCTTATTTTGATAAATATATTTACGAATATAATTACAATAATTGTTCATACTTTTTAATAACTAGAGGCCACGGAATAGGCTGTAAGGTGTTACTAAAAACTACTTTCGTGATAATGAACTATTTCGATATAGGTAGTCAACTTTTAAAACTTTTTGCTTTCGTGTCAGATTGTTTGGATTGCGATAAATTATGAGTGTTACGATTACGAGCGAGTTGGTCAGTGTGCAATGCAATTATTCGGCGTTTCAGGGGTAACCGAATTGATTTCACGTTGCATCACTTGATCTGGGACGGGGTAGGCCAATGAAAATTGCTCCTTGGCCAACAAAAATAATTTGAGGTATTGTCACATTATAGATTACCTATTTTCTGAATCGGTAAAATGAACACGGAAGAAAATACTTTTAAGTATGGAATATTGGTATCTTGCCACGAGACTGGCGAAATTTCTGCGTTATACTGAACAAGGCGTTTAAATATTGGCATAGCTAGAGTTTTTTAAGGGGACGGAAAAAAATTTGTTCGTCATAGAAATTTTCATCCCAAAAATTTTCTTTAAATTAAAACATACAGCAGATAAATGCTTAAAAAACATAACTACAATTTTCATCCCCCTTTTTATCCCTTTAAATGATGTTTTCCGGGATAAAAACTATCCTATGTCCTTTCCCGGAACAAACTACATATTTCTGTACCAAATTTCATCTAAATCAGTTCAGTGGCCTAAGCGTGAAGAGGTAACAGACAGAAGCTTTCGCATTTATATTAATATGGATAGTGTTGTCTGTACGAGTTTAGTGTTTGTGCCGCGTTGTCCTTGGCGCCCTCGCACATTCCCTCGCGAGATTCCGGCTCTTCTCGCCACAGACAGCTTTGCATTCTACTCTGATGTGTCATATACTACGAACATTGAATGACTGAAACTTTAAAGTGTATTTATTAGTCTTGTCTGGGGGTTCACCACGAACATTAAACTACCTAAACTTAGTTTAAACATAATATACACACGGCCGCAAAGAAACCGGGTCACCCGCTAGTACCATGGACTCTGATTCAATTTTCTGAAAGAGTATCTATATATATAAAACTCAAAGGTGACTGACTGACATAGTGATCTATCAACGCACAGCCCAAACCACTGGACGGATCGGGCTGAAATTTGGCATGCAGGTAGATGTTATGATGTAGGCATCCGCTAAGAAAGGATTTTGATCAATTCTACCCCCAGGGGGATAAAATAGGGAATGAAAGTTTGTATGAAACTTTGTCAATTTTAAACCGATCGGGCTGATACTTTGCATGCAGGTATAAGAAGAATCATAGATGAATGTCATTCTGTATAATACAAGCCTAAGAACAAAAACTGTAGTCTACACTTCAGCTCTACACCGAAGCGAAGCGAGGGCGGGCCGCTAGTAAAATTTAAAATTATTAAAGTTATACCTGCAGAAAGTGCGTTTCATGATGATTAAAATGAGTTAAATATTATTCAAAAGTACTGTCAACTTACTGTGTAATCAAGCAAGAAAAACAATGCTAAAGTTTTGCTAGTTTTTAAATAAAGTTGTGATAAAGTATTTTTTTATATATTGAAGATAGTCACACACTTCTTACTGGTAGAGAATGCCTATGGCATTAAGTCCGCCGTTTGCTTATGTGTTAAAATAAATTTCACACATAAGCCAACCGCAGACTTAATGCCATTGGAATTCTCTATCACTAAGAGTGGTTAAAAAAACAAATGTAATATAAATAGCGATAAGGCAAAGCTGCTAAAGAACAAAAAGAAACTTAACTTAAAACAAACAAAAAAAATACATAAAAATGCTAATATACATAAACAAACACATATATACCTAATTACCTTATTAAAGAACAATAAATATATGTATATAGATTTTTTTAATGATAAGTACATTTTTTTAGCACACACCAATTAGCCTAGCCCCAAAGTAAGCACTATAAGGCTTGTGTTATGGGATACTAGGGTAACGGATAGAATATATATACAGTACATATTTAACTATATTTATATAGAAATACATATTAAACATCCATGACTAGAGCACAAATGCTCGTATTCATCACAGATATATCAATTTATCAGTGCCATTGCAACTTGTACTTTATGGATTGTTATTTTGTGCGCGGCTATAAAAGAAACAAATATACGTCCATTATATTGAATGGTCATACAATTGGCGTTTTGTCTTCCGCTCCGCTACTTTACGTACTTTGTGCTATTACTATGTTCGAGAAAGTGAAAGTATCATATTTTAATCAACAACTTTGAAATAATTGCCGGATCGTCTGAAAAAAAGATTAGTGAATCGTACTGTATATTTTATATCAGTTGGGATTTGGAATTAGGGAAATATTGTAACTAATGTAGTTAACGCAATGGTTTGGCAAGCTATCACTGTTCCCTTCCCATTAAAATATCCAATGAAATTCAATAAATATTTAAATGATATTTCATATATATATATACAATGTGGATGTGTACAAACCACTGCGTCACTAGATACGTTTTTTTTAAATGGCTTCGCACGGCTAGTGCATTTAGCCAATGTTAAGTGTTAAAATGTTTAGAAATACTATAGCACTCATGGTCAAAGTAATAATTGAAGTCAAAGTAAGTGGCAGTCAAGTCAATCCCCCTTTCCCTATGTTTCAGTAAATGTGAGGGGATTTACTGGAACCTCCCCGTGTACTTCTTGAGGGAACGTCGAAAGACACTTTCGGCTATTTTGTTTCATTTGTCAACACTTGTGCATGTTCCCGATCACTTAGTGGTTAATAATCCACCATTATTAGACACTAACATCCGCCACAACACAATTTTTAACAAGAAAAACCAAACTGCTAAAGTGACGCTTCCCGATCCCGCCAAAAAGTCCACTAGATACGTTTAATAATAATGGCATGAACCAATGGCAAGAGGGACAATTTTTAAAACCAGATGAGCATCGTGGCATTCTATACAAAGAGTTCTAAACTACGCAACGAAAAGTTCCCTACCAGTTAAATAATTTTTCACGGAATGTTTATAATGATATAAAGAAGGTCATTGTGTATAATACATACTTGAGAACAAATAGTCTCCAGCTCTACACTGAAGCGAAGTGAGGGCGGGTCACTAGTACATTCATCATCATCATCAGCCTATTAATGCCCCCACTGCTGGGGCACAGGCCTTCCCTATGGATGGAATAGGGAGATTGGGCCGTGACCCACCACGCGGGCCCATGCCGATTGGTGGGTGCTAACGACTGCAGATGCAGCCGGGACCAACGGCTTAACGTGCTCGTGATAGTAAATTTTTGGTCACCCATCCTATGACCGACCACTGTGAAAGTTGCTTAACTTCAACGACCGCAGCCGAACGCGTTAACCAGTGGCGCCATCGAGCTCCTCACTAGTACATTAAATGTAAATAATTTAGCACGGCACATTCTTATTGTTCTACTGCTAAAGAAAAACTCTCTTGTATATACATCCCATTCAAAGAAAGTTATTAATGATCATAAACAAATCTGTTTGCTATGTGAACGGTCGCTTTTACGGCAGTAAATCATACAAACAGTGGGTATAATAATGTATACCTATTTACTGCTTGAAGCAACGCGCGCTCAATTCACAATACTCGCCCGTACAAAAGAGTTCAACGCGCATTGAAATACCTCTGCGTATTATGAACAGAGCTGGCAAGAATTTAAAGAAAATGTTCTAAAGTTTTGAGGCCTTGTTACGTGTTTTTATTTACTTATGTTATTACTAGCTGACCCAGCGAACTTCGTACCGCCATAAAAATAGGGACTGGTGGTAGAAAGGTGAAAATTTAGGATTGTATGTATTTTTATTGGCACATTATAAACAAATAAAAAATAAAATTTGAAGTATTTATTGCTTTTTCGAAGAACATTTTGATTTATTACTCAACTATTTATTCCGCCTAGTGTTACCCGCGGTTTATTAGGGATATTTTCCTGCAGTAAAATATGTGTTAAGCCAGCCTATGTGTTGATCCAGGTTGTCAGCTAACTCCCTAAAATAATATGTATGTAGTAACGTTGATAATACTGCAATAAAGTTAGTTTTATTAAATTGAAGTGTATTTGTAAAATTATAACCAGTACCCTTAGCACAAACCCAAATCGAATTCGTAACGTTTGCGAGTCCGAAATGTCATTGTCAAATCTGTACTGATTTTTAGTTCTCGTTACGTACTTTGTGCCGCTGCTGTTCAAGTTTCTATACAAAATTTGACATTGACATTTCGGTTTGCAAACTATTCCAATTAGATAATGGTTCGTGCTAGGGGTACTGGTAAAATGTTAGTATTTACAAATCGGCTTTAACTTTAGCATCTTTTCCCTGCCAAACAAGCTTTCTCTATATGTAATTTAATAAAAATTTCTGTCTACGCAGACATTATTTAAAATTGCAAAGCTCTGTTGGGTACAGGGCTATTTTTCCACGACCTCATAAGTAGTTGTGACCTAGAGAGTTAGTTCTATAGACTGCAGGCTGCTGCCTTTCCGACCGGTTCAGGCACTATATGTTAGGCTCAACGCAAACAAGCCGACCGCATGCTATTGCTCGCGCAAAACAAAAAAAAAAAAAGAAAGCCATGTACCATTCTTTGACGGACTCTCCCTAACACTGCCGAAGGTATTAGGAATAATGTCGGTCACAAAAACCGGACGAAAAAATTTAGTTATAATTTTTATTTTTTAAAGCATGTAACTGCTTGATGTTTAAATCTAAAGAAAATATAACTAGAAAAAATTCCACGCGGACCAGGCAGCAGACCCCGCACCCTTCGCAATTCGGGCGAATGCACTGACCGGTTATGTTACCGCGGCCCCCACGGACCGCGTCGAAATTCCTCTAGCCATTCTTAAGCTGCAAGGCAGCGTCATCTCTTCGCATTATAGGTAACTCACAATGTCACAAGTCGGACACAATTTATTAAAAATGGGTGAGATTAAGCGACATGTCACTATCAGCGAAGTCATTATATTCATTCGACTTTGTTATAAGGAATTTTATATAAAAAACAAACTTCGCTGTGTAATCACTTCATAATAAGCGGTTGGTCATTATAGGCGGAGTCATAATAAATAGATTCTATCTACTATATATATATATTTATTTTGTACACACACAATAAAATATTAGAAACAAGAGACATGTACAAGGGCACAGCTTATCTCATAGTGAAATTTCTTCCAGCAGGCCCGCGAAAGAACATAGAAAAAGACATAGAAAATAATATATATATATATATCTTTATATATATAATTCTTCTGTGAGTGTGTATGTCACTGAACTTCTCTTAAACGACTGGACCGATTTTGATGAAATTTTTTGTGTGTGTTCAAGGGGATCTGAGAATGGTTTAGATTCACAATTTTGTCCGCTGGACAACCCCTATTTTTGTGAATCTAAACCATTCTCAGATCCCCTTGAACACACACAAAAAATTTCATCAAAATCGGTCCAGTCGTTTAAGAGAAGTTCAGTGACATACACACTCACAGAAGAATTATATATATAAAGATATATATATATATATAGTCTTGTGGCGCTCGTGAGGCATTTCTGTTTCATCTTTTCCATAGGATTTTTCCATTTAAACCCCGTCCGAATAGAAGATTCACTTAAAAAAGTGAAATTTCGACTTATTAACATGTAGACTACAAACATCAAAATAAGATGAAGTTTGGCCGGAGATGATCAACTTTTAGAACAGCGACCTTGCCACAGAATTCTCATCGTGTAGTTTTTTGCATTGCAAATTCATTCCGCAACGATTAGTAGCTTTCTTTCCCAACTTATTTTTTTTCTGAGATTGCAGTCAATGATTCAGTGATTCTTTGCGCGCAGCCTTAGTATCGAGAACGCGCTTGGATCGCTTCTAGCTTTGATCTAAACTTTGATAAGGCTGACATTTAGGCGAGAGTGGTTTGGAACTTGGAATCGTGTCTAGTGGTGATCGCATTTTACAAAGCAGATCCTATTGTGCATCACGAACTTGGTTAGAAAAGTCAACAAGTTGAAAAATCGCGTTTATTTTGACCTTGTTGTATACTTGAACATGAATTTTGAACCCAATCTTCTATATATATAAAACTAAAAGGTGACTGACTGACATAGTGATCTATCAACGCACAGCCCAAACCACTGGACGGATCGGGCTGAAATTTGGCATGCAGGTAGATGTTATGACCTAGGCATCCGCTAAGAAAGGATTTTGATCAAATCTACCCCCGAGGGGATAAAATAGGGAATGAAAGTTTGTATGAAACTTTGTCAATTTTAAACCGATCCAGTAACAAACATACACACTCACAAACTTTCGCCTTTATAATATTAGTTTGATACGCATTCAAATTTTAAATCACACCTCGGGTTCCAAGGTGAAAAATTGAGTTTGTTCTAACTGAATAGCACTACTGATACAGGAGAGAGATCCTTTCCTTTTCTTTATAAAGTAATTTTAAGATATTGACTGAAATTCTAAGTAAATAATCATACAAGGAACCTTCTTCATACTTCGTTCACATAGTTAGTTCCTCGATAGATAAAGCTTGTTGTTTGTTTTTGCGTCGACCTTTCATTGTACTTACTATAAAGATAAACATTTTCTTATTCTGTGCTCTATGGAAGGGTATCATTACGACAAGGCCGAGGGTGTGGCCGGCAAAGTCGACAAGTATGGACATCGATACTAAAAGATTGTTGCGAAGTTGGATCTTAAACATATGCACATCAAGGTTCATTAAAGAATTTGCCGCGAATGGAATCCGGTTTCGTTATGTAGATATGTATTTCGTTCAAGTATTGAATATGTGATTTTTAAGAGGGGATGGTGGGATGGGATGGAAAATATTTAATTCTGCCATAAAGATTTCAGACGGTCTATTTTTAGATTTTCAATGAATCCAGTAGTTAGCACGTACACATTCAAAGTGTACACAGGAGGTAATGAATAAGGAAACAGTCAATTATATGTAGTTATAGAAATACATGAGTTATCTCATATTGAAGTCATTTTTCAAACTGTCGACTCTGTATATAATACAGGGAGAAAAAAACAGCCCTTGCTGAGTTTCTTGCCGGTTCTTCTCAGTACAAGGTCTCCCACCGTAGATTTGCGAACCGATGGCGTAGCTTTTCGACATTCACAAGTGCTTGTAACAGCCTAGACCGAATAAAAGATATTGAATTTTGAATTTTGACATATTAAACATCCATGACTGGAGTACCAATGCTCATATTCATCACACAAACATCTACCACCACCGGAACTAGAACCCGGCACCAATTGAGTAAGCGACACCTTTAAACCCGGCGTTCATACCACTCGACCACGGAGATCGTCAAATTAGTAGTTGACTTCATTTTGAAGATTTACGTGATCTGCGTCGAAAATTTAAGAAAAGATCCGGCTGGAACTAAATATTATGATGAAATTTCGTATCTCTTTGACGAATTCCGTGGCCGAGTGGTATCTACGCCGGGTTTAATGGTGTCGCCTACTAGGGAGATCCCGGGTTCGAATCCCAGTGGGGGCTGAAGCTTCAGTGATAAATACGAGCATTTGTACTCCAGTCATGGACGCTTAATATGTATTTCTATTTAATTATACTTATATATTTATCAGTATATGTATTCTATCCGTTACCCTAGTATCCCATAACACAAGCCTACAGTGCTTACTTTCGGGGCTATTTAGTGTGTGTTTAAAAACAATGTATTTAATTAAAATATTCCAGATTAGATTCCCGAATGCCGTACATGACAAAAATAATTCAGTTTTTCACAGAAAGAGACTATAAACCCGTTATTAAAAGTTGTTTTGATAAAAATATATATCTTATATATAAAATTCTCGTGCCACAATGTTAGTTACCATACTCCTCCGAAACGGCCTGACCGATTTTTATGAAATTTTATATGCATATTCCGTGGGTCTGAGAATCGGCTACTATCTATTTTTCATATCCATAAGTGATAATGGTTGTCCACCTGTAACGTAGTGTTCTGAAACCTACAATGCGCCTTCGCACCAAAATTCAAACTATTGGGTATTGTAACGTAGTGTTCTCATATGGGTTAGGAGGAATGTTATCCCAGGAAATTGTTAGAACACTACATTACACACCCCTAAATTTATTTTTTGACAATATTTTTTTTAATGAGGTATTAAAAAAACATACAATCCTAAATTTTCTCTTCTACCACCTGCCCTTATTTTTATGGCGGAACGAAGTTCGCTGGGTCAGCTAGTTTTTTTAACAAAAGTTCTCTTTGGTTCTTTTTAAATTAAAATCTAATCATCAGACACAACAAAACGTTAATTAAGCAAACCGAGTTATTTGTGGAATAGAGAAAAGAAAAAGAACTATAAATAAAGGCCAACAAGAAACGCCAAGAAAAACTTTTTACGTCGTTGTTGTTTTTAAGAGCTTGTTTCACTGACATTATTGCAGTTAATTTTATCTGTCAGCCGAAACACTCGGATGCTTCCCTGATTACCTTCGTCAAAGGTCGAAGGAAATATTTATTCTTGCTTTTAATGGATGTTTTATTTATGTACATATTTTTAAACGGAAGATTTATATTGCAAGTTTTTTGGTCAGGAAGATGTTTTAAAACAGCACGTTTTCTATAAATTTCCAAAGATTTTACTGCCCGCTCAGCGCGTTAAAAATGGATTTCCATACGCTTTTCCAGCCCACTCAGTAGTACAATAGTAATGAGGTCCTTTTTGCTTCATTTTTCAAAAAAGAATAAATGGTGTAGTATAAAGTTTTATTTGCCCGAGTATATAGTCACCGATTAAGTCCCTGTACGATCAAATCGTACATCTTGCTAGCAAAGCATTTTTAACCGCAAGTAATTGTTTAGGTCAATATTTTACCGTTTAAATATATTTCATAATCACGCCCAAGTTAGTTCGCGTTTGTCTCAAGCAGTGTGCACACAGTTACTTTCAAGTTTAATAATAAATATCTTTCGTCAAGTTTATCAAGTGTTTTCCTGTCTTCGACATCAAGAAATTACTGCGTTGACAAGGGCTCGTACAGTCCCAACAGTACCATCATAATCTGTTTCTACCGAGCAGTATTTCTCGTGTTTCTCTCACTACTGCACATTGGCGAAATTTCTGTGTAAAACGGAGAAAGCCACAGACACAAAAAAATCGAGCGAGCCTTACAGTAGCCGCGTATGGTGTGTAACATTTGAATTCTCACCTTATATTAGTAAAAAAAAGAAATATAACCTACTGCAAAATAATAATAATAATAATAATAATTTTATTTTCAATAAGTTGTTACATCATGAACACATTAATTAATCAAATTCTTCAAGTTTTTAAACAATCGTAGATACATAACAGAGATAATAAAAGGTGTATTTTATTTTTGTTTTTTTTTTGACTAAACGTAACAATACTGTAGCATTTACTGTGGGTCCCACACTAGGAGAAACCTGTATCGTGGGCACCCTAATATAATAAATAGGATGGCGTCACATTAATAATTTATATGTAACAAAACAAACGTAATGAAATCTATTATAAATACTTAATTAAAATCAATATTGTATGTATGTGTATGTCTGTCTATGTGTGTTTCCGTGCGTGTGTGTGTTGGTGTGTGTGTATGTGGAGAAGAATAGATATAGTTTGGGATAGGAATGTATCGATGAGATGTTGGTCTTACTCTCAAAAGGAATGAGCCATTTGAACATTATATTCTAAAATCAAATCAAATAGCGCGCGCTTTCGCGACTTCCTGTTACACACTTCCATCCCATTTTACGAAATCCCTCACACAAATTGCAGGAAAGCGAGAGGAAAGATGTTACATATCACAAACCTAACAGTAAATATAATACCACCAAACTAGACTGACAATTTAGTGTTAATTTGATTTTGCATCAAATAAATCACATTAGGCAAGATAGGCGTCATTAAATGAATTCTTGAGACATTAATCTGAATAGATTCACTACAAAATCCACACGGCAACAATATGCGGCTTCTTGATATGAAATAGACCGAAATGCATCAAATTGCTTTTTCCCCGCTGAATGCCGCCTAAAACTATAATTATGTCATCAAAACAAACTTAAAACTACATTAACAAAAATGCCACAGGCTATAATGAACCTAATCTCTTTTGTTACTAGTTTTTGCCGAAAGTAAATATATTTAATTGGTAATTAATCAAATATTTAGGTAGTGTTTCAACAAGAACAACGATCTCATTACTGTAATGGTATCTGGACAAGCTGTATTGCAAATGCTTGATCAAAATTGAAATTGACAAATAATGGCAATATAATAGATTTATAATCTGGTTGAATATTCGCTACACAGGGTTTCCTGCTCTTGATGATATTAAAACATAAAAGAATTTTCGATTGTGTTTCGAAAATAGAGATTGAAAATTGGTAAATGTAATGAGAAGCTTACCAATCGAAATTTTGTTGTTTCACTTTGATGGAAATTCGTTGCCTAAGGCGTAAAGATTAGGTTATGAATGTTTGAATAATATCAAATGAAAAAAAAAAATATTAAGAAAATAAAACTGCTCCTTTTTGATTTGGATATTGGTCCCCCGTATAATGGTTTAAAATAAGGAATCAATGGTCTTTAATTAATAATATTATGCTAGAGTTGGTATTTAATTCCTGATTACATAGAAAATCCTGAGGGTTTGAAATGAAAAAAAATAAAGTTATATTACACGCAGGTAAAGCCGTGGGAGGTACGATAGCTTAAAACATATTAATTATTCTTGATGCAAAGCAAATCTGTAACGTATACGGCATAAAGTTACGTATCCATTGGTGTCGATTCTGGCATGATTCTCTAAATTTAAAACTAAATTGAACATAAGTCTCTCCTTTTCATTCTGTATAGACAATGACAAGGATACATTGTTAAACCTAACCTAACCTAACCTAAACTTGAATTTGACAATAGTGTATCCTTGTCATTCCCTATACAACATGGAAAGGAAAGACTGCTCGGACTTTTTGGCGGGATCGGGAAGCGTCACTTTAGCAGTTTTGTTTTTCTTGTTAAAAATTGTGTTGTGGCAGATGTTAGTGTCTAATAATGTTGGATTATTAACCACTAAGTGTTCGGAAATATGCACAAGTGTTGGCAGGTGAAACAAAATATCGGAAAGTGTCTTTCGACGTTCCCTCTAGAAGTCCACGGGGAGGTACCAGTAAATCCCCACACTTTTACTGAAACATAGGGAAAGGGGGATTGACTTGACTGCCACTTACTTTGACTTGATTTATTACTTTGACCACGAGTGCTATAGTATTTATAAACATTTTAACACTTGACACTGGCTATTTAAGTTCAGAGAATCATGTCGGAATCGACAGCATTATATACATACACCGAACTATTATTGATCTAAGGCTAAATCTAAAATATTAAGGAGGAGGAGCTCGATGGTGCAAGTGGTCAGCGCGTTCGGCTGCGATCGTTGAAGTTAAGCAACTTTCGCAGTGGTCGGATGGGTGACCAAAAATTACTATCTCTAGCTCCTCCGTGCTTCGGAAGGCACGTTAAGCCGTTGGTCCCGGCTGCATCTGCAGTTGTTAGTACCCACCAATCCGCACTGGGCCCGCACGGTGGGCCATGGCCCAATCTCCCTATTCCATCCATAGGGAAGGCCTGTGCCCCAGCAGTGGGGACATTAATAGGCTGATGATAATATATAATATAATAATATTAAACAAAATATGCTAAAGAAAATTTACCCAAACTAATTTTTATGAGTCAGTATAGGAAGTTTATATAACTGTGTATCCGATTACCATTATGGCACTTGAGATTTGCGCAACCTTCGGCTTTCTACAAACATTTGTTCGGAGATTCTTGATGTTGCCGATGGTGTTCAATTTCCTCACTCATTAGATCCTCGTTTACGTAACATCCGATTGTTTTCGAACATGAAACCATCGATAGAAAAAGTTTTCCCAAAACTTGCGTTATTGGTCCGCACCGGTTTTTTTATTAGCCAGGTAAAGAAAGAAAGAGAAACATTTTGTTGGCCTTCGCAGTATTAATTTAGAAGAACAAAATGGTTATATAATACTAAAACATAGACATAATAAAAAAAACTCCGGGAGTGCCGACAGAAGTGAAAACTTGAATATTAATGTTGTGCATTTTTGATATTTTGGAATGGTTAGGGAATAATTTTGCACGAATTGCTTTAATTATCAGTGTAAAAGTACTATCATGTATGTGGTAGAATACAATATTTATTTATTGCGCTATCGTACACAAACATGACAATTTATATTAAATTGAAAAAGTTTACCTCTCAGAAAAATCAACTTACATGAATCACGTTTAAGCGCACTTAGCGACATCTATTGTAAAGAAATCAACTTACATGAATCATAATGAAATTATGAAAACTTAATATGTTAGGTGGGCGGATAGATTTGTCCAGAAGCATAGTAACTTATTTCTTAAATAAATTTACTAAAAGTGTTTAGAAACGCGCTTGATTTGAGGATTTTTTTTTAATTTTAGGCAGCTAACCAGAGGCACATATTAATGGTGTCTAGGAAGAAATGGATTTGCAATTAGATATCACTATTTAGTAAGAAATGCAATGTGTTATGATAAAACTTAATAAAAAAAATGTAAGTGAACTGACTAGATAATTACTTAATAAACGAATGTAATAACTTTGGACGGTTAAGATGGAGATCAATATGTATAACTTAATCTTAAATCGTGCTTAGTCATTATTGGGTACATTATAATGTTAGTGTTAGTTATAATGAGTAATTCTATTAGTAATTGATTGATTGAATATTACAAAGTTTTATGTTTCAAGATTATCTATCTTGAAACATAAAACGAAATCTAAGGCCCGTATTACAGAATGACAACTAAGTGTTGATCTTTACTTGAGTACAGTTAGAAAGGGATGTCGCTATGTGCTATATATAGCGGCATCCCTTTCTAACTATGCTCAAGACTAGAATAATTACTAAGAATCTTTCTATAATACGGGCCTAAAACTCCAATAAATATTAGTATTTTAATAATTACGTTTTCAATTCATATTTTTTTTTGTATCTTATTACATAATATAATATAATTTCCTTTTCTCCTTTGAGAATATTGATTTGGCTATGTATTTATAGAATTATTTAATAATCAACCTTATCAATAAAGTAAAATAATAGACGATTCAAAAGAGTTGTATAATTCCTCCAATTTGACTAAAAAAATAGAATTTTATTAAATTCAAAATTTCATTGATACAAGATTTCAGTATTGTACATTGGCAAGTTACCAATTCCGTGATTATATGTTACTGTCGACAAATTACCCAAGGAAGATCACTCTTAAATGATAGGAAACCAATACCATTGTTAGTGTTGCCTTGAGTTGCACCATTCATTATACGTGTAAATTAAAGCTTTTGTGTGAAATGTTGGAATTCAATGAATATGGGTAGAATTTAATAGGCAAACTTTACAAAAATAACGTCACGTTATAATGTTACCTACGCTACGGCATTATATTAAAAATTCCTTTGCTTATAAAAGTTATGTTTTGTTTCTAGCCGCCATTGTTTTATTTTCGGCTCCAAAGTTGAGATGGACATAGATTTACTTTCAAGGTGCGTTGCAATCCCTTGATTGTCTATTGTTATGTAGAGAGATTATAGATAAGAGGTTTTCGTGTGAAAAAATGGCTGGTCCGGACGGATATCCTAATAGAGAACTAGTATTTTATCGGCTCATAGTTGCGTAGTATGTGTTACCACCATTAAAGTATTTTATGCTACTGATATTTAAAAGTTTTTAAAAAATGCGAAGGGTTTTAATTCTTCGGATATTTTTTTATGTATGTTTCCCGATTATTACTTGTAGACACCTGGTTCAAGTCGTAGAGGGTATAATTCCCAGGTGGTCTAATAGTCATCAGGTCTAGATAGAATTAGCGAGTCCTGGAGAAATAGAGAAAACTTTTCAAAAAATATTGTTTGACTCTGCCTTATGTAAGTTTTTTATACCACAGAGTAGGACATGAGGAGTAATATACTGGCAAATTATCCAATATTCTGTAAGTGGTTAGCGTAACAACACTTTTTTAACTGTATTAAAAAAAAGTTATTTACAGGAGAATTATAGAACCAGTAAGGTACGCTTTCACCAACATTTTTGTTCGCTGTGTGACGGCTTCACTTCGTCATATTTCTTGCACGTGTTCATCTGTCTAGCTGAGGCATTACTGTATCATAAACAAGGCAGTTTATGATATGTACGGTACCGTCCATACCATTCAAACAGTGCAATTCTCTTAAACGGGTTCCAAACCGCGTTATCTTTAATTTTTCAAGTTTATAGAAGCATTTCGGCGCTTTTGATGTTCCGTTGTCACCGCATAAGAAATGGCATGTAACGCAAAAAAATGCTTTTTGCCAGAAAATAATGGGTTATTTACACCTAGTAAATAGCCGTGCGGTCTTACAGTATGAACAAAGTCTGCCATAGAACTAAATCCGTAAAATCTAGTTTTATTTAATGAGTGATGTGCGTGATAACCTAAGAAACAAATAAAGTCGATTATGTAAATGGCGATTCAACTGACGACTCCTGATGAATAAAATCTTAAAGACCTATTATATATAGGCTTAATTTTTGACCATGCGACAACGGTAGGCCAAATCGGTGGTCATCCGTGTAAATGCCCCCTAAAAAAATGCAAACACAAATATGTCTGATATGGCATGTGGCATCATTTATCACTGATATAAAGAATGTGTTCATCATAATTCTTAGCTAATAACTCGATTTTCACTCAAAGATGTGGGCCAAGCAAACTTTAAACATTTCGGTGCTGTTTGTCAAGACGTCTCTTTGTAATATTTACTTTTCACGACCTCCATTACATAATCAATCCGACAAAGCCGACAATAATTCATTAAGTCACTGATCCATTTTAAAGTAAACCGCGGTGTTGTAGATAATATTGTATTGAAGTGGTTTTGTATAAAAAAGTTCGAATGTAATGTACCTACCTACTTTCACGTAATTTGTCAAAATACGGACGTGTTGAGAAGAATAACAAAAAAAGAACAACCGTGATTGATGATTCGGGGACAACTTTGAACGTTTGATACCGAAATATTGGAGCGTTCTGAAAATTGCTATAGTTATAAGAAACAGTTCTACGCTGTTGAAATATAATGTTATAATTTTTATTATTTTTAAAGCATGTAACTGCTTGATGTTTAAATCTAAAGAAAATATAACTAGAAAAAATTCCATGCGGACCAGGCAGCAGACGGGACTCGAACCCGCACCCTTCGCAATCCGGGCGAATGCACTGACCAATTATGCTACCGCGGCCCTCACGGACCGCCTTGCAGCTTAAGAATAGCTAGAAAGAATTTCGATGCGGTCCGTGAGGGCCGCGGTAGCATAATTGGTCAGTGCATTCGCCCGGATTGCGAAGGGTGCGGGTTCGAGTCCCGTCTGCTGCCTGGTCCGCATGGAATTTTTTCTAGTTATATTTTCTTTAAATATAATGTTGTATGTATGATGGTGACATAAAGCTAAATATAAACAATCGGTATTAAAAAGGCTGATTCTATTTATATGTACTCCAAAATAAAAGGTCTTTTATTTTAACTCCTTAAAGATTTATTTTCTGCAAAGTCCTAAGCCAGCTTAAAAGTTGATAGGACATTCGCTCGTAAAGCGAACTTAGACAAATATAAAAAATTAAAATTGTCTTTCGACAAGTAGGAAAACAGTAGATAAATACTCAAATAATATATTTTCTGAGCCCTGGAATTTTTATCCAATAATACTTTTCACTGACACGGAACAACAAATACTTATATTTCTTGCATTTTTCTTTAGACAGTCATTAAATTATTTTTTGATAACTTTCTCTACAATTTTCATTACTAAATAAAACAGCAAGTGAGGGAGACTTTTTTCCCTAAATTACATGATAATTTTCTATGCCATTCAAATACAAACCAAACCGCAAGCAAAGCGACAGTTGCCTGTGCTGAGGCTAAGATTACATGCCGGTGACCACACTGTTACATAGCTGTCAAATTGCATGTTATTTAGACATGGTTCTTTGGCGATGTAATGGCAGTTTAATTTACCATAGAATTTTCAACAATAAATCGAACGAAAACTTTATGTATTTTGGAGTTTACTCCTTAAGAATCGATTTGCATATATAAGGGGCCGGATATGAGAAAAATGTGAGGAGTAAAATCTATCGATGAATGACATTAATGACCTCGTTACGTTTTTGTGCGCAACCTCATCTTTTAGCCATGGCAACGGATAAAAAACATTAAGTTGTCACAAATGTCAATAAAATAAATAAACTAAAAATAGATAAAATCGGAGCAAAATTAATCAAAACAAATAAATAACAGAATTTAGAGAAATGCCCGTAAGTGTCCAGCACTCTGGAATAGTGATTTTCAGTACAGATGGAATTATAATACATATTTACAAAATGCTGACTAGTGTGTGATATTTTTGAAATTGTGTGTTTCCAGAAATACATAATAAAATATTTATGATGAATATCGCTGATGTTAGATGATAAAATGTGTGACATGGAACCTATGATAGTCGAAACCATGGGACGATTCCTGAGGTATCTCTACTTGTAACCGACTTCTTCGGACTTGATTTTGTTTTGTGTCTGTTCAAAGACAATCGTTTTTAGAGTGTAAACTTCGGTCGTGCGTCGGAGCTGACACACACAATTTTTTTATTAGACAGAGACGCCGAATATCTCTAGTATATATTAGTATAGCGTTGAAAGTACTTAAACAATAATTAATTAATTATACACAGCGGCAGACGAAACCAAAATATAAAAATATTATATTAAAGGTCTTATTTAGCAGGGAAGTCAGCTGCCCACAATCTTACTCTAAATCTATTTATTTATAATGGTAGCATAATGGTCAGTGCATTCGCCCGGATTGCGAAGGGTGCGGGTTCGAATCCCGTCCGCTGCCAGGTTCACGTGGATTTTTTTCTAGTAAACTTTTCTTTAGATTTAAACATCTAGCAGTTAAATGCTTAAAAATAAATAAAAACATTACTGTAATTGCTATTTCTTTTTTTAAATGTTTAATACTTGAAAATTTATTCATTTGATATTGTGGGTTACCTACAATGCGAAGAGATGGCGCTGCCTTGCAGCTTAAGGCTAGGAAAACTTCGACGCGGCCAATAGGGCCGTGGTAGCATAATGGTCTGTGCATTCGCCCGGATTGCGAAGGGTGCGGGTTCGAGTCCCGTCCGCTGCCTGGTCCGCTTGAGTTTTTTTTCTAGTAAACTTTTCTTTAGATTTAAACATCTAGCAGTTAAATGCTGTTAAATTATAACCACTATTTCTTTGCGAATTAAACGTTAAATTTATCCAAGCCATTTGCTAGGAGAAAGCTACTTTAAACATGTCACATCAAACGTAATAGAGACCTAACTAGCTAATAAGGGAACAAGCTGTTTATATATGCACTTCCTGCTCTAACTTCACGTCCGTAGATTTGTACTGGCGAAGTGAAAAAGGACACGATAAATTTAAACCATGGTGATTAAGTAGCATCGCCGTTTAATCAAGATATGAATTATTTTTATCAAGTATACTTATTGATTAAACCATAGAACACAGAGGTTAGAAAGGTGTCGATTCTGGCATGATTCTCTAAACCTAAACTTGGCAACAATGGTGTCGACTCTGGCGTGATTCTCTAAACTTAAAACTAAATTTAACATCAGTCTCTCCTTTTCATTCTGTATATAGAATGACAAGGATACTCTGTTGCCTAATTTAAGTTTAGATTTAGAGAATCGTGCCAGAATCGACACCAGTGTATCCTTGTCATTCTCTATACAGAATGGAAAGGAGGACTCATGTTACATTTAGTTTTCAGCTTAGAGTATCGGAATCGACACCATTATAAATAATGATTTATAGTTATAGATTATAGAGAGCTCGATGGCGCAGGTGGATAGCGCTTTCAGCTGCGATCGTTGAAGTTAAGCAACTTTCGCAGTGGTCGGTCATTGGATGGGTGACCAAAAATTTACTATCTCGAGTTCCTCCGTGCTTCGGAAGGCACGTTAAGCCGTTGGTCCCGGCTGCATATACAGTCGTTAGCACCCACCAATCCGCACTGGGCCCGCGTGGTGGGTCATGGCCCAATCTCCCTATTCCATCCATAGGGAAGGCCTGTGCCCCAGCAGTGGGGACATTAATAGGCTGATGATGATGATGATGAGTTATTGATAACATCATCACATTTTTTACTCTATTATGTATTTTATAGAAGGTTGGAGGACCGCGGCCTCCTTCTGTGAAGCGGTGATGCTCCAGAAGGAGGCTGCCGAGCGGGATCGGGAGATGGCCGATCCCGCTCGAAGACGGCGGCGTCGGGCTAGATAATGGCCTGATGCGCCGCCGCGGGTCGCTGGTGAGCACGACGGAGCTTGTGGTCATGGAAGTGACCTGGGAGGGATGACACCCCCGCATGGCCGGGGGGTGTCGTCGTAGGAGGGTTGATCGGGGAGGTTGCGAACACTCCCCCGAGAAGGGCTCCCCTGGAGGAAGCAGGGGAGCAAAGGCTGCGGGTCCTCAGATGCGATACTCGATCCTGAGGCCCCGTACAATGCCTGATGGCGGCCATCGCTGGGGTTTTAGTGGGCAGGCCTTCCCCTTCTGGGGAGGAGAGCCCCACATAACAACCATATATTGCATTTCCCCAGCGCATTAAAAAAAAAGGTATTTTATAGAATAGCGCTGTTAATGTTTTTCACCATTCAACCCAACATCGCTTGAAATCGCTTAAGAATTCGTGTTACGGCTCTAGGTAGTAAGTATAGTTAATGGTGTCGATTCTAGCACGATTCTCTAAATCTAAACTTAAATTTGACAACAGTGTATCCTTGTCATTCTGTATACAGAATGAAAAGGAGAGACTGATGTTAAATTTAGTTTTAAGTTTAGAGAATCACGCCAGAATCGACACCAGTGTCTACATTAAATTGCCTCACGTTGTCCGTAACGAGCTGGTGAGATTTCGTGCGGTAATGGATCATTATGGACGCCTAGCCAATGAATTTTCGACGAAGTAAAGCTAAGTCGACTGTTGGTAGTGTGGTAGGTAGTCAGACTTTATTCACATCATACTTTTGTATGAAACTCTTGATAAACATGATGTAGACCTACCATAAAACAAATTTAATATCAGATACTTTAAGTACTTTATATCAGAATGCTGAAATGTTTGTTATGAAACGACAAAATACTTGTTGAGTTGGTTTGTTGGTTAGTACTCCTCAGGACTAATAATAATTAAATAACTACCTAAATCATTTTTGTTGAAGATCCCTTTTGTCACCTTTTTATTATAACAAATATTTATTTATTGTATAATATACATTATTTTAGATACACAATGATGTCGATTCTGGCATGATTCTCTAAAGCTAAATAAATAAATATAAATTTGACAACAGTGAATCCTTGTCATTCTCTATACAGAATGAAAAGGAGAGACTGCTGTTAAATTTAGTTTTAAGTATAGAGAATCACTCTAGAATCGACACCATTGGTGTCGATTCTGGCACGATTCTCTAAATCTAAACTTTAATTTGACAACAATGTATCCTTGTCATTCTCTGTACAGAATGAAAAGGAGAGACTGATGTTAAATTTAGTTTTAAGTTTAGAGAATCACGCCAGAATTGACTCCATTGTATCTAAAATAATGTATATTACAAGATAGAAATACTTATTATTCTGTTTCTAACTGTACCTGTGTATATGTAAAAACTTGTAACTGAATACTGATTTGTTTATGTATTTGTAAACATACTTATCGCCGTCTTTTTTTCTTTTACAGGTAATTGTTGGTGAAGGAGGTCGTATGCAAGTCTTAAGTTTATTTTTACATACATCTTCAGACATTAAAGAATAAGTATTAAAATATATGTATGTCTTTTTATCGTGTTTTGTAATAATTTATTCAATACCGATACTATTACCATAATGTATAGCTTAAATAATACTGATGACCTTTAGTTTTTGTGTAAAGTTATTTTTATTATTTATCGATACTAAAATATTGGTTTAAGATTCAATTGTATCTACCTTATTATATTTTGAGCGTAAAAAGATATGATCATCATGATCATCAGCCTATTAATGTCCCCACTGCTGGGGCACAGGCCTTCCCTATGGATGGAATAGGGAGATTGGGCCATGACCCACCACGGGGGCCCAGTGCGGATTGGCGGGTGTTAACGACTGCAGATGCAGCCGAACTAATGGCTTAACGTGCCTTCGGAAACACGGAGGAACTCGAGATAGAAGATTTTTGGTCACCCATCCAATGACCGACCATTGCGAAAGTTGCTTCACTTCAACAATCGCAGCCGAATTGCCACCTGCACCATCGAGCTCCTAGTACATAAGTATAATATACAGTTTAAATCAGTGTTCCTTTATAGGAGCACTGATATTATCATCCTTTTGTTGATAAACAAGCGTCAAACAAAACCAACTATTCTCACAGTCGTTGTTTGACGCTTGGAAACAATTGAAGGGAAAAGCCTGGTGTAAGACACTTTATGAAGCGAATCAATCTGGAAAATGACAATAAATCTCCGTTTAATCATACTTAGAGCCGGATTTAAAGCAGGGCAGATAAGACTGTGGCCCAGGAGCCTCCACAAGAGACCACAACAGAGATAGATAAAAAAATATCAAATTCCTTTCAGAGGTGCTAGAATTTAAAATAAGCTATTTCGTTACTTCAGGCTCTCCACGCCTGGTCAAACTACTAAGCTCAGCGGTAGAACTATTCGGACTGAGTGTTATTATTAACAGCACCCTTAGTACGAGTTTGAGCTCATGAAAACTATCATAGTTTTCGTAATTGTAAATTATGTTTCTATGTCCATTTTGGTGAAATGTGTCCAAATATACTTAAAATTTAAAAAGGCACAAATGATTTAATGATAGAATTTAAACACTGTTTATTTGTATTGAAACGAAAACAATAAAATCAACGAGTGCGAGCTCACGAAAACTATCATAGTTTTCGTAATTGTAATACTCTTACTAAGGGTACAGACGAAGTGTGAGATCGCTCAAAATCCTAAAGAAATATGAGTATACATTATTTAATTTACGGTATGTTCAAATATTCTTCCCTAAACTGTGTAATTATTTATATTTAAAATGAAGATTTCTCGAGTAGTTTTAGCAATTTTTTTGACAACATTTTTGAATGCGTAGCTTTTGTTGGTTAAACATTAAAGGAGGAGAATAATCGCAGTTTGAATTTTTAACTCTTACTTAAATTTATAGCTATTTTTACATAGAGGATTAGCCATGCAATACATTATGCAAAACATTTTGTAAACAGGAACTACTCCACGTAGATCTTGCCGCCTGTTTATAAGTTGTAATAATTTAATCAATTTGTAACGATTATTACCTAGTAACTTTAACATCACTGGCTTGCTTTTTCCTTATTTTTGCATGTTTAGTGTTACGTATCGTTTACTATGGTTTACTAGCAACTGTTTTATGCTAAAAATATTTATAAGTTGATAATGAAATTTTTGGGTTATACCATGTGATAACATGAAAATGGCGAACAAGACTAGTTCTTTCTCTTATACATTTTTGAAGTAATAACTTCTTATGGGAGGGTATACCGTTGCGTTACGTAACGGGTTACTGCGCCAGTCTGTCTGGCTTCGCTTCGTCTCAGGCATTACGGCAACGGTAGGCAGGCTCGTTCTCTCTCACTCTAACTCGCAGCGCAGCTAAGATTAGTTTAAGTTATCACTTCTGTCGTGCGTCCCGTGATGCACGCGCTTTTTTGTGTATATTTTAAGAGTAGAATATATTTTATTAACACTCATTTACACATTTACAGATACAAATTCAAAAATCTCAGGGTTACCCTGCCTCAGCATTAGCTGGTGTCGCACCAGCGCTGTTAGTCTGGCAAGGCCTGTTTAATGACACAAAAAAAGACAACATGTAAAAAAAACCATTACTTTGAAAGAATGTATGGGCGTAGCATCCTTTACTTTCAAGTAACAAAAAAAAAGGCAGTAAAAAACAACAAAAAAAACACAACAGCATAGCAGCAGCAACGCAATTTTTACATGACTGCAAAGGTTATTTTTATTTATTTAACTTTATTAGTAAAAAAATAAGAGGTAACGAAATATCATGTCTCGAATTTAAAGCATATTCCAAATATTTTATAACAATATTTCCAGTCTCTCTAGAAATTCGCATACACAATGCTTTAATAATATAACCTTAACCTTTTACGTCCGTAGTTGCAAACGCTTTGAAATAATTTAGTGCGGCTCTGAGAACTGGTTAATTAGTAAATGTTTCTCAGTGGGAGTTTCAGTAATACCTGTTATCATGGGAGTGTATCCGTTTTGCACTTCGCTTGCGCTATCATTTAACAAGATTACGCTAGAAGTGTTACTTCAGAATTAAGTAGTAACTAATCTAGGCATAAAAATACTTATTAGTTATTATTTGTACTCTACTCATAAAAAAATGTTTTAGCTTTTTGTTAGTATGTACTAAGCTGAAAAGAAGGAGAAAATCGGGAGACAGGCCCAGTGGCGGGGCAAGACCTAAATTTGATGTGGGCAAGACAGATTTCGCGAGGCCCTGTTCTGTGGCGACCTGAAGACGGATTTTATAAAAAAAACGCTTTTAAGCAATGCATGAAATTTTTTGAGGCGCGAGGCCCCTTGTAGCGTGAGCTAGGCCGTAGGCGGTGGCCCACGTCGCCCACGCCTTACGCCGCCTCTGGACAGGCCACCTGGGACTGTCTCCCGATTTTCTCCTTCTTTGAATAGGGAGTTGAACCATCTTCCAAAATTGTATTTTAGTTTATAGCAAACACAACGTCAATTTTTCATTGATCACATGCGATACTGTTTTGTAGTGATTGGCGTCTTGAATGTGACTAATGAACGAATTGTCGCTTTTTGCGCTTTTAAATAGGATTTTGAAAGATGGTTCAACTCTCACATTTGTACAAATCTCCCGGTCATCCCTTTACCAATTTTATTAAATACGTACATTATATGGTACAGGAGATGCGACAACGTTGTGCTTCAGTCCTGCAGTGTTCTCAATCCTTGGTAGCTATTATTACAGACTCTTATAGGAACACTTCTGTAGAATCACTACTCTACAGAATAAATGAAAGTCAAATTTTGAAGCATTTCATCATGCAGGTTGGATGCCAACTATTTTATTTTGAAATATCGATACTTTCTGCCAAGTGATTTATAAAGTTGTTTTCAACATGTGCCAACATAACTCGCCCATTGTTCTTTCGCTATCGAATTCTTAAATACATTCTGCGTTATAACGTGTATGTTAAACGAGGAGATAAAAAGGTTACGAAGTGTAAGAAAAAAACAAGTGAACGCACTCGGAAAACGTTACCTGCCCAGAATCGACAATAAGCTCATGCGGTCAATCACATCACTAGCTGGGAAAGTGCAACGTGCACAGATTACCGATAACTGTCGATGGATATTTTTTCTCTTTTCACACGGATTTTTGCAACATTGCATTCATTGTTCAAAGTGTTCGATTTCTAAATATTTGTGTACTTTCATAGATAGTCGCTGATTAGATGGCGGTCTGTTGTGAGCGCAGTCTTTTGTTTGTGATTAGCTACACCTAAGTTTTTTTTTTCTGTTTAAATTTGGAATCGGAAGAATGAACAAGATGAACTTGAACTGCGGTCGACTGTGGTTGATCTCGTAATCTGATATTTTTTTTTAATAAAATGTTCTAAGAAACTGAACAGTTGCTTTCTTTATTTTTCTTTCACTCTGTTTTGTTATTAGCGTGGAAAACTGTAGCATTATCTACTTCAAAAGCAGTAAATATTTGTTCTGCTGTTGGTAAACTAGTTGGTAGCGAATGGAAAAAATATATATTATTTTGTAATAATAGGACTTATCTATTGGGCACTTAATTTCTGTTTACATGCATAGAAATAATATCATTACCCCACCGGTTGTTGAATTATACATATTAATCCCAAGATTCTAAAGCTAATATTTTTACGTACGGTTCTATAGTTTCTGTAAATATTTTTAGAATATATTGATATTTAAATTAATTATTAAAATTTTCATAACTATATTTGTAAAAGTTCAAACGTAATAACATGCTGCGAATTAATTCCAATGTGAATGGTTACATTCATACATACTTCACATTTTGTTTAGTAGCCATGACATTTTCATTTAAATAATTTGTCATCATTTCTTAATTCTAAACTATGTATTAAAAATCACAATTGCAACTTTGTCTATTTACGTGCAAATTTTAACAACAGTACCTCTAGCACGAACCAATATCGAATTCGAATAGTTTGCGAGTCTGAAATGTCATTGACAAATTTTGTAAGGAAACTTGATTTTTAGTTCTCGTTACATACTTTGAGGCGCTGCTGTTCAAGTTTCCATACAAAATTTGACGCCATTCCATACGCCTTAACTTTAGGTAAACCGCTTAACTGAGACTGCGGGGTTAGAGGGTGTGGGGGAGGTAGAAAAAGGGGATCGTGAGAGGTGCAGGCGGCAGGCACATTCTTGTCAAAATTACAATTGCCTGCCGCCCGCACCTCTCAGGCATTGTCCTAATACAACGCGATAACGCGATCATCGTGCGATTAAACGATGCGACCATCGCGTGATTGCGAACTGGGTGTCCTAATAGAACGCGAATACGGAACGGGTTAGCCCTGCCCCTCTCCCCGCTTCCTATCGACGCGACGCGATCATCGCGCGATGTTCAGTTAGGACACCTATTCATCATTAATAGGTTTGATTGCGCGTTCGCGTGAACTAAGTTCGCGCGAATAGATTTTTAAACATTTTAGTCGCGCGAATACATCGCCCGATTACCTATTAGGACACCTATTCTAGATCAATATGTTTGATCGTCGAATCGTACGATGATCGCATCGCTCATTCGCGTTATCGCGTTGTATTAGGACAATGCCTCACGGTCCCCGTTAGGCGACGACTCAGTTAAGCGGTCTACCTATAGTCTAAGTTTATTCCTCATCTATCTATATATGTATATAAAACTCAAAGGTGACTGACTGACATAGTGATCTATCAACGCATAGCCCAAACCACTGGACGGATCGGGCTGAAATTTGGCATGCAGGTAGATGTTATGACGTAGGCATCCGCTAAGAAAGGATTTTGATCAATTCTATCCCCAAGGGGATAAAATAGGGAATGAAAGTTTGTATGAAACTTTGTCAATTTTAAACCGATAGGGCTGAGACTCTGCATGCAGGTATAAGAAGAATCATAGATGAATGTCATTGTGTATAATACAAGCCTGAGATCCAAAACTGTATTCTACACTTCAACTCTATACCGAAGCGAAGCGAGGGCGGGCCGCTAGTTTATTAGAAAGCGGGTAATGATTAAGTCGTCAATCATCATAGAACAAACATATAACTACACGTTCGCTCTCTTGTTATAATATTAATAAATAACTCCTCATTCTTCAGGAACATATCCTATAAAATTAACTTTTTTGTAACATTCATTTCGAATACCGGCAAAACCACAATTTAAATAATTCCATTTAATTTTACCTGTACGAAACCATATTTGGACACAGGTGGCTCTTCATGTAATTATAATCGCGAATCTACCATGCGAATATAAGATTAAATACATTAAAAATAAGACATAATCTTGCAGATCACGTTGAACACGTATGCTAATACAATGGCCTTTGACAAGGTCGATCGTTGTCAACTTTGACATTCATAAAAACGGGTTCACATTTTGTTGCGAAATTGTCAGACGAGCCGTTGGAATTCGTGACGAAATGAAAGATAATATTTTTTCCTCTGTAGGTAAGAATGTTATACTTATAAGAAAAAATACCGGCCAAGAGCGTGTCGTGCCACGCGCAGTGCAGCTTTCCGTAGTTGCCTGTCGCCCTACTCGAACAAAAATTAGCACTTTAAAGTTCAATATTTCGCCAGTAATTTTAAAGGACCTAGTCAACGATACCCCACAGAATGGGGTAGATGATGAAAAAAAAAATATCCCCAGGAAAATGCATGACGCATACCCCGCCACCTGGGAGTGGCAACGGGGTTATGTGGGACTCCTCCCGACTCGTCCTACCAGTCCGTTCAGCCAGTCCTAGGACTAGCTCAGCGACCGCCCAGGAGAGGGGAGGGGGGGGGGGGGCTACCCACTGTAACCCTGACGATGCCCCTCACCTCACTCGGTCCACGGTCCCAACCAGCGTGGTTGAAAAACGGCACTGGAAGAGACCCCGGGAATCCTTACGAAATCTTCCGCGACCTCACCAGTGAGCGTCCGAGTCAAACAGACACACCCGGAAGATCGAAGTGTTGGGGGTGCCCCGGAGCATCATGGGCATCCCCAGCCATCAGCAAAGACCTGTGCAAGGCAGGATCTGAACCTCCCAGGGGGAGCTACCCTGCAAAAAAATATTTTGTTCAAAATTTTATTCTACCATTTTGTCAACGTGATCAATATATATATATATATCTTCACAAAATTACAGCTCTCTAGTGCTAATAGTCTGCAAACGAAAACGGGGGCGGACAGACGGACATGACACAACCAAGGGTTCCTTGTCAGAGGGAACCCTAAAAAGCAATTTCCTCATTCGCAAATGCTAGCCGAGATGTAGTTAAAACCGACGACATTTTAACGGGCGAGTGAAACAGCAAGTTTAAGAACCATAAAAACATTAATGAAACAGTTTTTTAACTGGTAAACCAGTGTGTAAATATTTATTTCTACTTTTATTGAGGTTTCGTGGCTTTTGCAGGTTGAAAGTCCCATTTTCTATTGTTCCGAATTAGAAGACCTTTCTGAGAAAAACAAGCGAAACAAACTTTTGTCCTCTTCTTTATGAACATTATGTTCAAGCAAGTTTGAGCAGAAGAATCGTATTTTTGTGTTATTTTTTTTAATATTTAAATATTTCCAACACTCACACCAATTAGCCTAGCCCCAAAGTAAGCACTCTAAAGCTTGTGTTATGGGATGGAATTGACTCTCACAATCTAGAGAAGGGAAAGAATCTCATTGGAAAATATTTAATTTTTAATTTTTTAAGCATTTAACTGCTATTTGTTTGAATCTAAAGAATATTCTACTAGAAATTTACAAGAAAAAATTTCTTTAGATTTAAATATCAACAGCAGTTAAATGATTGAAATAAATATAAAAATTATTCTATAATTTCTATTTCTTCTTTCAAATGTTTAATACTTGTAAAGATATTCAATTGACATTGTGGGTTACCTGCAATTCGAAGAGATAGCGCTGTCTTGCAGCCTAAGAAATCATCATCAACATCAGCCGATGGACGTCCACTGCTGGACATAGGCCTCTTTAAGGGATTTCGATACGGAACGATCCTGCGCTCTCCGCATCCAGTGGGTCACCCCGACTTGTGTGGTCAGTCCACCTTGTGAGGGGTCTACCGACACTGTGCTTCCCGGTGCGAGGTCGCCATTGAACCACCTTGGGACCCCAACGTTCATCGGAGTTCATCGGCCTAAAAAATGATAGAGCAAAATTCGACACGGCCGTCAGGGCCGTGGTAGCATAATGTTCAGTGCATTCGCCCGGATAGCGAAGAGTGCGGGTTCGAGTCCCTTCTGCTGTCTGGTCCGCGTGGAATTTTTTCTAGTAATATTTTCATTGAAAAACATTTTCGCTAACTTCTTTTCTGCCCAACATAAATAATGAAATAGGGCGAAAATGTTTATAGGCATCGCACACTGACATCTACTTTTTCTAACGCTAACGTGAAATAATATATAAGTATGGTATGTAAATTACCAAATCAAAATAAAAAGTAAACAGTTGAAAGAGGTATTTTTGTATGCATTATATTTACATAGAAATATTTAAATTACTAAAGCTTATAACTACTTAATGTCGAAAATACTTGAAATTAATATTAACTACTTCAATAATATAAAATTTACAAAATTAAAAAATATGCAGCGCAGCCGTTTATATATAAGTTATTAATCAGCACTTCACTATCTACCCGATTATGGTTTGCTGGTTAATTTGTGCATTAACATTCTGCCTTTTCGTTAAAAGTTTTTTTTTAATTTAAGCATGGTTATTTACATGCAAATATTTAAATTACAAAAGTTTAAAACTACTTAATGCAGTGTTTCCTAACCTTACCAACACTGCTACCCCTGTAACCTATTAGGAAAACAGATTTTACCCCGACTTTAAAATGTTATCATCAGTCCAAGAAATTCCAATTTGGCCGCTACATCTTCGTCTCTAATAATATCATCATCAGGAGAAAATCTCGCCCCGCTTCCCAACACTCAGCACCCCGCGGGCTCGCTAGCAAGAAGGAGCACATGCTCTATTTAGTAGTATTATTTTAAAATATTTTCTTATTATTTAGATTTGACCAAATAATTAAGTTCTTTGTTACCCCCCAAGTATGGCTGATTTACCCCCGGAGGGGTAATGACCCCCAGGTTCGGATCCCAGGACTTAATGTCTAAAAAACTTACAAAATAGATTTATCTTAAAACTCACGTACTCAATTAAATAAAAATTTTCAAAATTAATAATAATTCACCCCTAGTGCCGCCGTCAGGAATGGTGCCCAATAGGCTGGCAGCATTTCCTCGTTGGATAGCAAGGCTTATCTGTTGACCACGGTAGCTGCCAGCCTTTTGAGCAGTCACCTCTGGGGATTTCTTAATTTTAGCAGGTGGGCAAAATGCTTCTATAATGTATGTAATTTTAAATATGAAAAAATGTAATAACAACTATTTGTCTAGCAACGTAGCTACGTTAAAGCTGAGTAAGCTCTATTAAAACTCGAAAACATTACATTAAATTTCGTAACAAAACAATTTAGTAACTACATGTCTTACTCCAACGAAAAGCGGTCCATTAGATCATTGTTCCTTCAATTATTAGTTATATTAAGCGAGCATTCTCGACTGTGTTATTATCTGGTTGCGGTTAACACGCTCCAGTTGACGGGCAAACTCCTCCATTGCCTCGAATTGTGCTTGTATAACGCACATAATAATCTTTAGTATTATAGTTACCGGGCCTACATTTGACAGATAGATTAATATAAAATTTATACCATAATTAATAAATAAGAATAATAAATATTTCCAACACACACCAATTAGCCTAGCCCCAAAGTAAGCACTGTAAGGCTTGTGTTATGAAATACTAGGGTAACCTATAGAATACATCTGTACATATATAAGCATATTTATATATAAATACATATTAAACATCCAGACTGGAGTACAAATGCTCGTTTTCATCACACAAACATCTGCCTCCATCCGGATTCCAACCCGAGAGCTCGAGAGCCCGGTTTTCATGGTGTCGCCGGATACAAACCACTCAGCTATAGAGAATCGTTAATTTAAGGTTTACGCCAAATACTGAGTATCAAAAATCAGCATAAGACAGGTGTAGGTTTGCGAAAGTATAAACAATTTACTCTTAGAAGAAAGTTAATGACGCCAGAAGTATTTAGCATTAGTTTTGAATATCATTGCATCTTTTTATTTATGCTTGTATACAATATGTGTAGGTATAGGTATTATACTTAAGACAATCTAATCGCACTAACAGTAGTTTACAGTAGTTAGGGTCAAATAAATAAACTCAAAATTACAAAAAATAATTTTAAATAAAGTACTTTATTAACTAAGGTTGCTTTCCAATTACAGCATTATTGCGCATTATGCGGCATAATGCTTAACGTTGAGTGTTCCAACTACAGCAACGCTTCGCACAATTGAGCACTCTCAAAAGTGATGTTTTCGTGTGATGCGTGCAATGGTACCAACTTAGAGAAAGAAAATTAACAAGTGTTTTTTCTTTAAGTTGGCATTGATCGAAATGTTTTATTTATATGTTATCGTTAGTAATATTATTTATTGTTGAAAAATTATTAAAGCTTTCGTTTCATTAAATAGTTTTTTTTAAATAATCAAAGTTCATTCAAACTGTTAAAAATAAATATAAGTATGGATGAAGGTACAAACATTGACTTTTTTTTTCAACACTGAACTTAGCGCACTCTGCTGGTGCATTTGAAAACTAATTCACGTTCCAATTAAGCATCAGCATAATTGGGCATTGTGCGGCACTGAGTCGCATTATGCTCTGTAATTGGAAAGCATACTAAATTAACTAATAAATTCATACATAGACATAAAAATTTTCAAAAATCTTCCAATGAAATATCCGAACACTCAATAAAAGTCTTTCGAAGGTAGCTGAACAAAGTAAATAAAAAATCATTATTCTGACGATGCAGAACTGAAAAGGCGAAACGTCAATAAAGAAATAAAGTTCGTGCATTAACCCGTTAAAACTAGTTTTATTTAATGAGTGATGTGCGTGAAAACCTAAGAAACAAATATCCTTTCATAGTAAATTTTCGCTGGTTCCCATTGCATTGTATATCCTGTTTTTCTTTTGTTTTTGTCTATTTATTTATTCACGTAGCTATCTGCGCTCTCGAAAAAGTAATGGTGGAAAATCGGTGTTTTGTTTTTCAATGGGCAATTGTTTAGCAGGGTCTTGGCCT